>CAMGYJ010000008.1:78391764-79106741 GCA_946122785.1 Linum tenue | reverse complement strand
AACAGTTATTTGATGACCGTTTATTGGCTACGTATTTGACATTTTTATTAGGGCAAGACATGTGCATCAGTGCACATGCATGGGCTATTTTTTAGCTAGTTTATTTTTTCTGGGTAAATATATATATTTTTTGAATTATTTTTCTCGTCATGTCATTTCGAACGAGGTTCGTACACGTCCTATCAATCGATTGATCATTCGTTATCGAGACTTGAAGAAAAATTTGTCACAAACGTTGGTGTTTGGGAAAGATCAAAGGTTGTCAGCCTGCGCGGGTTTACTCGTTGGTTGACCTATTTTGATCCTGATCCGGTGAATAAAACGAGCCACACACACCCGCCGGGTCGACCCTCTGCAAGGTTAATGGATTGGAGGTCACACGGTGTCATTTTCCCTTTAATTTGCGAAATGCACCTATGTTTCGGTTTTCCTCTTCGTCTAACTCCATCTTTGGAATTCTAAGTTGAAAATTTGAATATTGATGTTATATAAATGTCTGTGAATTTTCAGTATATGTTGAATTCAAGTATGACTTGTTATTTTGGTGTAATGTTATATGTTATCACTCATATGTTAGATGAGATTTGATATAATTTATAAATGTATGAACAATATAATGATTTTTTCATATTTTCGAGTTAAATTGAACTAAAACGAATAGACTATTAACCCTCAACTCACTTGCTCAACCGAACCAATGGAATAAATCCGGTCGACAACTTGGGAAAGACCTTCCAACAACGAAATGAGTGAAAATAGTAAACATGAATTTCCACCTTGTATAAGACATTGAGAAGGTTCCCAGTACTTCCCACAGCCATGTGTGCCGATTATTATGAGGAGGCCTGAACAACAAGAGAAAGTTCAAAGGGTGACAAGGTTCCATGATTCTGTTCAACATCAATTCTCATACTAAGGGGGAAAAAACCAAGGAATTTATACCTTTGGAGTAATATTGTACTAGTATCATTTGTTTATTGGCATTTGAGGACTTCCTTTTCGTTTCCTTTTGAGGGTTTTAAATATTTTGTCGGTTAGACAGTCTGGGAGATCCTGCGTATATATGCTCTCAACTTAAACTACATAAAAAATAGGGGTTTTTTTTTTTATATTGTCAACTTAGTATAATGGGGACAAATCTAAATGAGTTGTATGTATGTATATATGTGTCTGTGTGGTTGATTGGTGTTGCATGTTCTTCCCAACACAATTATTTGATGATCATCAACTGCTTCACATCATTAGAGCATATATTGTGACTTGGAAAAAAAAGTCGATCGCTTTTGAAAAATGGTCAACACCACTTCTAATAAAGGTCGATCACTTTCGGCAAACGGTCGACAGAATGAACCATTGCCAGTGAAAAAAGTGTATTTAGTTATAGACATCTACTGTTAATGGATATGTTTGTTGACATAAAAGTTGAAGCGAGTACAAAGCTTGGAGCATACGTGAGAAGTTTCTCATATGATTGTTCTTTCGAAGATTTGAAAAATGCGTTGGAAGTTTATTTATTTGATTTGAATTACTCTATGTATGCTTTCATCTTTCCTTTAAGTTATACTTTTGATTGTATTTGTAGTTTATAATTTTCTTGTGATCGAGCAACTTTCATGTGATTGTTGTTATGAAGAGACTTGAATAGTAGGAAATCATTGTTATACAAATATAAACTCTTATCATTTTCATTTTGCATGTTCTCACTCTAAGTGTTAAAACATGTGCTATTTCTTTCTTTCTAGGCCAATAATCTTCTTAGAGATTGGTTGCCGCATGTGACATAATGTTGCATTATTACAAAGCAATTTTGTATTGCATGCCTCCTATTGTCTATTATTTCCTTACTTTAAGTAGAAGATAAATGTGTCAACTAGTTGATCATTTGTCAGAAGCGGTCTACCATTTTTCGAAAGAGGTCAACCATTTTTTGAGAGCGGCCAACCATTTTTCAGCAACGTTCTACATTTTTCTCCAAGTCACGGTGATTTTTCATCACCAGATCGACCGTAACATATAAGCAATCGACCGTTTTATATAAATCATAGTGACTTGGAAGCCAACATAAGCATACCATATTCTTAGTTAATGCATATTGTATAAAATAATCACTTTTAGTATGATTCGGTTGATGGATCTTCACATAAACACTCATCTCTGAGTCTTTATAAGCAGCTACTTCAAATAAAATAAAATAAAAGGCTTTGTAACCATCAACAAATTGCATGAGTTAAAATTAGATGAATGAATTATCACTAGGGTAAGACACATATTGATATATTTTAACATATATTAACTAGGACTATCCACAACTCATATGCATCTAATATTGCACATGAGATTTATTTATAAATAATTGTCAGTGCATACATTGTTTTACGAATTTGTAAATAATATTGTACGAAATTTTTAAAATTCTTGAGAGACCGAACGCCCACCTATTTCCACCATAAATGTGAATAATTGTTGATATTTAACTTTGCATATATATGCTCTATGCCCAACTCGAATATTCAGTTAAAATATTCGCAGTTTTGGGCACATGTATTTTTCCAAGTCGGGAAGAGTCTGGTTTTGAGGGCCATATCAGTTGCAGCAGCAGAAGCCAGTAGTTGTGAGTGACAGACAAATATAATGAGAATGTGGGTTCCATATTTGTTAATTTGAAAAGGGAAAAGTCGGCTACTCCTTAGTTACTAGTTGTAAGTCACAACTTAATTCATTTATTTCACATCCATATGCTGTTTCTATATGTACTTAGTCGTTTTTTTTAATGATGACAACTGATGCCTGAGGTTGTTCTAGTCTTAAAATAGATTAACTCATGGGAGAGGGTAATTTGAGCCGATATGAGAAGTGATGTATATGAAATATAAAACGTAGTTCCGGTTATTAAAAAAAAGAAGAAATTGTTGGTTGTTGGCTTCAAAATTCGAACTCGAAACATAGTGGACTTTTACATCTCTACCTTACCATTAGACCAACCCTTTGGGTTGTCAAAAAGAAATACATTGTATATACCTCTCTTGAGGATGTGTGTTGCAAGACAATGGATTCTGCAAGGAGATCAAGATCCTGGGAGATAATTTTGGTGGAACTAACTGAATTTAGGTAAACCTTATGTTTTGTCATTACTGGATTTTTGTTCTCTCGAGTTTGGGATAAATTATTTAAAACTCTCGCGCAGAGACTCTTAAGTTTGTGATGAAATTGTAACACAAATATTACGTGAAGTATAAACTATATGAAATCATGTCAAAATTTCAAGTCGAAGAATGCATTAGATTAGGGAGATCAAGAGAGAAAAATATGACCAAATATCTTAATTTTCTCACAAACATGATTAAATACAACACAAATATATTTTGGATACAAACACTTATGACAATAGGTGGAGCACTGCAGGTTGGTTCGGGTTTTACAGGTTGTGTAACCCAAAATCCGCACCCAACCTAAAAGAGCGGCTTGTACAAGATAAAATTATCACTCAACCTTAAATCTTAATACTAGCGATAAATACAGATGGGTTGAGCGAAATTATACAAGTGAATCGATTTGCGGGTCTTTTTGTTCACTCCCTAACAGAATGTAGAAACGGACAAAGGGAGCATGAAGCATGTGACATGAATTATACATGTGGTGTGGGATGTAATTTTTAAACTACCAAAATTGAAGCTTTCCCCTATGACCCATTTGGCCCTACTCTCACATGGCGGTGGACTTAATTCGGAGGGCCAAAATCCCCACCCTTCCCATATTCAATTCTTCCATCTTTTTGGTATCATAATAATAGGGTTAAAGACACATTTGGTCACTGAGATTACAAAATCGGGACATGTTTAGTCACTAGAAAAAGTTAATATCAAATTTGGTCACTACAATTACTAAAACTGGACACATTTAGTCACTCGCCGTTAGTCTTCGTCCAACTCCGTTAATGAAGTCCGTTAAGTGCTGATGTGGCAAACAGAATTGCCTAATCAGCCGGATATAACCCAACAAAAATAAAACCCGACCCGCCACGTCATTATAACCCGCCACGTCATTAAACCCAACCCATAACCCAACCCTACCCAACCCTTCTTCCTCCTTCCTCCCACCTCCTTCTTTCCCCAAAACCACCGCCGTCGCCGCTCTCCTCCTTCCTCCCACCTTTCTCCCAATCACGCTCCGGAGATGAACCACAGCGAGATCCTCTCATCGGCGAAGAAGGTCAAGGTGAAGGCGGTCAGAGGCGGGAAGCAGCAAGCCGCCGCTGCAGCCAAGCAGCAGCAATCGTCGTCCTTCAACAAAGAGCTGGAGCAGATGCAGGAAATGCTTCAGAAACTGACGCTGGAGAAGGAGAAGACGGAGGAGATGTTGAAGGAGAAAGACGAGATGCTGAGAGCGAGAGAAGAGGAGCTCGAGAACAAGGGGAAAGAGCAGGAGAAGTTGCAGACGGAGCTCAAGAAATTGCAGAAGCTGAAGGAGTTCAAGCCCAATCTCGTGAGTGCCATCGCTTATATTTGATTAATTTTTATCCTTAGACGCATAGATCTGTGTATTGATGTGACCGTACTCGATTTCTATTGCTAGCTCTTAATGTGACCGTACTCGAATTTCCTACCATAACATGAAGCAGTGGTTCCCGGTGGACGAGCGTGATGGGTTCAGCAGTGGTTCATCTCCGGAGCGTGATTGGGAGAAAGGTGGGAGGAAGGAGGAGAGCGGCGGCGGCGGTTTTGGGGAAAGAAGGAGGTGGGAGGAAGGAGGAGGAAGGGTTGGGTAGGGTTGGGTTATGGGTTGGGTTTAATGACGTGGCGGGTTATAATGACGTGGCGGGTCGGGTTTTATTTTTGTTGGGTTATATCCGGCTGATTAGGCAATTCTGTTTGCCACATAAGCACTTAACGGACTTCATTAACGGAGTTGGACGGAGACTAACGGCGAGTGACTAAATGCGTCCAGTTTTAGTAATTGTAGTGACCAAATTTGATATTAACTTTTTCTAGTGACTAAACATGTCCCGATTTTGTAATCTCAGTAACCAAATGTGTCTTTAACCCCATAATAATATGGTTCTTAGTCCTTTCTGTCGTCTTCTTTTGTTTTGAATTGGATATGTCCTTCTTCTTCCTCCTCTCTTCCTTTCTTGGCTTGGAGATACCCATACCCACTCATCAATTTAAGATCTACATGAATGTTCATATACAATATCCCATGTGTGTGTAATAACTTATAACTAAATGCATGGATATCACCCACCTACCTATGAGGTTAATTATAACGTTGTGCATGTATTGGGAAAGTTCAATGTACATTCTATATTTTGATTTTCCTTGTGGGTTACAACAATTTGGTTGTATTATTTATCGATTGCCGTTGATTTGCAATTTGTTCATTCGAATAACGAGTCGCTGTTGATTTGCAATCTGTTCATTCGAATTACGAGTTTTTTTAAAATTATTTACATGTGTTTTAAACGAAATTCAACTTATGCGTATGAACTATACTTTACTCACTATATTCAGCTTATATTGGAGCATCATTATAGAGTATGAACATGAGACCTTTCGGTTACACGCCCAACGCTACTACGAGTTGAGTAATACCCAACCCATCGCGAGTCATATCGTGTAATATTCGATGGAGCGGGTTCAAATTGCCGTCACTAGCTAGTTGTGTGCTAAGCATATGTTGGAGTGATGGAGGCAATGATCGTCCAGGAATCCGAATGGAGCTAGTCTCTGGATATGTAATAACATTAACATGGCCTCTGATCAGAGTTATGCCTCCAACATTGAATACTTGACCGATCGATGTGGGTCTTCATGATTCACCTTCATGGGTCGTTTCTAGATTTCGGGAATTCTGGGAGCTTTTATAACCTTCCACAGATAAGTAAATTGCTACTGTCTACATACGATGTATGAAAGTGAGAGAAATTTTACAATGCTATATAGTATTGGTGCTATAGTTTTTTGCCTTTATGGTACAACTTAAAATTGTACATTTACGTTATGGTACAACTTCAGATTGTACCTATACTTTTTGCACAAATTCTTTTATGGTACAACTTGAACTTGTACCATTATGTGATGGTACAACTTCAAGTTGTAGAGTTGTACCATAACATAATGATACAAATTGTTTTATGGTACAACCTAAACTTATACATTTAATGTTATGGTACAACTTTAAGTTGTACATTAAAGCACCAATACTATATAGCATAGTAAAAGTGCTCATGAAAGTGAATTTCCATTTCTCATTAATGATATGCTTGATTAATGTTAGAGAATGACATTAGATTAAACCTGAGGTCTTTCACCGACATGGGTTAACTAGCATAATCATTGAACTTGGTAATTATGTGTTGATCAGTTTCTGGCCAACATGAAAGGGAAATCAATAACAACTAGTGCTCACAATTAAACACTGCTTAATTATAGGGGATCTATCTGAATCACATTGGCTACAAGTGTACTTTCTAGTTCTGTAAATTGGACCGGTTAAATTGACAACCCTAGGGTCTGAATTTTGACATCCCTGCTCTTTACCGTCCATTCTCAACAGTGGTAATCTAATGGTTAGGGGTATATCGTTGGTAATTGATCATTAATGATGTAATTAATTAACTCAACATACATTGGAAAGGGAAAGAAAATCAGGACTTTAGGGAAAGAATCTGGGAAAAAATGTTCTCACCCCCAATTCAAAATTCAATCCCATTTTTGTCTCTCATTTTTTCCTCCCTTTCGTCTCCTCCTCTCTCCCTCGATCTCTCTCTTTCACTGCTCGCCGCCGTCGTATTTTCCATACCACGGTCCATGTTTTCCGGTCATTGACGCACCAACAAGATCCTCTCCCTCCGACTCCGTCCCTCATTCTTCGTAGTGGGCTATGTTTCGGATGGTGGTTGCTGTACTCCGAGCAACACCACGCTTGCCGCCTCGACTCTCCATCTCCTTCCACAAACTTGACACTGCAAAGGGATCAACAGTGAAGACGACGGCCCTCCTCACCTTCCCGGTGAAGACGACGACCCTCCTCCCCTTCCCGACGGTAACGACGAGGAAGAATCTGAGGTATTTCTCTCTCCCCCACTATTTCTCTCCCAAACCCAGATATGGATTTTCGTGTGGTATTAGTACTAGTTCAAAGATATTTTCATTACCCAAATCTGGATTTTTTCATGTGGTATTAGTACTAGTGTACTGGTATTGATACGAGTGAATTATTACCGTTGCATTGGTAATTCTACCAGTGTCTGAGTTTCTATAGAATGTTATCAGTGGTAATTAAGCTTTTAATTCTAATGGTATTTATACCAGTGAAGTGATATGTCTTACTGGTGCATTGGTACTTTTTTGCACGTGCTCGGAGGGAGTCAACAGGTGCAAAGATGTACGGGTAATTCTACCACTGCAGTGATAGTTGTCTTACTTATCGAACTCGTATCCCTATAAAATGTTTATTGCGGCTAATATTCGTACCACTTCAATGGTAGTTATGTATCCCATTTGTCGAAGGTGTGTGTATCATTGCAGTGGTATATAATGTTTTTTATGGCTAGTAAAAGTACCACTCCAATGATAGTTTTGATTCAGCATTGTTCGTTGTGTAGCTATCACTGGAATGGTATGAAATGCTTCAGTATGACTAATAATAGTACCACTACCGTGATAGTTTTGCTTGAGTGTTGTTTCTTTGATGTACCATTGATTTGGTATCTCTGCAATGATAGTTTTCTTACGTGCTGATCTCTTATGTCTATCACTGAGTTGATAGTTCTGAGTATCCTTGGGTGCGGGAATGGATAGGACGAAGAGACTGTATCCATGGGTGCCTAGAGGGAAGAGGCTTGGAACCTATGTTCCTCGTCATGTAGAAATTGTCAAAATCATTCCTCGAGTGCTGGTACCAGCAAGAAGTGACGCCGTGAGAGCCGGGATAATGGACAACAAGATAGGGGGAAGAGGAAACGTACTCATTATATTAGTGGCAGGAAGTGCAGCCCCAACTCTATAATTCAAATTTTGTTTTTCTGTCACATTACCAAAGTACTCAGTCATCCTTTGGCACCTGATTTGTCGTTGTTTAGGCTTCCCACAAACAATTACATAATGACTTCATTTTTATTTATTACATTGCTGGATATTTTTTGTCGTTGGCATTTCCCTTTTTTGAGAACACCTTGTGCTCCACGCTTAGCGGTGATACTTATAAAAAGTTCCTGGTTTGTTTACATTGGTTGTATATATATTTTTTCATTGGTAGTGTACATGTATATGTTCAGTGGTTCATGTATCAGTGCAATAGTATGTGTGTTAGTTCAATAATATATCTATCTATAAGTTCAGTGATACATGTATATGTTCAATGATATCAGTGCAATGGTATGTGTATTAGTTCATGGGTATATCTATTAGTTCAGTGATACATGTACCATTTCAGTGGTACCACTCCAAAGTATGTCTAACACTGCAATGAGAACATTTAGAATGAGTTTCGATTTTGTTAATGGTAAAAGTACAATATATCTAATACTGCAAGTGGGTGGTCACATTTTGGTGTGAAAAATATGACTTGAATAGCTGCACTGGTACTTGTATCAGGTCATTGGTACATATACCACTTCAGTGATGCATGTATAAGTTCATTGGTATATGTACTAGATCAATGGTACATGTACCATATCAGTGGTACATGTTCACGGCAGTGCCGCCGTCTCCCAGACGCTGTTGGGTTGCACTTCGCGACAGGGCGCGGTAAGAAACGACCCGCCACCGCCCTCCATGTTCTTCATCATCTTCGGCGGGTTCTCTCTCGGCGGCCATCAGTCCATCCTGCGGTCGGAAGGATAGTTTGATCTCGTCTTCACCTCTCCGTCATTCGATGTCGTCACAAGAGCCACCATTCTTGGCATGCCCAGAACCGTCGCGCGGAATCTCAGATCTGTCTTCCGTTCCAGCGTGGCCTTCGTTGGCTCTATCTTCGGCGATATCCCCTGTTTCTCGTAATCCGCCGGCGATCAACCCATCAGGCGGGTCGGAGGCAATCCTACCGCGGTGATGCTTTTGGTTTCCGGTCGCCGTCAAGTTCTATAGAGGAGAGGGATGTGTTGCTATTTTTTCGGAGGGAATATGGGAGATGAAAAGGCACTTTTGTAATTATTATGGGAGCCGTCAAGTTCCCCATCCAACTATATTGCCCATTCCCCATTCATAATTATTATCACAGTTTACAAGATTACAAAAAATTAAATAAAATGGGGAAAATGGAGAGATGAAATCGAGTTTGCACACATCAGGGAACTCTTGGGCGGATCTTTTCGGAGTTGCGGAAGAAAATTGTTTGGTGTATATCGAGCCGGAGATAGTAGATGGGGGCCTTCGAATTCCCGCTGAGCTTAAAGACGAAGGAATCGCGCGCTGGCAACACTGCTTGGTGGGGCAATTCCTCTCTACCTCCCCCTATATTCGCCAAGTCCAATCTTGGGCGAATTGTTTTTGGGGTAAAAAGGGTTCAGTTAGGGTTTCTTGGTTGGGAGACCGTCTGCTTTTTTTCCAATTCCCGACTGCGGAAACGGCGCACTGGGTGTTCTCGAGCGGTCCTTGGCATCTGAGGAGCGATATGTGCTACTTGAGGAAGTGGGAGCCAGGAATCCGAGTTGAGGAGCCTCGTCCAACGATTGCTATCTGGGTACGTTTTCTGAACTTGCCTCTTGAGCATGTAACTAGGCGAATCTTGACGCGGCTGGCAATTATGCTAGGGCGGCCTCTTTGGTTTAATAAGTCTAGTAGGCTTGGCAGAAGACTTGGTTACGCTAGGGTCTGTGTTGAGATGGGTGTTGATTCAGAGTTCCCTGACTCTCTACGACTTGTCCCATATCGTAGGACTGCTTACACTGTCAATATTGAATATTGGAACAAGCCAAAGATGTGTGGGAAGTGCAGTAGATTTGGTCATAACTATGAGAAGGAAGTTCAGGAGATTTTGGATACTCAGAAGGAAGAGGGAGAAATTCCAGTGATGGTTCAGGCTGAGGATTTTGTGGCAAGTGCGAGTGAGATTACAGCAGGTTTAAGCACGATTCAAGATGTGGTTGTTGAAGGTAGTAAGGAGTTGTATCCTGATGAGGCAAATGGCCAGGCAGACGTTGCATAGGTGGCTAGAACTGGGTCTCCTTCTGAAACTGATATGGGAGTTCAGGGTGGGGGTGGCTTAGAAACAGCAGTGGAGAATCTAGTGGCATCCTTGTCTAGGGGATATGCTTGGCAAGGCTATCTACCTTCTGACAGGGAGTTTCAGCAGGCGGTTGGTACTAGTAACTCATTTGAGGTTCTTGCTCCCCTGGTTCAATTTGAAGTAGGGACAATGGCAGTATCTCCCTTGAAAGACCCTGTACATTTCCCGGAGATAGGGAAAGAAGGACAACAGAAGAAGAAAGAGAAACCTGGTCGGCCCCCGTAGGGGCAAAACCCACCAACCAAAACATGAATATTTTAGTATGGAATATGAGGGGTTTCAACAGCCCTGATAAACAGGAGAGTATTGTGGAGTCAGTTAGAAGGTATAAGGTGGAGATAGTTGCAATCTTGAAAACTAGGGTTAGTAAAGAAAAGGTTCAGAAAATAATTGCAAAGCATTTTGTAGATTGGGAACATGTAGATACTTACTCCCAGGCTGGGGTAGGGAGGATCTGGGTTTTATAGAAGAAGAGCTTACAATTTACAGTTTTGGATAGCAATGGCTTCTATGTGCATGAAAGGCAGCAAACTTATCAGGAGCTGAAGAAGAAGGTGGATCCATCGATCCCTTGGTTGGCAGTAGGTGACTTCAACGCAATATTGAATGGTTCAGAATTTTCTAATTCAGGAAATCTAGGTGAGAGTGCCCATCATTTCTCTTCATGGATAACTGACATGAAGCTAACTGATCATAGAGTCCTAGGGCCGTGGTACACATGGTCTAATAAGCAAGAAGGTAACCCTATTGCGAAGAGGTTAGATCGAGCTCTTGTCTCGGATAGCTGGCTGGAGTGCTACCCTAGAAGCTCTGTTAAGATTCTGTTACCTGGTCTCTCATACCACTGTGGGGTCCTGGTTAGTCTGGATTCATGAATTAAAACTTTACCACTTCCTTTCACGTACTTTAATTTCTTGAAACTCCATTCAGAATATGAAAAACTGGTTACAGAAGGGTGGCTTTGTCCCACCACAGGTTCTGCCATGGCACAATTGTATAAAAACCTACGCAATATCAAAGTTCGATTGAGAAGATTAAACAGAGAGAGCTACTCAGATATACATGAAAGGGTCAATCTGGCATGGAAGGAACTAGCTAGAGCTCAATCAGAAGTGTTGGAGCGCCCTGCCTCCTTAGCTTTTCAAGCTGAGAAGAGGTGTATGGTCCAGCTTCTAGAGCTTCAACAAGCAGAACAATCTTATAATAAGCAGAAATCAAGGCAATATTGGGTGAATAGTGGAGACTCAAACTCCAAATTCTTTCATAGTATAGTTAAAACTTGACAGGTAAAGAACACTATCAGGCAGTTAGTTACTGAATCTGGAACTGTTTTGGAAGATGTCGAGGAAATAGGCTAGGAAGCTGTTCAGTTCTATCATTCTCTTTTGGGTACAAGGAATGGAAATATGAAGCGAGTCACAGTTGGAACTCTTAGACAGCTGCTAGTCCTTCACTTGGCAGAGGGGGATGATGCAGGTTTATGTGATATGGCTATAGGCGATGAGATACATCGGGTAGTGAAAAGTATGAAGAGGGACAAAGCACCAGGGCCGGACGGGTTTACAGCGGAGTTCTTCAAAGAACACTGGGGATTAGTGGGTATGGAAGTTACTAAGGCTATACATGAGTTCTTTGTTACTGGCAGAATGAGGAAGGAAGTCAACTGCACAATCCTGGCTCTTATCCCAAAGGTACCAAATGCTAATACTATGAAGAATTTCCGCCCCATTTCATGTTGTAACTTTGTGTATAAGTGCATTTCAAAAATCCTAGCTAACAGGTTGAAGCAAGTGTTACCAAAGGTTATTAGCCCTAATCAATCTGCATTTATCAAAGGCAGACTAATAACTGACAATATAATCTTGGCAAATAAACTGGTGAAGTGGTATAGAAGGAAAAATGTGTCTTCTAGGTGTGCTCTCAAGATAGACATAATGAAGGCTTTTGACAGTGTGGATTGGGACTATCTATATTGTGTGCTTCTTGCAATGGGGATCCCAGGTAGGTTTGTCAACTGGATTAAAGGCTGCCTTGAATCCACTAGTTTCACTTTTTGTATAAATGGGGGTCTTACTGGCCATTTTCCAGCTCAGAAAGGGTTGAGACAGGGGTGTCCCCTTTCTCCCTACCTATTTGCAGCTAGCATGGAGGTTCTCAGTTGCATGTTAAACAGGGCAGCAGCTAGATCAGTACTACCTTATCACCCTCAATGTAGTCGAATTGGCCTTACTCACTTATGTTTTGAAGACAATTTACTGGTTCGGTGGAAGGAGTGACTGTGATTGCTGAAATTCTTCAGAAATTCTACTTAGTGTCTGGTTCGGTGGAGGTTCTCAGAAATTCTTCAGAAATTCTTCAAAAATTTCTGAAGAAATTCTTCAGATACATCGGGTAGTGAAAAGTATGAAGAGGGACAAAGCACCAGGGTCGGACGGGTTTACAGCGGAGTTCTTCAAAGAACACTGGGGATTAGTGGGTATGGAAGTTACTAAGGCTATACATGAGTTCTTTGTTACTGGCAGAATGAGGAAGGAAGTCAACTGCACAATCCTGGCTCTTATCCCAAAGGTACCAAATGCTAATACTATGAAGAATTTCCGCCCCATTTCATGTTGTAACTTTGTGTATAAGTGCATTTCAAAAATCCTAGCTAACAGGTTGAAGCAAGTGTTACCAAAGGTTATTAGCCCTAATCAATCTGCATTTATCAAAGGCAGACTAATAACTGACAATATAATCTTGGCAAATAAACTGGTGAAGTGGTATAGAAGGAAAAATGTGTCTTCTAGGTGTGCTCTCAAGATAGACATAATGAAGGCTTTTGACAGTGTGGATTGGGACTATCTATATTGTGTGCTTCTTGCAATGGGGATCCCAGGTAGGTTTGTCAACTGGATTAAAGGCTGCCTTGAATCCACTAGTTTCACTTTTTGTATAAATGGGGGTCTTACTGGCCATTTTCCAGCTCAGAAAGGGTTGAGACAGGGGTGTCCCCTTTCTCCCTACCTATTTGCAGCTAGCATGGAGGTTCTCAGTTGCATGTTAAACAGGGCAGCAGCTAGATCAGTACTACCTTATCACCCTCAATGTAGTCGAATTGGCCTTACTCACTTATATTTTGAAGACGATTTACTGGTTCGGTGGAAGGAGTGACTGTGATTGCTGAAATTCTTCAGAAATTCTACTTAGTGTCTGGTTTGCAGTGTAATCCTAGCAAAAGCGAAATTTTCAGTGCTGGGGTGACAGAGACTTTAAAGGGGGAATTGGTGAGACACTCGGAGGTTTAAAGAACGTGCATTGCTAGTCAAATACCTTGGGTTGCCGCTGAATGCAGGGAAACTGACTGCTGAAGACTGCAAGTCCTTGATTAGTAGGATAGCAGGAAGGATCCTAGGTTGGCAGCCAAAGCTGCTATCTTATGCAGGGAAGATTGATCTTGTGATTTCTGTACTATCCGGCATGACCCAATACTGGATGCAAGTAATACTGCTGCTAAAGAAGATTATCAAGGAAATAGAGAGTCTGTGCTCACAATTTCTTTGAAGTGAGCTGGAAAATAAGAAGAGAGCCAAGGTTGCCTGGAAAACAGTAGTCCTCCCTCGCACTGAGGGTGGTATGGGGTTCAAAGACCTACACTCCTGGAATAAAGCTTGCCTGGTTAAATGACTATCTTCTTCGACATCAGAGCATCTGGGAAATACAAACGCGAGGGTCCTGGGTATAAGATACTTAACATCAGAAACTTGGTGGAAGGGAGGTTATGTAAAACTGACAGTGGCATAGCATGGGATGGAGAACTCATGCAAAAGTTTCAAATCAGCAAGGTGTGGCATAGCTTGAGACCAAGAGGTGATCTAGTGCAGTGGTTTGGATTGGTTTGGAAGGGTGGTATCCCTAAGAACTCAGTGCTGACTTGGCTTGTTTTGATTGGTAGGGTTAACACATTAGATAAACTTAGACGATGGAACCCTATTGTCTGCACTGTCTGTCCTCTTTGTGGCAGTTCAGAGGAAACAAGGGAACATATATTTTTCTTATGTGAATATGTGCAGGAAGTTTAGCATACAGTCTTCTGATAGACCGATAATTATACATGTTTTCACCCCTATTCTGGAGCCGTTTGTGCTGAGGAATCTCGTGTTTTAAGCCGATTTTACGCCAGGTTGTGTGTTTGTGTCATATTTCAGGTCCCGGCGTTGGAATCGAGGCGGAGAAACGAGTTCTGGGTCGAAAGGAGCCGAGTTGGGACTAAGGGGGCTGCAGGAGGAAAATACCCGGTCGGATGGCAAAATACCCGACCGAGTATTTATCGTTTTTGGCACCCGTGAGAAACAGAAGAGGGCCCGGGCGAAGGCCTTAAATCCCCGGTCGGGGATTTTGGTGGTAGACCGGGGATTTTCGCCTTTAGTGGAACGGTGCGTTTCACAATACCCGGTCGAACCATAAAATACCCGATCGGTCTATCAAACTCCCCCACACTTAACCGTTTGCTTGTCCCCAAGCAAACCAAGTCAGACACTAGGTAAGCTTACAAATCAATCAACCAACACTGGGGACAAGTCATAAAGGCACAAAACACGTGAATCGCACTGGTTTTCAAACATCAATACATGCACAACCTCAATAACAACCTGGACAACCACCACAAAGGACATTCGAGTGCAGCAAATCGAGTAAAGGAAGAGTCTCCCGTCTGTTCACTAGCCAACCTAGACTTGATTCAACCACTTACTCAAAACAGTCGACTCATGCATCCAACTCAAAACATCAGAATAGAGACCGAGCAATCTAGGTCCTCACCGGGGTACAAGAGCATATAGAAAATGGAAATGAATCACTCACTCTCGACCAGTGGGGTCAGGACAATTTTTGATGCGAAAGATGCGCATGCTATTTCTCTCAATCCCTATCATCTCTTCACCATGATGGCAGCCTCTAAATGCTAGAGTTCACATATGGGGTGTCACCACTAACTAATCAGGAGGTCTTAGACACAGGTTCAAATGACTGGCTAGGGTCTTGGACATGGGGAAAAGGCCTTTTAGGTGGTGGAAGTATTCATAGCAAAAAGGTTCCACATTTTCCAAACACACAATCACAGTCAACCAACCCGGTATTTTCTTTCTGCTATTCTGCATTCCTCATTATCTTAAGAGCATAAGAGCGAAGGAGGCATAATCATCAGCATTTCCAAGCCAGACTGCTAAGAAACACTGCTTACTGGGCATTAC
The DNA here is from genome assembly GCA_946122785.1 of Linum tenue. Lineage (NCBI taxonomy): Eukaryota > Viridiplantae > Streptophyta > Magnoliopsida > Malpighiales > Linaceae > Linum > Linum tenue. The sequence goes on along the minus strand of CAMGYJ010000008.1, from coordinate 79,091,283 downwards.
TCAGATTTTTGGTAGTGACTCTCTTTTGCTTTCAATTTTTCTTTGTTTTTCTTTCATTTTTCTTTTCATTTCTTAAGAGAGCCCCCACTTCTGCATAAATTTCAAACACCTGCCCAATTTTTAAGCACTACCTCCAACACTCACATAGACTTTAGCAGAAACAGCAGAGAATATATAAAACCACTCTGTGGAACCTTCTAAAAGATGCAACAAGGGTGATTTTTTTCATTATAGACTAAAAGAAAGGATAACACACGGCTCAAAGGGCTAACTAGGGGATATGACACATCAGGACAGTCAGTTTTGGGCGTGGGCTAATCCTATGCCCCCATCATCTTAGCTAGTGACAACGTGAATGCTACACATCATGGAAGAGGGATCTATCGCACAAGAAAGAAACGAGCAGGCTCAAATCTCACATGGCTACCTATATGCTCTATCTCACATTCTGATACCCTGAACTAGATGCATAAACGACTGTCAAGGATAAGTAATCAGATCAAGTCAGATCAAGTCACAGTTGGCAAGCAAACAGTTGAAAAACTGAACCCCTACATCGTTCTACTGCACATCTCAGTCCTCATCATAGGTTGTCCTAGTCGCAAACAAGTTGTCATGCATTAATCCGAAAACCAATCAATTCATCCATCAAAACACAGTGCCAATATGATCAAACAGCAGTACTCGGAGTCCTCAAATTGTAAGATTTGGACAGTGGACTAGGCTCCAAGCACACAAACAGAGCTAATGCAGTCAAAAGAGAAACTTCCCCCCACACTTAAGATCGACATTGCCCTCAATGGAGAAGAGGGAAGAAAAGGGGAACGATGTTACCGGTGTGCACAGACTGCAGAAGACTGGAAATGGACCAGTCGGCATGGGACGGACTGGAGAGAGGACCAGTCGGGAACACAGGCAGAGCTAAAAGAGACCAAAAAGCTCAAACACATACGTTAGGTCCAACGGTCAGCCCAATAGTACATAATCCAGAATGAAAAGAAACAAAAACCGACACAAAACAGACAGTTTGCATGCTGACACAGATAAAAACTCTCAAAACAAGCCCCTAGGGCCCTCCGAGACCGGAGAAATCAATCTGATCCATAAGGTCGTCGACGCCATCATCCGGAGGCTGCCGTGGTGGTGAATGCTCCCACCTGGTGGTTCAGTGGTGCTCTGCTGGAGGGTGGCAAGCCTGGAGTAGATGCTCGGAATACTCCATCAGACGGCGACCTCGGTCTCTCTCCCGCTCGATGAGAGCAGTAGTGTGGCCCATGTGGGTCTCCAATCGGCCAAGGCGCTCATCCACGCCCGTCATCCGGGACCGGTACTCGGCCTGGTGGGCCGAATACTGCTGGTAAAACTGGACCTGATGGTCCATGAGCTGCTGGTTCTGAAGACCCAGCTGCTGGAACTGGAGGCCCATCTGCTGGAACTGCTCCGTGAAGAAGTCCATCGACGGACCAGAAGGACCAGAGGAGGACTCGCCTCTCTCCGGTCTCCGTCGAGGCTGCAGATCCCCAGGAGGGGAGAGCGAGGGCTCCGGTGCATCGGCATCCATCACGCCGTCATCATCATCGTCAGCATCCTCATCCACCTCCTCATCGTCCGAGTAGTCCGCATCCTCCTCGTCCGAGTCGAGATCAATCACCCCCGCGGGGGGCATAGAGAGCCCATCCACCCAGGTGCGGATGTCATCAGTGGCGAGGAGGCGCGCGTTGTGGAGCACGTCCCGGCTGAGGGGGGCGGAACCACCCAACACAGTCGCATTGTGAAGCCCCTGAAAGCTGATGTCGAAATGCCTCGCCAACCGTGTGATCAGGGGACCACAGAAGAGGTGGGTAGGATGCCCACGGATCCGGTGGAAAGTGAGGGCCATGAAGGAGCCCAGGTGAAGCATGTGAGCCGGATCCCCCATCGAGTACATGGCGTATAACACCCGCTTCGGGATCTTATGCGAACCGGTGGCGTTGGGGACGACGGATCGGGTGATCAGCAGGTTCAGGATGTGCCACTGCGGCTTGAGGGTGCTGACGGAGGTCTGGCCAGCATCGAAGTAGTCGTAGCCATAGGCGCGCCGGGCTATCCTGCGGTAGAAAGCAGTCTGGTTCCAGTCGGTCGGGTGGGCAACCTCGATCTCATGGGCATCGAAGGGGTGGTACTCGATACCCAGAGCGTGGGCCAACCCGTCGATGGTCAGCTCCCTGTGATCGCCACCCAACCGGAACGTTACTGCATACTCGTCCCGGGCCATCGAGCGGTCGTAGCGATAGGTGGTGTAGAACTCCCACACCAACTCCGTGAAGGTGGGCTCGTCAATGGCAAGCAGGGTCCGCCAATCAGGGTGACTAATGGCGGTGCTAAGCTCCTGCAAGCAGTGGAGCTGCTCGAACACTGCCCACTCGAGGTGGTGGTGCTTCTCCAGCTTCCCTCGTATCACCTTGCGGAACTGGTCCGCATACTCCGCGTGCAGGCGCAGATCCTGCACGAAGGGATGGTCCTGCGACATGGCCCTGCAAAATCAAAACACCATAGGTGGAGCCAAGAGAATAGATGGTCAAGACTAACGGCATGGGGTCAGTACTTCCCCCACACTCGAGCTCACCTAGGCTAACAAATTAAGCACAGCCAGGTGAATTGTAAGCCACTCAACTGGAATTCAAGGCAGAATCACAGAATAAACCACAATCATCACACAGACAGTTCATCTATCACATACACAGCCATGCACGCTCGAGTCCGCCCTCACCCTAGTCTAAATTAGGCATGCAACCACAGTTCTCGGTCCTAGAATCTACAGTCCGATTTTCCATAAACTAGCAATGAACAGGAAACACACCTGGAAACACAAGTAGGACCGTAGCTAGGACTCGAAAGACGGGTGAGGGGCGCGAGGAGAGCGAAAAAAATCGCCCCGGAAACTCGCCGGAAAAGGGCCGGAAAGTCGCCGGAAAGTCGCCGGAAACTGTCCGGCAGCGGCGGCGATCGGCGGCGGCGGCGGCGCGGCGGCCGGCGGCGGCGGCGGCGTCCGGCGGCGGCGGAAGGCGGGCGGCGGCGGGCGGCGGGCGGCGGCTTGTGATGGCTGCCGGCGGCGGCCAAGGAGGAGAGAGGGGAGAGGAAATGGGGGAGGAGAGAGAAGTGATTTTGGAAAAAATGAGAGGTAGAGAGAGAAATGACCGGGGGTTTCCTTTATATAGGAAAAATACCCGGTCGGGTCCCGATAATACCCGGTCGGGTATTATCGAGTCCTCGACCGGGGAATTCTGTCAAACACCGCGTTTCAAAGGGTGCAAATCCCCGGTCCCGCGCCAAAAATACCCGGTCGGGTATTTTTGGCGGGGGATCGGGGGTTCCAAAACGCCGCGTTCCACAGCCGAAATTACCCGGTCTCAGGCCAAAAAATTACCCGGTCGGGTATTTTTGGCCTGAGACCGGGTTTTTTCCTTTTTTCGCCCCGGAAGGCAGAAGGGGCCCGGGCATGAGCCAAGAATACCCGGCCGGGTATTTTAGCTCATGACCGGGTATTTTACCCTTCCGGCCAAAAATCTCATTCGTCCCAAAATCGCGACTCTCCTGCACGAAAACACCAAACCGAGGCATCACAGACGACCGAACTTCATGACAAACATGCAACTGACTGGACTCGACACCAAAAACTCAGAAAAAAGGGAAAAGAAAATGCAAACCGTGGTGGGGTTGCCTCCACACAAGCGCTTCTTTACCGTCTTTTAGCTGGACGTCCATGGTGGATACTCAGGGAGGTGCAGGAACAGGTGCCTCCAAGAGCGGATCCACATCGCTCTTGAGGTACAGCTTCAGGTGGTGACCGTGCACCCGACGGTTGCAACCACCAGCAGTGGTCAGCTCGACCTGGCCATCCGGCAAGATGCAGGCGAGTGAGTACTCGGATGGCCAGGGTGGTCGTGGTGCGGGGGGTGGGACCAGCTCATAGTGGTCTCCACTCTTCTTCCGTGCAGGCTTAGCCACCTGCGGCTTCGGTCGCCACTCCTCCTTGAGCTTTTTGTTCGGAGGCGAGACTGGATGGAGTGGCGACGAAGGAATGATAGGCGGGTCCTGCAAAATGAGAGGTGCAGAAGGGTACACGACAGGCTCGTGTACCTGATCAGAAATAGCATGCACAGGCGATACAGAAATCATAGCACAATGATCAGACTCAGTCACAGGAAAAACAGCCTGTTCATTTCCAGCACGCAAGATCAGTTTACCATCATGCACATCAATCAGTGCCTTGGCGGTGGCAAGAAATGGTCTACCTAGAATCAAAGGCACATCCACATCATCATTTATATCCAGAATAACAAAATCAACAGGATATGTGAATGCACCCACATTAACAAGCAAATCTTCTATGATACCCCTAGGATGCACCACAGAACGATCAGCTAGCTGAATGCTCATCCTAGTAGGGCTAAGTTCACCTAGGTCTAGCTTTTTGAACAATTTATATGGCATGACATTAATGCTAGCTCCTAGGTCCGCCAAGGACTTTCCTACATGCATGCTGCCAATAGTAAGAGGGATAGTAAAACTCCCTGGATCCTTGCGCTTTTCGGGCAGCTTGTTCTGCAGGATGGCAGAACATTCCTCGCTCAGCAGCACTGTCGAGAGATCCCCAAGTTTCTTCTTGTTGGTGCAGAGATCTTTCATGAACTTAGCGTACTTGGGCATCTTCGACAGTGCCTCCACAAATGGTACGCTGATGTTGAGCTGCTTCAACATTGCCATAAAATTGGCAAACTCAGTCTCCAACTTGTCTTTGTGAAGGCGAGTGGGGAAGGGAAGCTGGGGTACGTGCTCCTTCACCACTGGTTGTGGCTTGGGAGCAGGGGCTTCCTTCTCCACCTGAGACCGGGTAATTTCGGCTGTGGAACGCGGCGTTTTGGAACCCCCGATCCCCCGCCAAAAATACCCGACCGGGTATTTTTGGCGCGGGACCGGGGATTTGCACCCTTTGAAACGCGGTGTTTGACAGAATTCCCCGGTCGAGGACTCGAAAATACCCGACCGGGTATTATCGGGACCCGACCGGGTATTTTTCCTATATAAAGGAAACCCCCGGTCATTTCTCTCTCTACCTCTCATTTTTTCCAAAATCACTTCTCTCTCCTCCCCCATTTCCTCTCCCCTCTCTCCTCCTTGGCCGCCGCCGGCAGCCATCACAAGCCGCCGCCCGCCTTCCGCCGCCGCCGGACGCCGCCGCCGCCGCCCTCCGCCGCCGCCGCCGATCGCCGCCGCTGCCGGACAGTTTCCGGCGACTTTCCGGCGACTTTCCGGCCCTTTTCCGGCGAGTTTCCGGGGCGATTTTTTTCGCTCTCCTCGCGCCCCTCACCCGTCTTTCGAGTCCTAGCTACGGTCCTCCTTGTGTTTCCAGGTGTGTTTCCTGTTCATTGCTAGTTTATGGAAAATCGGACTGTAGATTCTAGGACCGAGAACTGTGGTTGCATGCCTAATTTAGACTAGGGTGAGGGCGGACTCGAGCGTGCATGGCTGTGTATGTGATAGATGAACTGTCTGTGTGATGATTGTGGTTTATTCTGTGATTCTGCCTTGAATTCCAGTTGAGTGGCTTACAATTCATCTGGCTGTGCTTAATTTGTTAGCCTAGGTGAGCTCGAGTGTGGGGGAAGTACTGACCCCATGCCGTTAGTCTTGACCATCTATTCTCTTGGCTCCACCTATGGTGTTTTGATTTTGCAGGGCCATGTCGCAGGACCATCCCTTCGTGCAGGATCTGCGCCTGCACGCGGAGTATGCGGACCAGTTCCGCAAGGTGATACGAGGGAAGCTGGAGAAGCACCACCACCTCGAGTGGGCAGTGTTCGAGCAGCTCCACTGCTTGCAGGAGCTTAGCACCGCCATCAGTCACCCTGATTGGCGGACCCTGCTTGCCATTGACGAGCCCACCTTCACGGAGTTGGTGTGGGAGTTCTACACCACCTATCGCTACGACCGCTCGATGGCCCGGGACGAGTATGCAGTAACGTTCCGGTTGGGTGGCGATCACAGGGAGCTGACCATCGACGGGTTGGCCCACGCTCTGGGTATCGAGTACCACCCCTTCGATGCCCATGAGATCGAGGTTGCCCACCCGACCGACTGGAACCAGACTGCTTTCTACCGCAGGATAGCCCGGCGCGCCTATGGCTACGACTACTTCGATGCTGGCCAGACCTCCGTCAGCACCCTCAAGCCGCAGTGGCACATCCTGAACCTGCTGATCACCCGATCCGTCGTCCCCAACGCCACCGGTTCGCATAAGATCCCGAAGCGGGTGTTATACGCCGTGTACTCGATGGGGGATCCGGCTCACATGCTTCACCTGGGCTCCTTCATGGCCCTCACTTTCCACCGGATCCGTGGGCATCCTACCCACCTCTTCTGTGGTCCCCTGATCACACGGTTGGCGAGGCATTTCGACATCAGCTTTCAGGGGCTTCACAATGCGACTGTGTTGGGTGGTTCCGCCCCCCTCAGCCGGGACGTGCTCCACAACGCGCGCCTCCTCGCCACTGATGACATCCGCACCTGGGTGGATGGGCTCTCTATGCCCCCCGCGGGGGTGATTGATCTCGACTCGGACGAGGAGGATGCGGACTACTGGGACGATGAGGAGGTGGATGAGGATGCTGGCGATGATGATGACGGCGTGATGGATGCCGATGCACCGGAGCCCTCGCTCTCCCCTCCTGGGGATCTGCAGCCTCGACGGAGACCGGAGAGAGGCGAGTCCTCCTCTGGTCCTTCTGGTCCGTCGATGGACTTCTTCACGGAGCAGTTCCAGCAGATGGGCCTCCAGTTCCAGCAGCTGGGTCTTCAGAACCAGCAGCTCATGGACCATCAGGTCCAGTTTTACCAGCAGTATTCGGCCCACCAGGCCGAGTACCGGTCCCGGATGATGGGCGTGGATGAGCGCCTTGGCCGATTGGAGACCCACATGGGCCACACTACTGCTCTCATCGAGCGGGAGAGAGACCGAGGTCGCCGTCTGATGGAGTATTCCGAGCATCTACTCCAGGCTTGCCACCCTCCAGCAGAGCACCACTGAACCACCAGGTGGGAGCATTCACCACCACGGCAGCCTCCGGATGATGGCGTCGACGACCTTATGGATCAGATTGATTTCTCCGGTCTCGGAGGGCCCTAGGGGCTTGTTTTGAGAGTTTTTATCTGTGTCAGCATGCAAACTGTCTGTTTTGTGTCGGTTTTTGTTTCTTTTCATTCTGGATTATGTACTATTGGGCTGACCGTTGGACCTAACGTATGTGTTTGAGCTTTTTGGTCTCTTTTAGCTCTGCCTGTGTTCCCGACTGGTCCTCTCTCCAGTCCGTCCCATGCCGACTGGTCCATTTCCAGTCTTCTGCAGTCTGTGCACACCGGTAACATCGTTCCCCTTTTCTTCCCTCTTCTCCATTGAGGGCAATGTCGATCTTAAGTGTGGGGGGATGTTTCTCTTTTGACTGCATTAGCTCTGTTTGTGTGCTTGGAGCCTAGTCCACTGTCCAAATCTTACAATTTGAGGGCTCCGAGTACTGCTGTTTGATCATATTGGCACTGTGTTTTGATGGATGAATTGATTGGTTTTCGGATTAATGCATGACAACTTGTTTGCGACTAGGACAACCTATGATGAGGACTGAGATGTGCAGTAGAACGATGTAGGGGTTCAGTTTTTCAACTGTTTGCTTGCCAACTGTGACTTGATCTGACTTGATCTGATTACTTATCCTTGACAGTCGTTTATGCATCTAGTTCAGGGTATCAGAATGTGAGATAGAGCATATAGGTAGCCATGTGAGATTTGAGCCTGCTCGTTTCTTTCTTGTGCGATAGATCCCTCTTCCATGATGTGTAGCATTCACGTTGTCACTAGCTAAGATGATGGGGGCATAGGATTAGCCCACGCCCAAAACTGACTGTCCTGATGTGTCATATCCCCTAGTCAGCCCTTTGAGCCGTGTGTTATCCTTTCTTTTAGTCTATAATGAAAAAAATCACCCTTGTTGCATCTTTTAGAAGGTTCCACAGAGTGGTTTTATATATTCTCTGCTGTTTCTGCTAAAGTCTATGTGAGTGTTGGAGGTAGTGCTTAAAAATTGGGCAGGTGTTTGAAATTTATGCAGAAGTGGGGGCTCTCTTAAGAAATGAAAAGAAAAATGAAAGAAAAACAAAGAAAAATTGAAAGCAAAAGAGAGTCACTACCAAAAATCTGAGTAATGCCCAGTAAGCAGTGTTTCTTAGCAGTCTGGCTTGGAAATGCTGATGATTATGCCTCCTTCGCTCTTGTGCTCTTAAGATAATGAGGAATGCAGAATAGCAGAAAGAAAATACCGGGTTGGTTGACTGTGATTGTGTGTTTGGAAAATGTGGAACCTTTTTGCTATGAATACTTCCACCACCTAAAAGGCCTTTTCCCCATGTCCAAGACCCTAGCCAGTCATTTGAACCTGTGTCTAAGACCTCCTGATTAGTTAGTGGTGACACCCCATATGTGAACTCTAGCATTTAGAGGCTGCATCATGGTGAAGAGATGATAGGGATTGAGAGAAATAGCATGCGCATCTTTCGCATTAAAAATTGTCCTGACCCCACTGGTCGAGAGTGAGTGATTCATTTCCATTTTCTATATGCTCTTGTACCCCGGTGAGGACCTAGATTGCTCGGTCTCTATTCTAATGTTTTGAGTTGGATGCATGAGTCGACTGTTTTGAGTAAGTGGTTGAATCAAGTCTAGGTTGGCTAGTGAACAGACGGGAGACTCTTCCTTTACTCGATTTGCTGCACTCGAATGTCCTTTGTGGTGGTTGTCCAGGTTGTTATTGAGGTTGTGCATGTATTGATGTTTGAAAACAAGTGCGATTCACGTGTTTTGTGCCTTTATGACTTGTCCCCAGTGTTGGTTGATTGATTTGTAAGCTTGCCTAGTGTCTGACTTGGTTTGCTTGGGGACAAGCAAACGGTTAAGTGTGGGGGAGTTTGATAGACCGATAATTATACATGTTTTCACCCCTATTCTGGAGCCGTTTGTGCTGAGGAATCTCGTGTTTTAAGCCGATTTTACGCCAGGTTGTGTGTTTGTGTCATATTTCAGGTCCCGGCGTTGGAATCGAGGCGGAGAAACGAGTTCTGGGTCGAAAGGAGCCGAGTTGGGACTAAGGGGGCTGCAGGAGGAAAATACCCGGTCGGATGGCAAAATACCCGACCGGGTATTTATCGTTTTTGGCACCAGTGAGAAACAGAAGGGGGCCCGGGCGAAGGCCTTAAATCCCCGGTCGGGGATTTTGGTGGTAGACCGGGGATTTTCGCCTTTAGTGGAACGGTGCGTTTCACAATACCCGGTCGAACCATAAAATACCCGAACGGGTATTTTGACCGGGTATCGCGACCAGGCAGCTGATAAAAGAGGAAGAAGGCCAATTTTCAGAGGGTTCCGAGTTTTTGAGAGAGAAGCCGATACCTAGAGAGAGAAAGCGTCGAACCAGAGTTCTCAAGCGCCATAGATCGATCTTCAACACCATTGGAGCCCGTCTTGAGCTTGGAGAAGTGCGATTAAACGTCCAGAAGCAGGAATCCAACTTCACAGTATGATTTCCGTGTCTGAATCTGCTTTTGCTTCTTTCTCTATGGAGTAGTTTCCCCATTCATCTGGGTATGGAGAACCCTAGATTTGTATGCTAGGTCTGATTGTATGAACCCAAGTACAGTGTTTGTGAATTGATTATATTCGATTGAGGTTTGAATGATTGAATGACTTGAATCCTGATCAAATTCCTGTTGTTTCTGCTTTGACCTGGAATGAGAATATCTGCCTAGGTTGATAGAGTACCCTTAATCGAAGGTGGCGAATTGGTGACTTTAGTCGAGGGGCCAATTCGCTATTCTGTACCGAAGTCAATTCGGTAGTGGAGGTTTGGTTCATTAGGGCCTCAATCTGTTTACTCCGGTGGAGGTTAGTCGCCCGCTAGAGACTCAGATTGAGAGGGTCTGGAGACCTTTAGTCGAGACTTCAGGCTAATTGAGAACCTTCCGCAGTATAACTTTCATGAAGACTGAACTTGGCAAATTGCAATCCGACTTAACTGCAGTCCAGGGGGAAACCATATCCGGGTGACCTCTCTTGACTTGACAACAAACCGTTTACTTGCTCTGTGTTTTGTTTGCTTGAGTTTCACTAAAAGTTCACTGCTAAATAACAAGAATTCACCGAGTAGTCATCACATCTAGGACCCGGGTTGACATTAAAACCCGACCCGCTATACTACGCTTTAGGAATTGGTTATACTTGGCCATTTTCTAGGGTGACAGTAGGAGTGAGTCATCTTCCCTAGTTCCTGGCATCTCCCTAGCTTGCTGAATCAAGCAGTGTTGCAAGCAGTACAGAAACTGGGGAAGTGTAGAGTTGGCAGAATTCTGTGGTGCTTGGTGGTAAGTGAAGTATGGAGAGAGCGTTGCCGGAGGTTATATGGCCATAAAAGTCTAACAGTAGCAGGGTTGACTCATAAGATGCAGCAAGTCATGGAAGCAAAAGTGCAGGGGGATCAGGGGGTTGCCAGCTCTCCTGCTGCTCGGAAATTGTGGTATACAGGGAGTAATTAGTTGGTAATGAATATACAGATTCCTATAGCTTTGTTTTGTTAGAGGCTGATATGTCACAAGAGCCTTAGTTTGTACAACTCTGATCGTATTTGATGAATAAAACCACTCATTCATCGGGAAAAAAATTAAATAATAAACAACTTCCATTAATACAACTTGCCAAATAATTTAATGGAAAGTGACCAATCAAGAATAGGGTGTCAAAAACCCGACCCCTTTGGGAGTAGGCATAGTATCCAACCCCCTGTAAATTTTTGTTTTGAGTACAGTTGGTAGGCCTATCGAGTGAAAGCAATTAGTATTGTAAACGTGATCACGTAATAAAAATAAATAAATATTATGGACCTAGTTGAGATGATGAAAATTTCAATTGTTTTGTTATTTTTTTATCCAACAATCACTTTGAAGGCGAATGAGGGTCAACCTAGTTAGTGAGTCGACACACGTTCCATTATAAAATCGTGTATTCGATTCTCCTCTAATAGTACCTGTAACAGGTTATTATAAAAAAAATCAATCACTTTGAGAGTTATGATGCGGAGGAATGATTATCACTGTCTAGCTATCGTGAGAGACTTAGATTCAAATGTAGCATTCATAGAGCTAATTAATTAGAATTTCATAAACTATACGTGCATTTTAACTTGATTGAAGCTTAAGCAAAGGATCGCAATTTCCGATTAATTAGAATTAAGAGACTATGTGTAGATGGAACGTCCTCCTCGATAATTATATGACTAGCGGGAAGGAGTTAACCCGTCAAGTATCACAAAACTATTTTCAACTTGGTCAAGTTATTTAATTGGGTTCAGCAGTGGGTGCAAACTGCAAACAATGTTTGTTAAATGAACGGCTACCCTACCATTTTCACATTTTTATATTACTATACTATCTGGTATTAGGGAGGGAAATTAGTCTGGCTAATTGAATAATTTGACCTAATTGTTATGAGTTATGACTCATATGAGTATTGTGTCAGATCTAAATAAACCCATATGTACTTTTAATGATTTTAAGTTGGGATTGAATTTGGATGAGTCTAATTTGGCTGTTAGAAATCCTCTTTTTAGGACTTCTAGGGACTGATCTTCGTTACCCGTGATTATATTACTCGTAATAGATAGAGATTTAAGGAGTGGGAATATAATTATGGATTTAGATTGAAGAATTGGAGATTATGAATTGAAGAATAGAATTGGGAAAGATAGGGAAGAACTGGCCGACAGCTTTTGGGAGAGAAAATGGTCGAGAATTGAGAGGATTTGGGAAGATTAGGGTTAATATACTTTTCTTGTTATTCTGCTTGATTATTTTCATTATAACCGAGTGTACATATTTATAGGAAAAATACAGGAAAATCCTAATAATAACCCTTATTCGACTAAAAAACTACTAACTATAATTATAATTATCCTACTAAAATTAATTAGAGAAACCCCAAATGGGCGGGTTTCTAACATTAGATCAACTCGTTTGTGTTAGACCCAAATGGGTCTATTTGGGTCTAGAAATTGTACACACAAAAGAACAATATCGATCTACTCACTAACTGCCTTCAACCAATTCACATCTTCAATGTTTGTGTTTACACATTTCTCTTTGTTTCATAACAAAGAAAAATGTAAAACCGCATTATAATCGTGTATCCATTTTATTTTGGATGACCAAATATAATGAGTCTAATTTAGACCCAAACCAAAAAAATTCGCTATGAGTCTGCCCCAAATGTGAAACTATCAAAACCTGATTTGACACCTAATAAATTAAGTTTTGACAATACCCCGAATCTTGGGTATTGAAAAGCACTAAAATTAATGTAATAAATACTAGAACGGAAGCCCGCGCTACACGTCGGGGGGTGAAATTATTGCACCATGAATATTGATCAAACGACAAAATGCTAACGTATTCTACGTTCTTGAATTAAAAATACAACACAACTTAAACATTAATGTGAGGGATGCACAAAGAGAAGACAATTGGAACCCAAAAGGCAAGATTGATGGATAGAGATAAATGTAGCATCAGTAGAAACTGAGATCCTAAACACCATATGGTACACATGGCAAGACCTCACGATCAAAAGTGAGTAAAGGGGTAGCTAGTTTAGACTAACAACAGAGTAGAGATTTAAAAGTTTGTGTGTGCTAGATTGCGGAGATGTGAATGTGTGGTTCATCATAGTGTGGGCTCGCAATGTATATTTCTTGCCATAAATTGTATGCCGCATCAATCTCTGAGGCATTGTTTTTGTTGATGTTGCAACAACGATTCAAACTCTTTAGGTGCCAGACAAACCAGGGCAAGGTTTGCTTCATGGTTCGTAGTGACTTTTAATTTACGACATCTGGATTCACATTAAGCATGCAATTTGCAGAATAATCTGGTGGAATGTAAAAATATATATATTAGCAAACAAACTACAGTGTACACAACAATACAGAGTACATAGGTGAAGAATGCCAACCGCAATTAGCTTCATTAGGGAAAATGAAAATATAGTTTATAGGGATCAAAAGAACATATCGATGCAAAGTACTTAAAAAAATCTTCATCTTTTTCCATGACCCGCCGGTGCCCTCTCATCAGCTGGTGATGTCGTCTTACCCTAGGAGCGCTTGCCATTATAGATAAGAGAGCTCAACGGACCCTCTCCGAAATGGCTTGATCCGAGTTGGGTTTGTGGATTAGAGGAAAGGAGAAATATAGAGGCAACTCACATAGAAAGTGAAAATGCTGTACAATTTTTGACATTACAGGGTGACTCAAGGATCCATGGGTTCGGATGACCCGTCCATGGATCTGAATCTTAATAACCAATTGAAAACAATAGAAGATGGAAATCAATAAGCATCATTAGAGAAAATAAAAAATCTGGATATTATAGGCAACAAAAAAACATACCGATGCAAAACACAAAATCCCTTCATTATCACTCTGCAGAGGGCAACCAATAAAAATGTTGAAGCCATTCTAACAGTGGTGCTTCTCATCGAGACATCAAATACATGACCCTAGTTTCTACTTTCTAGCAAGTGTTATTGATTAAAAAGTCAAACATAATTGCATTTTTAGTCCTTAAATTTGGGGGAAATAACAAAATAATCATATGTTTGATGTGACTCTAAGTAACATTACCGTTTTTACTTGTTCTTTTAATAAGAACCGACCCAAAACCCGTAAACACGGGATTCAATTCTCTTTGACCGGTTTGATAAAGTGGGGCGAGTGTTTGACAAAATCCACACTCGATCCAATCTGCTAATTACAAAAGCGGATAAAATTCGTTCCCGACCTAAAATTTGGCAACACCGATACCAGGTAGAATTACAAAAGGGGTAAAATTTATCCCCGGCCCAAAAATCATCAACACAAGTTCAACTCGCTTTGAACGGGTTGAATTAGATTGAAAAGGCGGATAAAATGCGTTCTCGATCCAATTCAATGATTACAAAAGTGGATAAAATTCATTCACGCCCCCAAAAGTGCCAAGGGTAAAACTCGTCCTCGACCCAAACACCATCAACATTGGATTCAACTCGATATAGCGCGGCGAGTTCTTAACAAAATTCACACCCGACCCAATTCATTAATTATAAAAGCAGGTAAAATTCGTTCTTGGCCTACAATTTGGCAACATCGATACCAGGATGGAAAAAGCGGGTAAAATGCGTTCTCGACCCAATTCAATGATTACAAAAGTGGATAAAATTAATTCACGCCTAGTGTCAAGGGAAAAACTCTCACTCAACCCAAAATTTGTCAACACCGGATTCAACTCGATAAAGCGGGGCGACTTTTTAACAAAATCCACAATTGATTCAATTCGTTAATAACAAAAGCGGGTAAAATTCATTCCCGGACTAAAATTCGGCAACACCGATAACGAGTCGAATTAGATTGAACAAACATGAATTTGGGTTCAATTATCATAAGAGGAAATATTTAAAATATTTGATTAATGACCCAATTTGTTAATTACAAAAGTGGGTAAAGTTCGTTCCCGACCTAAAATTTGGCAACACCGATAGCGGGTTGGAAAAGGAGGGTATAATGCATTCTCGACCCAATTCAATGATTACAAAAGTGGATAAAATTCATTCGTAACCGTAAAATTCGTTGCCAACCTAAAACTTGGCAACACCGATACAGGGTTGGAAAAGGCGGGTATAATGCGTTCTTGACCTAATTTAATGATTACAAAAGTGGATAATTTTTTAGGTTCAATTTTCCTATGAGGAAATATTTAAAACATTTAATTAATGATCCAATTCATTAACTACAAAAGCAGGTAGAATTCGTTCCCGGTCTAAAATTTGGCCACACCGATACCGGGTTGGAAAAGGGGGGTATAAAGCGTTCTTGACCCACACCGATAAAATTCATTCACAACCCTAAAAGTCTCATTCAATGATTACAAAAATGGATAAAATTCATTCATAACCCTAAACTCTAAAAGTCCCTAAACTCGTTGCTGTCGCAAAATTGCACACCCAACCCAATCGTTGACATCGAGTTCAACTCGCTGAACAATAAAAGAAAATAAAATTAAAACTCGTTCCCGACCCAAAAAAATACCAGGTTCAAACCGTGTTGAATTAGTTTGAATCCATTTGAAAAGGAAATAAATTAGTGTAGTGAAAATTACAATAACCCAAAAAGTCCCTAAACTTATGGTTAATTACAAATTGTCACATCTTAAGATGAACAAAGTTACAAAAGTGTCACTCCTTGGATGTGACTCTAAGAAATTTGAATCCATTTGAAAAGGAAATAAATTAGTGTAGTGAAAATTACAATAACCCAAAAAGTCCCTAAACTTATGGTTAATTACAAATGGTCACATGTTAAGATAAACAAAATTACAAAAGTGCCGTCTTCACTTTTTTTTTTTTTGGTAGGATGCCACTCTTGGCTCTAAGAAATAGTAAAAAATTTGCTGGGTTAATTGCATGGTTGGTCACTGAGATTACAAAAAACGTTCACGTTTGGTCACTGGAAATATTTAAATCCAATCTTGGTAACTCAAATTATTTAAATGGTTCAAGTTTGGTCACTCTCCGTCCATTTCTGTTAACTCTATTTTACGTGGCAGTCAACTTTCATAGTTGACCGTTAAATATGTGACGTGGCAATTAAAAAATTATTAAAAAAAATATTCTTTTACATTTTCCACCTCATTATTACATTAATTAAAAAAAAAAATTTTTGTCGCGGTGTCTACCTTGTGGCAGCCATTATAGCGCTTTTGAGCTTCGGCTTCTTCTGCGATTGATCTTTCATCACCTAATCAACAAAAGAAGAAGGAAAAAAAATTGAACAAAGAATTAGTTCAACAAAATCGGAAAACAAAACTAGAAGCTCTCCGAGAAATTTTGAAATCTGCAGGGAGTAAATTGAATTTGGAAACCTACCTGAGAGACTAGGGAAGGGGCGTGGTTCCAGTGGAAAGCAAAGTAGCTCAAAATGCATTTCTCGAGCTCCTCCACCAGCTTCCCGGACAACAATTTCTCCAGCTCGCTGCCGCCTTCGGATCTTGCAAAATAATCGTAGATGTTGTCCTCGCAACCGTCGATTTTCCTCAGGTAGTCGTACGCCAGCTTGCACAGCTGCGGGCACTCGCTCGGATCTGAGAACCCTAGCTGCCTCGCCACGTAGTGCGAGAACCTCTCCACCTTTCTGTCGCCGCTGCCGGACTCCGTCCTTACATCGTCCAGCCTCGGGACGACTCGCTTGCTGCTGGCTCTCGGCATCCGCCGGTAGTACCCGGCGGCGGCCCCGGCGATGAACACAAGGGACGACGCTGCGAGTGCTCGTGTCAGGACGACCTTCGTGTTGCCGTAATTGCCACGTCACATATTTAACGGTCAACTATGAAAGTTGACTGCCACGTAAGCTAGAGTTAGCGGAAATTGACGGAGAGTGACCAAACTTGAACCATTTAAATAATTTGAGTGACCAAGATTGAATTTAAATATTTCCAGTGACCAAACGTGAACGGTTTTTGTAATCTCAGTGACCAACCATGCAATTAACCCAAAAATTGCTTGTTCTTTTAATATAGTAATAATTTGATTTCTTGGATTGGAAGGAAGCCTTAGCTAGGCTTATGGTAGTAGTCTACGTCCATTATTGCTTTGCTTGTGCTTGGTGTGGCATTGTTTTCTTCCACGACGGCGATGGCTCAACGTATCTCCGGCCAACTGTATGCATCAACAACAAACCCCCCTTCTACCTAGCTAAGCTTCTATTCTATAAGCTTGCAAATAATTATACTACACCTAATTAATTAAGTACATTAATTAAATTAACCATAATTTAATGTTGCTAACTATGTGTGGAACAGGGCAACCTACAGCTAGCTAGCTAATTAGTTACAGTTCTTAACTTCTTATTGGCTTGAACTGAACAATAAGAATGAAAGCGGCCGAATCTCTCCCTCTCTTTCACCTTTTCTTCTTGTTCTTTTCCTTTGTGTTTAGTATCCATAATCGTTCCCAAGGGTAAGGAAAATCATTAGGAATGACTGGCAGGTCCGGGGTGGGTATCTCGATTCCCATATCCGCCCCATAACAGGTCGGGTACAGGGCATGTAATTTATAATGGGACGTGGGTTGGGGTAGGTCGACCTAATGAGTATGTAATTTATGCGACAAATATTAGAAATATTCGTTATTTTCATTAAAAGACCAAGAAAGAAATCATAATATAAGCTTAGTTTGGCCCTGCTGTAGCTTTTGCAGAAGCAGCTTCTGGCTGGAGCTTTTAGATAAGTACTTTTCAAAAAAAGCAGTTTAGTGTTTGGCTGTAAAACTATTAGAAGTGCTTTTTAATATGAGCGGTTGTGTAAAATGACTATAAAGGACTTATAATATAAAATATAAATAAAAATTCGAAACAATAAAAAGTAGTCAAAATGGATCTTGTTAGATTTCTTTTATATTAAATAATATGATTTTATAATTTATTTTATTTTTAAAATGATATAAATGAAGGAAAATTATATTTTCTGAAATAAAATTAAAATATGGTAAGGATAATCTTGTATTTTCAAAACAGCTTTTCGCAGAAGCTCCAAATCGGAGCTTCTGCTTTTATGTTATACAAAAGCGCTTTTCGGCTTTTCAAAAGCCGAGCTTTTAGAGGTGTTTGGCCCTGCTTAAGCTTTTGAAGCCGAAAAGCACTTCTAAAAGCCGGGCCAAACATAGGCTATGATAAAATGTAGTTAAATTATTGGAGAAATTGAGGTTTTCACCTATTTACACCTTTATTATAGCTAAAATATGATGTAATAATAGGAAAATCCTAAGTAATTTGACTAAGATTACATGTAATTTAGACAAGAATGGGTCGAGAATGGGGCGGGTCAGGTCAGGTCGGGTCGATGAGAGGTACCCATGCTCGCTCCGCCCCACCTACGTGGCAGGTCGGATCCGCACCAAAACAGGGCAAACAGGTCGGGTGAATCGGGTCATCAGGTCGAAATTGTCATCCCTAAGAATCATGGAGCCAACATTTGATGTGTGTTGGTTACGATTCAAGCTAGGGATCAGACGACTCATTTCATAATTCACCCCTGCCTTGACCAATTTCATTTTCGACCCATTTTATTCATCGTTTATCTACTACCCGTTTCAAACCATTCATGTTTTAGGGTTTGCTGAATCATGTTCATGGTGTTGGTGCAGTTAGAGTTCAATTCGTTTTTATCAACAAATCACTTGTATTAAGCGAGCAAATGACAGATATAAAGATTATTAACAAAATATCAACCACTACGTAAAACGAAATGCCACCAATCCGATTCGCGTATGATCAACACACCGAACATCAAACATAGCAATCGCTACCGCTCGATCTCGTCCGAAACCACACAATGCCAAACCAAACCATCACGAGCCGTCTCTGCTATGACTTTGTCAGCGATAGTTTTCTCCTCCAAATGTGACCTCATGAAGTCCTTTTTTCCAACATTGCACCTCGCCGACCACCAGCTCATGAGCCCGATTGTTGGATAAACCAAAGAGACCAAACTGCATAAAGTTAAAAAAAGAACTTAAAACCCCAAAAACCAATAGGTCGGTAACAATGACAAAGCATCATGGTTTATTGTGCCTCCTGCTGCAGTTCTGTGATATTTTCACAGTTTTCTGTTCATATTATTATTGTTGTTGCTGATTATTCATTCAGACGACTGAAGCTGTCAGTGAATCCCAAAGTGGAAGAAAAGAGAAAACTTTAATTAAAAGATTTGATCAATTAAATAACCCACCTCCCGCGCTTTCTGAGATTTTGTTCCTTGTAGTTGTAGGCTGTCGCTCCAGCTAAGTTAACCCAAATCCCTCTTAGTAATTAAGGCGTTTTAACCAAAGTGGCAAAGTGCTGTTTTTATTATTATTAATCAAGTGTTGTTTTTCCTCATCAAGATAAAAATGTCAATTTTTGCCCAACTTTGTATTAAATTAAAGACGAACACTCTCAGTCAAAAAAGTTAAAGATGAACACTCACATCAAAACTGTATTTATGTGCAGAAATATACTGTCCGATTCTCTATGGTTGTCGAATTGAAAGAGGCGTAACTGTATTCGTATATTTTTTCAATCATTAGATTTTATTTTAATCAGATGACCGTGACGACGTAAATCAACAGCGTAGATACACCATAACTACTCAGCTTTTTCACGTCCTAAGCGAACTAAACCTGTCTTATCGTAATCACGTACCTACGAAGGTAGCCAAGCAAGATAGCCCAAATACGAAACTACCCAACATTGTATTTAGGATTTGGTAAAAATGGGAAGCCAGTAAAATTGAAAGGGGAGGGGGTGAAGTTTCTTATTTGAGTGAAAAATGACATTTTAAACTGCATTGGTAATGGTAGGTATTAGATGCTGATTTCCATCCATTCCCTCTTTGACATTTTTTTCTATACCCATTTTTACTCTCTTGGTATGTGGTAGAAGTTACCTTCTCCACACCACTTGATCAAAATTAGAAAACTGGAAATGCATGCTGCTTGATTTACCAATGCTCAAATGGTATGCAATAATTAATAACAAATAAATACCAAGTAAAAGTGAGTCCCAAAACAACCATTTGGAAACTTGATTAACAATTGGATATCAGTATCATCAACAATAATTTTTAAAAAATTCACAAAACACTATTTTTAGTCTGTTTGGGACCCATTTTCTAAGGGGGAGGAGGCGACAGGCTTCCAGTCCACAACCAAATGTGAAAGATGCAAACCAACTCCCTTTCCCAACCACAAGACTCCAAACAAACCAAACCAAACCCAAATCATTCACCCAATTCCATTTTATTCCACCCTGCCAGCCACCCCCTCTTGTTTCCCCATTTGCCCCTCTTTCATATATCAAACACATAACATCGCAAGAGCAACACTCCGGTCCGTCCGAACCGAATCATATGAGTCCAAACCAAACCAACATCCAACTCAAAATCAAACCAAACACAATCCGGTTTGATATCAATGCTCATAGTGTTTTCGTTCAGTCCTTATCCTTAAATCTCTTTCATTTCCTAGTTTCGATTCTACGCTTATTTGGAGTCAGACCAGATTCTAAACAACTAGACCTAATTTCGATCCTATGTTTATAAACCGTAATCCGTAGAGTTTGTTTATTTTCCAACCAACTTATACAAACAAATAAGTAAACAACACTCATTCGAAATCATACCAAAATACATAAATAAAATTGAATACCATTTTAACCCGACCTACAATCACCGCGCGTCTCTTCCATCTACCGATCCGGTTTATATCCATTTCGGCTCGTTTCCAATTCCCACCATGCCCTTCCTATAAAAGAGCATCAAATGCCTCATTCTCCCCCAAATTGAAAATTATAAGTAAGCACCAAATGGCTTATTCAACACTTCTAGTAACTTACTATTAAGCCAGCTAGCCAGAAAGGAAGCAAATAAAAAAGGTCCAAAGAACCTCAAGATCCTAAGTTCCCCCCTCCAAAAAGAATTCCTTCCTCTACTTCCTTCCTTCCTTCCTTCGACTCCTTTCCACTACTACTTCCCTTTCCCAATTCGAACACCATCGCAAATCTCCTTCTTCTCCCCCACAATTCCTTCCCATGCCGGGATTCCCAAATCCCCACCTCCCCTTTTTCCTAATTCTACTCCTGACCTCCAATGCCGCCGCCTCCGCCGCCATTACCGTCGGAGCTCCTCTTCCACACCCTTCCGCCCACCAATTCAAAGAAGCCCCCCAATTCTACAACTCCCCTGAATGTCCCGCAATCGACTGGGACGACGAGCGCGACGGCGCCGCCGACGACCGCGTAGGCGGCGCGATATTCTGCTCGGATCGAGCCGTCCACGTGGCGATGACCCTCGACACGGCCTACATCCGCGGCTCCATGGCCGCGATCCTCTCCGTCCTCCAGCACTCCTCCTGCCCGCAGAACATCGCCTTCCACTTCGTCGCCTCCCAATCCGCCGACGCGTCGGCCCTACGCGCCACCATCTCTTCTTCCTTCCCTTACCTCAACTTCCGGGTCTACTCCTTCGACGACTCCTCCGTCGCCCGGCTAATCTCCACCTCCATCCGCTCCGCCCTCGATTGTCCCCTCAACTACGCCCGCAGCTACCTCGCCAACATACTCCCCATGTGTGTCCGGCGAATCGTCTACCTCGACTCCGACCTCGTCCTCGTCGACGACATTGCCAGGCTGGCAAGGACCGACCTCGGGGAGAGGGCGGTGCTGGCTGCGCCGGAGTACTGCAACGCCAATTTCACTTCCTATTTTACCCCTACGTTTTGGTCCAACCCTTCTCTGTCGCTCACTTTTGCGGACAGGAGGGCGTGCTATTTCAACACCGGGGTTATGGTGATAGATCTGGATCGGTGGAGGGAAGGGGATTATACAACCAAAATCGAGGAGTGGATGGAGCTTCAGAAGCGAATTCGGATCTACGAATTGGGTTCCCTGCCGCCTTTCTTGCTCGTCTTCGCCGGCGAAATCGTCCCCGTGAACCACCGGTGGAACCAGCACGGTCTGGGAGGGGACAATTTCAGGGGGCTTTGCCGGGATTTGCATCCGGGGCCGGTGAGCTTGCTGCATTGGAGCGGGAAAGGGAAGCCGTGGGCCCGGCTCGACGCCAATCGGCCGTGTCCGCTTGACGCGCTCTGGGCTCCGTACGATCTGTTGCAGACGCCGTTCGCTTTGGATTCCTGACGGGGATTTGGGGGGGAAACGCGGAAAGGTGAAAGAAACCCGTAAATGGCGGCACGAATTGAACGAATCCGAAGCGGGATTATAGGCCGGCGGACGGCCGGAGATATCGGGATGTCGAGATTCCGGCGGCCGACACGGGTGGAATTGTGTAGTAGCGGAAGGAAGGATGTAGATGGAAAAGAGGGGAAGGTTATACAGAAGTTAATAATTTTTTTTTACTGTTTGTCTATACACATATCAACTTCTCTGTGAATTTTGATTTTGTGAAGTGGGGGAAAAAAATAAACTTTTTACTGTCGTTTTCTTACTGTTTTTTTTTACCCATGTTAACGACGAAAGACTGTATAGCTAAAAAGAGCATATTCTGGGCGTGTTGGATGAATGATTATGAATGAATGAATCAGTGAACTCTGCAATAAGATATTAGTTAATGTTGAACAGTAAGTTTTTAATGTTCTATCGTCGAATTTCGGATTCAAAGTTTTTTTTTTGTTTTTTTTTTTTTGAAGATCGGATTCAAAGTTTTCGATTAGATATAATGCGCAATCCTCATTCTATTCCACATCCCTGTTGAGAGTGGATTAACTTCTGATTAGTGGTTGATTACTTGGTTAGGTGTAATTATGGAGGGGGTTTAAATTGCATAATTGGAAATTGGTTATTAATAATGGGTTTCTAAGGAAAGCTAGGCTGGATTACTTTTTGCGACCAGGTAGGTTGGTTGGTTCCGTATGTTCCAATTTAGATGATGAGAGGTTATTGAGACGGCTAGAGAAAAAGATGGAATGAGGAAGCTTTTGATTGGTGATTTGGACCCTCTAACAGTCTAACTAGTATGAATTAATTAGTGTTAAATGATTCCTTTTTCTTCTTGGTATATAAACAAAATATTGAATTATACAATGTATTTAAGAATAGGTACATAGATTTGAAATGACAAGGCCTATAGAATAAATTAGGCATTGATAAATACAAATGTTAGAGTGAACATCATTTTGTTTCTCATTGTTAATCAAACAATAATTTGGGCACCAACGCCATGGCGTGGTGGTTCGTCGTCTCGTTGTTTAATAATGAGTCATGAGATTAGAGTTTATTATTTGAGAAGTCATTGATAGGTTCATGAAACTTGTTATGAAAGATTAGTCACTACTATAGTAAATGATTTTTTCCCGCTCGTTCAACCCTAAAAAGTTGGTAGTAGATGATTCTAAAAACCTCGATTGAAACAATCAAGTGAAAAAAATAGAAACCACCACATTTTTTTATTAATCGGGATATGTTGCTAAGTGACCACTGTAGAATGTAGTTACCGCTTTTATGAGAATGCTATCAATTTATTTTTGTTGTTCCACGAAAAATTAGAAACTGCAACCTGCCAACCTCTATATTGAAGAATCATAATAAAACCACTAGATCAACTCCTCATTCGCAGTTAGTTACCTGCTCTCAGTACAGAGAAGATATAACAGAAAATACTCAATACAAACACAATTACTACATCAATTTGATTGAAGTACTTCTCTTGCCAATCAACAATAAATTACACTTGATACATGAAAATGCACAGTATATGCACCTCACATGCATGCATTATTACAACATAAGCTAAAGAATCACGTTTTCCCCTTAAAAGGATTGTATTCGAAGAAAGGTCACCAAGATGATCGAAATATGAACCGTGGACGTGAATAATAAGAGAGCCAAAGCCCCCAAAAGAGAAGGGAGAATGGCCAATCAATCATATACAACAATTTCGTTTGCCAAAAAGGCCTTCCTTTCTTCTTCATCAGTCAGCTTTCTCGTTTTCCTCTGATAGATTCCACTAGACGGGCTATTTCTCTGATAAAAGAACACGTAGAAAAAGAAGAATCAGACAATGACATCTGATTTTTTGTCTCCACAATTTAGATAGATGGCAAAATCCAAGACGGAAACACCAAATATATTACCCTATTCATCGTTTTAGAAAAAGAACACAAAATTAGGGCGAATCAAGGATTGCAGTACTATGTCTATCGTATTTGCTTTGTTAGTGGCATATATTTTATGATTTATATGCTTATTCCTTTGATTGGAAGAATTATAATTGTAGAGGTAATTGATAAAAAAAATAGGCATTCATAACACACGATTAATCAAGTTGAGGCATTCATAACACTTCTTCAATTATTACCCAACTCCGATCGACTTGCCCCTCTCCCTTGAGGAATTCATAACACTTCTTCAATTATTATCCAACTTCGACCGACTTGGCTTTCTCCCTTGCTCTCTTCATCGTCGACTATCGTAGTTTTCAATTTTTTCTAGATCTAATCGACCCGACCCTCTGCATTGGTCTCCTTTTCAAATCACAACATATTTTGATAGGGTAGAAGTTGAAATGCCTAAGCGACGTCTTAGACGCAAGGTAGGACCCCAATGCCCACAACTAGTTTAACGTCTTTCTTCAACTCAATATTTGAAATATGATGCTAATGAGATTTGAACTAGAAATCTTTCTGTCCTAAACCAATACTTTCTTTTTTAACCATTGAGTGAAAACAATGATGGCTAATCAAAGTCGAAAGACAATTATTGTAAATGACAAAATTATAGTTGTTTCCTGATCACATCACCACAACCTTTCCAAGAATCCAAAAGCCATTGTTGGGTGAAAGCCTTTTTCATGCAGTGGAGAAAATGTATACACTGATCGTGGCTTTCGATTATGTTACACAATGGGGTCAACCTTTTCCCCACATAATTCCCCATTTATTTATATATAAAATGGGAAATTAACTTCTCTAAACATAAAACCGATTTGTCTAATCTATTTGTTTTCTGAGGATAGGGCAGAAAGTAAAAATAAAAAGGGTAAATGCCACATTTGATCACTGAGATTTTTAAATCATATCATGTTTAGTCACTGGAAAAATTTAATTTTAATTTTGGTCACTCGAATTACTGAAACATGTAACATTTGTTCACTCCTGTAGCCTCTGTCCAACTCTGGTCACTCGAATTATTGAAACATGTCAAATTTAGTCACTCAAATTACTAAAACATGTCAAATTTAGTCACTCTCCCGTTAGTTTCCGTCCAACTCCATTGTTTCCGTCCATTTCCGTCCAGTTGGACGGAAACTAACGGGAGAGTGACTAAATGTGACCTGTTTTAGTAATTCGAGTCTCCAAAATTAATATTAAAATTTTCTAGTGAGTGACTAAATGTGACATTTACCCAAAATAAAAATAAAACAGGGGTACTGTCGGTGGAGAAACTATTGAGAAAGGAAGTGCAAGCAATGAACCTGAAAACACCCAACAACAGGCGAGGAACGTGGCTGAATTAACGATTGCCGCCTGGCGGTGTGGGTTGGACTTCTATGCGAACCGGACAGACTAGTCCTAAATTCTTTTTAGTACCGACAGGGAAAATAACTTCAAAAGATTCATCAACAGCCCCAAAAAAAAAAAAAAATACTTAAAAGTCGTAGGATGTGGGCCCTACCTTGTTTTTTCCCTTGTTCATCAAAATCATCCCAAATCAAGTAGTGAACCAGATTGACGAAAGACTCTGCTCCCTAATTGCCTAATCAAACCCACAAGAATCTTTCCCTAAGATATTACTGTCAATGAAATAATAGCACAAGCATCAAATGATCGGATTGTGTTACCTGGATCATGACTAGTAGTAGGGGTAGCCATTTTAGTGTGGTTGAACGCACCGTACAGCCACGAACCGAGCCAAACCGAAACGCTATTTGGTGCAAGCTAGACCCAACGCCCGATGCAGAGGTTTCTATGCACATTGAAACGTGGAACAACGTAGCTAAAATAACGAGCACAAAGAGAGTTTGAATTATGATACGAGAGTATACAGTCGTTGTGGTGCAACCGCACTGCACCACAAACAAAGCGTGACTTGCAGCTTCATTTTTTTTTTGACAGAAGGACATTGCATTTCATTACTAGTGAGAAACACATTGTTACAGCAGAGGGGAAACAACATCGAGAATTTGTATCCATTGAGATGGCAGAGATCTCTTAGCACAAGATCTAGCAGCCCAGTCTGCCTTACAATTGTTCCTACGCCTAATATGCTTGATCCGAACCAGAGGGTTTGCCCCCAATAGCTGCTTGATGGAGCCAATCCATGCTGCTGCTTTCCAGGGCCATAAGCCTGAGCAGTCTTGAATGGCATTCACCAGGGGGAGACAATCGGAATTGACCAGGCAGGGAGTGGAGAGGCTAGCCGCCAGTCGCGTGCCCTCCAGAAGCGCCTTGGCTTCAGCTTCAAGCGGAGAAAAACAATGCATGATCTCAGCTCTACCGTCGCAGACTTGACCGTGGCTGTTCGAGACGACCACTCCATATGCCGCCTCCTGTGACTCGCTGTAGAAAGAGCCGTCACAGTGTACCTCAAAATCATGGGTACTTGGCGGTGGTGAAGAGAGATTCGGTATATGGGTTAGCTGAGGAGCAGGGTGTATAGGAGTCCGTTTCTTGGGGCAGGAGGTCCAATGGAGGTGAGCCACATCAGCCTTTGCACAAGTGGAAGGGGGCCAAGGCCTTGTATTCTTGAACACTCGTTCGTTTCTTGCCTTCCAAATCTGCCAAAGGAGGAAGATGATTCTTTGAATCAAGAAAACAGAGTACCTGGGTGAAAGGGCAAATAACCATTCCATAATATTTGTGAACGAAGTAGGCAGTGGCAGAGATGGCCATTCCTTTTGCCATCCTTCTGACGCATGAGGGCAGGTGAACAGTATGTGATGAATGGTCTCCGATGGGTCCTCACAAATCGGACAAGATCTGGAGGTGGAGCAACTTCGACGGAAGAGGTTTTCCCTTGATGCCAGAGCCCCTTCTGACGCATGACTTGCAGCTTCATTTCTAGCTGCAAATCACTCCGCTTACTTTCTTGGTACGGTGCAATTCGATCAAACTGACTCCCTTAATGGGTCAAATTGAAATGTATAGAGTTGACCACATGAAACTCGATAGAATCTCTCATATTGGGCCAAAACTCGATAGTTTCCCATATCTAAGGTATCGAGTTGTGTGGATTAAGATATGATTCAAGCGAGTCGTCTGTTCCTATGTAAACCCCTACCAACTTTTTTGTCACTAGATGACGCTTATGTGATGGCCGAATGAGCTATGATGAACCTTTCAGCCATGTTCGACAGTAACTTCCTAGTATATGTGCTCCCGTCTACAGCAAAGTTGATAACGTACCTTTGGGTAAAGGAAGATTGTTAGGTTGCAGGAACATGACTTGAAAGGGCAGCCACAAGGAGGAACTTGGTCATCCTTTTAAACTTTCTCCATGTGGGGACGAAGGAAGGCTGGCTGCAATTGCAAGGGAAAACCAGCAGTTCGTTTTATTAGACGAGGGATGCCTTTCTCCCACCAACTCCAGTAAGAAAACAGAGTGAAATTTCAATTTCCTCTTCTCCAACAATGAGATATACGACTTATTATGAATGGGTGTTTTTCCCCCCAGATTGAGCTTTCAACTTTAGATGCGATGTAGCTATCTACATGCAGTTTTCAGGGTTGATGCAGGGTTGGTTGGTATCATTCTTTTCAACATTAAGCAAACATGTTCAGTTGTCTGCAGCATCTTTCGCCATGACCACGAATTTCGCCAAGATGCTGATGCTGTTTCATCGCTGCCCTTCGATCCACAACCATTCGATGCAAGGCTGAGGATCCCTGGGCGTGCGAATTCAACGATGTCAGCAAGCATCGACACCTAAGCCTTATCAGCATGCTAACCGAGTTGCATTATCACTCTTGCAATATGTTATATTTTTATTTAGTAGTACGAAACACACCAGTCTGGTTTGGTGACTGACGTTTGCTTAAATCTGGCTGCCAATACTTGGAATGTATGCAAAGTATTAATGGTTTTTGAAATTGAAGAAGCTTCGGTTGAAAACTTGCCTCTCTCCAGTCTCGGCTCTTTGTATTTATTCGAGGAAAGAGTGGTCAACTTGCCACTGCAGCTTCTCATGGCCAACCAGCCTTTGACACCCTGGAAAAGTACACACTCCATTAGCCCACAGAATCATAGTAGGTTTCAGAATAGTTCTTACCACTTACCAGATACTTTCTTCCTCTAAATTCATAAAGCGAGCCATACTAAAGTTAGCAATTTGATAATCAAAATACACTAGACATGAGTGAAAGTAATCATGTGTCATAATCCCACTTAGAAAAAGTATTCTTCTTTTTTCTAATCACCAGTCCACATCAGTGGAAGATTTGGAGGATCTAATGGGTAAGAGACAGAATTACCGTTATCACTCTGTTTCCCATGTACATGTAGATCGTGAAATCTAACTATATCCACGGCAAACCATTTTTCATAAATGCTTTGATTGATTAGTGCCCAAAATAACTTCTGATTATACTGCCCACCAGATGGCCATGTGCTTAGGATGGTTCTTTTCTTTGAATAGTCATGTGTCTAGTATCTTCGCCACAGCAAAAATACATGTGTCGGCAATCTAGGTATGCCGTTTTAGAAATCTAAGGAAAATGTCCAGTACAGGTAAAAGAAAGGGGGATTCCATGAAGGTGATAAAAGCAAAACAAAGCTCGTACGCTTGTGAGAACTCCCGACTTAGCAAACAACTAAAGTAGCCAAAGCCGTTGTTTAGCCTTTCACGGGCAAACAGTATAATAAAATAGTCAAAGGAACCTAAAATATCTGAGGATTTCATTAGTAACGATTCTTACTATGTTTCATGGTTTTATTCTTCACTAGTTTCATCTTCAACAACTATTTCCAACTGCCAGCATTTATCAAAGTATTTACCTTGCTGCTGTGCCAACTGAGATCCACCTTCTTAGCGTCCAAATATTCCCGCCCAGTAGCGTCTGCCAGACAACAAAGTACTACAGGCTAAAATTTGATGATTGCGACGCGCCATGTTGAATATAGACCTATGAAGTGGACGGACACCCAAAGCTTGGCACAACTATGACTTATTGTGATATGCTCCAGTTAGGTTATGGTCACGCCGAGCAAGTACCTGTTTCAAACAAGGTAATATTAAGCAGTTGCTATGATGATTAGTAGATCACATTAATGTTAATGAACTGCTTTTGACATTTCTTTCAGCTCATAATAGATTTTACTCTGATAATTAACGAAATTAAACGTATTCACACTACAATGCACATCTAGTATGACTGACTTCAAGTGTCAATCAAAGGAAGGAGAAAGGAAACCAGTCTAGTATGAAGAAGGGCACCTCAGATCAAATCGGCAGAAAGTCCTATCCCTGGGCTGGGAACTTACAAGTGAATGACTTCACCGTATTGTTCGAATCTTCGAAATAGAGAGTGCTGCATCGACAAATCCGAATTCGAATTAACTCACCAGGCCGATAAGATAGAAAATGATTCTCATCAACATGTAAGCAGATACCTTAAGAGTCGGAGTTCCTCTGAGAATCCATGGACCGACTTTGACAAGGTTGCAAATAGCACAGGAAAAACTACCTGCAACAATATTTTAGATTGGCTTCACATGTCAATTCCACAGTATACAGCGCACCTGACAAAGGGCTTCAACAAACGCAAATGATCAGGAGGGGAGTAGTAGTCATAAGAGCAGCTTTTGCAAGGTGTATCTGACTTAATTCAGTATTTACCTGAACTGATTTTCAAGTGCTGCAGTTGCTGCTTTCCAATTATCTGATTTTAAGTTGGTAAGCCCTTTGTGGAATCCAATTCTTGACAGAGAAACACTGGCTAGAGCTGTAAATTTTCAGCAAGAAGAAACCAGCTGCTCTCATCATACCTCACCACATGGCCCCTTATCGAAGAACCAGTTAATTTTGTCATGCCTCACAGTCACCACAGGCCCCCTTACAGTCATAAGTTCACAGGAGTACTTCGAAAGCCTTCTATCTATCCATAATTATGAGTCTTTGAAGAGGACAGGTTGAAGCAACGTAAAACCATTGAAAACAATCCTTTTGACAATTCATAAGACCAGCAAGCATCCATAAACATACAGCTTCAGGTCCATACAAAGAGTTTTACTTCAGTGTGTATTCAGCAGCGGAGATCCCCAATAACTCCTTCTGTTTATAAGGACTAACACCAGCACATGAATAGGCATATGCTATGTCATTAATCCTAGAGATGTTCTTTGTTTCTCTACGCTTAATGCAATCTTCAACTAATTTGTGGTATGGGGCTAGGTTGAGATCAGAAAATCTCTCTGTCATCTCATCCAATAGCTTCACAGAGTTTCCAAAGTCTACTTGCTTACAGAAACCATTTATCAGAGAAGAGTATGTAATGGTGGAAGGATAAATTCCTTCATTTAACATTCTCAGTCTCTCTACGTCTACAGTGACCATCTATCAAAATATTGTAAGAGAGAACATTTGGAGCAAGACCTTTAGCATGAAGTTTATCAAAAAGCCTTTGTGCTCGACTCATGTTTCCTGATTTACGTAGGCCATTCATCAAGCCATTGTACGTGGTTACGTTTGCTACTATGCCATAGTTCACCATTTCATCACGCAATCTGAAGGCTTCATCCACATTACCAGCTGCAGAACATCCATGAATTAGAGTCCAGTAAGTGAAGTTATCTGAAAAGAAACCTCTATGCAACAAACTGGAGAAGAAATTTCTAGCGTCCTCAATTTTGGCGGATGTACAAACCCCAGCAATAGCAATATTGTATAACACATTGTTGGGTGGAGAGAAACTTGTACCATTTTGAACAATGGTACCGGCAATCTTCTCACAATCTAAATGTCTTTAGTCATTCTGTTGAGACTGTTCAAAAAAGTTCAGGTCTAAAACGCTGAGATCGAAAATCTTCTGCAACAGTATATTTGCTTCTTCTATCCTGCCAACACTGTAGAGGCTACTGATAATTTTGCCACAGATAATCAAATTTGGAGCAAATCTATTCGCTATCATCTCAAAATATATGTATTGAAAGCTCTATCCAGCCTGCCTTCATCACACCAGCCAGAAAAATAGCCCCATAGGTGATGATATTTGGTGCTATCTCCCGTTTATTCATTTCTCACAGGAGGTCCACAAGCTTACTCACTTTCCCGCATTTGAAAAGTGCTGTAATGAGAGAGTTATACATTTCAACTGAAGGAGAAATTGCATCCTTTTCCCTCTTCTCTTTGACTTCAAGTGCTTCTTCAACATTTCCAGCTTTGCAGTACCCATCACCCACGATTCTGAATGTTATGCCATCAGACTTACAACCGAATTCCACCATTTTGGCAAAGATCTGCTCAGCTTCATCCATTTTACCTACCTTGGACAACCCATTGATCATTATTATTGAAAGCATATGTGCTTTTGGTAAGCCCCCTAGCCAGGATACATATCACTTCACAAGGTTAAAGCCCTTGAAGAGTCCCCCATTTTGAAAAGTGCGTCAAGCAAAGTACAATAGTTGATCTACTTTGGATCCACGCGTCTCTTTAGCATCAAATTCCAGAATAGCAAAGCATCTTCAAGGTTACCAACACAGGATAGGCCTTTTAGAAGAACGTTGTAAATTACGACACTTGGTTCAGTGCCATAATTAATCATATCTTCGCAAACACTGAAAGCTTTGCCAATAAGGCCTTCTCTACAGTATCCATCAACAAGAGTACAATAACTATAGGAATTCGGCTTTAGTTTCCAGTCTCTCATTTGCATCAACAATATCTCTGCCTCACAAAACTGACCATTCTTACAGTACCCATTAATGAATGAGTTGCAAACAAATAAATTCATCTTCAACCCTATCTCCAACATTTTGTCTCGAATCCGAGCAGCATCTGCTAGTTTACCACCTTGACAATATCCATCAATCAACACACCATAAGCATATTCATCCACAGACACTCCCTCTTGTTTCATCTGTCCCAGCACCTCTTCCGCTTCCTTTAATTTACATCTTCTACAATAACCATTAATTACCTAAGTAAATGTGACCTCATTTCTCAAAACACCATTTGCTTTTAATGATCTTCAATACCCCATAGGCTCCTTCCATATCCCCCACACTAACATACCCATCAGTCAAGCTGTTGTACGACACTACATTCAACTCAAAACCTGAATGCTCCGTCTCTTTAACAAACTCCACTGCTCTATCCACCCTCCCCTGCTTGCAATACGCGTTGACCATATGATCAAGCAACTGAAGACATCCGGCACAATCTCCAGCCTCATCATCTGAGCATAAACAAGCACGGCAGTGTATCTCTGTCCTTTCCTAACAAGATTACCCAACAAGCTGGTACACGAACTCAAGCTCGGCACTCTACCGTACTTGAGCATATTATCAAACACTTGGAGTGCATTCCCCACCGTTCCTTTCTCCTCCGCATACACCTTGAGTATTATATCGAACACAGTAGGAGAGAACCCGAACTCCCGATAAAACGCAAAGAGCTCATCCCGCACTAGCCTTGAAGAATAATTATTCTTGCAGAACCCAACCAATTGAGTCAAATACGACCTGGTCTCGACAGAATGTGAACCATCTTGCAATAAGACTTGACGCCGGGTCCGAAATTAGGTTGCGACGCGGCCAATTTGAAGAAGATCAAGCAAGCGCCGGCATTGAGCCTGAGTTTCAGAAGAACTGAGTCGAGGAGGTCGCCGGAGAAGTCGAATTTGAGGCCGCGGCAGCGCGATGCTCGAGCACGAGGAGACGGGAGATTCGATCGAGGAGTTCGGGGTGGAAGAGCTTGGATTCGTGGCGGGTCTTCCAGTGGATTGAGCGTCGGCGGCGGAGGCGGGAGAGGAGAAATGAAGGCGCGGGAGGAGGTGAACGGATGGAAGAGTACCTGAGCATTGACGAGGGATTGAGACTGCGGCTGGATTGAGATCATCCTATCGTCGTATCTTATCGAATGTGGCAGTTTGGAGGTGAGACTGCATCCTTCGGAACTTCGAAGAGCTTCAGGGTTAAAGCTCAGTTCGGGTCTTAGCACTCTGCTTCACTTCTGTGCTTCTTCTTCGGCTTTAGAAGTTTTCGACTTCAGATTGCCCAGAACAAAGAGACGCAAACGCCGGGATTTAAAGGCTTTGGTAAAACCGAGCCCAATGGCTCATGGCTAATCGAGATTGGGCCAGTAATGAGGGAAAGCCTGTTTCACCATAAAATAAGCCCGGGCAGATACTCTGCTCGGAAGGGATCCACCGAAAGCCAAATGTAGTCGGAGATTAGAAAAGTATAAATGAGCTCTTTTTTTTGGGTAATAAAAGTATAAATGAGTTGGAAATGAGAAAAGTATAAATTTTATTTTTTATTAATTTTTTAATTGTAACGTCACTTATTTAACGGTTAACTATTAGAGTTGACTGCCACATCAGCAAAAGTTAACGGAGACTAACGGTTGGTTAGTGACCAAACTTGGACTGTTAACCTAATTTAAGTGACTACGGATGGAATAAAGTAATTCGAGTGACTAAGGTAAACTTTACTAGTAATTCAAGTGACCAAACTTGCAATTTAGCCTGATTTTATCGTCCAAATGAGTAAATTTTGATATTTTTCGGCTTAATTGCAAGATTTGTCACTCGAATTGCTATAAAATTTCACGTTTGCCACTCAAATTAATTTATTCCATTTATAGTCACTCGAATTAGTTGAACAGTTCAAGTTCGGTCACTCTCCGTTAACCTCCGTTAACTTTGACTGACGTGGCGGTCAACTCTGAACGTTGACCGTTAAATGTGTGACGTGGCAAATAAAAAATAATTAAAAAATTAAATTAAATTTTTAGAAATTACACATCATTATAAAAAAATTATAATTATAAAAAATGAAAAAAAGAAATTATCACAAAAACTTGAGATGTCGCTCCGACCACTCTGTTTCCAGAGTCCGGGTTCCGGCGGCCGCCATTTTGAGCGTCGGAGGTCCTCGCCATTCTACTACCCACGGTCCTCGAATACTCCAATTCCTTCGCCGCCACCAACCTCCTCTACGGCAATTGAACGCCACCGAGAACCGTTTCGTGGCCTTCGAGTTCGACATCTTCGATAACTACTTCGATCCGGTTGGGACCCACGTTGGGATCGACATCAATTCGACGGAATCCGTGACGACCGCACCTTGGGGAGGCGATATCATGGGTGGGAGGAAGAGCGATGCTTGGATATCTTACAATTCCACTCTCCGTAACTTGAGCGTTGTGGTAACTGGGTACGCGGGGAACGTTTCGACGATTCAGCGGCTCAGCTGCATTGTCGATTTGAGGGATTACCTTCCCGAAGAGGCCACTTTTGGGTTCACCGGTTCCACCGGTCGGTTAGTCGCCGTTCACAGGATTCACTCATGGGATTTTGCTTCCAACTTGGAACGATTCGTTGCTCCTACTAATTCTGCTCCTGTTGCTAGGAAGGGCAAAAACAGAGTTGGTTCGAGGTTTCTAGTGGGTTTGGCAGTTGGTGGGGGTTTTCTGATTAGTTTGTTGTCCTTGATTAGCTCTCAATCAAATGAGCAGCGGCAGAATCCTCCAACCCCGCCAGAGCAGCCAATTCTTCGCCGTCACTCGGTTCCCGACCTTCTTCAATCCCCCCATTTCCACTCTCTGCTTCTCCTCCTCCAATTTCAAGTCCTCCTTTTTCTCTATCTGTCTTTTGCTGCCGTCGCGCTTCCCTCCACGCCGCTCCAACTTACGCAGCGTTGTTTCTGTTTCCCCATCTCTTCCGCAGGTCCGGCACTGGCGCTGTTAGTTCCTGTAATACTCTGCGCGGAATGAACGCCCATGGAGTCGTTCCTGACGTTTCCAAAGTCACGGTGGTGGACGACCCTGCGCTGCTGGAGGAGAAAGCTACAGCAATTCGTTTAGCTGGCCCTGCTAAGCTCCAGGTTACTGCATTCCCTTTTCTTTCTTCTTTTCCCCTGATTACTCTGTAATTTCTAAAAATTTAATTTAATTTTTTAATTATTTTTTATTTGCCACGTCACACATTTAACGGTCAACGGTCAGAGTTGACCGCCATGTCAGTCAAAGTTAACGGAAGTTAACGGAGAGTGACCGAACTTGAACTGTTCAACTAATTCGAGTGACTATAAATGGAATAAATTAATTTGAGTGGAAAACGTGAAATTTTATAGCAATTCGAGTGACCAATCTTGCAATTAAGCCGATATTTTTCATTTACGACAAGGAGTACATTACATTCGATGTGGTTTTGATATTTTGCGTATCCACATCAAATTCATTTGATTATGTAGTACACTACATATTGTTCTAAACTCACTCACTTTACTATTTAGGACATCAATCCCTCGAGTATTATAATTATTTGTTACACCCAAAATCATACTTATTTTACCAATTGTTACTAGCAAAAGCTCCAAGAAATTTCAATTAACATCGACATTTTAAGTAAAATTTTACTTTATACCAAAAACTTTGGATATTGTTGGCTTGAGATAATGTGAATATGTTTTTTTCCTAAACGACATCCAAGTTTATTTTGAGATGTTATATTGCATTTTCGTCAAATTTTGGCTACGGGGATGATTATTAATATAAAACAGGATGATAGGTATAGAAAAACTATTCGAATCGATATCATTCCCACATTATTGGAGGCTTGTTCATGGGTTGCTAAGAAAATAATCACAATGTTTAGATCATAATAAAAAGTATATTAGTCTCAACGGGATAATATGCTAGAGTAGCATACTTTGTGCTCGAGCGATAACCAATTATTTTATGAAAATAAGTATCCTTGTGCCAATATAGCTAAGGTGTGTTTAAGTAATTACTCGAATTTTAGAGATACGAATTGAGAGAAGCTTTTCTATATATCACTTGTTTACAATTATAATTAAATACAACAGATTTCTAAAAAAAAGTATAAATACAACAGATATTCAATGCATTAGAGGAATAATATTCGTGCATAAACCTTAATTTTGAAGAATGAGTTTATATTTCATTGTTTAGTGGATAGATACTAGATTACAGACTACTGGTACATTAAAACATAGTTGGATTAACCAATCCCTGTTGGGTGAAGCTGTGTCCACTGGCATCGTTTATTTAAGGAAAGGAAGAAAGAAGATCACCGAGCTCAATCTAAAAGTGGAAGGCATTGCTGGCTCGAGTGATTAAAGGAAATCAAGCAGGGTGATTGATTCTCCAAATCTGTGTGCAACGGGTGGGAATGGCTAGAATATAAAAGAAGAGAGCTTTGGGTAGCATAGTCATCCTTTTCGAGCAATTTTCAAAAACAGAGACAAGAGTGCAGACTGTGTTTTGAAAAGAAAAGGAGGGGAAGCTGTCGGGGAGACAGGTTGAGTGATTTGAGATTTGAATTCATGCATGGAGCTGAATTTGGATCAGGAAGTCTGATCTAGTGAAGGGAGTCACCACGAGATCGATTGTAAACTATAATCCGAATCCTACCATCATAGTGGAACGTCAAAGGACTCAAATCAGAGTACCTTTGACCGTGGATTAGTCGGTACTGAATTCATCAGTACCAGATACCACGTAAAAATCGTGTCTGTGTTTTAATTGTGTTTTATTTTGCTTCATTATATTTCCAGATTGGTTCTGTGCTCTTGTTAAAGTGCAAAGTTGAGTCTTGTGCAGGACAAGTTCTGATCGGTTTGCTCAAGGGGAGGAGAAGGAAACAGAGTCTTTAAAACCTAGCGTTTCAAGTAATAAACTTGGGCCAACTGAACATCAGCCGAATAAGAAATTGCCCGGCCCAACCCACTTCTGTATTAGACTCAAATCACGCTGTCGTTTTGTTCACCACGAAAGGGGAGTCTCTTTAACCTTTCCATCGATTCAATTTTCATTTTATTCCACTCTCTTCACTTGCTCTTGTCGAAACCGAAATTAGGGTTCTGCAGAACTCAAGTTGATCGAAGAAAAGGAGGGAACTAGCTCCTGAGTCTCGCGCTCGACTCTACCAACAAGTGGTATCAGAGCCCGGCTCCGACGAACGAGGTTTAACAATCTCCGGAGAACATGGGTTCAAGTGCAAACTTTGGTGGAGTCTTCATGGCGGATGGGTTCTCTCAAACAAGACCACCACGATTTGAAGGAGTACACTATGGCTACTGGAGAAATAGAATGGAGCTGTTCATTGGCTGAACCGATCCAGATCTGTGGAACATCGTGCTGGATGGTCCGCTTGAAGTTAAGGAGGCTCGAGGAAAGTGGACTGACGAGGATAAGAAGAATTTTCAATTGAACTCAAAAGTCACGAATCTAATGTATTGTGCATTAGGGCCAGAAGAATATCATCGTGTTTTTGGATGCAAGACCGCGAAGGAAATCTGGGACAAACTCCAGATTGCTCACGAAGGTACCTATCATGTCAACATTTCTAGAATCAATGTCCTCAAGCAAGAATTCGAAGCCTTTGTGATGAAGCCAGATGAGACTATCAAGGAAATGCATGATAGGTTCACAACCATAGTTAATAGTCTGAGAAATCTGGAAGTAGAATACACAAGTGCTGATTTGGTCAGGAAAGTGCTCTGGGCACTGCCAAAGAAGTGGACTCCTAAAGTTACTGTTATAGAGGAATCAAAGGACTTAACCAGGTTAAGTCTAGATGAGCTGATGGGTTCGTTAGTTACACATGAGGACAAGCTGAGACGAGAAGAAAATGAGAAACCAAGAAAAGAAAAACGTGGTATTGCATTCAGAGTTTTAGAACAAGAAGA
Source organism: Linum tenue (assembly GCA_946122785.1). Taxonomy (NCBI): domain Eukaryota; kingdom Viridiplantae; phylum Streptophyta; class Magnoliopsida; order Malpighiales; family Linaceae; genus Linum; species Linum tenue. Next base: position 79,053,765 of record CAMGYJ010000008.1, on the reverse strand, counting down.
AGAGTTTGATAATATGGATGACATGGAGGATGATGAGTTAGCCATGCTAAGCAAGCATGTGGCTAAATTGATGAGGTTGCGAAAGGAAAGAAGAAAAAATTTCAACAGTTGTGCTAAGGAGGCTGATTCAGACAAGGATTAGTTCAGGCAAGCCAGACAGAATCCAAGATTTAGGAAAGAATCATCTGAGAAGAATGCACCACAAGCAGGATGCTTTAAGTGCGGAAGGAGTGGGCATATTAAAGCGGAATGTCCACAAATTAAGCGAGAAAAGGCTTGTGTAGCCACTTGGAGCTGCAGTGAAGACGAAGATGAGGAAGGGGATTCTGGAAAAAGACAAGAAGCATTCATGGCAGTTGAAGATAGTGACGATGAATGCCACTCGTCTCAGGTACGAACACTAAGCTACTACTCTGATTCTGGTAGTGAAAATGATTTAATTAATGAAACCATTAAGGATATACAACTGGAAGTCAAGAATGTAAAGGCTAAGTATTCAAAACTTAAGCTAGAATTCGATAAATTAACTGAGCTATATGCTAACCTAAAAGATGAAAAGTTAAGTTTAGACAAGCAAATGCATGAAGTTACAAAAAGAAACACTGAACTAGAAAGCAAGCTAGCAGAATATGGAAATGGGCATGTAGGCTCAAGAAGGAAAAGTAATCACATTGGTAGATCATCAGTTAAGGGTCACAATCATGATTTAGGAAATGTAGAAACACAGTTAAGGGTCACAATCATGATTTAGGAAATGTAGAATGTTTCTACTGTCACTTGAAAGGACATTACATTGCTCACTGTAAAAAGAGAATAGCTAAAGAAGCTAGACTGAGGTCGGCAGTGTGCTATGTTTGCCACGAAACTAGACACATGAGTTATGATTGTAGAAAACTAAAGTCTAAGGTTGATAGTCCTAGGTTGGTTTGGGTACCTAAAACAAAATAAAACATTTGTGTGATTAGGTCTGCTTCCAAGGGAGCATGGAAGATAGCGAATGGATACTGGATAGTGGTTGCTCACACCATATGACTGGTAATGAAAAAACTCTTCACAAAATTAGTTAAAGAAAAGAAAGGTAAAGTGTATTTTGGTGATAATTTTTGCACTGACATTCTTGGTAAAGGGGAAGTTGGAATTGCACCTAAAATAAAAAATGTAATGCTAGTAAATGGACTAAAACATAACTTGTTTTCTATCAGTCAAATCTGTGGGGAATCGAATAGAGTGATATTTGAACCAACTGTGTGTTATGTTGAAAACATTGAAAGTAGAAAGATTCTGTTTTCAGGTAAAAGGAAAGGAAAATTGTTTTGCATAAACCTAGGTGATAGAGGATTATTTAATGAGATGTGTTTGGTAACTGTTAATAAGAATGATCAGTTGGAATGGCATAGGAGACTTGGACATGTGAGTGTAGGTACTTTATCAAAGCTGGTCAGCCTAAACTTAGTAACTGGTATTCCTAAAGTAAATTGCAAAAAGGAGTTTTTCTGTGAAGCATGTGCCAAGGGAAAACAAGTCAGATCTTTGTTTAAAAGTAAACCAACCATTGGAACTGTTGCATTTAGACCTATTTGGACCTAGCAATGTTATGAGTTTAGGTGGAAAATCATATGCTTTTGTAATAGTAGATGACTTTTCCAGATTTACTTGGGTATTGTTTCTGGGAAACAAAAATGAAGCATATAAAAACTTTAAAAATCTCATTAGGCGTCTTGAGAATGAAAAGGAAACTAAAGTGATCAATATCAGGAGTGATCATGGTGGTGAATTTATATCAGAAAAATTTGATAGATTCTCTGAAAAGACTGGTATAGCTCACAACTTTTCTGCTCCCAGAACACCTCAACAAAATGGGGTGGTAGAAAGGAAAAATAGGACCTTGATAGAGATTGCTAGAACCATGCTGAATGAGTACAGTCTTCCTAAACATTTCTGGGCATAGGCTGTTAATACAACAAGTTATACCATAAATCGTGCTTTAATCCGTCCAAACTTAATAAGACACCTTATGAGTTATGGAAAGATAGGAAACCAAATATGAGTTATTTCCATCCTTTTGGATGTAAATGCTTTGTACTTAATACCAGTGTTATTAAAGCCGAGCCGAGCCGCTCGGCTCGACCGGTAAAACCGCCACCCGGTCACAAAAGCGGCTCAGAACAGTCTAAAAGCCGCTCCGGTTTTATGTAGCGCTTGACGAGCGGCCGAGGCAGTTAACCGCTCGAGCCGCTCGTCTGGTTTTTGCCATTCAACCGTTAAATTTAATTAAAAAATTTTCAGAAAATTGAAATAAACCAAAAACGTCGGGCTCTCAAAGTGAATCCTTATTTCCATTTCAAAATTTCGAAGGAAAGAGACGAGCTATGATTAAGAAATGTCCACTATTTATACTGATAAGTTTATTAGGAACCGGTTCTCTAACGGTTTTTAAACGGTCTAATACCGATTGGACCACTAAAGTGCGAACCGTTCGCATTACCGGGTCATGTTCCGGTTCGGTTCTGACAACATTGCTTAATACTAAAGACAACCTAGGAAAATTTGATTCCAGATCGGATGAATCAATCTTCTTAGGTTACTCATCTCAAAGTAGGGCTTATAGGGTGTATAATAAACGGACTCTCAAAGTTGAAGAGTCCATACATGTGGTATTTGATGAATCCTCGAGTGAGTGTGCAGATACAATAGATGAGGAAGATGATCTAGGACGTGGACATCTCTCTAGAGCGTCTCAAGAAATTACAGTATAGAAAGAACAATCAGTCGAAGGTGTGCAAAGCTCAAACAAGGAAACTGAGATTGAAGAACGTCTTGTGCAAGCACCTCCTCACATTCAGAAGAGGCATCCACCTTCTCAGGTAATTGGCGACATGATCAAGGTATGACTACTAGGTCTCAAAAGAATAATGTACATACTGCTTTTGTGTCAATGATTGAGCCTAGAAATATCCAGGAAGCTTTAGATGATGAATTTTGGACAACTTCAATGCAAGATGAACTAGGATATTTTGAACGTTTAAATGTGTGGGATCTGGTACCTAAACCTGTAAACAAACCTATAATTGGAACAAAATGGATCTGGAGAAATAAAACAGATGAGTTAGGTGACATATCTAAAAACAAATCTAGGCTGGTAGCTCAAGGATATAGTCAAGAGGAAGGTATAGATTTTGATGAATCTTTTGCCCCTGTAGCAAGATTAGAAGCCATTAGATTACTCTGTGCATTTGCTGCCTCTAAGGGATTTAAATTGTTCCAAATGGATGTTAAAAGTGCATTTTTAAATGGTGAACTCAAGGAAGAAGTATATGTAGCTCAACCCCCAGGTTTTGAAAGTCACAAATATCCAGATTATGTATATAAATTGAACAAGGCCTTGTATGGTTTAAAACAAGCTCCTCGATCCTGGTATGAAAAGTTAAGTAATTTTCTGATTAGTGATGGCTTTCACAGAGGATCAGTAGATAAAACCCTATTCATAAAATCTGTCAACAGTAACACAATCTTGGTCCAAGTATATGTTGATGACATAATTTTTGGGTCCTCTAGTGTAGATTTATGTATTGAATTCGAGTCTTCTATGAAAGGTGCATTTGAGATGAGCCTTATGGGAGAATTAAAACATTTTCTAGGCCTCGAAGTTAAACAGAACAAAAATGGAACCTTCATCAGTCAAACAAAGTACCTCTTAAACATGCTTAATAGATTTGAATTGAACAATCTTAAGTCTGCACAAACTCCAATGGGTTCCACTACAAAACTTACCAAAGATGAGAATGGAGTTTCAGTAGATGATAAGTTGTTTCGAGGTATGATTGGTTCCTTATTGTATCTTACTGCTAGTAGGCCAGATATTGTTTATAGTGTAGGTGTATGTGCTCGTTTTCAAAGCTGCCCTAAAATGAGTCACCTAACAGCAGTAAAAAGAATATTTCGTTATTTGTCAGGCTCTAAATCTCTAGGACTGTGGTACTCTAGGGAATCCAGTTTAGAGCTTCTTATTTATAGTGACTCTGACTATGCCGGGTGTGTTCTTGATTGGAAGAGCACTTCTGGTACATGTCATTTTCTAGGAACTTCTCTAATTTCCTGGGCCAGTAAAAAGCAAAGTTATGTTGCTCTGTCAACTGCTGAAGCAGAATACATTGCAGCAGGGCTAGGTTGTACTCAACTGTTATGGTTAAAATATCAACTCCAGGATTATGGCCTTGAAATAGGGCTACCTTCCATTCTCTGTGATAACACTAGTGCAATAAATATGACCAAAAACCCCATCCAGCACTCTCGTACCAAACATATTGAGGTTCGATATCATTTTATTAGAGATCTAGTTCAAGATGGAAAGATTAAACTTGAATTTATAAGTACAGACATGCAATGGGCGGATATTTTTACTAAGCCTCTTGGGGTGGAAAAGTTTTTGTCTATATGTAATGAACTGGACTTATTTATTCTTGATTCAATTACTCCTTCTTGAAAATCCGATTCTCTGAATCTGAATATTCTCTTACCATCTTTTGACATACTTTCCCATGACGGTTATACATCGTCCATATCTCCATTACCCTCTCATCTATAAGACCACTAGGGGTTCTCCATCATCTTTCATCATTCAGCTCAACCCAAACCTCTCTTAAAATCTGTCCAATATGGCTCCAAACAATGATCAATTGCGTCATCCTGTTGTGTTTAACAACAAAGGGTTTTGCAATGCTGCTGTATACTCTAGATACCTTCGGCGATTTCGTGATCGTCCCATCTACCCTCCCCTTTCCATTCATCCTTCTGCTTTCTCGAAGTATGACATGAACATTCCTGCTCTTCTTCACGGTATCAGATGGCAATCACTGGTGGAAAATATGAGGTTCAGCTACTGTCTAGAAGCTGTTCGTTTATTCTATGTAGACATTCAGCGTGGCCCTGGTGCTGATCTTGCCTTTTTCACAACAATGGTGTTCAACTTTGAGATCAAGGTTACTCCAGAATTGTTGGCCTCAGCTCTTAATCTTCCTCATACTGGTCTTTGTGCTGGTACTGACAGTGAATTTGGAGCATTGGTGTTTGACTTCATGGATACTCTTGAATCCCTCACCCATGACATAAGTCGGTTCTTTCCTTCTCATCTTGCTGCTGGTCGACTGCCTGATGACCTCAAAGTTCTTCACTTCTTCCTTACCAGGAGTTTTCTTCCTCGTGATCTATCAACCACAGATCTTCTTCATCCCTCGGATCTGTGGGTCCTGTCACATGCTCGAGCTGGTACTCCTATTAGCTATGCTTCCCTTATGTTTCATCACATGCTCAAGTATGGGATGGAATATTTTGGAGGTCCTTTGCCATTTGGCCCTCAAATCACTAGACTTCTCTCTTTCCTATGCATTGATATGCGTGATAAACTTCATCAATGCAATGTCCTCGATGACTTGCGTCCTCAGCATGTCCTTGCCAAGATAGATGCACTTGTTGGGCCCCGTAAGCCTCTCACTGGCTCAGGGGGAGTTCATTCAGGTCTTGCAACCTCTTCTGGTCCTGCATCTTATGCATCTGGGAGACTAGTTGGGGCATCTGGTCCTGCATCTTATGCATCTGGGAGGCTAGTTGGGGCACTTGTGGATGCTGCTGTCACTGTAATCAAACGTGAGTCCTCAAGTGAAATGAAGCAGTCTGTCACCTTGAAGAAACTTAGGCAGGAAGATCTGATGTGGCCTAAGTTTGTATATGAGTCTGGATCAATCAGTGATCCAATTAGTTCTGATTCAGAGTCAGAATCCAATGAGGCTAGTGATGGAGATTGTGTTTCGGAATATGAATCTCCACCAGAGTATCCCTTCTAGAGAGATACAATGCAGGGGAAGCATTCTGTGTTCTTTTCGGACTTGTCAGTGAATGGTTAAGAAAGGTTTCTGTAGGGGTCTGATTGTAGTCTGATTATGTTCTAATGAATAAAGATTTTAAGGGTTTCTGAAAATCCATGTGCGTGATGTTATATAGTTATTTAGTGGAACAGACTGCACCAATCGTTTGTTGAATGTGTGCAGGAAGTTAAAGTTTAAAGGGACGAGCCAGTGACAAGCTTAGGGGGAGTTTGTTGGGTGAAGCTGTGTCCACTGGCATCGTTTATTTAAGGAAAGGAAGAAAGAAGATCACCGAGCTCAATCTAAAAGAGGAAGGCATTGCTGGCTCGAGTGATTAAAGGAAATCAAGCAGGGTGATTGATTCTCCAAATCTGTGTGCAACGGGTGGGAATGGCTAGAATATAAAAGAAGAGAGCTTTGGGTAGCATAGTCATCCTTTTCGAGCAATTTTCAAAAATAGAGACAAGAGTGCAGGCTGTGTTTTGAAAAGAAAAGGAGGGGAAGCTGTCGAGGAGACAGGTTGAGTGATTTGAGATTTGAATTCAGGCAGGGAGCTGAATTTGGATCAGGAAGTCTGATCTAATGGCGGGGAGTCACCACGAGATCGATTGTAAACTGTAATCCGAATCCTACCATCATAGTGGAACGTCAAAGGACGCAAATCATAGTACCTTTGACCGTGGATTAGTCGGTACTGAATTCATCAGTACCGGATTCCACGTAAAAATCGTGTCTGTGTTTTAATTGTGTTTTATTTTGCTTCATTATATTTCCAGATTGGTTTTGTGTTCTTGTTACAGTGCAAAGTTGAGTCTTGTGCAGGACAAGTTCTGATCGGTTAGCTCAAGGGGAGGAAAAGGAAACAGAGTCTTTAAAACACAGCGTTTCAAGTAATAAACTTGGGCCAACTGAACATCAGCCAAATAAGAAATTGCCCGGCCCAACCCACTTCTGTATTAGACTCAAATCACGCTGTCGTTTTGTTCACCACGAAAGGGGAGTCTCTTCAACCTTTCCATCGATTCAATTTTCATTTTATTCCATACTCTTCACTTGCTCTTGTCGAAACCGAAATTAGGGTTCTGCAGAACTCAAGTTGATCGAAGAAAAGGAGGGAACTAGCTCCTGAGTCTCACGCTCGACTCTACCAACGATCCCTAGCTATAATTTTTTAATCGTTTAAGTACACAAGGATGCATATTTCCATCAACAATCATAATAGCGCTTATTAGTGTTTATTTACGTAATAGTGACGGTTAGTCACGGAAACATTAAGTGTTATATACGTGTTCATGCACACATATTGTTATTTATTCATGTCGTAGTACAATTTATTTTTTAAAATTTTAAATATATCAAAATGGATGTCATTGTCTAAATTAAGAAAAACACAACTTATTTTTACATAAAAATTAATAATGCAAATCTAGTGCCATAAAATACGACCAATACAAGTTATTGGAGAAAAGGAGAGAAATGTTTGGAATTCCATTTACACGAATAATTATAACTCTCCCATGAGGGATGGCAATTTACCCGCCTTGCGATGGGCGGGTATTACCTGACCCGTAGTAGCATGGGGGCGGGTCATGGGTATCTACTTTCGACCCGCCATGCCCCGTTCTTGACCCGTTTGAATTTTGATCGCAATATTTATAGTATCTATTCATATTTCTTCTATTTTGGGTTTTTTCAACTAGTTAGACTTGGCCTTTCAATTAGTTAGACTTAATTACCCATTCTATTATGACTATTTTTCATTCATACAGTGTTTTTCCTTCGTTTTATCGCAAAAAGTAAACTTTTGCTTGTATTATTTTCAAATAACATGTAATAGTGGGTCGGCCCGTCCCGACCCATAGTAGCATGGGGTGAGATATGAGTATTGACATAACCGTCCTGCCCACCCCATTGCCATCGCTACTCCCATAAATAAGCACCGAATTACACAAATAATCACCAAATGAAATGAACGAATACAAAAAAAAAATACGCGAATTAAGTGTGGTGGCTCGCCGCCCAACCTTTTCGTTATCCGATTGGGTTGAGATCTAGAATTACACAAATAATCACCAAATGAAATGAACGAATACAAAAAAAAAATACGCGAATTAAGTGTGGTGGCTCGCCGCCCAACCTTTTCGTTATCCGATTGGGTTGAGATCTATTACTTCTCATCAGCACAATGAGAAATTCTTCAGTGCACCGGGTGTATCACGTCACCCGTGCACCGCCCCAATAATATACTGCCACGTATTTTTTTATTTAAATGTTTATATTCCCCGCAAAGAACGATGGAGTGGGCGGAGGAGAATCCACCGCCACCGCCGACGTCCTCTGCACCCTCAAGTCAATTCACTCCCGCTCTCTTCGACCTGATCCGATCTCCAAACCTCAGTCCGATCTCAACCCACCACCCATCAATGTAATTTCGAAGTCCGTCGTTGTTCCTAGTTCATGGACGGCTCCCGTCCACCGTCGACGTCAACATCATCTCCACGATTTGTAATAATCCAACAACGAATTCAATTCTGTATTTTGATTCCTATTATTCAATCACCCTCTCAGCACAATAGCAACATTGATGGAACCTAGGACCTTAAGCCACATAAATGATCAAAGTCCCATCATCATCATCATCATTCATCAATTGTATAGGAAAAGAAGCTTCGTTGAACTTTCCCGAAAGTTGGCGCAAGCTCAACGACTATGGTCTCTCGCCTTTTCCGTCCGTCCCCACCCACAGCGACAATTGCCAAATTTGCAGTTCAAACCAAACCAAACACGTAAATTCGGCCGCTCGTCCCCTAGCCCATTTCTAGTTCCATTCCCATCGATCATTCCCAAAAACAAATTCCATTAATAAAAGGAAAAAAGAAAAAAAAAACCCAAACCCACGAAACTGCATCGCAATTTCTCCACGAAACTAACTCCAAAAAAACCGCACCTTCCCTTCCGCCCATTATAACCATCACCTCCCCACAACTTAGAGATCAAACACTTCTCTTTACCCACACTCAAGATGGCAACCGCCGCCGCCGTCAGCTCTCCGACCAAGAGGTCTTCCTCGGGGAAAGGATTCAAACTCAGCCTTCCTTTACTCCGCTCCATCCACACCAACAACAAACCCAATAAGCCCAGCCCAAACCCAAGCCCCTCCGCCTCCCCGGCTCCGCCGCGCAAGGAGGCGGACCTGCTCCGGGTGTTCCGCCACTTCGACCGCGACGGCGACGGCAGGATCTCCGCCGTGGAGCTGGGGATGTACTTCGCGTCGACGACGGGGGAGGCGATGTCGAGGGAGGACGCGGAGAGGGTGATCGGGGAGTTCGACGGGGACGGCGACGGGACGCTGGGGTTCGGGGACTTCGTACGGATGGTGGACGGCGGCGGCGGGGACGGGAGGGAGTTCGACGGGGATCTCCGGCGGGCGTTCGAGATGTTCGAGGAGGATAAGGGGGAAGGGTGTATTACTCCGAGGGGTTTGCAGCGGATGTTGGTGAGGTTGGGGGATCGGAAGTCGCTGGACGAGTGCACGGCGATGATCCGGCCGTTTGATCTCGACGGCGACGGCGTGCTGGATTTCCCCGAGTTTCAGAGGATGATGAACTGATGGTGATGATCAGGGGAATTGATTGTGATTTACGGTTATGGTTATGTCTCCTTAATTAACGTTACCGGAAACCATGCTTAGCAGTTTTAATCTAGTTATATTCGTTACACGATCCGTGATTTCACTCTTGATTTAAATTTATACGAATTGATTTGGTGCGATGATGGTGCAAATTATTCACAATATTTCATGTTCTTGTTAAGTCATTTCTGAGGGTCTTAAACTATTAATTATGTGCGGACTGTATATTATACTAGCTTTTAATCTGTCTTTGGCCGAATGAGTTTCGCTTTATCATTAATATTGGTTTATTTATAATTATATTTAAAATATTAATCCGATTCGTTGGTCGGATGAATTTTATTTTATTTTGCTAAATCTATTCATGTTTTTAAATAAGTTGAGGTTTGTAAAATAGTTAATTCATTATTTCATAGTAATCTTTATGGTATTTGTTGATTATGACATTACCGATAATGAGTTAATATGTACTTTTTTATCAAGTCCTTCTAATTTATTGTTGTGTATTTTTTCATATTTTAGAAGAAATTTGTGGACTTTTTATTACCGGATATGAAGTTGGAGCTGAAACAAAATATATGTCATCTAGAATGGTAGGAATTGAAGATATATAAAAAAATTAATAAGATTATGCCTAGAAATCCCAAATATGGAAGAACACGAAAACATAATGCTTATTGTATAAATTAGGGCTAATACCACTACAACACCCGAACTATGACGAAAATGCCACTTGTGTCCTATTGTTTTCAATATTCCATTTGTGTCCTGAACTATTATAGTTTGTGTCATTTGTATCCTGCCAATTTCATTGACCGTTAAAGATAACAGTTGACCAAACGGAGGTCAACTTAACATTGACTTTTGCTGACGTGGCAATGCCAAGTCATTGACACCTCACATTTTTAAATTAAATTAAATAAAACTTTGAAAATTAAAAATTGAAAAAAAATTAAATTCAAGAATATTACTAAATAATATTCTAAAACCCAAAATTCAAAAAGAAAAATCTCAATTGATTTGGCCGATCGTCTCCCTCCTCTCTGCGACGGATTTGAGGACGAGTAGGGCTGGGTCCTTGAGGGAGAGGGCGGCGGCGGATTCGGCCTCGACAAGGGCGTGTTTTGCTAGGGATTGGGACTGGGAGAAGTTCTTTGTGGCGGCGAATCTGGGTCGGGCGAGGGGAGCTGGGGAACAGGAATTCTTTGCGCCTCCATCGGATTTTCGTTCCGACTACCGCTGAAATCGATCTCTATAAGCACGACCCTTGGGATTTCCCAGTTAAATATAATCTTGCTTCCTATGATTCGGCTTTTATCCGCTAATCAATCGGAGTTTGCTTCTGTGCATTCTCAGATTTCATTGTTGTCTTTGTCCATCTAACCACCATCTCCTCAATCGCGTCAACAAGCAAGAGCGGCGGGCACCAACCGAAGATGGGAAAGCGGAGTGCGAGTGGCTGGAAGGGATTCACGGGCGAGGGGAGCTGGGGAACAGGAATTCTTTGCGGCGGCGGATCTTCGCAGTAGTGGGAGTAGTTCGACAAGCAGGTGAGAAACACCACAACCTCCTCAGAGATCCCCAATCAGTAGCAAATCCCTTTGCATCTCCGTCCTTCTACTCCCAGCGATTTACCCTTCATCGGCAGCAAATCCAATCCCTAGAAATTGCAATTCTCAACCCACTGACCAGATCTCCCTTCCCGTTTCCAACCCTCGGGAGAAGAGAAATTGAAGGTGGTCGAGGAAGCTCTAGAATCTTGCTCGTTCACCACTCCGGCTCCGCCGCTGCCAAAAGTAGAAATTGAAACCTCCTCTTCCACCACCGGAACAGCTACGAAAACACAGAGAACTAAAAACGATGGCCGCATCCTCTTCCTCATCGGAGAATGCGTCGACTTGGGGGATTCCGTAGCTCGAAGATGACAGAAGCTGGCAGCGAAAGCAGTATGCTGGGAGGACTGAGTTTGTGGTCGCAACCGAGAAACTCTCTGCCGATTGAGGGGGGTTGAAGATGAAGAGTGATGGAGAAATCGGGGTGGGGATGAGGACGAGATGAGAGATAAATAAATTAGGTTTTTATTTTGTTTTAATTATATTGTTAAGTGATAGGATAAAATAAATAAAAAGTAAATTTAAAATTCCACGTCATTTTCCACATCAACGCTGACTAGACAATCTGTAAATTTTAACGGTCAACGCCAGTCAACACTAACGGAGTAATAGTTCAGGACACAGATGGAATATTGAAAAGAATAGGATACAAGTGGCATTTTCGTCATAGTTCGGGTGTTGTAGTGGTATTAGCCCTATAAATTATTAGAATTTAGCGTATAGGCTTGATTGAATAATAAGTCGAGGTTGTTAAGTGTTAGATATTAATGCACGTACAAAAGTTATGAAAATTCAACATTATAAAACCTTAAAGTCTACTCTATTAGTACAATCTTTGACTTTTCATGTGGAGTTAATAGCATAATTGTCACTCTATTATCCATTTTTCTCAAATCTATCCCTTTTATTTTTCACATCAAACATGCCCTTGTAATATCTACACAATAAATAAAAGCCAAATAAGAAAACTTGAAGCCCCATTTCAAATTTCCTACATCCAGAGTGAAAATAGGAAGAACATTTTGGTACTTGAAGCCCCATTTCAAATTTCCTACATCCAGAGTGAAAGTAGGAAGGACATTTTGGTCTTCACAATTACTTTTTTTTATTCATTAAAAAGACACTTACTAGGATTCGAACCATGACCACTTTAAAGAAAAGCAAAGATCATAACCAATCACACTAAGTACATTTGTTGTATCCTTCTAAATTAAAAACATATAATCGCAGAGAGGAAAAAACCCTTCACCCATTTCAAATTCTCTCCTCCATGAGCGTTTGTAGGAAGGGTAGAATAGGGAGTGTCAATTTTTTTTTCCTCTGTGGAACGGGCCAACTTACCGTACACATGCGGATTTAAACGGGTCTAGGAGTGTCAATTTTTTTCTTTAAGTCCTTTTATTTCTCCGTGGTGGTAAAATATATATGAAAATGCAAAAACAATACTCCTTTTTATTGCTAAAAAGAAAAAAATTTAAAAATAAACTAATGCATGGATTCTAATGGGCTAACCACTAATCATAAAATAAAAGAGTTGAATGGGCCTGACCTACACGTGATTTGCCCATCAAGTAAAACAAATGAACATCATGAGTTTGCCATTCTAAAACAAGCTATTTTCTCTAGCATAATATATATTATGATATTATTTTATATCTTAGTGGCTAAAATTTAATATATTATAAAATTATTCAATGGTTCAACCTCGACCAACCCAATTAGTCCAATTTTTATCATTTCAAATATATATTATGTAATTATTTGATATCAGAATGATTAAATTATAGTGTATATTATAGGGTTTGGTATTTGTTAATAAAAACTAAACATAAAGATCTATTTGGTTATTTTTAACATTAAAACGATCTTAAACATTTTCAGTTTTCTTTCGAAATTTTATAGTTTTATTCCCGAATCAGTTTCTATAAAACTTACTCCACCTCATCATATTACCTGAAACAATATTGTTTCACAAGGTAACAGGTACATGATTTTGGTTCATAAGGCTGATTTTTTATTCGTTGCATCATTCATGTCTTTTTCCTACTAAAATTCACTATTTTTATCACGTGTTTCCAAAAAAAAAACTATACAACAATAAGCTATACACCCCATTACATTATCAAATTTCAAACCTCACCTTCCTCCGGCCAAATGGCCGGGGCCCACGCTAGTATATTATATACGTATTATCAAATTAAATTTAATCCCTTTTATGGCTTATCTTCTTCAGCTGCAACTCCCAATAATTAATAGCCACAATCTCATCTTCCATCTGTCCCGCTTTCTCTTCCTTCGACCTAACAATAATTAAACGCAAAAACTTGTTCGTCAAGAAAGAACCTTGAAGACTGCCTTTTGAATTTTAACCACTCTCTAAAAAGTCCACAATTATTGATCGATTTGACTCAATCATAAAAATTAGAACCCAAAATTTTTAGAATATATGGATTTCAAGTATCAAAGGTTGTCAACCTGGTTAGCCCGTTGGTAGGGATGGCAATGGGACTGGTAGGGGCGGATAGTGCATATTCGTTACCCTACCTAAAGTAGTTCGAATTTTACCCATACCCATATCCACATGTGAAATGGATAAAAAAATTAAAACCATGCCCATACCCGTTCGGGTTTCGAGTATCCACAGTTATCCATTGGTAAGAATTTCTCTTCATAACTCCAACCAATATGTTAACATTCACACGTATTCTTACATTACGTAAGAGGAAAAGTATGACAATAATTCACTAGAATGAAGAAAATTAATTAAAACAACGTAATTTCATGAAAAAATTATATTTATATGCTAAATATAAAATATGTTAGAGAAAAATTATTATTATTTCTAGACAAAATACATTTGCATGTGTATAATCGGGCGGGTTCGGGTTGGATAGTGAGAAACCCATGCCCACCAATTACCCGAAATATTCGGGTTCGGGTTTTACCCGTACCCATTAAACGTCCTCCGCGTTCGGGTTTTACCCTACCCAATTAGGCCGGATTCGGGTGGATATCCACGGTTACAGATATTTTTGCTTTCCCTACCCATTGGCCCAGTCGATTAAGTGGGTTGAGGATTAGTGGTCTATTTGTTTTAGTCCGCTTTTGCCCGGATATATGAAAAAATTATTATATTGTTCATATTTATAAATTATATAAAATCTCATCTACATATGAATAATATTCTTTCTCGACTGGACTATCTACATTTGTTTCTCTATATGCTATTTTCTGTTAGCCTCCTTCGAGCTCCTAAAATGCACTCTAACAATATATATTCGTAACACGATGAAGGTCGCACTCCTATCGTGGCGATGTGTGTCAGAAGTGGAATTAATGAGTAACGACCAAGTGGAAATTGAGCATGGGGGTGTTTGCAAGGGAAGACAATATGTAATGGAAAGCGAAGTCTTCCAGTAGTCTTTTTGTTAACAAAATTGACTTGACGGATTTATCTTACCAATTCGCGGAGCGGGAGCTAGAGCAGGAGCTAGAATGAGAGCGTAAGAGTGGATACTCTTCCATAATTATAATTTGAGTGCCCCGAAAGAGCGTGAATTTTATATTATTTTAATTAATATATCACTTATCTTACGAACATATTTTGGTCAAAATATAACATCAATGCAGTGGAAAAAATAAAATCATTTTAGTAGAATAATGGTTTTAAATAATCTGATTAGACCCAAAAAAGAACAAACTTCAAAAGGTGAATAGACCCCAAAAAAGTTTACGATGCTATTTTGTTTTATTTTTTTAAAAAGAAAAAGAGAAATGAATGAATCGTTTATCCACCTCCATGCACTCAATTAGTTGTTAATAAAAGAGTCTATATCTTTTTCTTCCCCTTCGATTCTTTGTTTCGTAAGCCGACTATGGAGATCTCTTATAGATGTACCAAATTGGCAAATCTATATCATCGGCTATCTAACTAACCTCCTATTATTTTATTCAGCCCCAAGCCCGTGATTTGATGATCTATTTCACAGCACTCGTTCACGAACTCGTAGTGTATCCTTTTCGTCTTTGCTCTTCAGATCTCTGACGACACCGCATGTATTTCTTTCTCTCACGAAGAAGAAGGTCATCTCTTCGAGCCAAAGCTGTTGATTTGGCTATAACTTGTTTCATTTTACTTTGTTTATAGAGAGAAAAATATCTCAAATAAGTGATATATGAAATGAAATTTGCGAACATTGATTTTCGATGCTCTGATTTTTAGTTTGAGCAACAATTTCTGGATTTTGGAAGTTTGTAGTTTCTGTAAAATAATTATGAAGCGAAAATATAATTCCTACTTTCGTTTTTGTTGTTGGAAATTTGAAATGAGACAACAATTTTCTCATTTTAGTATTATATATTGTGTAGAGTGTATATAAAGACATGTCTTTTCCCTACAAATTCATCATTAGCACATTGAAAAAGGTGAAATGAACCAACTTATTAAACTCCTAATAATTGTTGGATCCAATCATGTCAGAATAGGAAAAGGTTTAATATTTGACGGTTAGCCTAACTAAAATGTTCAAAGAACCAGTCCCATATAGTTTACACAAAGATATGAATACGATTGTGTAATAGTAGGTCTAAAAATTAATAGTAATTTAAGAATTATACATCACTTTTACATATTCAACACTGCAATTTGATATGGAATATTCGAACCAATGATATTTGGGCCGCGATTTTAAATTTATCCTCTATTTATAAGATATGTATGAATTTAATTAAGTATTAAATAATAATTAAAATAAGGAATTTGGTCTTTGTTAATCACCTAAAGTTTCAACTCAAATGCATGTTTCTTAATAATTTTTGCTTCGTATTTGTATGAGATGAGGTCGACTGGCTCTATGACTGTGCAGCTGGAGAAAAATGAAATTTTCTATTGCGGGATTATGATAGATTTTGAGATGGTTGGGTCGTGTATTGTAGGCTGTCAAATCTAAAGTAAGAAGAAGAGACAATGAGATAGTCGAACATGGTCTGTGATGTTTCATGTTGTAGGGTTTTGTGATAAGTAAAATGATGATATGACAGTGTAGCTACGTATACGAATTGTTGAAAACAACATCATTTTGAAGTGGCTGGTGCTCGAATCAGTTGGTTAAATCGATTGGATTTCCCACTAAGATAGAAAAACTCGACTTTGGATTTCGAGCTGAGATACTCAGGTTTAGATAGAATTGGTTCGACCAACAGAGTCATACTCGAATTCAAAATCATGGTTATGACTTTTGTCTGTGTTTGAAGATACATTATTTCAAATCCCAATACTTGTCTATTTCCTATACAAAATAAAGATAAATAATGGCGAAGACAAAAATGTCATTCATACTTTTGCTCTCGTTGTAGGAAATTTGAAATGAGACGACAATTTTATCGTGCCAATAGTATATATTGTGTAGAGTGTATATGTAGACATGTCATTGCTCTACAAATTCATTTTAATACATAAAAGATGAAATAAACCAATCTATTAAACTCAACCTCTTCTAATGATTGTTGGATCCATCATGCTGTCGGATTAAGAAGATGTTTAAAACTTAACGGTTAACCGAGCTAAAAACGTTCAAAGAACCTGTCCCCATATAGTTTGCAGAAAGATATGAATATGATTGCCTCATAGGATTTCTATAAACTAATACTAATGTAGGAGTTCAACATCGCTTCTACACATTCGATATTGCAATTCGATATGTAATATTGGACCAATGATATTTGGTCTATGATTTTAAAGTTATCGTCTATTTATAAGATAAATAGAAATTTAAATTAAGTATTAAAGTATAATTAAAATAATTAAGGGTGTTCCTATGGTGACATGCATGTCACCGTAACATGGACTTTTTGGTCGACCTAATCTTAACGAGGTCGACCGAATTGACTAATTTGGGCACCCTGAGGACTCATTGCGGTCGACCTCAAAGATCATATGGTCGACCGTTTGTAGTTTAAGTTGTTATTTTTGGTCCACCACAATAAAACATCAGTCGCCCTTTTCGTTGGCGTCAGAAGCAACATGGTCGACCGTAAAGGTATATAGGTCGACCACTTGATGGCGTTCATTAATAAAATGGTCGACCATATACAGAAAGAGACCGACCAGATTGAAGAGAAGTGTTGTATCCATTTATCCATCATATTTGACGTAAAACGAAGATCCTGTTGGTTTCGCGGTCTACCCAATCTGGTACTAGGTCGACCGAATATAGGTAAATCAACCTATGCCCTGCGTTTTTTTGCTTATGTATGTCGAATGCTACATTAGGTCGACCTCACCTTCGACGTGGTCGACCACTTTCAACACTTAGAACAGCAACCGCGAGCGATCTTCTTCACAAAGGCTCTAACCGTAAAAAAAAAAAACCTAATTCAGAGTTTTGGTGGCGGTGAAGGTGACATATATTCGTATTTATAGATATTTAGGACATGAATGGGTCGAATTAAGTGGTAGATAAGTTAGGGTTACCTTTCTGATGTTGGAATCCTTATCCAATACGAATACGGTGTGCACGAGGTCGACCTCGTACTTATGCGGTCGACATATTAAGTGCAAAATGGTCGGCCTATGAGGTATTTGGGTCGACCTTTCGTTCTGTTCGCTTCCCAAAGAGGTCGACCATTTGCTATAGACGGTCAACCGCGTCGTTGAACCTCACAAAACTGAAACAACATGTTCGGTCGATCTAATCCTATATTTGGTCGATCGAAAAGTCCATGTTATGGTAGTAAAGTCCAATAATTAAATATGAAAATCGAAGTATCAAAACACCAATAAATACTGAGCGAAGATTTAGTGACATTAGCTAACCGTTGAAAAGTTCTATGATTTTTTAATTTTAGCTTCATGTATGTTTTTTATTTAAAATGATACAACTAATCTATGTAGTATGATTGGTTAAGATTCTTATCATAGTTGAAAATGACCACGATTCAAATCCTAGTATGTGTATTTTTTTATGAATAAATGAGAAACAAATAGATCATTGTGAAGACAAAAATACCCTTTCTACTTTCACTCTCGCTGCAGGAAAATTTGAATGGGGGTGCAGAAAAATATTCAGCTATCTATATACTTGTAGACTACGATATGAGATTAGTGTTCTTAGGGGATCGTAATAATTATTCAAGAATGTGTTGTATATAGAAGTAACAATTATGAAGATTTCTCAAATGAAAACTTTTAATAAGAAGTTACTTCTTTTGCCCCAGATGTGTGAGTGCCCTAAACAAATACCACATGTTACAATACATATTATTCGTTATGTGGTATTTGTATGAAATATCACGTTTAGATGAGGTATACGTAGTGATATTGTTGATGTGATATTTGCATTCAAATTTGTTATTTTACCAATTTTTCCTTCTTAATCCAATCTCTTGCTAGTACGCGTGCATGTTTAATTTGGTCAACATACATATGTAATAGTATTAATATGTACAAAGTGTTATAGGACATTTTAACATGATAAAGTGTTAAAAGATCCAAATTAGTTATAAAATATATTTTTTTAAAATGTATATGGTACTAATATGTACGGATTTTATATGTCTTTTAATAGAATAGTGTTTCAAGACACATTGAGTTTTTATTAGTGTTAAACATAATTAAGGTAATTGGGGCAACAAGACATGTTGAGTTTATATGTAATAACTAGAGGAGCCCTGGCCGTGCTTCGCAACGGCTTGGGGTGGAATTTGTGCTGATTTTTGCTGCCCGTAAATTAGGGTCATACATGTATAATTTGTTGTTATGGTTCTTAGTGCATGTATAATACATCATCGAGTACCACAAACAATCTCATTGAAGGACGGTATATGGAATAAAAGTGTCATTCTCAAGTGAATTAATGATCCAAATAAACATTTCTCTACTTTTCTATGTTACATACGGAATTCTGCAACCCCGTAGAATTTATATCCAAAGTACGGCTTCAGAAATCCTTCCCCTTCCAGTCAACATTTGTTTTCTTAACGTTCTCTTCAATGAAACCTAAAAAGCTTGACTCGGCAACAGGGGCGGAGCCAGGATTTCGAGACCGGGGGCCGAAAATAATTAAACAAAATGTATGTAGCTAAAGTGGATCGAACCCGTGTGCTTTAAAACACAAGTCAAGTTTGACTACAATTAGACCACATAACTATTACACAATAGAATTACGGAACACGTTCTACTTTTAAAATTTGTACTAAATATCCTTACGATCCAAAGGGTCGGGACCATTCCCGTGGGGCTGGGGCCCACCCTAGCTTGAGTGTAGCTCCGCCCCTGCTCGGGAAGAAGTTCATCGATTAATTTGGATTAGCAAACTGCGGGGCTCTGTCTTCGTGGTTCACCCCTTATCTTTGTTCCATCATCAGCAATGAATCTTTGAAGGTGAAGAATAATTAACTTTCGAACTATTGAATCAAGTTCCAGCACAAAATGAACAAATGTATAACTAAAAAGAAAAAATTTATATATATGGCAATTACGGATGCACTTTTGGAGTATGTTGTACTGTGAATGAGAACTATTAGTTATTATTGTTAGATTAAATAAATATTATTGTTTAGGTTAGAGAATTAGGTACTTAGGACCATCCATTAGAAGTTAGAGTATAATATCATGTATAATATCATGTCCTGAACTCCATTTAATTCATGAATTAGTTAGCAAAACTCAATGCCCTATGGTAAGATAGCATACGCTAACCTAAACTATTAAAAATAGTAAACAAACATATTGTTCTGTCGTTATAATGTTGCTTTCGACAATAGCCAAGGATCATAGATAGTTCTTTACTCCCTAGTTTTCTGAATTCAAACCATATAATACCACTTTTGATAAATAAATATTAACCGAAAGTTTTGATTAGTAGCAACATAACAAAGTACATCTAATATGTCTAAATGATGGTATATATTATACGTCGGGCATATGCTAGCCTTTACTATATATTAAGAAAAAATATACAAAATATTGTATGGTCATTATTTTCTTTCCTTTTGGCAATAGTCAAGGTGTCATACCCAGTGTTTTAGTTAAATATTCTCTGAACCCAAACAATAAGATCACTTTAATAAGAAAAATAGAAAGCAATGATTCTGATTGGTCATGGTATATCAAAGCACATTTAATAAGCGTGAACGGTTATGTATATTATACTACAGGTGCGTACCCTAAAATATGTTCTATATATTAAAAAAATACACAAAAATTATTGTCTGATAGTTATCTTATTTCCTTTTGGCAATAGCCAAGCTGTACAATTCTTTAGTCCTACAGTGCACAAAATGCAAACCCTTTATGAGTTATGACATCCATTTGCTGTTGTTGGTTTGAACCACACAATTTTCGAATTGCCACCAGTAGGACTGGCTATTTGGACCGTGACCGGATGTAAAACCGAAAACTGGACCGTATAACTCGGACCGTTTAAAATCGGGACCGGATGTAAAACAACCCAATTCCGTCTTTGATCCTAGAATTAGCAAAAAACCCGGACCAATCCGGGTTAAAACCGTATTAAAATCAGAAGACCTGATAACTAAAAAAGTGACCCAGAGCAAGGCCTAGACGAGCCCACTGCCCCTTTCCCAGTGGCCCGGGCGACAGGAACCTACTCTGTAATGTAGGATTGGAATGGCGCTCTCCCTCTCCAATCTCCAAACCTGGAGACAACATGGACTGTGACCATCAAATTCCATTCCACGAACCTGGAGAGAGATGAACGTGCAAGTTGGTTCAACTTCAAGTTCCTAGTTCCCAATTTTACCTGAGACAATGATTAATTCGGATTTATTAACCCTGTTGATCTTATAATAATACATCAAGAAGTGGTTCTTTATAATAAGAATACATGGAGATACCCTCCCACTAGAGACTGAGATCGCTGCTACCTACTCATACATATTGTTTTGAGTTGTTATTTTGTTCTGTTTGTGAACATAATTTTTCCAAAGAGAAAATTTGTTTCTTAATTTAAGTTCCACCTGTTGGCAGCAGCCGCCAAACTCAGAAAAATGGAGGGGATGAGTAGCACGGTCAAAAGGGTCAAAATCGGATTGGGACTGGACCGGGTCAAAACCGGACTCTATCCAATCCAATCTTTGGTCTCCATATTTCAAAAAAATCGGATTGGGACCGGGTCAATTCAGGCCAATTTAACCGGCCCGGACCGTATAGCCACCCCTAGCCACCAGCCTAATTAGAGACGGAATCCAGCAAGGCAGCATGCGCGCATCAAAAATAAAATGAGAATAATTACACACTCTTATTAGGATGGAGCTGAAACGACACCAGAAGAAAGCCAAGAGTGTAAGCTACGTGCGCTGACGGGAAAAAAATGAGAACGGGTACACTATAAAACGCTGTTAGGCAATATTAGGCAACAGTAACTAGGGCTGGAAGTTTGGTACCGGTATTTGGGATATATCGAATACCGTCCCGAATTTGTTTATATTTGGTATTACCGAATACACGTATTATTTCGTGGAATTGGGATTGGGATTGAATTTCAATTGCTATTCGGTATTAGGGATTACGAGATTGGGATCGGTATATACCGAAATACCGATCAATACCGAAATATATGCTAGTGTGTATTTTATCCTCTCAACTAGACTCTCTCCGCTTTGTCAAAAAAAAAAAAAACTAGACTCTCTCATTCACTACTACGCGACCCTCAACCACCAAAAGTGTCATTTAATTATACATAGATCATTATTCACTATTTCACACTAGTATTAGTCGTCTCTCAACCTCAATTTCGTCAAATTAAAGATTACCAATTACAAGAACTTGAGATGTTCGCTCTAGGCAACTTAATACTATTTGCTTAGTCTCTTTGCCCTAAATTAAACAATAAAATCTAAATTATATATTTAATTATTAATTGCAAAGGTAATTAATTATGTATTCGATAATACCGATTGGGATACCGAGGTACCGAATGGGATACCGAAATTATTTAGGGATTGGGATTGGAATTGATTTTAGGGTGTAATTCAGCATTCGCGATTTCGGTATTTGGTACTGGGATACCGGTACCGTACCGATTTTCACCCCTAACAGTAACCATGATTTAACTTTATATATATATTAATATGGTTATTGGGATAATTGGAAAAGAAGAGACAAAAGTTGGACTAAATATGAGATGCTAGTTTGGGATTCATAAAAAGGAATCGAGAGAATAATTGGAATAAAAAGACAATAACTTGTTATTTAGAGAATGTCAACTCTGTCCCCTGATATTTGTCAAATAACAAGTTTGTGGCATTTGGAGGATAACAGGTGCGTCAAATGCTGTGTCAAATGCTGCATCCTTTTTTCTCTAGCCAAATATGTTATTTGGGTCAAATAACACATTCAAATCATCAATCCAAACAAACCGTAGGTCTATCTTCATGTGGTCTTTTGTAACTCTCTGTTAGTTGATGTTTTGGACCCTTGAATTGGAGTGCAGATCTAAAGGATCTTTAGTTAAGTGATTAAACATTTCATAACCTTTAGATCTTATATACAACTCTAATGGTCATTAATGATAGAGGTAACTATGATGTTAAGAAAATTGGGTTATAGGTATAATATGCCCCTCTACTATGATTTTTTATAAAACATGCTCTTATACTTTTTTTTTATATCAAACATGCCATGTACTTTGTAAAAATGATCAAACATGCCCTTTTGTTTAAATTTTCATCCAAAAACCGTTAACCAAGGTCGAACTTTGGTTTGGGAGGTATAAATGTCTAAAATATCCCTAATAATTTGACTTTAGAATTTTTTTTGTTCTTTTGTATAGCCAAATAATTCAAATAATTTCACTTTGAAGAGATGCAGAGAAATAAAACGGGAGACAAAACTGACATTTTCGCTCCCATTTGCCGATGTCGGATTGTCTAAATCTCGGTTCAACCATGATTGACGATTTTTTCACTGGAAATTTTAACAGAAGGGCATGTTTGATAATTTTTTCAAAGTACAGGGCATGTTTGATGTAAAAAATAATAGAGGGGCATGTTTGATAAAACATCATAGTAGAGGGGCATATTATACCTATAACCCTAAGAAAATTTGATTTTTTCCTCTTTCTCGTCCATCACTTTCCAGTAGGGCTGGCTATTTGGACCGGGACCGGATGAAAAACCGGAAACCGGACCGTATAACCCGGACCGAGACCGGACCGGGACCGGATAGTAAACAATCCAATCCAATCTTTGGGCTTAGATATGAGGTAAAAAACCGGATAAAGACCGGATAAGAGAGCTCAACACCCAAAACTTAAGGGTAATTTGCATAAACGGTCACAAACCTTTACACTTAGTACAAAACTTAACCAACTCCTCACCCTTTTAGGCCTTAGGCCACTCAAATTCCCACAATCTCAATATAAATCAAGACCGAATTGGGACCGGACCGGGTCAAGACCGGACCGGATCAAGACCGGACTGTATCCAATCCAATCTTCGGTCCTTATATTCTCAAAAAAACCGGACTGGACCGGATCAATTTGGGCCAATTTAACCGGACCGGACCGTATAGCCACCCCTACTTTCCAGCGTACCCCTCTTGTTTTTTTTACCAACCCTCTTTTTTCGGTTTTAACTTTCTTTATATTTTTTAACTATACAAATATTATAGAGTTTCATCCTAAAGTATATAAAGCAAATCAGTATGCAAACTATAATTACAAAGCATACAAACCATAAAATAAAAGTGTACGAACTAATAATAGATGATATACAAATCTTAATATAAAAGTATACAATAAAAAATATACAAACTAATATCACAAATTATACAAAACATATCATGAAAAAAATACTAATCAAAGGAATAATACCACTTGAAAACCACAACTATCAAGAAAATGTCATTTGTTTCCCGAACTCTACTGAAGCCTGAAGGTGCTCTTTACCAAATTTACTTTGACATTAGTTTTTTTTTATCTTTGCCATTAGTTACTTAATTTCTGTTATTGTTGTGTAGGAGCTTGAATAAGGTGGTGACGATTCCTGGCCGTGGTGATGCTTCAGCTGGTCGGTTAAGTAGGTATGGAAGAAACCGCTGGGTAGGAATTCGCAGTGGAGGCTATACCCCTTTCAACTCATATAATCATGTAAATTTTGTAATAATCTGGCAAAATATTGTAGTTTATAAGGACCCCTTTCAACTCACATAATCATGTAAATTTTGTAATAATCTAGCAAATTATAGTAGTTGATAAGGTGTTAGTTCCCTACCAATATGAATTTTCTATTTGTAAATTTTTAACGCTCCTCATTCGAATTTCTGGCTCCATCACTAACGATGCATATAGTTAGATGATCTACATTTGAAGGACTGTGAGAGAGAAAGAGACGGCTATGATATCTTCGCGAGTTGATAACTTAGTTAATTACCTTCATGCTTTGTTCATGACTTTTTACAAGTTTCTGCAGTAGTTGTAGAGAAGACTGTGGCCATTCGATACTCTTTCGGTATTTTGAATAGCTTCTACTCTACATCTGAATTTCAGACCTTCTCATGGTTGTACTCAGTGGTGGATTCAGAAAATTTTCACAGGGGTGTCCTCTTCAAAAATTAAATTTAATTAAATAATAAATTAAATAATTCATATATTAAAAATATCATTCATGTATAAATTTTTTTATTAAAATTCATGATGTGTTTTCATATTTTGAAAAAATAATATAAAATAAACTCCGTGTCTGCACTGTTAAAAAAAAATCAACATATCCTACTAGACAATACTTCACGAACTTATCACATATTCGATTTCTAAACTTGTTCTTAATGTAGCTCAAAGTAGAAAAGACTCTCTCAACACTTGCCGTGTAACCATAAAATCAATTCAAAATTAAGAGTAGCGTGTACGTAGTTTAATTATTAGGTATTGAAAATAGTTGGGGATAAAGAAATAGCGTTTTACTGTTGCATGATGTTTAAAATAGAATAAAAAATGAGTAGCAACATAATTAGAATACGTTTGATAATAGTAGTGTCTTATGTTGGAATAACACGGACTACCACTTATATTTTGTTAATCACAAGCAAACTATTATCGAGGGTAGGATAATCATTTTTTCAAATGTTAGGGTGTCCCGAATCACCAATTATATTGTGTATACCCATACGAAATTATTACCGAAGGTTGGATAATCGTTTTCTCAAATTTTAGGGGTGTCCCGGGACACCCCTAGAGGTCCATGTATCTGCCCCTGGTTGTACTGGTCTGCCTCTTTTTCTGTTTTATTTCTGCAAACCATTGGAAATTGGATTTGATGATAGTTAAAACTTCCAAGTTTAATTAGGTGTTTGATGCGATTAGAACAGCCCATATATTTTCACCTTTAGATTCTGAAATAGTTAAATCCATTACAATCATATAATTCTGCCAATTGTTAAGCAACCAAAGCTTAGCTAACAGGTTCTTTTTAGCGTCCATTGTCGGAAAAGCTTCACCTGTATTTCAATGAAACTCAAATCTTAATCCCACATCGTAGACTATTAAGATACTAATTATGTATTTAATTGGCACGGAAACCAATGGAGTCGCTGAGTTCGGTAACGCGGCCTTGTGACCCAAGTGGGAGCATTAAAGTGTTGGGACATTGGGGCTGACTGATGAGGTTGGGCCTTGTGTAGCTGAACCCCGGCTTGCCCGTTCCAAGCTTGAAGTTGGAGTTCTGCTTCCTTGTCGAAAGTCTGAGGAGGCCGTTCTCCTAGAGCGTAGGGCACTGCGTCAGGCTGGTTTCACAGAGCAGCGACAACCTCTCCCTTCAGGCAGTGGAAGGATAACAGGCCGGTGCTCGCAGATCCCGTTGGGCCTCATTGGTTGCCTAAAATGAATCAACATTTTTTATTCTCATTGGGCAAAACCGCGCTGGGCCGGCCTGGGATACAGATTGTAGAAGGGCCCAGATTAATTAATTGATGGTGAGTGGCCCTCATTTTTTTTAAGTTTGTGGGCAACTTGTGAAATCCAAAAGGGGTAACGCCGACGGCGCTACTACTTTGTTTCCTGGGAATGCTCAAGCTTCAATTGTTATTGTTATATATATGGAGGTTGACGAGGATGGTTCAGATCTACTTTTTTGTGTGGAATATTGCCGGTTCTTTTTGCTATTGTATTATTAGATGCCATACATAGTTAATCACGTTTTGGAATAAAATTATTTGAGAATTAAATGAATTCTTGTATATATTTTATTGTGAAATGAATTCGTATATTTGGAATATCGTATTCAAATCTTTAGAAATAACTTGACTTTGATCCCAAATCGTGTTTGAAATGCGTTTAACATTGAATTAAATTAAAAGTTTTTAACTATACCATTATTAATTCCATGTAGAAAAATATTAGTAAAAATCCAACTTATGAAAACACAAAATATCAAAGTTATCATTCAAGTATTCTTTTTTTTTTTGACAAAAGATAATCTTATATTGATCCAACAAAGAGAGTTACACCCTGGAGAGCAGCCAGGTCTGAAAGTCAAAAAAACGACTCATGGTAGGGTACAAAGACAGGGCTTTCCTAGCCACCAAATGGGCTACCCTATTACTACGCCGACCTATGAATCGAATATTAAACCCCGAATGGATGCGAAAATACTGCACTAACTCCGCCAAAACAGCACCCCCTTCAAACAGCATGTCTGTGTAACCAGCGTCAACACACCATTCCACAGCTTCCCTGAGTGCAAGAAGCTCCACCAGCTGGGGGTTGTCAATGCCCGGGAACTGAAATCCCCGAACCATAGCAACCCCCCCATTAGGATGGAACACCACTACCCCCCCATGCGAATGGGAACCACACCTTGTAGCTCCGTCCCATCTACAGACCCTACGAGGAGGGTCAACCAGGGTCTGATGGCCTGCATCAGGCACAATCAGCTGAGCCACCGGGTCTTTAGGCAATCGGACCCATTCCTCATATTGCTGGACAAACTGACGCATTAGCACCGGTATTCCAAACTGCTTACCCTCGAACACCACCCAATTTCTCAACCGCCAAATTCTCCAGAGAATGGCAATCATCGCCATAAACACCGAGGGTTGGTTAATCAGAGCCAAGAGCTGCTTGAGAAACATAGGGAAGGTCTGGCGCGGCAGCCCCTCCCCCAGGTATTCCAAACCCGAATAATCCCAAAGGGCCCTCGCAACCGGGCAGTAGAGGAAGAGATGCTCAAGGGTTTCAGGTCTGTCGCAACATAGGGAAGGTCTGGCGCGGCAGCCCCTCCCCCAGGTATGCACCTGCACCCCACGCTCGATGAGCGCCTCCGTAGTCGGGAGGACCCGAGAAAGGATCTGCCAGACAAACACCTTCAGCTTGGGAGGGATATCTGCCCCCCAGAGACGAATCCAGCTACCTTTATCCATCCAGCTCACAGTTGCCTTCCGCCCACACCCCCTTTTGTCAATCGTGACGGCAAGGTGATACGCCGATTTGACCGTGAACACCCCATCGACAGTACCATCCCAGATAAGCTTATCCTCAAAATCCCCCCGTGGAAGGGGAATAGCTTTGATAGCTCTACACGTAGTGGGATCAAACCAACGGCTAAGTTTACTATCACACCAACGCCCCTCCCCCGGCCTAATAAGTTCCGCTACCTTGGGACCCCCCCCTCCGGTAATACTATCGGATTAACCTGGATAGGATCCAGCTGGTACTTAGGGATCCAATTGGAATTTAAAATGGAAGCTGACCGACCATTCCCAATTTGCCAACGCAGACCCTTTTCCAACAACTGACGCCCATAGAGGATACTCTGCCAACCCCAAGAGGGGCGCGAGCGAGCCGTAGCAGTAAGGAAGGTCCCATTCGGGAAGTATTTTCCTTTGTAGACCTGGGCTAGAAGGGACTGCGGATCAGTCATGATCTGCCAACCAATTTTTGCTAGCAAAGCCTGGTTGAAATGCTCAAAATGGCGAAACCCCATCCCACCTTCATGCTTACTCCGGCACATACTTTGCCAGGACACCCATCGAATCTTCAGGTGGTCCTCCGTGACCCCCCACCAAAATTTGGCCACATGTTTATCCAAGGTACGACATAGGGTGACCGGAAGTTTAAAGCAGGACATCACATATAAGGGTAAGGCCAAAGCAATAGACTTAATCAAAGTTTCCTTTGCTGCCCAAGATAAGGTCCGCTGTTTCCAGCCCTTCAGGCGTTCTAGGAGCTTCTCCTCCAAATAACGAAACGTAGCCATCTTGGAGCGGGCAAATAAGGTGGGGAGCCCCAAATACTTATCATGGACTCCCACTGCCTCCACCCCCAAAATCGCGGCCAAAAACTCCTGATCAGGCAGAGTAATGTTCTTACTAAAACAAACTGCTGATTTTTCAAAGTTGACACGTTGGCCGCTTAATTCCTCATATTCATTTAAGACCACAATCAGGTTCTCACATTCTTGGAGCGTCCCTCTCAAAAAGAGATAAGAATCGTCTGCAAAAAATAAGTGAGAAATTCCGGGAGCCCTAGGCGCCACCTTCACACCCTGCAGTCTCCTTTCCTCAATGGCCTTGCGAAGGAGAGCCGTAAACCCCTCTGTGCATATCACGAACAAAAGAGGGGATAAAGGGTCCCCTTGGCGCAATCCCCGAGAGGAAGTGAAATACCCTGAAGGGGAGCCATTCATAAGCACAGAGAAAGAGGAGGACCGGAGACACTCAAAGACCCATCCTTGCCAAACTGAGTCAAATCCCATTTTACTCATAACAGCAAGCAAGAAGGACCATTCAACTCTATCATAGGCCTTTTCCATGTCAACCTTTAGAGCCATGTATCCTTTCTTTCCTCGTGTTTTGATCTTCAAGTAGTGCATTAACTCATGACCAAGGAGAATATTATCAATGATCTGACGGTCCCGAATGAAGGCATTTTGTCCCTCAGATATGATTACCGGAAGGACTTGAGCAAGCCGTTCGGACATGATTTTGGTGATGATTTTATAGACGAACTGGCACAGACTGATGGGGCGCAGCTGTCTCATATTTTCCACGTTGTCCACTTTAGGGATTAGGTTGAGCCAAGTGTGGTTAAAACTCTTGAGCATCCTACTCGTTCGAAAGAAGGAGCAGACAGCCTCCGTCACCGAGTCACCCACAATTCCCCAGAAGGCCTTAAAGAATTTCCCTGTAAATCCGTCCGAACCTGGAGCTTGTTTTGATCCCATTGAGAACACCGTCCGCCGGATTTCCTCGGGTTGGACTTCTGCTGTCAAGGCAGCATTCATGGTAGGAGTAACACTGGGAGGAATAGGCAGGGATGCTACCCTCTCGGTCATATTTGGGATTTGAGACTCGGAGGTGAACAACCCTTGGTAAAAATTAACAGCAATATCTGCTTTCTCGGTCTCCCCAGTGACCCATTCACCATTATCGTTATGAAGGCTAGCGACGAAGTTCTTTTTCCTGCGAGTCCGGGTAACTGTATGAAAATAGGCAGAGTTTTGGTCCCCCTTCTTTAACCACTGGACTCTAGGATTTTGCTGCCAATAGATTTCCTCAGCCTCCCATTGGCGGTTAAGTTCAATCTCCAGGTTTCTTATCACATCCCAATCAATAGGCTGGATGGATTTGATTTGTTCAATTTCTGTCTGGAGAGTTCGAATATTCCGCAGGGAATTGGTAGTCCCCGCTCTACTCCAATCATAAAGGAGATGGCGAAGCTTTTTAAGGCGTTCCCAGAGCCTAAACATCGGTGTACCCTGAATTTCTTCCTGCCAAACATAATTCACCATGGCTCTCACTTCAGGATTATCCGCCCAACGGGCGTCAAAACGAAAGAGAGGACGACTGTTCCGCACATAGGCCTTATAAGCTAGAAGGATAGCACGGTGGTCCGAACCTTGATCCGTAAAATGTTTAACCAACGTATCGGGGAACTGATCGATCCATGCTTGAGAGCATAAAGCACGATCCAGTCGCTCACGAATACAGGCATTCCCCATCCGTCTGTTGGACCAAGTAAATTGATCCCCCTGATACCCTGGATCATGGAGACCAAGATCCTGAATAAATTCCCGAAGGCCAACAGATTGGGTAGAATTCCAAGGCAAGCCACCATCTTTTTCCCCCGCACAGAGGGTAGCATTAAAATCCCCCAAGACAACAAAGGGAAGAGTGAAGCCATCACAAATTTCACGCAGCTGGGCTAATTGAGTAGCTCTAAGCGAAATAGTGCAGCTAATGTAAACGCAGACCACAATATAGGAGAAATCATTCTCATTAATTTGAATGCCGATACAAAAATTGGAATGGAAAAACACCGAAGCATGAACTTCAGGGGACCAAGAAACAACTAAGCCTCCGGATGCCTCAATCGCATCAACGAAGAAACAACGCGAAAAATCAAAACCTAAGCCCCGCATACGGCGAGTGACTACCTTCCGGCTCGATCATGTCTCAGAGAAGAACACGAGATCCGGTTTATTAGACTTAATTAAACCTACAGCAGTTTGGAATGTGAGGGACGGTCCAATCCCTCTCACATTCCAGGCAAGAAGCCTCATTTAACTGGGTGGGGCCATTCCCGGCTGGCTACCTCCACCGATTCAAGATCATCCTGGTCCTCCACGAACAATTTCTTGGGAGACGGGGACTCAGCAATATCCCCCTCGACATCCTCAATTCGACGTTTCTTCCCCTCATCACTAGGGTCAGAAAAATTAGATTCATACTCATTGATGTCATTAACAACACTGCTATTCTCCTGCCTCACTTCTTTCTTCTCAATTAAAGGTTCCACAGCCGAAGGGCCTTTTGCCTTATGGTCATGGGCCGACTCATTCAACGAAAGCCCATGTTCAAATGCTTGCACAGCCTGGCGCACGCGGGTCGACTGCGCCACCCGGGAAGGAATTTCTTCCACTTTCGGCTCTCTTCGGCGGATCTCAAACTGGTGCTCCTCCTCATCAGAAGCAGACACAGCCGAGCCCAGGCCTTCTTTAGTAACAGTCATCGATTTTGGGCCCAAGATTTTAGCTTGTAGATCCAAGGCTTCAGGCTGGGCCGGTCTCTTCTCTACCAGGCCCACATCCGCCTGTTCTGTCATACTGGGCCGAGCCGCCCCCTTGTTTTTGGAGCTGGCTGACTTCACCAGGCGGGTCCGCTGCTTACGGGGTTGAGAGGCCTTCTCCCCTGTGCTTCCCCCTTTTCGGGTTCCCCCCTTCTTTGTTTGCAGATGTGAGGGACGCACAGGGGCAGGGTCATCGCCACCACCACTCATCTCCTCAGCCATCTTCGCATCTCGTATCGCAGAATTCAAAGGGCACTCCGCAATTGAGTTGGGGATGGCTTGCACGAAAAACTCATCCTCTGATTCATCCTCAAGTAAAAGCCGCCGCCGCCGAGAACTGGAAATATTAGTATCTCCCGCCGGCCGAGCAGAGGCGCTAGTCTCGCAGGCTTTCTTGAGCTTGCCCCGGCGACTCAGCTTCCCCATTTGCAACTTCGGACTCCTCACGATCGGGAATCGAATTGGGTTCCTTTCCTGCTGCGATCTCAGTTCTGTTGTTAAGAATGGTTGGTCCGAAGACCCCATCCACAGAGGGCTCGCTTCCACCGCCGATCTCCCGGAGAGCCCTGCCACTCTCTTATTCGAAGTCGACACAGGTTTTGGCTGGCGAACCTCCCTGCGCGCAGTTGCAGCTGTGTTGACCTAGACCGACTTGGAATTACCATGGAACGGCGGAGCACCCTCCTCTTCCTCGAAGATCTTTCGTCCCATCTTTTTGGTCGACATATGGTGACCAAAGCGCTCATATCGGGTAGGCGGGTCGAAGGAACAGGTCTGCCGGGAATGTCCCACACGGCCACACTTATAGCAAAAAGTCGGCAGGTATTCGTACTTGAGACGAATCCAGAAGTCACCAGTATCTTCATTGGATGCCAAGACTTGTGATCGGAGAGGCTTGGAGAAGTCTATCAGAGCTTTGATTTTAATAAATCGCTGCCCCGATTCAGAGCAAGCATATATTCCTGCTTCCAAGACCCGACCTAGCATGGCAGTTGCAATTGTCCGCCCAAATCTTTGGGTGCAGCAATCCTCTTGGATTTCCCACATCTGAATTTTGAATGGGGCAATAGCAAGCTCATCAAAAGTTCGTTGAGTGATGTTAGGAATCCATGGTCGAAGGTGTAAAATTTTGTCTGCAACCACCCATGGGGATTGTTTGAGCACCCAATTTTTGGCCGTTTCGCTCGGGAGCACAAACTCAAATAAGTTGTACGCCCCCAGCTTCACCTTGATGCGCCCTTGCCCTTGCCATGGCTTGTTGATGGCATCTCGTAGCTCAGCAGTTGTGGTTCTGCTATCGGTAAACAGTCTGCCCAGGAGAGTCCTTGATTGTCGAATCCTGCTCGACTGGACCTCATCAAGTGAGAAATGGACGACCTGGTCGCTAGCCATGTTGTTGACCTGCGATATAGTTACAGAATCAACATTACAGTTCAGCAAAGCAGAGTCACCATGATCGGTAATGGACCAAGGGAAGCATGATATAGCAAGCTGAAATCTGTAAACAAGGCCTCGCTGTTGCCAAATCAAAAAGAACAAGTCCGAGAGGGATGGTTCCCACATACCCGAGAATCGTTCTTGCCACCGCTGATTGGATTGCCTGTGTGCCCCTGCCAGTTGCCTTCTCCGAAGATCTGTAGAGAGGTCTTCTGGATGGCAGGCATTATAAAGGGGTTCGGCAGAACCAACATAGCCCAGTGGGAGTTGGTGTTTCACTAGAATTGGGACTCTTGGATGGGGAGTAAGGGGATTATCCATTTTCCCCAGCCGTTGTAAGATGTTTAAAGGGGGGAAAATCACCCCATTTTGGCGATTATTTCGGGATTGGGATCTCCCCTCGAGATTCTGTTTGTTGGAAAAATCCCGAGTTTTCATAAATTTTTTCAACGGTGAAGGACGACAGAAAGTCGCCGGACGACGCAGAGGAGGGATTCCGGCTACTTCGCTCGCACCCATCTGCTCCGGCGACCTTGCCCCATTTCGGGGTCTAAGGACGGGGTTACTTGAGGTGTAACAGACCTTCTTCTCTGAAATTCCAACAGCCGAAGACAACGAGTCTTCGAACACCTGATTCTCGCAAAATTGCTCCGGCAACCTTGCCCCATCTCGGGGTCTAAGGATGGGAACCTGTGAGGCGAATAGGACGTTCCCCGCTTGCTCTGAAGTTTCCACCAGCGAAGGCAGGGGAGTCCTCTCAATCCTTTCCTCACAATCTAACTCGGCTGACGAAGGAAGACGGAGTCTCCATACCGAGACTCTTGTTTCTCGCATCCGTTTGATTTGGGGACGATCAGTATCAAGTCCCATACTCTCTTGTACCTCAATTTTCCGTTTATGGTTCACCATATTAGGATGGCGGAATCGGCCTCGACGTTTGCCCCCCTCAGCCTTTAACCGTGGGAGCGTCGCTTGCCGGCCAGTCGCCGCAGCCTGGGGGATCCAATGCCAATTATTAGATCCCTGATTAGCCAGGGAGTTAGCAAGCAATCGGAAGAGGAATAGAGTGACGATACGGCCGGCCAATCGACAAAGGGCAAAGACCGGCCGGAAAAGGAACGCCAGACCTATTTCGAAGAGAGAGGAGAGAGCTCCCCACCAATTCGACCAAGCAAAATAAAATGTTTTAAAAACTAGTAAATAATTTCACGATCCATATTCTAAAAACATTTCGTGTAATTCATTCTTCGCCCGAGCCAATAAAGATTGTTCTACTCATTATTATATATATTAGGTTAAGTTTCAATTGAGTAAGGACGGTTAGGAGCGCAAACTGAATTATGGGTGTCAAATTACATATATGAGATAATCTATTTAATAATTGAAGATAGTTATGTCATTGTATTACAATTAGTAAAATACTTGTAGAGTTTATTTTGAAATTCCATCTCACTTCTTTGGAATGGCTAGAGTTAACCTCAATTACGCAAATCTAGAATTAAATATGAATTCTTTTATATTCCAAAATTTAGGATGAATTTTTAAAAAATTTGTGTAATTCATTTATATCTGAATCATTTATATCAAGCTGGATTTTATTATTGAAATGGGACCACATCAAATATTACCATTTACAAGATACCAATACATACTAATCCCTGAACAACGGCTTTTTTCCCCAAAACTGTTCAAGGAACTGTGGAGGGCGAAGGTTGGGAAGAAGCTGTGACGCCGTTTCTCCTCCTTGATTAGGCCGCAGTGGTAAGAAGTCAAACCCAATCAAGCTTGTCATATTATTTCCTGGTGCTTGAGTTATTGCATAGGTGCATCTCCGATAGGCAACGACGGCTTCGTCGGGAGTCATTTCAGTTTCGACATTGCTTCGATCCTTGGAGGACGGAGGAATGGCCGACTAAACCTCCGGCGATGAGGCCGTCAAAGATACCGATGTTTTGTACACTGTTTCCCTCCGATGCCGGCACCTAAGATAGCAGGGGTAACCCGGAGCTGGTCGAAGATGCCTGCGTCATTTACTTTTTCTCTAAAAAGTCGACTTCACAGTCATATAGCAATATCAATCCCAAATTGGGGAAATAGCCAGCTTCATCCGGCATCATAGGCTCTTGCCTAGAATTAGTCTGCGTTAGTACAGATTTGTTATCCATCATCTTTGATACAATTGTAAAACCTTCTTCATCGTAAATTACCAAGCTCGGAGTTTCCGAGTTGAAAACTACACAAACCAGTCAGTGTCGATTTTCAGTTAACAGTTGTTTTCTATCCCACTTCAACTGCAGACTTACTATGGCCCATGGGAAAAGCAATTTTGAGAATTCCGGTTTCCTGATCAACAACGTTGAAAAGGAAAACTTTGAGAGATCTTGAACCCAGGTCAATAGCGGATCTGCAGCGGTTCTTGATTAAAGTAGCATATTGTCGGACAGTTGGTCAAAATCATATCGACCAGTAGCCATGATTAAGGAGTTTGAAGTTTCAAGCACTAGATGGAAAACTTGATTTCTCTACGTTGAGGTTTACTGATTGCAACACCTCCTTTACCCTGCTGTCACCGCCACTCCGGCCACTCTTGACGTGGATAGATCAGGCTTCAAAACCCCTAATATTAGCATCACTTTATTACCCCTAACCTGAAAGGTGTTCTTGTTATTGCTAATAGGAGGCACCAGAAGCTCAAATTCTCAGCAAACATTGAGAGTTGTTAAGGGTTAGACCTTTACATTCCTTGTTGAACAAATAGGAACCAATCTTCATTTCGTCCAATTGACGGTTTAAGCTAGCTTCATGTTTCTCATTTTGTTATTAAGTATCAAACTCAAATCCTAACTGGGAATAATAACCAAACTTTTGGTTGATAATTTCTTCCATTCTCGTTTAATAAGGTTCCCGTAGCGACTATGGATTCAAATTTGCGGGAACTGAGACTTCCTCAATGTCGGATTAAGAGAGCAGTTACTTTTAGTCTTACCTCAGCATGTACTGCAGGAATTATTAGAGGGATAGATTAGCTTTCAATTCACCCGTGACTTGTTGCTACACTCTGTACCCTTTGTCTACCTCATTGAATTTCCCCATCACCGTTCACAGGACCCCAAAGTCTTCCACTTGAAAAACTAACAATTGTTTATTGAAGGCAGAAATTAGCCTTCAATTCCCTCGTGAGTGCCTGCTTCACTCTGCTCCCATGACCCATCTCATTAAAATTACCACATCCCTGTGCAACCCATTTCCCTCTTTGAATCACATCAGAGCTCTAAAATTTCCCCCTCAATTTAATTCCCTCCTTATCATCTCAGGATAAGCCAACTATGAGTAAGGAGACAAGTTTCCTTATATTATTTATATTAAATGCGAGGAAGGGATCTCTTGTTGTACTATATATCCAGCTGCTAAGGAAACTTCACTACCAAAGCATTATTCCTCTGCAAAAGACTTAATAGACTTCTAGCCAAGTTTCTGTGGGGAGCTATGAGGCATTCCAATCACCGAGCTGCGCATTGGATTGCTTGGAAGGATATTTGTCAAAGCAAACAGAGAGGATGCCTTGGATATAGAGACTTTAGGGTCTTCAAATAAGCTCTATTAGCAAAGCGGTGTTGGAGAATGTGGAAAAAACCTGATACCCTCGTTGCACAAATTTACAAAGGTCGATACTATGCCCAAACTTCAATTTTAGAGGCCAAGTTGGGATCTAATTCTTCTTGGGCTTGGCGAAGTACATTATATGGTCGAGAACTACTCCTTCAGGGACTTTGTTGGCAAATAGGAAATGGCGAGAGTGTCCGAGCATTATCAGACTTATGGTTTCCTTCATCACCCCCATCATACCCTAAGCTGAAAGATCAAGCTTCTGCTGAACAGCCAATCTTGGTATCCTCTTTGATTTGCAAAGAATCCAACCAATGGAGGAAGAGTTTGATCAATGAACTTTTCTCTCCCGATTCTGTATCGCTAATTTGCTGTCTTCCAATTGCTAGACATGACCAACCAGATAGGAGAGTCTGGCATTTTACTCCTAACGGTGAATACTCAGTCAAAACAGGATACCATATGGGCATCACCTTGGCTTTATCATATGGGGCTAAGAGTATATCTCAGGTGATGGATGAGGGATTATGGAAAAAAAACATGGCAACTCCAAATCCCCCCTAAACTTCTATTCTTCATATGACAAGTTTTAAGAGTTATCTTACCGACCATGATGTCCTTAAAGCACGAGATGTACCAGTTTCAGACCTTTGTCTAGTTTGTTGCCTTCATGCCGAAACATTGGAACACTTATTCTTTACCTACCCATTAGCTACTCGACTATGGCGAATGGTAGAGTTGGAGAATATCCTTAATCACACCGCGCAAGAAAATTTTAATACTTGGTGGCGAAGAGTAATGTACTCTATGTACAACCCATACCAGATTCTACAAGTCGTTTGTTTAATGTGGAGAATCTGGAAATCTCGAAATACAGTAGTTTTTGAGCATACTCAACTACTGCCATCCGTACTCGCTGCTCAATTCGCTCACCAAGTACAAGAATTCTCCTCCGCCCATCCATTTGTTCCTCCTCCCCCACCAACGGTCTTCCCATTAGTGCCTCCTTCCTGGACTCCCCCTCCTCTTGGCCATCTCAAACTCAACTTCGACGAAGCTATCCATCCTTCCCGAGGTAGTTGTACAGGCTTGGTGTTGAAGTCTGCA
The DNA here is from genome assembly GCA_946122785.1 of Linum tenue. Lineage (NCBI taxonomy): Eukaryota > Viridiplantae > Streptophyta > Magnoliopsida > Malpighiales > Linaceae > Linum > Linum tenue. The sequence goes on along the minus strand of CAMGYJ010000008.1, from coordinate 79,016,489 downwards.
GACAACCGTATGCTCCTAGCTTTTGGACTTCAACATCCTGGGATCGTCAACCCTTACCTAGCCGAACTACTAGCCGCTCGAGATGGTTTAAACTTGATTCGTCACTTCAGCCTACGAGAAGTCATCCTAGAAGGGGACTCCGAAGTCGTCGTTCGTCAGCTTCTCAGAGGGATGGAGTCAGATGCTGTTGGAGGGTCGGTGCTCAGAAACTGTCGCCAGATGATCGCTACCCTAGGCATAGGCTTAGAGGTTTGTGCGGTTCCAAGAACTGCCAATCGGGCTGCCCATAGCGTGGCAAGAAAAGCCCTTTCTCTGTCTAGTTTAGAGTTGCTTTCATTTGATTTTGTTTCTTGGGTGGGAAGGGACTTATAGGGTAGTCTAATTTCCTTGTATTCTATTGTCATATCTCAGATTAAAAAAAAAATAGTCCCTGAACAACGGGTGATATATAGTTAGCTGCTACCAGTTGCATGTCTTATGTACTTTGGTGTTTATTTGTTTCTATTAATTATTTAGCTTGTACTTACTTGTTATAGTATTTTCTTTCATATTTAATATTTTACTATTTCTCTTTCTCATAGGCTTTTGTGAAATATTAGGGAACGAATTTTATAATAAGATAATAAGTTATAAATTTGAGAAAATCTAAAAATAAGGTCTTTCATATCGAAGTTGTACGAGGTCATCTCTAACTCTATTCTTGTTGAGTTGCTAGGTCCTTACAATGCGATTTGGTGGATGTCTGGCTAGTGAGATGATGCTTATGGTTTTTGCTGGTAATGTCAAGGCGGTGTTTGACAAGGTTCCGAAAGTTCATTCGTTGGTCAGAACTCATTATGGTCTTTGTTGTTTTTTGCCACATAACTTTCATATCTAACTAGGGATGACAATTTCGACTTGACCACTTTTACCCGATCTATTTGGCCTATTTTGGGGTGGGGCGGGGTAGGCATGGGTGAACTCATCGACCCGACCTGCCCTAAACTGCCTCATTCTCGACCCGTTCTTGCCTAAATTACATGTAACCATGCTTAGCAGTTTAATCTAGTTATATTCGTTACACGATCCGTGATTTCACTATTGATTTAAATTTATAAGAATTGATTTGGTGCGATGATGGTGGAAATTATTCAGATTTCATGTTCTTGTGAAGTCATTTCTGAAGGCCTTAAACTATTAATTATGTGCGGACTATATATAATACTACGATATGAGATTAGTGTTCTTAGTCGATCGTATTATTTATGCAAGCATGTGTTGCATATAGAAGTAAAAAATTATGAAGATTTCTCAAATGAAAACTTTTAATAAGAAGTTACTTTTTTGCCCCGGATGTGTGACTGCCCTAAACAAATACCACATGTTACAATACATGACATTTGTATGAAATATCACATTTAGATGAGATGAGTTATAAGTACGTAGTGGTATTGTTGATGTACTCAAATTTGTATTTTGTCAATTTTTCCTTCTTAATCCAATCTCTTGCTAGTATGCGTGCATGCTTGGTCAACATACATATGTTATACTATTAATATGTACGGAGTGCTATACGACATTGTAACATGGTAATGTGTTAAGAGATCCAAATTAGTTATAAAAATAGAATAGTGTATATGGTACTAATGTGTACGGAATTTTATATATCTTTTAATAGAATAGTGTGTCAAGACACATTGAGTTTTTGTTAGTGTTAAACATAATTAAGGTTATAGGGGCTACAAGACATATTGAGTTTATATGTACTAATATGGTTATATATTGGGATAATTGGGAAAGAAGAGACAAAAAGTTGGACTAAAGATGAGAGGCTACATAAAAAGGAATTGAGAGAATAATTATAACAAAAAAGACAATAACTCGTTATTTAGAGAATACCAACCCTCCCCTGGTATTTGTCAATTAACAAGTTTGTGGCATTTGGAGGATAACAGGTGTGTCAAATATTGCATCCTTTTTTCTCCAGCCAAATATGTTATTTGGATCAAATAACACACTCAAATCATCAATGCAAGCAAACCATAGGTCTATCTTCATGTGGTCTTTTGTAACTCTCCTTTAGTTGATGTTTTGGGCCCTTGAATTGGAGTGCAGATCTAAGGTGCCTTTAGTCAAGTGGTTAAACATTTCATAACCTTTAGATCTAGATATACAAATCTAATGGTCATTAATAATAGAGGTAACTATAATGTTAAGAAAATTTAATTTTTCTTTTTTCCTTTCTCGCCCATCACTTTCGAGCGTCCCCTCTTGCTTTTTTTTACCAGCCCTCTTTTTCGCTTTTAATTTCTTTATATTTTTTATTATACAGATATTATAAAGTTTCATCCTAAAGTATACAAAGCATATCAGAAAAGTATGCAAACTATAATTACAAAGCATACAAACCATAAAACAAAAGTGTGCGAACTAATAATAGATGGTATACAAATCATAATATAAAAGTATACAAATCATGTCATGAAAAAAATATACAAACTAATGTTATAAAGTATACAAAACATATCATGAAAAAAACATACTAACCAATAAAACAAAGGAATAATACCACTTGAAAACCCGAACTATCAAGAAATCGCTATTTATTTCCCGAACTATTCAATATTCCATTAGCTACAACTCTACTAAAGGTGCTCTCTACTAAATTTACTTTCTTTGCCATTAGTTACATGAGTTACTTAATTTCTGTTATTATTGTGTTGTAGGAAGGAGAGATGATGATGGTACAAGAAAGCTTGAATAAGGTGGTGACGATTCCTGGCCGTGGTGATGCTTCAGCTGGTCGGTTAAGTAGGTATGGAAGAAACCGCTGGGTAGGAATTCGCAGTGGAGGCTATACCCCTTTCAACTCACATAATCATGTAAATTTTTGTAATAATCTGGCAAAATATTGTAGTTGATAAGGACCCCTTTCAACTCACATAATCATGTAAATTTTGTAATAATCTAGCAAAATATAGTAGTTGATAAGGTGTTAGTTCCCTACCAATATGAATTTTCTATTCGTAAATTTTTAGCGCTCCTCATTCGAATTTCTGGCTCCATTACTAACGATGTGCATAGTTAGATGATCTACATTTGAAGGACTGTGAGAGAGAAAGAGACGGCTATGATATCTTCGCGAGTTGATAACTTAGTTAATTACCCTCATGTTTTGTTAATTTGGTGAAGACTGCAATAAGCGGCTGCAACTTTGTTCATGACTTTTTACAAGTTTCTGCAGTAGTAGTAGAGAAGACTGTGGCCATTCGATCCTCTTTCGGTATTTTGAATAGCTTCTACTATACATCTGAATTTTAGACCTTCGCATGGTTGTACTGGTCTGCCTCTTTTTCTGTTTTATTTCTGCAAAAACCATTGGAAATTGGATCTGATGACAGTTCAAACTTCCAAGTTTAATTAGGTGTTGGATGCGATTAGAACAGCCCATATCTTTTCACCTTTAGATTCTGAATAGTTAAATCCATTACAATCATAGAATTTTGCCATTGTTAAGCAACCAAAAGCTTCCAAGCTTAGCTAACAGGTTATTTTTACCGTCCACTATCAGAAGCTTTACCTTTGTTTCATTTGAACCAAAATATTAATCCCACATCGGAGACTATTAAGATGCTAATGATGTATTTAATTGACACACTAACCTAGACAATCGCTGAGTTCGGTAACGCGGGCTTGTGACCCAAGTGGGAGCATTAAGGTGTTGGAACAGCGGGCCGACTGATGAGGTTGGGCCTTGTGTAGCTAAATCCTGGCCTGCCCATTCCAAGCTTGGAGCTGGAGTTCTGCTTCCTTAGTGAAACCTGAGGAGGTCGTTCTCCTAGAGTTGGAGGGCACCGCGTCAGGCTGGTTTCACAGAGCAGCGACTACCTCTCCCTTCAGGCAGTGGAAGGATAACAGGCTGGTGCTGGCAGATCCCGTTGGGCTTCATCGGTAGCCTAAACTGTACCAACACTTTTTCCCATTGGGCAATATGGGCCGGGTTAAGGAAGGGCCCGATTAAAAAAAAATTTCTTATATCTTATGATTGTTAATTCTTGTTCTTTCAATAACAACTCTTTTTGTTTTCAAATCAAATACAAATTATTGAAACAAAAAAGAGTCCAGGACTTCGAACAGGCTCTGGAAAAAGGGGAATTTTCGAATTCTGTGTACTGAACAAGCGACTATAGCTCGAATTCAAAATATAGAGTTATTTTTAAAAATCTATGATTTTATTTAGGTTTTGGGTACTGTGGAATTGGAAAAAGCGTTTGTTTGTTCTCTCATTTTCGTCATGGATTTATTGGTTTGTTCTCTCATTTTCCCATTGGGCAATATGGGCCGGGTTAAGGAAGGGCCCGATTAAAAAAAATCCTTCTTATATCTTATAATTGTTAATTCTTGTTCTTTCAATAACAACTCTTTTTGTTTTCAAATCAAATACAAATTATTGAAACAAAAAAGAGTCCAGGACTTCGAACAGGCTCTGGAAAAAAGGGAATTTTCGAATTCTGTGTACCGAACAAGCGACTATAGCTCGAATTCGAAATATAGAGTTATTTTTAAAAATCTATGGTTTTATTTAGGTTTTGAGTACTGTGGAATTGGAAAAAGCGTTTGTTTGTTCTCTCATTTTCGTCATGGATTTATTGGTTTGGGGTTTAGAATTTAAAAACTGCACTTACCTTATTGTCCTTCTTTAACCTATCAAAAGGCAGAGGCTGCCTAAGGAGACGGAAAAAAAAAATCTCAGAAACCTCTCCCCTCTCCCTTCGTTCGTGGATAGTGGGAGCGAGGATAGCGCCATCGTGCGCATCGCCGAGTGCGATTCCCCGGCGTGGAGCGCCGACGGGGTCGATCTGCGGCCTCATGGGGCTATTTATACAGAGATTCAGAGGTTCCCTCCTTCATCTCGTGGTTCCCAGACAGATCCCTTGTTCTTTCGAGCTTTCTCCGGTCGCGATTCCCAGATCGTTACCCTGCTCTCTTGAGTTTCCTCCAGTAGGGCTCAATCCCTCCTCCGACCGTCGCATGATGTCTGATGCAAGAGCGGTTATCTTTGGCGATGCTGATGTTGCCCCCGGGGTGGAGCGCAACGAATTCTCACTGTTGGGCAAAATTATTGGCCCCTCTCCGCCACTCCGCCAACTGCTCACCACTTTGGGAGGATTGTGGAACTGCTCCGGTCCAATCTCCATCATCCCGGCGGAGGAGGGATTACTGCAGTTTTTCTTCCCCAACGATGCGGATTTGGCTCGGATCCTGAAGATGGCGCCCTGGATTTTGCCCAAATTCCTGGTGAATTTGGCTCCTTGGGTGACGGTTACTCCTGAAGTGACAGATCAGATGTGGAGGGTTCCCCACTTCCTGCAGTTTTGGGAAGTGCCAACCCCTTGTTGCTCGAAGAAGATGGCCACCCTCCTCGGTGGATACCTGGGCAAGACGGACCCGAGGGCTGTACACCGCTCGAAGGAAACCGCGGAAATATACCTCAGGGCACGGGTCTGGCTAGACTCTCGGCTTCCTCTTCCGATCTCAGTTCCGACAACACATGAGAAGGCTAGTAAGGGTAATTTTACTGCTGCTGTCAAGTTTGAGAAACTCTCACAGTTCTGCTATCTCTGTGGAGTGCTGGGTCATATCGGACAGCAATGCCCAAGGAGGGAGGAGCTTGCAGGCAGACCTTCGCTGTACAATCGACAGTTGATCTCGAAAAAGTTTGGCCCCAAGGTCAACAAGAGAAACTTGCTGGGTAGGAGGAGTTTCACCTGGGTGCGATCAGGGCAGATTTCCCCTGCCTTACAGAGCCGACAGGAACACTTACACCTGCTCCCGGCCATGGAGCAAAACCCAGGCCCGAACTCTGCAGAAGTAGGGCTGGTTGAAGGGATGTCATCTTCGGCAATTCAAGCTAGAGCCAGAATGTATGACAATGATGTTCTGCAGGATCGGCCTGAGTGCAAGAAACAGAAGCTGGAGGTGATGCAGCCTATGATTGCAAATTCTATGGATACAGCGGTGGAGGAAACCAGCCCTGACTGGTCCCACAGGGATAGATGAGCATTTTGGCATGGAATTGTCGGGGATTGGGCTCTGCCCTGACAATTCCCTCACTCTTCGGAGCTGTGTGTCGTTTTTCACCGTCATTTCTTTGCTTAAGTGAAACTAAACGTGATGATGATTATGTAAATAAGAAGATCAGTAGGCTAGGTTATGTTCTGGTGGGTTGTGTGTCTCCAATGGGTCTTTCAGGGGGCTTAGCTGTGGCCTGTACTCATGGTATTCAGTGTAGGGTGATAGGTAGAGATGACTTTTACATTTCCTTAGAATGGCAGCACTTAGTTTGGGGGAACATTGATATCTTCTTTGTCCACCTCAGTTCCGTTGTAACTTTGCGTGCTTTGCAATTTAATGAACTTATCTGTTTGGTTTCGGGCTGTGATTCACCGGTAATTGTGTTGGGTGACTTCAATTGTGTTCTTTTTGCTTCTGAGAAACAGGAGGGCAGGCCGCCGTCGTTCGCCATGATCGAATAGTTCCAAGCATTCCTCGATGACTCGGGGCTGCTGGATTTGGGGTTTAGAGGACACCCATTCACGTGGTCCAATCGCCAAGGCCTAGCTACACATATACTTGAAAGACTAGATCGTGGTTTAGGATCTGAATTGTTCCTTAATGATTGGCCTAATGTGCAGGTCCTTCACTTGACCGATCTTGGTTCTGATCACAGGATGCTCCTCCTACAGCTAACTCCTGGCGCAGGTAAAGGGAAGGGCAGATTTCACTTTGGTAGGAGGTGGACTTCGAATGATGAGGCAAGGAACATAGTTTCCACGGCGTGGCAGGTTGTTACTCCAGGGACTCCCCAATTCCAGTTGTTCTCATCTCAAAAGACAGCACGACATCAACTGGTTGAATGGGCGAAGAGTGGCACAACAAATTCAGCTCGCATGATTCGGGAACTCAGGCTTGCCATCGAGACAGAACGGGACCAATTGCTTGTCGATTGGAATGTCATCCAAAGGCTCGAATTGCAGCTAGCAGATGCTTATCGCCAAGAAGAGGCCCTTTGGAAGCAAAAGTCCAGGAATGGGTGGCTTAAGCTGGGAGACTCAAATTCGAAGTTCTTCCACATTACTATGACCCAACACAGACGGCAGAATCAGGTTGAATTTCTCAGAGATGATGATGGATTTGTCCACGTGGAGGAAGAACCAAAAGGTACAGTAGCTGTTTCATACTTTCAATTCCTGTTTACCTCTAATGGCAGCCCGTTTTCCTTCCTTGTGAATGCTTTGGGTATTGTTCGTAAAGTTACCAGCAGGCAAAATGCATATCTTTTAGCCCAGGTATCACATGAGGAGATCAAGAATGCAGCATTCAACATTGGCCCTTCCCAAGCCCCCGGTTCAGATGGCCTCACAGCAGCGTTTTATGATTCTTATTGGGAAATTGTTGGTAATTCTGTTTGTGTGGCTGCTTGTTCGTTCTTTAGATCAGGTCGGCTGCTTCATAATTTCAAGCATACTCTGATAACCTTGATCCCCAAAATCCCCAATGCGGACTCAATGAGGCAGATGAGACCAATTGGCCTATGCCAAGTGTTTTACAAAATTATTTCTAAGGTTTTATCTTCTCGTTTGAGCCAGGTACTACCATATGTGATAAGCGAAGCTCAGAATGGGTTTGTCAAGGGTAGGGACATCTCGGATAATATACTCATTGCGCCAGGAGGTAATGCACTTCCTAAAAACAAAGAAACAAGGCAGTGAGAAGTGGATGACCCTCAAACTGGACATGGAGAAGGCGTATGACCGAGTGGAATGGGGATTCCTATTTGGTGTCATGGACGCTTTAGGATTCGACGCTGGTTGGATCAAATTAGTCAAAGCATGTGTTACAACGGTCACATTTTCCGTTCTGTTGAATGGACACACTCATGGTTATTTCCGGCCTGCACGTGGCATCCGACAAGGTGATCCGCTCTCACCCCTCCTCTTTGCCATTTACAATGAAGCTTTTTGTACTATGATTTCGAATGCTCTTGAAAATCAGCAGTTACATGGATTAAAAATTCATCGTTTTGCGCCGCTAACATCGCACCTACTGTTTGCTGACGACACCTATCTTTTTTTGCGAGCTTCTACCACGGAATGCACGCAACTTTTGCAGTTGCTTAGCCTCTATGAAGCAGCAAGTGGGCAAAAAATCAACCTCCAGAAATCGAAAGTGTGCTTCAGTGCAAATGTCTCATCTCAGAAGGCGTCTAATCTGGCCTTTACTTTGGGGATAGCATCCATTGGAGAACTTGACAGGTACCTAGGCTTGCCAGCTCAGATCCATCGGTCCAAGGTACAAACATTTCGGTTCCTAGAAGATGGCCTAAGTAAGAGGATTCAAAGCTGGAAGACAAAGTCACTCTCGCTGGCCGGGAAAGTGATCGTGATCAAGGCTGTTGGATCGGCAACACCAGTGTACGCGATGCTTTCTTTCCGCCTACCAGCCACCACCTGTCGACGTATGAATGGGCAACTTTCCCGCTTTTGGTGGGCAAGCCAAGACAAAGACAAAGGGATTCACTGGATTTCTTGGCCGGCCATTTGTACCAGCAAGTTTCCGGGGGGGGGGGGGGGGACTTGGCTTCCGGGATTTCGATTTGTTCAACATAGCTATGCTGGCAAAGCAAGCTTGGAAACTGCTGTCCTCACCATCTTGCACTCTTGCCCAATTATACAAGGCCCGATACCACTCTTCCTGTGACTTTCTCCACGCACCAGTTGGTAATCGGCCGTCATGGGCATGGCAAGGAGTTTTACAAGGCCGCTCACTACTACTCAAAGGTTTAAGATGGCAGGTGGGTTGTGGCACAAATATCCGAATTCTTGATGATCCATGGCTGCCTACTTCTCCACCTTCCACCCCCTCTTTACTCCCAGGTAGTAGTTTGCCAAACCCTTTTGTAGCCTCGCTCATTAATCCTCTGACACGGTCGTGGAACCAGCAACTTCTCCATAGTCTGTTTACCATTGATAGCATAAAATTGATTCTCTCCATCCCCATCCTGCTGTCTCCTAAGCCGGATCGCCTGATTTGGCACTTCTCGGAGTCTGGTGTGTATATTGTGAAATCAGGGTACCATGTGCTATCCGATGAACGGGATGAGATCTTTAATACTTTGCCCCCTCATCTTGATTCTCAGTTCTGGAAAGTGTTGTGGAGCCTACCGGTGCCGCCGAAATTGAGAGTGTTCTTATGGCGGACTGTGCGTGGCTTTCTCCCATGCCTGGACATCCTCAAAGCTAAGACTCTCTCTATTTCCAATCTATGCCCAGTCTGCTCTGATGCTGTTGAAACCATTTCCCATTGTATGTTTGACTGCAGGGTAGCACGAGAAGTTTGGGATTTGGCGGGTAAGTCCCATATTCGGATGACATTAGCCGCGTTTCCGGCCGATGTGGCCTGGTCCCAAGTCTTATCTTCCATGCATCTAAGTAAGGTCGAAATGGCGGAGTTGGTCTTCCTTACCTGGCGCATCTGGAAAGCCCGCTGCTGGGCTTGCTATGATGGCCTGCAGTATATGGCTGGACCCCTGTTTCGGCAGTTTCGACAGCAGGTAGAGGAGTGGCATGGCGCAGCCTCGCACCAGGAGATCTCCGGAAACAGCCGCCATCGGCATAATGCCGCGGCGACCATCGCCTCATGTCCGCAGGACGGATTGCTAGTTCGCTTCGATGGAGCAACCCGACATGGTGTGGGTGGCATCATTGGGTTCGTTGGCTTCTCCCCGGCAGGATCGATAACCTGTGCGCACGGTAAGTACTACGTCGGTCTATTTGATCCATTTCTATTGGAACTTTTGGCATTAAGGGATGCAATGGAATGGTGCTTAACCCGGGGTATCTTTTCTGTTTGTTTTTGTGGGGATTCGCAACTGGTGATTCGGCGAGCTTCGGAGGATATACAGGATCACAATCGAGGCGGGGCGATACTTGAAGAAATCAAGTTGATGAAAGCATCCTTCGCGTTCATTCGTTTTGTTTTTTCTCCCCGTAGAACTAACAGGGCTGCCCATTGCATGGCGAAAACAGCTCTTGCATCGGCTAATCAGCATTTGGCTGATTTCCGTTATCTTCTTTTTAATTCATTGTAATGCCCTATCTAATACATTCTACCTTAGCCAAAAAAAAAGGCAGAGGCTGCCTTTGTTTTGTTTTGTTTCCCTTCTTTCCTCATTAGCAGCCACGAAACCACTTCTTAGTTTCTTTTCGATATGTAGAGGTCACAAGAAAGCAGGGGGATTCTTCATTGGCCGTTCGAGGTTGACGCCCGGATGAACTCCGATGGAAGAACTCCTCAATTGGTGGATTCTGCAATTTTCCAGACCGCCAACTCAAGAACTCTTCTCTCGCAGCTTCTCTGTTGGTAAGGAATGGGTAGCGGGGAATAGAAACGACAGATAGGGTTGAGGGATAGAGAGCAATTTTGGTTTAATGAAAAATTATGAGGATATGAGTGTCATTTTGTGTCTTGGTTTTTGGAACTGCTTGTCAAATCTCTAATAAACATGTGGGATTTATAAATCTGTGGGTCCCATGGATTTGTCTCAACATATTTGGATCAAGCAAACAACGGATTGTACCTAAATTCTTGATAGTTGATTTTTTGGGTACCAAATTCATGATGCAAATCCTTGAAGCAAAAAATCCCTACAAAGAGTATCAATACGAGGGAAGAGGAAGACGAAACAGTGAGGCGTGAGCCAGCCATTTGGGGAGAAGCCAAACCTTTTTTTAATTTTTCTTCTAACTTACAAAATAGAGTAAAAATTAAAAAGAGATTCAGTACAAAACTCATAACAAAACGTACAAACACTTCGTACGAATCTTATCAAAGGTGATAAAAATGTATATATCAATAGAAGTAACTGGCCTAGTGTGATATGTGGATTTGTAGTTTTGTATGTATGAGAATGTGTCATTTGTATCCCAAACTATCACGGTACACGCTCGTGACAAGTAGACCTATAAGGATATATAAGATTCAAGTTGTCCTTTCTTAGGTATAGAGCAGGATATGTCTCCAGACGCAGTTCAGCATATGCTAAATGTATGTGAGTGATATCCAGCCACGGGCTAACTAATAAATAGGGAATTTGTTTAAAATCTCGTTGATGATCCAGTTTAGGATAGTTGCCCAGAACGACAAATAAAATAGGTACGGAGCCTAATCTTTTATGGCATTAGAGATTGTATTGGTGCATCTTAACTTCAACAGCTTAGTGAAGTTAAGTAAGACAGACTTGGTTAGGGTTCTACCTCATTTATCACCGCACTCCTCAAGGTGCGAAAGCCACTCGAGCAAAGCGAGAGTAGAGAAGTTGAAAAGAAAATTACTAAAATATTTTTTAATTAAAAATCCTGACTATTTACAACCTTACAACTTTATAACATGATAAATTGATGTATTCTAACTCCCTACAAAAATTGATGTATGCAACATAATAAATTATACATGATAAATGTAGTTAAATTATTTAAGAAATTGATGTTCTCAAATATTTACAACTTTATTGTAATTAAGATGTGAGGCAATTCGAGTAAAATTAAAAATAATTTATGCAAAAATTGGTTGAGAAGGAGGGTACGCAGTGGCGGATCCAGGACATAGTAGAGCACTAGGCCACATTTGAATTAAATATTAGATATCAGAAACAAAAATATATAATAACTATAGTTTTCATTCATTACAATCTCAATTCTTCTAGAAGGTCTTTTAATTTGCAAAATCCATCCATCCACCTCTTTGCATCTCTTTGGATTGCTTCTGGCGATCCATGTACTATTTGTGTTTGATTTCATATACATTTCATTAATAAATCTTTTCAACCTTATCAAAAGAATTTTTTAGGCAAATCCATCAATAATAGAGTTTCCATCCATACCAATAGCATAGTTTCTCTCATATTTGACAGGGAAGGGTGGACTGTAGTTTAGAGGGATTTTTTAGGATAAATACTAATTGTTACTAAACATTTTCCACATATTTAAATATTAACGAAACCTTTAAAAATACTAGTCAAATATTAACTTCTAGTTAGCAGTTTTGTTAGTATTATTGACTTGAATACATTATACTGACTTGGAAGAGACACATGGAGGCAAAAATTCCAAAACTTTAATATTTTAAATAAGAAAATAGTTAACAAATTATGAATGATAACAGAAAATAGCTAATATTTTGATGCGTTACAAAAAATTTGGCTAATATTTTATATTTCTAAGGGTTTGGCTAATATATAAAAATGCAGGAATGGTTTGGCTAATAATTAGTATTTATAATTTTTCTTTCAATGAAACTTTATGCTTAGTCTTTTACGTTTCAGACTTTTAGATTTTTTTCTAAAATAAAACTGGTCGGACTAGAATTTCTAAGCTAAATTTAGAGTAGTGGTTTGGATTTGTTTATCTAGACTATTTTCCTACTTACACAAAATCCTATTATAAAATAACACTCGACCGACTTCTAAATATCACTGGGACGAATACCCAACTTCGAGAAATTTATAAGCATTGTACTAACTCTGAATCCGGAGTAGGGCTGGACCGGAGCCCAGGTTGGCCCAACCCTAAATTCACCGCTGAGGGTACGGACATGGTAGATCGAAGAAAGTATATATACGCGCCGTAGGCAGGGGGAACGGATCAGGTCAGTAACCTTATGGTGAGTAACTATGAGTAACCAGCCCACATCAGCATGACATCAGCATCCTCTCTCTCCTGAAAAGCCTTTAATTTTCCCCTTCTTAATCTTTGACGGACGATTTCTCACTCGTTTTAAGTCGAAATTTAATTTTTTTTGCACAGTTAGATCAGATTAATTGTGCTCTTCAAAATGATATCCACTTTGATATATTTTTCGAACAAAAAAAATTGAACCATTTTTTACCAGTCTATATCATATGGTATTGACTGGTATTGAAATAAGAGCATACCTATGGTTTGAAAAGCGTACCATGGTGGTATGACACAAACCAAAACTATAGGATGGTTGAATATATGATAGTAGAAGTATATTAATTGGCATTTACGACTTTTAAAATTGTATACCATAAAATACCATAAAATACCACCCCGTACCAGGGTGGTATTGTATGGTATTGTGTGGTATTTTTTTGTCTTGTAATTTGTTCACCCATAAATTTGTAGATCCAATAGATCATGATGAACTCGTCCCTGTTGTGCAAACGTTTTCAAAAACGAATGAAAGACGAAGAAGATACCATATGGTATGCAGTTGGTACCGAGAGGCCATAATTTTTTTCCTAAAAAAAGATTGAAAATTGATCTCATTTTGTAGAGCACGATGAACTCATTCCATCTGTGCAAAAAAAAATTAAAATCCGAGTTAAAACGAAAAAGATATGAGTCAATTAAGAAAGCTAGTGAAAATAAAAACGGTCTTTAATTCTCCATCCTTAGATCTGTATTTTCTAAATGAAAGGTCCAGATTTGGTTATTGTTGGGTGCATAACCCATGGTTATGCACCTAACTTGAGCCGGCAGGCAGGTATTATCCATCTACAATAGGTTAATAAATCGTGTAAAATGGATCAAGTACTAATTTTCATTCCTAGCAAGGATAAAGATAGACAAAATTATAAAATGATCCATCCAATAGCGAAACAAGGGCAAGATGCGAGTGTTGTTATTTGGACAATGAAATTGGGCAAATTTTTGTGACCTTACACTATATATACATACTCATCTCCAAATGGTTATCAGTTCTCCCTCCATCCATTCTTTGTATATTTTTGTTAAGCTATCCTTATCCATGCAATTCATTTGAAAGCTATATTTTAATATCAAAAGCTTGCACTTTTATGTTCTAACCTCCTTTCAGTACAATATTTTCTTTCAAAAATCTTGTGGCATTATAAGCTTAATATAATTAAGTTCTGTAAAAGCTAATAAGCGCATTAAAATCCTTAAAAGCTAGCTTTTAGGACACTCTTAAGAGCTAATCACGATTAGGTTTATTGAGCAAGTTGGGACGTTGGGCAATCGAGAGGTTGTTCAAGCAGTTTGTTGGGTAAAATGTATGAAGTGATCACGTGGTTGGAATCGAAATTGTTCATTTTTCCGTGGATGAGGATGGAGGTAATTTTGGGCACTTGAGTTCAAAGTGAGTCATTTGCACCACTTGGTCCAGAACATAGATTCTCGAATAGGTCAACCTTTCAAACTGCTGTTGAATCCATGGGCAGGCAAGAGACAACCTGGCGAACTGAAACATCTTAGTAACCAGAGGAAAAGAAAGCATAGAGTAAATTTGTGTTTATGATTGTTGATTTTTATTTTTATTTTCGAGTGATATCAAGTAGGGCTGGGCATTTGGTCGGTTCGGTTTCAACCGAACCAAAATTATGAATACCGGGTCCCCGAATTCTCTCAAACCTCAAACCGAGTTCGAACCGAATTATAATTCGGTTTGGTCGGTTTAAACCGAATTATAATTCGGTTTGGTTTTAACACAAAAAATATTTTTCACCCCTTGTATCTTCTCACTTTTAAATTATTTTTCACCCCTAATATAAACAAGAAATATGCAATTATATGCATCATCAATGATAAAATCAAACATTTCAACACATAAGTTATAAAATATTTCAAATAATTAAGTATAAAAACAACTACAAACATAAAAATGCACCATTTGGAGGTTGTAATTATAGTATTTCGGTTTTCGGTCGGAAATTCGGAATTTCGGTTCGGTTGAAAGAGCCCTGGTTTCCGAAATACCCATATTTTCCTTCCGAATTCCGAACCGAATAACATTATTTCGGTTTTGGTTCATGATAGGGCAAAAGCGTATGCCTTAATCCTATCTTGTAGTAAACCGGAAAGTCCGGGTATCGTCTCTCAGGGACTGGTACAACCTTAAGATTTACCGATTTAATAGAGCAAACTATAGGTGAAAATGGTTTAATGAGATTATTAACTACTAGCAAAATCAACTAAACAAGCAAATTAAAGTGTCGGGTTTAAATCAATGGGAGAAAGCTCTGGGAGAAACACCGGGATTCACTACCTATCCTATCCAGATTAATTCACATATTCCAATCAATTTAATCCATATCTCTACAGCCAGGATATCACTACTGTGTTAGCTATCCCTGTCGGGAATTACTACGTACTAAATAATCAATTCAAATCCTACTGTCGTAGCTCAATGAATTAACTATATAGCCTGAAGATCGATATCCTATTTAAGACCGCATAGCACCTTATTTAATCCACTGTCGCTTCGATAAGTTACTATGTCACATGAAACAGGTTCAGTTATTAGGGTTTCACTGTCGCTAATAACCTAAATAACTACAAATCATTGTATTGGTGACCAGTCAACACAAAGCATTAAGTAATTCCATGCAATAGAGAATGGAAGAAAAGAATCATAAATCAATCCATCAAATCAAGAGATAGCTACATCCTATGGTGTTTCCCCCAGAAATCGGGGTTTAGTTCATGACGAAATTGAGATAAAACATTAGGGTTTTGATCATCATGTTCTAAATCAACAATACACAACTAGTTCGATTCAGAAAATCCAACCAACTAATCGCTCTCGTTGAACTCAGTTCAAGCCGCCTGGAAAACTGATCGCCAATTGCCAATCGCCGCTCCTTTTTCAAGCCCGCTGCGCGCTGCTCCCTTTTGCTTTCTTCCAAGAATAATTCGCCTCTTAATTGTTGTCCGTTCCCAAGCTGCCTTGTCCAATTAATTGGACTCCGTCCAAAAACCCTGGCCCCTGAATTCCTTGTCCAAATAATAATAGTCCCCCACCAGATAATTTTCCAGCCCATTCCATCCTTCCCGTCCTTTTCCTCCGCCCAGAGACTTTGGGCCCAAATTAATTCCTCCGCTCAAAACTATCCAGTGATTCGAGCCCGATTGATTGCTTGTGCACTCGCTTCTTTTTCGTGCTTTCTCCACCTGTAACATATCAAACTCATGGCACTAGGTAGTGATGGTTTTTCAACCATTTCCGGGTTAGCGAGCCCTAAAATAGCACCAATCGGCTTAAACATATCATGGATAATCATATAAAGTCCAAAAATTCAATATGTTAAAGCCGAATATCAGTTCAGTTTAATTCGGTTTCGATTCGGTTCGGGTTTACCGAACCGTTTGCCCACCCTTAATATCAAGAGATGAAAAGAGTTATACAAACAAAACTACATAGGAATCCTCGAAAAGCGACACTTTAATGAAGCCACCCAAATAAAGTCGAAAGACTCTAACTTTATGAGAGATAAAAGCAGTGCTTTACGCGCCACTCTATGGGCAGCACTGTTGGCGGCTCTAGAAACCGCCCTAAACTATATACAAATTAACAAGGAGTCTACGATTTGACGACACTCCTGGATCACTGGACCTCCAAAGGAATCTTATTGTACATCATGACAGATAGCTAGGGGCTCTGCCAGGTAGGGGTAGATTACTCCCTAGAGACGTATACCAACTGCCAGCACCACATGTCCGTCTAACCCACGAATAGCAAGACCAAACGAGCTCCCTGAGTCACAAACAGCTGCAACGAAGTTGATCTTCAAATAGGCGTGTGGTGGAGGCTCCCACGCGGCTGGAGGAGGAATTGGAAGCAGCGATCTGGAGGGAGACGGCGTATGAGGGGTCGAATATTGGGGACTTCACGTACCTGGTAGTAGAAATGTCTGGTGAGGGATCAGACATGAGGTTGGTTGAATTCAAAAATCACTTTATTTCTAGACTTCTAGATTCTCCAAAGTAACCAGGCGCATTGGAGAATGTGGAATGAGGAGATCTCAGAGATCATGACATATGTCGCCACCATAGAATAAAATTGACAGTCGGGGCGAAATCAATGAAGTTGCTCAATCCCACTAACGTCCATAACTTGGTGGCTAGGGGGCATCTGAAGAATAAGTGTTCAATGCTCTCTTGATGTCGCCAGCACACAAGACATCGATTGAGGCAATTAACTCCACGGGTTTGTAGAGCTACCATTATTGGAAGAATAACTTTGAGGCTTTGCCCTATGAAGAATGACATTGAGGAACGACAATTAAGTTCACGAGGAGTTAAACTCCCCTACATCAAATTGTAACATCCAAAAATTTAATTATCTTTAACTAATATGGTTGTTACCAACGAGACTTCAAATATGACCCAAAATTAATACGAGAAACTTAATTGTTCATCAGTACTTGGGGAGAATTAAACCCGTGCAATCGTGCTATTAATATATTAATTAACACCACACCGAAGGTATGAGCCATTAATTGCATCTTGTAACTGCCAAAAAGCTAGTGAAGGTCACTAGAAGCTTGCTTTGATCACACCAACATCTTCACGACGGCCATCTTGAATGAACGTCGATAGCCAGCACATGGAATTTCATAGTGATAGACTAGTTCCCTCTCCACTTTTGGGGTTACTTCCTGAATTTCATGCCTAAAGTTCTCTTCTCAATTGGAAGGTTAATTTCAGAATAGAGGAGAGGAGTTTGCCACACTGATACTTTGAAAGCGAGAAATTAATTCTAGAAGTCAAGAATTAATTCTTTTTATCCCATAAATTGAGATATAAATCAACCATTAAAGGTTGTAAAGCGCCATAAAAAAACACCTTAGTGACTCATTAATCACTTATAACGATCATTTAAGACCCAATAACATCAAATAACATAACAGATGTATTAAAACCTAAATAGGGCCAAACGGACCAATGGGGCCATTAATTGGTCGTTTACTTCTCGTTGGAGGAAGATTGATTGCAGGGACCGCCACACTAACAGAGTCGCCGGAGGAGCTTCTCAGCTGGCCGCCGCTTAATGCATCTAAGCCTGTAGTCCAAGCATTCCCCTTCGTTCCGCTAGTAACTAGTAAATCGACGATGAGTACTGAGAATCCAAATGGCAGATTGGCTCACAACCTAATCGCTTTTAACTTTCCTAGAAACCAATCAAGCAAGTGAGAAGAACAAAATCCACAATATAAGAACCTAACTTAATCTCCCTCATCATGTACCCACTACCAGTGCCATTGCCCGGAGCCGAAGAAGGGGTAGAACCGCCGGGAGTGGAACCAGGAGCAGGGGAAGAAGCCGGAGTCGTGCCACCGGTCAGTTGCAGCGTCTCCTTGGTAGCCCGGTTCTGCGGGCCAAAATCGTGCTTCCCGGGAAGCCCGTTGGTAATCCTCGCGCCGAAAAGTAATAAAGTTTCAAGTTTTTTAATGTGCATTTGCAAAATTTTCATTATTTTTAGTGTTAGTTCTTGAACAATTTTTTTTATTATATATATCTTAATAATTGATAAAGCATGTCTACAATGCACACAAATTTATGTGCATCAAAAAGTCATATTATTTGAACAAATTATTATTATTTTTTAAAAATAAATTTTTTATTAAAATTTGACTTTTTGATGCGTTGTAGACACATCTACTGTTAATATCTAAGCATATATAAAGAGTTTTCTTTATCTTTTACCCTGATTAGTAATTAGAACCTCTGAACTCACCTCGTTCAGTGGAATATGAAAACAAAATTTGTGACTACGATAAGTCGATCTAAATACATATTGCTTACTATTACAAACTAAAACATTTTTTTTTACACTTTGATCAATGCTAGGTCAGTGACTGATGAAACATAATGTTTATCGTACACTGTCAACAAAGATTTCTCAAATTTTGATACATGTTATATAATACTTGTACATCGTCAAGTTTCTATCCAGACCTTCTGCTATACAATACTTGTTTTATTTTATAGATTTATACATTAAATATAAGAGAGTGTTTAATAGCAAAAAATAAAATAATGTAGTTCACATTTAAAAGTCGATAGTCAAACAATTTTTTTTCTCTTTCCATCGTTATATTCGTTTAATCGATAAAATTATATTAATGTTTATGTATGTGTTTTTTTAAAAATTTTAATAAAATGTAACTCATTATAAATTTTAGTAAAAATAAGTAGAAAATTTACTTGATAAAGTTTAATAAGGTATTTTGATTTAAACAAATGCAATATATATCACTCTACATACATTAGTCTATCTCTACAAACAACAAAAACAAACATGAATTATTATTGAATAAAAGAAGAAAGAGATAATACCATAAATAGATCATTAACTAACTTTTTTGTTTGTAAAAAAATTGTCCACTTTGACAACTTGCGAACTCTCCAAATACTTACGTGGCAAGAAATTGCTTTTGAACAACCATAATATATAGTAAGATAAGATAAGATAAAATAAGATAAGATAAGTTTTTTTTTTGTATTATTTAGACTTTACTATATAGTTTATGAGCTTTCAAATTTTCTTATGCACATGAATATTTTGTGGCTCGAAGATAGGGTGCATAACCATGGGTTATGCACCCATCAATAACTAAATCTGGACCCTTCATTTAGAAAAATCAATATCTAAAGATGGAGAATTAAATGTCAATTTTATTTTCCCTAGTTTTCTTAATCGGCTCATATCTTCTTCGTTAACTCGGATTTTAATTTTTTTTTTGCACAGATGAAACGAGTTCTTTGTGCTCTACAGAATGAGATCAATTTTCAATATTTTTGAGAAAAAAAATTCTTGCCTCTCGGTACTAACTACATACCATATGGTATTTTCCTTTTTTATTCGTTTTTGAAAACGTTTGCACAGAAGGAACGAGTTCATCATGATCTATTGGATCTACAAATTTTTGGGTGAACAAATTACATGACAAAAAGATACCACACAATACCACCCTGGTACAGAGTGGTATCTTGTGGTACACAATATTAAAAGTCGTAAATGACAGTTAATATACTTCTACTATCATGTATCCAACCATCCTACAATCTTGGTTTGTTCATACCACCATGATACACTTTTCAAACCATTGGTATGCTCTTATTTCAATACCAGTCAATACCATATGGTATAGACTGGTAAAAAATGGCTCAATTTTTTTTGTTCGAAGAATATATCAAAGTGGATATCATTTTGAAGAGCACAATTAATATGATCTAACTGTGTAAAAAAAATCGACTTAAAACGACTGAGAAATCGCCCGTCAAAGAATAAGGAGAGGGAAATTAAAGGCTTTCCGGGAGAGAGATGCTGATGTCATGCTGATATGGACGAGTTACTCATGGTTACTAGCCATAAGGTTACTGACTGATCCGTTCCCGCATTTTGTAGTGATTTAAAGTTTTGTGGTGTTTATATCTAACAAAATATAGGTTGTAGTAAGAAGATTTATGATAATTTCCATGGTTCATGATTTATGCTTTGCTTTTACGTTTTAACTTCTATCCATCAGTTAAGCTTATACATAAAAACCAATTTTAACTACATTGTTTGATATTACCACTTTAACAGTTTTAAGCGACGGCTATGATATGTTTGCGAGTTGATTATTTGTTAATCACCCTCTAATGGTGTTTGTTTTCAGCATTTATTGTTTTGGTGAAGACTGCAATAAGAGGCTGCAACTTTGTTCTGGACTTTGTACAAGTTGCTGCAGTGGTAGTAGAGTAGATAGACGCCATTCAGTACTCTTTCTGTAATTTGAATAGCTTCCTCCTACTACATCTGAATTTCGGATCTTTTCATGGTAGTGGTCTGTACTCTGTTGTTGTGTTTTAATGGAACTCAAATATTAATACCACATCGATACTATTAAGATGCAAATGCTGTATTTAATTAGCACGCTAACCTAGGCCGTCGCTGAGCTTGGTAACGCCGGCTTGTGACCCAAGTGGGAGCATTAAGGTGTTGGAACATTGGGCTTACTGAAGAGGTTGGGCCTTGTGTAGCTGAACCCTGGCCTGCCCATTCTAAGCCTGGAGCTGGAGTTCTGCTTCCTCGTCGAAAGGCCTGAGGACTCCGTTCTCCTAGAGTGGAGGGCACCGCGTCAGGCTGGTTTCACAGGGCACCGCGTCAGGCTGGTTTCACAGAACAGCGACTACCTCTTCCTTCAGGCAGTGGAAGGATAACAGGCCGGCGCTGGCAGATCCCGTTGGGCCTCGTTGGTCGTCTAAACTGAACCAACACTTTTTTTTGTTGGACCATGAAGGCCCAGATGAATTATTGTGGGCTTCATATTGGGGTGAAATCCAAAATTTAAAACTAAGAATCCCATTCCGGGCTTTCCCCGTGATCACCAGTAGCTGATTCTGGCTGGAAGAAGGGATCGTGCTTTTTTGAGTTTTGAGTGGAATATTGTCGCTTCTTTATGCTATAGTATTTGTTTGTTTTTATAGTTTTGAGTGGAATATTATTGTCGCTTCTTTATGCTATAGTATTTGTTTGTTTTGTTTATGCTATAGTGTAATCATTCCTTAAGTAAAGAGATCCTATTATTGAAATTAATTAATTCAGTAAAAGATAATTCAATGATAGTGTAAAATTTAAAGTGCTGGGTTTGAATTCTCGCAAGATTTTGATGATAATAATTGGAACATAACAAATAAGAATGGGTTAATTGCAAGATTGATCACTGAGATTACTAAAAACGTTCATCTTTAGTCACTGGAAATATTTAATTTCAATCATAGTCACTAGATTTTATAAAACAATTCAAGTTTGGTCACTCTCTGTTAGTTTCCGTCCATCTTCGTTAACACCGCCAGTTAACTACTGACATGCCTAACAGAAATGCTGATTCATCCTATTTTAACCCACCACATCATAAAATCCAACCCGCCACGTCATCAAAACCCGTCACGTCAGTTTTTTCCAAACCAAACCCAACCCTTCCCAACCCGTGATATGACCCTAAACTCTACCACCAGCTCCCCATCTTCTCTCCCTTTCCATTTTCCAACCAATGTCCCCTTCAATCTTCCGGCCACTCCCCTATTCTCTCTTTCTTCGTGGATAGATATTGGTGGATGCGATTGACGGCGTGTGGCTGTGATGGCGATTAAGAGTTGCGGCAAGAGGGAGGCCAATCCCTCGATGGCATTCACAACACTGGTGCCTTGCCCTTCTATTCCCCGTCCTCAATCCTCACCACTGGCAGAGACTTATCGGCGAAGAGTTGGAGACGACGAGGATTCCTCTCCCAATCGGATATGCAGCAGCATGGCAAGATTTTCCCCCTTTTTCTGGCTTTAAAGGAATACAATTTTTGGCAAGATTAGGGACGCAATCTTATGGGTTTATTCTTTGTTCTCCGACAAAGGCACAGATCTGATGGGGACAGAGTCCAGAGTCATCTTCCCTCTGGAGTTCAAGCGCCAACTCCTCGAGCTGGCTCCGCGTTGAAGTTCCGTCGCCGTCGGATGAATTCGGCGATGAAGGCGGCGCTCGGGTTCTTCCTTTCTACTGGCGTTCGTGAGAGCTAGAGGCGGCGTTGCGGTCCCTCTCCAAGGTGCGATCCAAGCAGCTCTCTTTTCCTTCAAAATTTCGCACCGTCGCCGACGTCGCTGTCGCTCAGACATCCTCGCCGACGAAATGCCCCTTCCCCCGGCGAATCGAAGGCGTTGGCTCTCTCAATCCAGATCTACGACCGACGTTGTTTCCTTCTTCGCCATCTTGAAAGTCCCCAACCAGACTTGTGATGCTCTCGATGGCCTACTTCGTCTCGATCCCGCCGAACGAGGAAGTTGAACAGACAGCAGCGCGTTGGTGGTGGCAGAGAGGGAGGAAGAGAAGAAGAGGTCGTCTTCTTGCAGCAGTCAACATTAAAGAAGAAGAAACAAGAGTGCTTCTCATTTCCTTCGAAGAAATTCATGGAAGAAGAAGAAAGATGGCAGTGTTTGGTAGATCAGGAGAGGACGGTTAGGGTCAGATCACGGGTTGGGAAGGGTTGGGTTTGATTTGGAAAACTGACGTGGCAGGTTTTTATGACGTGGCGGGTCGGATTTTATGATGTGGTGGGTTAAAATAGGATGAATCAGCATTTCTGTTAGGCACGTCAGCAGTTAACTGGCGGTGTTAACAGAGATGGACGGAAACTAACGGAGAGTGACCAAACTTGAATTGTTTTATAAAATCTAGTGACCATGATTGGAATTAAATATTTTCAGTGACTAAACATGAGCGTTTTTAGTAATCTCAGTGACCAATCTTGCAATTAACCAAAATAAGAATTGTAAAATTTAAACTCCATTACCTTAATAAATTACGAGACATAAATCTCATGAGTAATTTTCCTTCAAATCTACAAAATTAGTAAACGAGTATTTTTTTTAAAGGGAGTAAACGAGTATTTGGTGTAGTGGTAATACCACTAATCTTAAATCTGAAGGTCTTAGTGTTGAATCTCTTCAATAATACATAACTATAAAAAAAACTATATTATTCTTATAAAAATATTTTTTTTTCATCCAATTAAACCATAAAGCACATTAAACATTATCAGGTAAAATATACAAATACACACTAATCCCTCAACAAATACAACTATATATTATTTATTTATTTATTTCATAAAAAATATGACCGCAGACGCAGAGTGTCAGAAAGAGGGAAGGCAAAAGAGTGAGGCATAAGCTTGCCATTTGGGGAGAAGCCAACGTCTTTTCTTCTCTTTTGGGTTGTTCCTTTATAATTTTTCAATTAATTTTATGACCCCTGGTATGAATCTTCAGAGTTTTTTCCAATAATAGCACCCTAAAAACAAAATTTACAAAATTAGCACACATATGAAAAAATTGACAGAAATAGCACATATTTTTATGGAACGCACCCCTAAGATGCGTTTTATAAGTAAACCGCACTTGAAGGATGCGTTTTACTTATAAAACGCATCATGGAGGTGCGTTCCACGTAAGGAAACGCACGCCAGCGGAGCGATCCAGAGTAGTTGCGGAACGGTCTTCAAGTCCGTCAGATGGAGATGCGATCTGACGGTGGAACGCCTGCCAGCGGAGCGATTTGCGCCAAGGAAGGAGGAACGCATGCCCGAGATGCGGTCAACCCTTGGGAAGCGCAAAACGCATCGGGAGGCAGCGGTTTCCCTTAGGGCAAAATTACTGGACCGCCCCTGGGGGGTGCGGTCTGATGGGTATAAATACCCCCCCTCCCCCTCTCATTTCTTCACACCACAACTCATTCTTCCTTCTCTCTCTACATTTATCTCTCTAAACCCTCCCCTCCCAAAAGCCTAGGAAATAGTGGTCTGTTGGTTGCGGCTAAGTCCGATCTGCCATCAGAAAACATTTCTTAGGTTTTTTCCTCCAAACCCTCCGAGTCGAGCCGAAGCTCTGTCCGAATTACGCCGAAAAATGGCCGATTGGTGGCAAGGAGAAGGAGTTTATGTTGATGAATTTCAAGCGGTATGTACTCATTATTCTGGTTTAATTTTTGTTGTTGTTATAAGTTTTTTAATTAATCTATGTACTCACCTCGTTGTTATTTTCTCGTAGGTTGGGGAGGACGTCGATATATACAACCAACGGTATTATCTCGAGCAAGGACCGTTGGTTCCAACCGACTTGTACGACCAACCCAACCATCGGTCAAGGGATGTTTGGAACGATCACCCGGTACATACAATTCTTCACTATTTGTCCTTCTTTTATTTTGTTAATGTGCCTAGTGTAATATAAAATAAATTTATGTATATTTTTTAATCGTGTTGGTGGTTTTCAATAATTTAATCGAATACATAGCGCCACTTACTTCGACTCTTTATAAAGAGATGCACGTCTAAGGAAATGGGGTTTTAAGCGATTATCATATCCTCCCATTACCTGGGAAAATCGAGTATTAAGAGATCCTCGGATCCCCCATTTTTCTGTCAAAAAGACTGCATTTCTAAGAAGATGTATACCTCTTCTAAGAGTCAGACGAGTGTTGCTTTGTATTCGATTACATTATTTAAAACAACCAATACGATTAAATTATTTACCAAACATTTGAATATGTATGTTTCTACTTAAATTAATATTCATTAACAATGTTATTTATGTTAATTAATTTAGTATGTTTGTTTTACGATAATATGTATGTACCTCTTTAAATTATTATTCATTAACAATGTTATTTATGTTAATTAATTTAGTATGTTTGTTTTACGATAATATGTATGTATCTCTTTAAATTATTTTTCATTGACAATGTTATTATGTTAATTAATTTAGGAAGTTTGTTTTATGATAATATGAAATGTCTTTTTATGATAATAAAATTCTGCTTTATGTCACGTAATTTAATTTAATTAATTTATTTAGACAAAAAAAAACCCTTACTAATATATAATAATTAACGTGTCAATTGTTGCTAGGAGGCACAAACAATAATCCGCTACAGGGGTACCACCAATGTGCTCCTATTCCACCCAGCTATCTTGCCCTTTCTCAAAAGGGCACGGTTAGACTCGATTAGGCATTTTAACGGCATCAAAGTCGATCGCCAACTCATCACCGCATTAGCCGAGAGATGGAGAAAGGAGACCCATTGGAGGAATAAACCGCATCACTAAGGTGCGGTTTGTGTAGGTCAGGCCTAAACCGCACCTCAGCCATGCGTTTTATGTAGGCCAGACCTGAAAACGCATGGCCAAAGTGCGTTTTAGGCCCACCAGAATGGAACGCACCCTCCAGGTGCGGTTTACATAGAAAACGCACCTGGAAGATGCGGTTTATTTGTAAAACGCACCACAAGGGTGCGGTCAATAAAAAAGGGTGCTAGTTTTGTAAATATTTTTGGAAGGGTGCTAGTTTTGTAATTTTTTTTAAAGGTGCTATTTCTGGAAAAAACTCGAATCTTCATTAGGAGTGGTAAGGTTTGTATAAGTGGTGGTAAGACACAGGGGTTTATAGTTTTACAAGAACGACTTACGAATTCTATTATTATATCCGGATCATAAAAATTATCAACGTATTACTTTTATAAGTTTGACTTATTTTTTATATGAACTAATCTCATATTAATTTCGCTCTACCCTACATATTGTAGGTAAGAATTAGAACAACTTATCAACACCGACCAATCTCCTTGATCATATGGAAATGAGATTCTCGATTGAACACGAAATAATTGATAGAGGGGTGAAATAACCAACGAAGAGAAAAATAAACAAACAGTACTTGTCACAATCGAAGGGGGCGGCAAAGAAGATATATCGTTGGTGGGTGGGTTGGAAGAAGAATCCATTGTTGTATGGACAAAAGAAGCCATTGTTGGAGATTTTTCCAATAATAGCACCTTTAAAAAAAAATTACAATACTAGCACCCTTTCAAAAATATTTACAAAAGTAGCACCAATTTTTATGGAACGCACCTTAGAGGTGCGTTTTATAAATAAAATGCAGCCTAAGAAAGCGTTTCGCACATAAAACGCACCCCTAAGATGCGATTTATGCCAAGTCAGAATCGGAAACGCATCCCCAAGATGCGTTCAACGTTTGGTGGCCAGCGGCCTTCCAGTCCGCACGATTGAGGTGCGATCAAACGGGCAGGAGCATAGCCACGTCAGCAATCCGCGCGGTGGATCGGAGAACGCACTGGGGAGGTGCGTTTTTCGGCCTTGGAAAACGGAGCGTCAGTTTCCAGAGCGTTCAACGCCTCGGGATGAGGAGATCGCATCGGTGAGATGCGTTTTTGATGGTGGTAAAATTACCGTACCACCCCTGAGGGGTGCGGTCTGTTGGGTATAAATACCCCCCTTCCCCCTCTCATTTCTTCACTCCACAACCCATTCTTCCTTCTCTCTCTAGATATAATCTCTCTAAACCCTCCCCTCCCAAAAGCCTAGGAAATAAAAGTCTGTTGGTTGCGGCTAAGTCCGATCTGCCATCAGAAAACATTTCTTAGGTTTTTTTCTCAAAAACCCGCCGAGCCGAGCCGAAGCTCTGTCCGAATTACGCCACAAAATGGCCGATTGGTGGCAAGGAGAAGGAGTTTATGTTGTTGAATTTCAAGCGGTATGTACTCATTATTCTTGTTTAATTTTTGTTGTTGTTATAAGTTTTTTAATTAATCTATGTACTAACCTCGTTGTTATTTTCTCGTAGGTTGGGGAGGACGTCGATATATACAACCAACGATATTATCTTGAGCAAGGACCGGTGGATCCAACCGACTTGTACGACCAACCCAACCATCGGTCAAGGGATGTTTGGAACGATCCCCCGGTACATACAATTCTTCACCATTTGTCCTTCTTTTATTTTGTTAATGTGCCTAGTGTAATATAAAATAAATTTATGTTTATTTTTTAATCGTGTTGGTGGTTTTCAATAATTTAATCGAATACATAGCGCCACTTACTTCGACTCTTTATAAAGAGATGCACGTCTAAGGAAATGGGGTTTTAAGCGATTATCATATCCTCCCATTACCTGGGGAAATCGGGTATTAAGAGATCCTCTGATCCCCCCTTTTTCTGTCAAAAAGACTGCACTTCTAAGAAGATGTATACCTCTTCTAAGAGTTTAACGAGTGTTGCTTTGTATTCGATTAAATTATTTAAAACAACTAATATGATTAAATTATTTACCAAACATTTGAATATGTATGTTTCTACTTAAATTATTATTCATTAACAATGTTATTTATGTTAATTAATTTAGTATGTTTGTTTTACGATAATATGTATGTACCTCTTTAAATTATTATTCATTAACAATGTTATTTATGTTAATTAATTTAGTATGTTTGTTTTACGATAATATGTATGTACCTCTTTAAATTATTATTCATTGACAATGTTATTTATGTTAATTAATTTAGTATGTTTGTTTTACGATTATATGTATGTACCTCTTTAAATTATTATTCATTGACAATGTTATTATATTAATTAATTTAGGATGTTTGTTTTATGATAATATGAAATGTCTTTTTATGATAATAAAACTCTGCTTTATGTCGCATAATTTAATTTAATTAATTTAGTTATACGAAAAAAAACCCTTACTAATATATTATAATTAACGTGAACATTTTTGCTAGGAGGCACAAACAATAATCCGCTACAGGGGTACCACCAATGTGCTCCCATTCCACCCAGCTATCTTGCCATTTCTCAAAAGGGCACGATTAGACTCGATTAGGCATTTTAACGGCCTATTGTCAGGTTCGTCCTTCTGGTGACGTGGATTTGGATTTGTCGGAAAAACCATTCATAGCTATCAGCATTCTCTCCCTCAACATTGGCGAAGGCTAAAGGAAAGACTTGTCTGTTTGCATCCGCCCCACTGGCAATCAGGAGAGTGCCCTTGTACTTGCCGGTAAGGAATGTACCATCCACAGTAATCACAGGGATACAAAAGCCAAAACCATCAATAGAAGGCTTGAATGCCGAAAACAGTCTGCGAAAATGGCGTTCGTTACCTGCCTCTGGGGGTTGTATCTCTTCATCTTGGTTTCGAGGGGAGAACACAGTCCCAGGGTTAGACGCCTCCAATGCCAGTATTAACCTGGGAAGGAATGCATATGATTCTTCCCAATCACCAAAGACGGCGGCCAGAGCTTTCTGCTTTCCATGCCACGCCTTCTTATAGTTAATCATATAACCATAACGACTTGCAATGTCAGCGATTATGACTTTCACCTTTAGATCCGGTTCAACCTCAATCAGATGCTTGATAGCCGCAGCAACCACCCTGGATTTCAACTGTCGATGGCCTTGGGAAGTTATGGATGACACACATGTGTGTGTGTTCACCGCATGGGATATGACCCAGTGGTCGTGTCTCTTGCTGTTGATGGCCCGAATCCTAACATTGCACCCCTCGTGATGATTACGGCATCTGACTATGAGCCTTTTGGTGTTGGAATGAGTTGTGTGCCATTCAAAATGCCGAGTCATTGCTTCAGTCTCAAGGGCGTGCCACACCTCCTTCTTCGAGCCAAATTGTTGGCCCTTCGTAAACCCAGTGAGTGGGCCCCATATTGGGACCTCTGGCGGCTCCATGTCGCTGTCGACCATCCAATTGTCGTCTGGAATGTGATTGTAGTAGGGGACTGGTACACGGTCAGGAGCCACATCATGATCATTATCTGAATCTGAATCTGGTCCTGAATCATCAGCACCTTCAAGAGGGTCTGAGCTGTCTGCACTGACGTTGTTCTCTCCTTCTTCATCGGAGGGGTCGCTGACTGGTGCTGGTGTGGCAGCCTCCATCTGATCCAGCTCATGAAAGGCACCTTCATCAGCTCCATAATGGTAGTTGTGAAAACTACCGCTGCCTGATTGGAAGTTGTACTGGGCTTGGTTGGGGACGTCCGGTTGAACTTCTTCTTCATATGACGAGAAAGATTGATGATGGCCTGCACCTTGCCCTCCATCTTGGTACTGAAAATAAGAATGAGGATCATGGTAACTTTGGTAGGGATGATTGGCATATAATTCACCTCCACCATGGATACCAGATGTTTGACCGTGTCCAGAATGACCTCCAACACCAACGGCTGGCTCGGTGTAAACGAACATCTCGGCTTTGGCCAATTTGTTGGTCCTCAAGAATTCGAGCATGGAATCGACGTCATCTTGAGTGGTTATGGTATATTCCTCATGCCACAATGACCCACTTTCTCTGTTTGGATATCGGTACACCATACGATCTACTCTTCTCGTGCCATCCATGCAAGTAACGTCAGTGCATATTTGATGGAGGTCTTCAAGCTTCGGTCTGGTACCAACCGTTATTTTCTGAAAATTGCCACCGACGTAGGTGGCCCCCTTTCCGGTCTCTTCCGTGTAACCATTCCACCGTAAGCCAAGCGTGAACTGACGGAATGCCATCTGCACACAAAAAAACCGTAGTTCAGTTAATATCATAAAAATCACAAATCACAAATCACAAATCACAAATAACAATAAAAAGTAACACAAAATAAACTTACGAGTTAATGTTAATGGCAAAAACACTAAATAAATATAGAGATACAACAGAAAAATGAAAAGAGAGAATGAGAGGTGTGAAGAGTATAGGTTTTCCGGGCAGTCTTATATAGGGAAAAAAATGAGGAAAACCGCACCTCTAGGGTGCGGTTTTAGTCTGCCATGCAGCCCTACGTCCATAATTCTCTGCATGGTTGTCGTGTGTCGGGAAATTATTGACACACAGACCGCACTTGGGGGGTGCGGTCTACATAGTTAAAACGCACCTTAGAGGTGCGGTTTGGTTTTGGAGAAACAAAACGCATCTCTAAGGTGCGGTTTGCCTAGGTCAGGCCTAAACCGCACATCGGCCATGCGTTTTATGTAGGCCATAACTAAAAACGCATGGCCAAAATGCATTTTAGCCCCACCAAAATTGAACGCACCCTCCAGGTGTGGTTTACATATAAAACGCACCTGGAGGATGTTGTTTATATATAAAACGCACCTCAAGGGTGCGATCCATAAAAAATGGTGCTAGTTTTGTAAATATTTTTGGAAGGGTGCTAGTATTGTATTTTTTTTTTTAAAGGTGGTATTTCTGGAAAAATCTCCCATTGATTGGGCCAATATCAATTATATTACTACCTATTTGGACCAAGATCAATTTGGTTAATGAATAAACATGGTCAATGTGATTCAGGCATTTGGGAAGCCAATTTCTCCTGTTCTCACAGGGTCAAGTGTCTTCTTTGAATTAGTACCTTTGGTCTCAAGTACGTTAGAAATTTTTATGACAATTGAAATAAAGTAGTACAATGAAAAATGACTGAGTGATCCATTCAATTCATACAAATGGATGGTGACGATGACAAGGTGCTAAGATTCATGAGAGGCAACGATTAAGATAGAGCATTGTTACGAAATCCAATAGCTGACAGAAGGGCAATGTGCGAATATAATATCATTAAGAGTATTTTTTTAATAATTTTATAGTCTTTTTAAAGTAACTGAATACTAAAATTCGACTCCCCCAAACGTCGAATCTTGACTCCGCCCCCTGATCAGTTCTTCCTCCATCAGTTCTTTATATATTTTTTTTGCTATGCCATCCTTATCCATGTTGTTCATTTGCTATTAGTCTAATACCGATTTGACAATTTTTATTATTATAGTATTATTTTTGTTTCAATTTCATTTCACCTATGCCAAAGCAAATTCACTAGCAACTGCAACTGTAATGGAACTTTTAATATAATCACAAGGCATAAACTCTTCAACAATGAAAATTCATAAATAATAATTACAAAGATGACATGGCAGCCGATATAATTGATATCTACGGGAATAAAATTGTACTAAGGTGTCATGTCATGATACAATTCGAAATGAAATTTCCAATACAGATGCTTAATTAATTATCCACATGGAGATAGGATTTTCTTACACTACTAATTTTGAACTTTGGGAGTACCAAATTTAAATCTTTGCATTAGCAACTAACTAAAATATTCAACCTATATGACTCTTATAAAAAAAACTAATATGAGAATGTAGTAAGCAATAAAACTAATGTAGCGTGATAAGTGTCAAGTTGTTTTCTTCCTACCATTATGATCTTTAGTTCCTGTATAATGCTCCTCCAACAAAATGAAGCGGCCAATTCTATTGGGTATTCGGGTTGGCTACGTCAGGAAACAAACATTAAACTTCCCGCGCCAGCAGTTTAACGCAAATCCTTTTATTTTTTCATTTTCTATTCAAAATTCAGCAACAGAAGGAACTTAACTGGGCCCTGTCAAAATGTCAAAATGCACTTTTACAGCATTCTCTATCTGTTCCCCCTTAGTTCGTAAATCTTTTGTTTTAATACCTCAGCTCAGAAGGTGGTGATGATTTTTGGCCTTAGCAGGTCGGTTAAGTAGGCAAGGAAGAAGCCGCAGGGTGTGTTTGTTACTTTGTTTCAGTGAAACTCAAATATTAATCCCACATCGGAGACAATTAAGATGCCAATGGTGTATTTAATTGGCACGCCAATCTAGTCAGTCGCTGAGCTCGGTAACGCGGGCTTGTGACCCGAGTGGGAGCATTAAGGTGTTGGGACATAGGGCTGGCTGTTGAGGTTGGGCCTTGTGTAGCTTAACCCTGGCCTGCCCGTTCCAAGCTTGGAGCTGGAGTTCTGCTTCTTTGGCGAAAGCTGAGGAGGTCGTTCTCCTAGAGTTGGAGGGCACCGCGTCAGGCTGGTTTCACAGAGCAGCGACTACCTCTCCCTTCAGGCAGTGGAAGGATAACAGGCCGGTGCTGGCAGATCCCGTTGGGCCTCATTGGTCGCTTAAACTGAACCAACACTTTTTCCCCGTCGAGCTGGACCATGGCCCAGATTAATCAACAGCCTTCATATTGTGGGTGTATTTATCCGTAATGACATTTTACAATTGTTATATAAAATACAAGCTCATTACGTAAAGTTTACGTAATGAAGGTTATTTCTTAGGGTTAATTGTACGGGATGTCACTTAAGTTCTAGACTTGTTGCATGTTAACCACGGAAGTAATATTTGTTGCAACTAAACCACGTTACTCTATTTTCTGTTGCATAGTTATTTTCTCCATTCAAAATTTAACGATGGGTATGTAAATGTAATTATTCATGACATGTAGACAATCCTAATCAGTCTGAATTGTTGGGAAATTTCCACCATCGCCGTAACCCACAACCACCGTTGGCTCTCTTCTCCGACAATGCCACACAAATATACTTTTGTTTAAGCCAATATGTTGTCCTTAGCACCGTTGTAATTGCAGGATCAAAGGAGCTAAATTATTACTATTAGGTGGAAGACCGCAAATAATGAAGACAAATATATTATCAACCAATCGTTTGCTTGGACAACTCACGAATGGAGGGAATTGATGATTAAGCTTTGGATTAACAAAACATCTCGTCTTGTTTACAATTCCATTGCTTAGTTTGTAAGGAAGTGGTTAAGCACCATACACGGGCCTGTATAAGATCCAGCATAACCTTCTCCCAACAACTCGAGTTATTGGGAGCAACTGGTTCATGACATAGTTCGCTCTGCTTCACTCCGTTTTTTTTTTGTAATGGTGATCGCATTAGTAAACACAACAAAATACAAAAGCTAGAGAGAAAAACAGGACAGCAGCAGAGGTGTTGGGAGAAGCCAGCAGCCCCAAATCAAAAGAACCAATCCTCTAGAGATCCTACCAAGGCTTACATCCAACTGTTATACAAGTCGAAATCCATTCAACTGCTCTCCATCCACCCAGCCAAGACAAAAGAAACTAAAACAAATTCACTCTGTTTTTACTCATAGAAAACAGAGACTGACCGGCTAGCTTTGCCTTTGTGTTTTTTTCAGGGGCCAGAGTTGAAGCGTCCAACAAAACAGTCTATCCATTTCTCTTGAACTAGATTCATTCACAAATACTAAATCTAGCGCCGAAAGCTCTCCGATTCAACCATGAAAATGACAAAGACCTATGTTATTCAATACTTTCTTTGGAAATTGCTCTTCTTCATTCTCTTCCTCTTGCCCACTATCTTCGTCTGCAATTTCTTCAAGTTTGTCCCAAATAGGAAGCAATCCGCCTCAAGCTTAAAGTAGAGGATTCATTCACCGTGTAAATGACATCGTCCTCTCATCCAAAGACTATCGCTAATTACATGATTCTCTTCCAGATTTGGACCCGAGTTTGAATTCTGAGCAACCACTCACATGCTTTACCTCCAAGTTCTTGGCTTCTTGCTAAATGAATAGTGTAAAATTTTGAAGGGATCGTCGTTGGATGGTGCGCATTGGCAAATGATGACACAACGACAACTCTGCTTAGTTGGATTGCCCACGTGGCAGGAATAATTACGTTTTAATACCCGCCGTTAAATTTTGGGACGGAAAAGATAACGTTGCAACAAAAGTTAGAGTTAAGTGGTTTAGTTGCAACAAATATTACTTTAAGGCCAAATTCACTTGCATAGCCAAAACTTTGACGGTTGTGACAAATATAGCCACTTTTGACGAAATACCAGAAATAGCCAGAATTTTGAAAGTTCGATGACAAATATAGCCATTTCCGTTAAATAGTTTGACGGCGTCAATGACACCGTTAGTCTATTTAACGGACAGATGATGTGGCTGCCACCTCACCATGTGTTTCCTTCCCATCTCAGCATCTATTGATAGGTGGGATGCCATGTCATTTTTAATGGGTAAAAAAAAAATCTGTCATTTTATTCTTTCATTTCCCCAATTCAAAGCCATTTAGGGTTTCCCAGCAGCTGCTCTTCTCGACGAACCAAGCTCCGCCGATTGAAGCAGCCCCGCCGCACTCGTCGAAGACTTCCCCCGTTCCGCCGCACTCGAACTCGATGACGTCCCCCGCTCCGCCGCCTCCCTTTCCTTTCGCGCCGACCCAGCCTCGAACGAAGACCCCCCCCCCCCCCGCCCCCCTTTCCTTTCACGCCGACCCAGCCTCTCCTTTTCAGCGAACGAAGACCCCCGCGACGACGCCTCCCTTTCCTTTCGCGCCGACCCAGCCTTTCCTTTTCAGCGAACGACGACCCCCACGACGACCCCTTCCTCGTCTTCACTGTTACTCGCCACCCACGACCGCCGCAGATCCGCGAAGACCCCTTCTCCTCGTTCCGCGGCGTCCTCGTCTTCGTCATGTCTCACCGGGGTGGGTCATCTTCCAGAAGCGAGAACAGATTGGGATAGTCTGTTGCTACCACAATGTTCCTGCTGTGAGTCTGTGACTAATAGAGCCGGTACTGAGTCCAACTCAGGAAGGAGATTCTACGGATGCAAGTTTTGGATGGTAAAGGAGGTTGCGAGAATCTTCATTTTTCAGTTGTGTATGTTTGAGAGTTGTGACCATACACTCTGTTGATGCAGAAAACAAAAAATAACTGCAAATTTTTTAGGTGGGTGGATGGGGCGGTGGATGAAGTCGATGCAAGGAACTCTGGCATAGACAGTACAATTCTTAATCTACAAGAGAATTTACGGTTGGCTGAGGCTAAGGCAGAGAGGAGGAAGAAGGAGAGAAAAATTGTCGTCCAAGAGCTGAGGAAGGTTAACAATGATGTTCGTGTCATTCGACATATGTTTGCCGTTGTTATTTTGTTGAATGTAGTGTTACTTGCCGTAGTGTTGGCCAATCGCAGCAATATGATTTAGGATGATGTGTTCTAAGTTAGTGTTATGTATTGTTATGACAAGTAATGTGTTTCTCGCAAGCTATGCAGTGTTTATGAATTGAATTGGCAAGTTAGTGTTATGAATTGAATTGGCAAGTTAGTGTTAGTGTTATGTATTGAATTGGCAAACCTTAACATTCATAACCTGATGCATCTGTTTAACAGGCAGGACTTAACAACCAAAGGAGATACCATAAATTACATCCATTGTTTGCCATCCTAACATCCATCTACTAACATTCAGAATTTCCATTACATCCAAAGTTTGCCATCCTAACATCCAGCTACTAAAACTAATCCGAAAGGTGGACATAGACCACGAGTCACATAACAAAAAAAGTTACACCGAGTGCATCCATAACACGCATTGTTTCCAAAAATGTGACTCATGGTGACTTTGGCATCTAAGGTTGTGTCGGAGGCGGCTGGCTTCCTTGGGCATCCATCTCAGTTGGCTGAGTACCTCCAGCAGGACGACCCCGTGATCCATTCAACTGAAACAGATTATGAAGTTAGCAAAAACTCACAACAATGGGGTACCAACCATCATTCCAAAGAAAGAGCATAACTCAATCTTACCCTCACGTACTGATTCCCAGTTGCCTCACTTACATACACCCCTATCCCTCTTGTTGCAACTCGCATCTCACGCTCAATCGTCCTTCGATCTCCCACATTCAACACAACATCCTAGAATTAAAATGACCACACATTATTCCACACAACATTCAAATTATCCTAACATTCAATAAGAGGTACTTGTATTCGTTATTGTTTTCTTACCTGTATTCCATTTCCTCGGTTGAGGGGGCAGGTTCTCGCATTATGGGTCGCTGATTGACACTTAGAGCAATGAAGAACTCGCTTCCTCCTTGTATTGAGGACATTTGGGGCAGCAGCGTTGTTTCCAGCTGGAACAGTAGGAGCAGCAGTGTTGTTTCCAGCTGGAACAGTAGGGGCAGCAGTGTTGTTTCCTCCACTAGTGCGAGAAGCCCTTCTTGGTGCTGTTCGAGCACTTCCTGCTTCATTCAGAGTGTTAGCCTGAAAAGTAGAATGACCCAATATTAGTAAGAAATCAATTAATTGTAAAATATTACATGTACCAATCAAACTCATGCATACCTGAATCTCAGCTGCTGTAGCTTTACAGCCCCTCGAGTTATGCCCCTCAGCACCACATTTCTTGCAATGTATGATACTCTCCCTTCTAGTTACCTCCTCGCCAACCCCATTCCGCTGAGGTCTGGTTTCCAACTCGTGAGCAGCCCTTTGTCGCTTCTTCTTAGGCCTTCCCGGCATGGCTCTTTGCTTTGAAGGATGAACTGGAAGACCAATAGCATCTGGCCAAGCCTGCCTGTCATCTAAGCAAGGGATGCCAACCCTGTAGCCTAACTCGACATGGTGGGCCTTGTAACAAGATGTACATAATCGTCCACCTCCTTCCTCATATATGAAATTGCCGAGATAGCATGGCAACAAGGCAGCCCACTCAATTGCCAGTATCCACATGTACAGCTCATATGATCTAGGTCCACTATGTAGCCATTCTCACCCATCTTCACTTTACCCTTATCCGCCAATGTCTGCCTAGCAATGCACAACCTAGCAAATTCCTTTACTTTCTCTACCCTCTTCCTAATTCTAGGGCACAACATATCCGGGGAGTCCATCAGCATGTTATACTTAATTACGAACCTATCCATCATGTAACACCTAATACCCTCTAGCATGTCGATTATTCTCAAGCCCCTATACTTCACAATTGTCCCATTAAACGTCTCACAGATATTGCTTTCAACACTATCACACTTAGACATTGTCGACATGAATGCTCGGCAAAAGGAAAGGGGTTCGGCAGCCATGAAATCAGTAAAGGGTGTGGATCCAAGTTCGGTACCTTCAATTGTCTCCATTTCCTTGGTGGCCTTCTTCCAATCATTCTCATTGCAAGCATAAACTGCCTTCCAGAACAGTTCACGAACCCGGTCAGTTTTGTTCTTTGCCTTCCAATTCGCATAAACATGGAGGGCACACTTGCGATGCTCTGCATCCGGTAACAGCTCATGAGTAGCTTCAATCAGACACAACAAGTACAAAGAAAACAATTAAGGATGGGCAGCAAGTAGGAGTGGCTATACGGTCCGGTCCGGTTAAATTGGCCCAAATTGATCCGGTCCAGTCCGGTTTTTTTTGAAAATATAAGGACCGAAGATTGGATTGGATACAGTCCGGTCTTGACTCGGTCCGGTCCCAATTCGGTCTTGATTTTATATTGAGATTGTGGGAATTTGAGTGGCCTAAGGCCTAAAAGGGTGAGGAGTTGGTTAAGTTTTGTACTAAGTGCAAAGGTTTGTGACCGTTTATGCAAATTACCCTTAAGTTTTGGGTGTTGAGTTCTCTTATCCGGTCTTTATCCGGTTTTTTTACCTCAAATCTAAGCCCAAAGATTGGATTGGATTGTTTACTATCTGGTCCCGGTCCGGTCTCGGTCCAGGTTATACGGTCCGGTTTCCAGTTTTTCATCCGGTCCCGGTCCAAATAGCCAGCCCTAGCAGCAAGTTAAACAAATTAGGAAGTAAGTAAACAAAAAAGGGAGCAAGTTGTTATGAATCTAACCTTTTGTTGGTCCGATATGATTGTCCAGCCCCTACCATCTGTTAAAGCCTGCTCTTGAGAGAGAATGTTGACAAACCACCTCCAAGAGTTCGCATTCTCTCCCTCAACGACTGCCCAGGCGATTGGGAACATCTGATTATTTCCATCCTTCCCAACCGCTGCAAGAATCATGCCCTTTACCTCCCCCTTCAAGAAACAACTGTCAAAACCGATAATTGGCCGACAAGCGAGAAGAAAACCGTCTCGGATGTTTGAGAACATCACAAACATCCTTTGAAAGTAGACCTTTTCTTGTGTGGGATGCAGTTCAACCTCTAGCTCGAACCGGCCTAACCTGTCTCGTTTCTTCAGCTCACCCAAGTATGACCGTAGCCTCGTGTACTCATATTTCAAAGAGCCACTAAGGACTAAGATAAAATGAGTGTTTATTACGTAAGGTTTCCGTAATGACATTTTTCAACTATTACGTAAGATAAACACACATTACGTAACCATTACGTAATACCTATTGTAATTTATGTAATGCGACTTGTGAAACCTGTTATAGCAGGTCAAAAACATTAACTTACAATAACTTCAAGGCATTGTAGGAATTTCCAAAAATATACAAATACACCCTAACCCTTACACAAATACGACTATCTATTATTTAACATGAACGTGTACAAATCTCATATTAGTTTCGCTCCAACTTACATATAGTATGAAAGAATTTGAAGAGCTCAACGGCGACCAACCTCCGATCATATGGAAATGAGATTCTCGATAAAAACGAAATAACAGAAGGTAAAATAACCAAAGAGGAGGAAAAATAAACAAAGAGTACTTGTCACAGTCGAAGGGGCGGCAAAGAAGAGATAATGGTGGGTTGGTTGGAAGAAGAAGCCATTGTTGTACAGACAAAAGAAGCACACCAGCCTGTTCTGCGGTTTCCCCTCTTGACCCATTCTTGATTTGGTAGATGGAGTTTTCTCCAGTCGGGAATTCTGTGTACGGATTCCGGATCCATAGTAGGACTAGGACAGCTTGGGGACGAAACGATTTAACATGTAGTATAATTTATCATTAGTTTTATAGTTTACTAGTAATCGCAGTGTTGATTGGGTTTAGTGAATATAGTTTTATAGTTTACTACGGTAGTTGGACCACGTCAATTCGATTGATGAATATACATGGTCAATGATCTATGGAGAAAAACCAAAGCCAAATCCTTCAGCCTGATTTGTGATGAGGCATTGTTGTAATGTGATTAGGGGTGGCTATACGGTCCGGTCCGGTTAAATTGGCCCAAATTGATCCGGTCCAGTCCGGTTTTTTTGAAAATATAAGGACCGAAGATTGGATTGGATACAGTCCGGTCTTGATCCGGTCCGGTCTTGACCCGGTCCGGTCCCAATTCGGTCTTGATTTTATATTGAGATTGTGAGAATTTGAGTGGCCTAAGGCCTAAAAGGGTGAGGAGTTGGTTAAGTTTTGTACTAAGTACAAAGGTTTGTGACCGTTTATGCAAATTACCCTTAAGTTTTGGGTGTTAAGCTCTCTTATCCGGTCTTTATCCGGTTTTTTACCTCAAATCTAAGCCCAAAGATTGGATTGGATTGTTTACTATCCGGTCCCGGTCCGGTCTCGGTCCGGGTTATACGGTCCGGTTTCCGGTTTTTCATCCGGTCCCGGTCCAAATAGCCACCCCTAAATGTGATCCAGACATTTGGGAAGCTAGTTTCTCGTGTTATCACGAAGGCTCAAGCACTTTCTATGAATTAATACCTTGGGTCTTAAGTACGTTAGAAATTTCGTGACGGTCAAGACCAAATAGTAGTACAACACAAAGTGACAGAGTGGTCAATCTCATACGAATGGATGGAGATTAGGGCTGCAAATGAGCCAAACCGCTCGCGAGCAACTCGGCGTTCGAATCGGAAAAAACTCGTTCGACACTCGACTCGTTGTTTAACAAGCCGGCTCGCGAGCCGGCTCGTTAGTAAACGAGCCAAGCTTGAGCTAGGCCATGCTCGGCTTGATAAGCTCGTGAGCTAGTTTGACTCGGTGGCTTGTTGAGCTAAGCTCGCGAGCTGGCTTGTTTAAAGCTTGTGGAATGATTAATTACTCTTCTGACCATGAAAATTATATTGTTAATAAGAATGTTTATGGAAGTTAGATGTTATTTTTAGTTTCTAGTGTTCTTTTTATCATTTTTAATTTCTAATGTTCTTATTTTTACACATTTTTCAGCAAGAATGGTTTCAAATCGAGCTTATCTTGAGCCGAGCTTGTACTCAGCTTGACAAGTTGTGTTAATGAGCATTTACCGAGCTCTATCGAGCCGAGCTCGAGCTGGATTATTTTTAATCGAGTCGAGCTCGAGCTGGATGATCAAAATTCGAGTTCGAGCCGAGCTCGAGCTAAAAAATTTATAAACGAGCCGAGCTCAAGCTAAGCAAAAACTCGACTCAACTGGGCTCGTTTGCAGCCCTAATGGAGATGACAAGGTGCTCAGAGGCAACGATGAAGAAAGATAGAGTATTACGTAAATGAAACGACAGAATGATCAATTCAACAGCGACATAAGGACAATATGCGGGTGTTGTTAACTGAACGATGACAATGGCTGATTTAGAAGATTTTAGTGACCTTATACTCTCGATCTCTAAATACTTGTTATCTCCAAGGAAAAAATGGTTATCAGTTCTCCCTCCATTAATTATTTGTATCTTTTTGTTAACCCATCCTTACCCATGCAATTCATTTGTTATTACCACTTTAACAATTCTAACTATATCTTTTGTTTCAATTTCATTTCAACTAGGCCAATGCAATTCACTTGTAATTACAAATTTACAATCAATGGGTCTAGTAAAACTTTTGATATAATTATAAAATATAATCTCGTAAACAATAAAATAATTACAACAATGGCATGGCCCAAAATTGCATTAAATGTAAACTTTCAAATATATACTTGACATCTACATTAATAAAATTGCACTAACGTGTCAATATCATGATGTGAAATTTTCAAAGTTAGTTTTCTCACACTTAGGCATGGGAACAGGGCGGATCGGGCTCGGAGTTATAAGGATCTGTTACCCACCCGTTTGAACTTCGGGTTCGGGGAAAACCCGCCCAACACAACTGATCGGGTGTAAAACATACACCAAACCCATCCGTCGTCGGACTTCGGATTTTTCGGGGAAAATGGACTGAGGCTGGTTGATATATATTTCCTGGATGATATGCATTTGGTTAATATTCAAAGCTTTCTTGTAAAGCTCTAGCAAGTTGCTCATCTTCTTGTAAAGCTCTAGCAGCTATCTTTTCGGTATCTCGGCTCTTTTGTCGTCGCTTACGTTGTGACGTTTGCCCTTGGCCCGTGGGCTTTGATTCCAATTCTTGTTTAGTCCATGTCTTGTTTCGTGGTTACTTTTTACTGTGTTTAGCTTGCTGAGTGTAGGAACTACTTCTCAAATCTCCGTTCATGGTCGGTGTTGTGAGGCGGTGCGGTGTTCGTGTCACCAGCTTTCAGTTCTAAAATCCACGTTGCCTATTTTGTTCTCTTTTTATTTATTTATTGATTTACAATTGACAGGTGGTATTACATGGCTTGCTCTTATCCTTATGCTCGGGAATGTGGTGAGTGTTTTATTTATTCTTTTTTCGTGTAGTTTTACCTGGTAAAGTGGGGCCTATGTCTAACCCAAATTGCATGACGGTGTATGTTTTTGCTCTACGGATATTTTGTTGTTAG
Organism: Linum tenue; assembly: GCA_946122785.1. NCBI lineage: Eukaryota > Viridiplantae > Streptophyta > Magnoliopsida > Malpighiales > Linaceae > Linum > Linum tenue. The sequence continues at coordinate 78,975,116 of CAMGYJ010000008.1, read as the reverse complement.
ATTTGCAGGAATTTGTTGCATCACGGTCAGTTGACAGTCACGAGAGAGTTTGGTCCATTACTTCCGCCCTAAAAAGGGTTGAAGCTCAAACATGGACTCTGGTCAATGCGTAGGTATAATAGGCTGCCCATATTATGGCAAACAAAGCCCTCTTGTCATTGGATCATCCCACACTTCGTCCTTATTTATCTTTTATATTTTGATCTGTATAAGTCTTGTGTTTATATCTCGTATTTTGCTGTTTCCCATCCTGTGGGATACTTTTGAAAAAAAAAAAAGAATACCACATATTGTAGTAGATGACCATTGAATTTTTTATTAATAAAAACTTAAAAAGTGATATCACCTATATTATCACAAAATTACTTTAGTTTTTCTAATAACTAAGTTCATTTATAATATGGGTAGCTCACAAATTTACACATTTGACGATAATTTTTTTTTTTTTTTGAAATATGAAAGGAAAATCTAAAATGGGTAAGTACAAATAATTAACCAAAACAATTTAACACCCAATTAAATATAACACGAACAAGGGTTTGACCTAGTGGTAATACAAATAACCTAGAACGAGGTTCGAATTTTTTAAGTAGTATCTTAATTACAACAAAAGTAAAACTCTATATCCCTTAAGGCTTGTTCCTTTATTTTATTTCAATTAATAAAATACAGTAAAATTTTAATTATGGATCTAGTACAAAACTCATACAAACAAAACCTACAAACCTCCATATTTTATCATTCCTAATACGAATCTTATAAAGATGGCAAAATTTATAGCAATAGTGGTAACTAGTCTTGTAAGATATGGGGGTTGTAGCTTTACATATGAGTTTTGTACTAATACTCGGGACCATTCAAATTAATAAACACTTCCCTTTGAGATGAGTTTTGTCTTATTTTAACATGAACGTGTACTAATATTATTGGATTGTTTTTGTTGTTCAAATATAAAATTTAAAGGTGAATCATCAATGGATGTCAATCACAGACAGTTTAATCGTTCACTCCAACTTAGATGGGGTTTTTCTCCAACTAGGAAATTTGGGTGCCGATTCCGTATCTATTGTAGGACTGGGATAGCTTGGAGACGAAACCAAAGCTCCCAAGTTAGCCAGTGGATGTAAGAGCAAGTTATTTTTAGTCTCCACTATCAGTAGTTTCACCTGTGTTTGTTGGTATGGAACTCAAATCTTAATCCCACATCGGAGACCATTAAGATCCTAATTCTGTATATCATTGGCACGCTAACCTAGGCTCTCGCTGAGTTCCGTAACGCGGACTTGTGACCCGAGTGGGAGCAATGAGGTGTTGGGATATTGGGCTGACTGATGAGGTTGGGCCTTGTGTAGCTGAACCCCGACTTGCCCGTTCCAAGCTTGGAGCTGGAGTTCTGCTTCCTCGACGAAAGCCTGAGGAGGCCGTTCTCCTAGAGCGGAGGGCATCACATCAGGCTGGTTTAACAGAGTAGCGACAACCTCTCCCTTCAGTCAGTGGAAGGATAACAGGTCGGTGCTGACAGATCCCGTTGGACCTCATATGTCGCCTAAAATGAACCACCATTTTTTTCTCATTGGGGTCTCATTTTTTTAGTTTGTGAGCACTAGTGAAATCCATAATAAAAAATGCTTTCATGGCCTTTCTTCCCCGTAGGTAGTGATGGCAATTTGAACTTGCCCTGCTATGGGATGAGTATTACCCGACCCACAGTAGTGTGGGACAGGAAATGGGTATCTACTTATGATCTGTTCCGTTCTTGGCCTATTCTATCTCGATTTCTTATAGTATATTTTGACTATTTTTCAACTAGTTAGAGTCGATCTTTCAACTAGTTAGACTCAATTACCTATTTTATTATCACTATTTTTCATTCATAAATGTTTTCCCCTTCAGTTATAATTTATTATTATAAAAAGTAAAATTTTGCGTATATTTTTTTTCCAAATAACATGTAAGAGTGGATCGACCCGCCCCTTATCCATGCGGGTATTACCCGGTACCGACCAACAATAGCGTGAGGCGAGACATAAGTATTAGGGTACCCGTCCCACCCTGCCCCATTACAATCACTACTTCCGCGTGATACCAGAGGCTGATTTTTCGTCCCACCATGAACCCATATGAAATGGTGTTCTTTTCTTGACTAGTTATTCACTTTTTTTTTCTTCCTCCCAAATATATCTCCCAAATATATAAGGAGGTTCTTGGGCAGAACCCATCCCGTTCCATTTTTCCTGATTTGTGCGCATAATACGGAGGGACCGCTCGATCCTTTTGCCAATCTCAACTAATCAATTAATTTAAGACAACTTACTATCACTGGACGTTGGGGTGAACAAAACAACCCGCAAACTGACCCACCTGTCTAACCCGACCCAATCCACACGTATTTATCTTTAAAATTAAAGTTTTAGGTTGGGTGAGGATTTTCTTTTGTACAACCCGCCTCTTTTAGGTTGGCTCCGGATTTTGGGTAACGCAACCCGTAGAACCCGACCCAACCCGTGTTGAACTATTGTCATAGGTGTTCGTATACAACACATATTTGTGTCATAAATAAACAGATGTGTGAGAAAATTAAGCTATTTTATCATATTTTTCTCTTGTGGTTTCTCTAGTCTAATACATTCTTCAACTTAATATTTAGACGTAGATTTAATATAAGTTGTGATTCACGTAACTTTTTTCTTGTGTGTATTATTTTAGAAGAATAACATATTATGAATGTGTTAGCTTATAACTTCTTTAGCTTACTTCGACAAATATTTATAAAAAAACTAGACATATGTTGAAGTAAATTGCATTTCATTAGAATCGAAACAATATTGAAACTTTTTGCCTCAATTTATTTGTTTGAAATCTTACTTAGTTATATAATATTGTCGTAGTGTATAATAGTTGTCAATTTTGTGTTGGGTTGGATATTTAATTAAGAGTATCTCCAACCCGACCCAACCTAATTATAAACAAACCGTAGGGTTTTAATTTTTTTTTTTTTTGGGTTGGATTGGATTGAACATTTTCAAAATCATAGTATATGGGTCGGGTGATTAAAATGACCATACCCGAACCACCCGACCCATGTAGGGATGTAGACACTTATAAATAAAAACAAAACATATTTCTTCTGCTTAATTCCAACAAAGCATCGAAAACATTAAACATAAATATTACTGGGAGGAGATGAAAACTTGATTAGTCTTTCCAAACATATAATGTACTAAAGAAATATTTTCCGCAGAGTATTGAAATGCAAGAGAAGAACGAAGAGACCACTGATTATGCAGATAAACGTCTTACTAATGGAGATGCAGACAATATTATTAGTGGAGATGATAATGTTGTTCATGAAGAAGGAAATGCAATAAAAAAAAGTGAAAAATTAAATGTGCAGTAATCTCTAACGATAAGGAGTAAACAGAAGCATGATTTGAGAATGTCTTTAAGAGATGGTCCCCTTATATAGGTTTTTTTCATTTTCAACAAATGATTTTAGTCGATCAGTCATTAAAATGTCGGAGAGTAGTGTGACGTTGATCCTTTTGAATTGTTGAAATATTTTTTATAATTTGAACTCTCTTATTTACCAATCAATTTGAATACTTTGTATATTTAAATTTTATTATACTACCAAAAAATGTTTATCATGCATACAAATTGCTATTATTGTTTACTTGAATGGCGATGGAATGCTGCAAACTGGCTGGCCCGTGACTAGTTTTCTAAATCCAGATTCTGTAGTGGCCACTGCTGCATGTGAAGGGGAAAGAAGGAGGGTTATATTCATTTTTTTTTAATTTATTAAATAATTAGATTTTTTTAATGAATTTATATTGTCTACGTGGCATCCACATGAACACTACATGATGATTCATTAACGGTCAATAGTATTGACCATCCAAATTGACGAAAAATTCACCGATCAGGCCAAATTAGTCTATCTGGTGTATAGTTCAGGCCAGAATAGTAATTTATAAAACCACGGGCCAAAGTTGATTATTAACGTATAGTTCGTACTGTATTAACCCATTTTTAAAATAATAATTGATATATCTACATAATAAAAAAATAGTATTACGATGACATGTCATGATGGAATACAAAATAAATTTTTTTATTTAGATACATATGATCCAAATGGAGATGAGGTTTTCTCATACTAACTAATTTGGGAATGTAGTAACTAGTAAGCAAATAAAACTAATGTACTTTGATAAGTGTCAGGTTGTTGTCTTCCCAAACTATCTTTAGAGGAAAACAACTTCGAACAAACATTTCACATCTCTACTAGAGGTGCTCGCTCTAGTTTCTTTGCCATTAGTTAACTTACCACCGAGTTTCTTGTTACTTAATTTCATTTGCAATTGGCAAGCAAGCAATAAAGCTTGCAAGTTAATTAGCTAGTGGATGTAAGTACAGGTTCACCAGTGTTTGTTGTTTCAATGGAACTCAAATCTTAATCCCACATTGGAAACTATTAAGATGCAAACGCTGTATTTAATTGGCACGCTTTCCTAGGTAGTCGCTGAGTTCGGTAACGCGGGCTTGTGACCCAAGTGGGAGCATTAAAGTGTTGGGACATTGGGCTGACTGATGAGGTTGGGCTTGTGTGGCTTAACCCTGGCCTGCCCGTTCCAAGTTTGGAGTTGGAGTTCTGCTTCCTCGGCGAAAGCTTAGGGAGACCGTCCTCCTAGAATGGAGGGTACCGCGTCAGGCTGGTTTAACAGAGCAGCGACAACCTCTCCCTCTAGACAGTGGAAGGATAACATGCCCGTGCTGGCAGATCCCGTTGGGCCTCATCGGTCGCCTTAACTGAACCAACACTTTTTTCACGTTGGGGCCGGCTATGAAGCCCAGATTAGTTCCCTCTAGACAGTGGAAGGATAACAGGCCCGTGCTGGCAGATCCCGTTGGGCCTCATCGGTCGCCGTAACTGAACCAACACTTTTTTCACGTTGGGGCCGGCTATGAAGCCCAGATTAGTTGTGGTGGGTCTCATATTTCTTTTCTTCTCTTTTGGTCTTATTTTAACATGAAATGAACTAATATTATTGGAGTTCGGCTTCCTCGGCGAAAGCTAAAGAGACCGTCCTCCTAGAATGGAGGGTACCGCGTCAGGCTGGTTTAACAGAGCAGCGACAACCTCTCCCTCTAGACAGTGGAAGGATAACAGGCCCGTGCTGGCAGATCCCGTTGGGCCTCATCGATCGCCTTAACTTAACCAACACTTTTTTCACGTTGGGGCCGGTTATGAAGCCCAGATTAGTTGTGGTGGATCTCATATTTCTTTTCTTCTCTTTTGGTCTTATTTTAACATGAAATGAACTAATATTATTGGATCGTTTTTGTTGTTCAAATAAGCAAAGAGGAGAATAATAAATAAGAGCGGTCACAGTCGAAGGGGCGGCATAGAAGAGACATGGTAGGTTGGTTGTACAGACAAAAGAAGCAAACCAGCCTGGTCTGCGGTTTCCTCACTTGACCCGGTCTCGGTTGGTTGATGGGGTCTTTCTCCAGCCGGGAATTTTGGGTTCGGATCTATTGTAGGACTAGGACAGCCTGGAGACCAAACGATTTATACATGGTAGTATAATTTATATCATTAGCTGTATAGTTTACTAGTCATCGGAGTGTTGATTGGTTCTTAGGAAGATTAATGTAAGTAAGTATAATACTTACCTACTTGGGCCAAGATCAATTTGATTAATGAATAAACATAGTCAATGTGATTCAGGCATTTGGGAAGCTAATTTCTCGTGTTCTCACGGGGTCAAGTGTTTTTCTTTGAATTGGAACTTTGGGTCAATTCAATTACATTAGGAATTTTATGAGGATTAAGATAAAGTACAATGGAAAATGACTGAGTGATCCATTCAACCCATACAAAGTGGATGGTGATGATGACAATTGGTGCTCAGATGCCGCAGTGGCGACATTCAAGATAGAACATTACGAAAAACGAAACGACAGAATGATTAATTCCAATTATGACAAAAGGGCTAAATGCGAGTGGTGTTACATCGAAGGACGAAGATGACAATTGGTGATTGGAATTTTTTTGTTACATTAATTATTCTCTCTCTAAATACCGCTTATTTCCATGGTGAAATGGTTATTAGTTCTCCCTCCATCTGTTCTTTGGGTATATTTTTTTATGCTAGCCTTATCCATGTTGTTCATTTGCTATAACTGCTTTAAAAAATTTAACTATTATATTTGTTTCAATTTTATTGCACCTATGCCAATGTTATTCACTTGCAATTGCAACCGGATGTAGTGAAATTTATAATATAATCTTAAGACACAAACTCTTCAACAATAAAAAACCATAAATAATAAAACAATGACAAAGATGATATGACAAACGATATAATTCTACATACATAAAATTGTACTAAGGTGTGACGTCATGATGTAATTCAAAATAAAATTTTCAATATAAATTTCTAATGATCCACCTGGATATGGAGTTTCTAATACTACTAATTTTAAACTTTGAATTATCAGATTCGAATACCTTCATTAAATTAACAGATTCGAATTCCTTTTTTTTTTTTGCCATAGATAGATCGTAATAGATAGGGTATTACAGTGCGGTGAAAATAAAAAAGCGGTAGTCAACCAAAAGGGTTGCTACCGATGCAAGGGCCGTTTGTGCCACGCGATGGGCAGCCCTGTTAGTACTACTAAGAGCAAAAACAAAAGAAACAAATGTAAAAGAGGTCTTCAAGCATTGCTCCACCTCCACCTCGATCATGATCGACATCATTCTCCATTGCTCATCGTATGACCAATTAGGATTCACCACAAGTAACCGCCTCCAACACCAAATCTCATCGATCCATCCTTCCTAATCCTTCCTTCCCTATCATTGACAGTAAGAAAAAGTTAGTTACTGGGTAGCTTGCGACGGCGGCGCGGCGGAGGGACGGATTGAGGAGGAGGAGCAGAAGTTGATCGAGGATGTGGCCATGGTGGACTTCAACCTGCTCTGCTCTACCGTCGCGCTGCACACTCAGGGCAAATGGACGGACAAGGTCCAAGCCGACGACGAGGAATTCCACGAAGGCGGCGCCTCCGTGTTCCGGATGTGGAAGGCGGGGTGCTCGATCTCTGTGACGACCGCCGCATCGCCGTCGAATCCTTCTGTTTCCGGCTGGACGAACGGGCCGACCTCCCGGCTTGTCCTGCGGCCTTCTGGTTTGGCGCGATTTCAGAGAATAGATTGAGGGAAAGAAGAACTCGCGGAAGACGGAGGCTTATAGAGTACAGAGTGCCACAGAGGAATGAGATGTAGCGGGTGAATCTACTGGTTACGGCGGTAACCGTCAAAAGCACCGTCGGTTACATTTCCGGGGCAGTGGCGGTTACTTTTGGTTTTGATCATGCATGAGAGGGAAAGGAAGCAGCGGGAAAGCACCCTGCTCTGGCTACCCTCTGGATTTGTTTCTCCCTCTCTCGCCGTCGTGCGATCCAGCAGATTCCTGCGCCACGCCATCGTGCGTCAATCCTGGATTTGACTCTATCCTTGAAATCCTTCTCGTGGATCTTATTTTTTTGTAGGGGTTTTTTTACGAGTGGCGGTCCGGGCTCCTACGGCGACTCCCACCGTGGACGGCGAGTCTTTCCGGCTTTGTTACTGCGTTGCGGTTTCTTTTTGGTGTAGTTACAACTCTTGGCAGGCACGTTCTCAATTTTTTATTTCGTTATTTATTTTCTTATTTTAAGGGTCAGATTCGAATTCCTTCATTAGCATCTAACTATGAAATTCAACTCATTTAACCCTTATAAAAAAAGCTAATTAGGGAATGTAGTAAGCAATCAAACAAATGAACTTTGCTAAGCGACGAGTTGTTTTCTTCCTACTTTATCTTTAGTTCCTGTCTAATGCTCATCCAACAAAATGAAGCGGCCAATTCTATTGGCTACGTCAGGAAACAAACATTAAACTTCCCGCGCCAGCGGTTTAGCGCCAAATCCTTTTTTTGTTCTCTCCCATTTTCTATTCAAAATTCAGCAACAGAAGGAACTTAACTGGGTAGTGTCAAGTGTCAACACGGAATTTGTCCTCCTCTTTTGGTTTTGGCTTACCATAAAATATTATTTTCTGCCCACACTGTACTCTTACTACATTCTCTATTTGCTCCCCATAGTTCATAAATCTTTTGTTTTGATACCTCAGCTCAGAAGAAAATATTGATCTAAGCTCTTTTAATGTTTGTTCATAATTTCTTCCTTGTGAAAGATTTTGATGCTCTTTTTTTTTTTTTGCCACAGCAGGAGACAGACAAGAAAAGTCTCAAATATCATATTGATGACAGTCCGACAAAGCCTTGTGAAAGGTATATAAGAAAAGGTGTTAAAAATGGTTATTTTGCGTGTTTCTCCAAAAACAGTTATTATTGTCAAAAATTGAAAAATATGACTATGCAGGTGTATTTTGGCTTTCTAAATTTTTTTATGAATACGTAACTAACGTAAGGCTGAAAACAGCGCAAAACCAGAACTTATTAAGTACTAAATAGCCACCCAATTAAAATTACATGATTAGAATATGAATTTTATAACCTCAAAGTGGCAAGTAGAAGATATCCTAAAAGTTTGAGGGGCCAACCGTCTTCTTCTCCTTTCTCTCTCTCACACACTCCACTTTTTGTTTCTTCCCATTTCAACTCATCAAACTCCGCCACCTACAAACTCTAATTCTCAAATTTCCACTCAAACACTTCTCTCGCCATTAGAGCTCTGCTCCCATTTCCAGAGACACCCATCAAACGAAGCCATGGAAATTTCCTCCTTTGTCCTGCTACTAACCCTCGCCGCCGCTCTCTTCCAACTACTTCCGCCGGCGGCCGCCCGGCAGAACTACTCCGGCCTCTCATCCCTCAACTGTGCCGCCTCCGACGAACTCGCCCCGTCCCCAGCGTTTCTCTACACCTGCAACGGCCTCAACCGTTCCTGCCAATCCTTCCTCATCTTCCGATCCACTCTCGATTACAGCTCCCCTGCCGAAATCGCCGAGCTGACGTCATCCGACGCCGCGAAGATCGCCGAATTCAACGCAATCGCCGACGATCCCTCCTCGGGATTCGAGCTGGGTAAAGACGTAATCGTCCCCGTTACCTGCTCTTGCTCCGGCGACGGCGAACGATACTACAGAGCAAACACGAGCTTCACCGTGACGAGGGCCGCGGGGACTTACTATGTCGCGTCGACGGTTTTATTCGACGGGCTGGCGACCTGCGCGGCGATCAGGCGCGGGAACCCAATTCCCGACCGCGAATTGAAACCCGGAATGAAAATCCAGGTCCCGCTCCGGTGCGCCTGCCCGTCGGCAGATGAGGTCTCCGGCGGAGTAATTTACCTGCTCACATACCCGATTAGCTCCGACGACAGCTTGCCTGATCTGGCCAGGAGGTTCAATGTCACGCCGGAGAGAATCCTCGACGCCAACGGTCTAACCGGAGACCCGAATTTGGTTCCGGGTACCACAATTCTGATTCCGCTCTCAGGGCTTCCCCTGAGCTCAATGAGTAAAGTCCACAGCAAGGTTCCTCAAATTGCACCTCCGCCAGGGCCCACAAAGTCCGCCGGCGGAGGAGCTCCGAAATCGAAGGCGAAAGCACTCGAGCTGGCGGGCCTCGCCGCGGCCTGCTTCCTGCTCCTGGTCAGCATCGCCGTGGCGGTGATTTGTCTGATTCAGGGGGAAAGGAAGAGGAAAAGTTACGCCGGCGAGATGAGGAAGGAGAGAGTGAAGCAGGACCTCCGAGTCGAGATAGCGAGCTGCGAGCGAGCTCTGAAGGTGTTTGGGATCGAGGAAGTGAACAGGGCGACTGGGAAATTCTGCCCCGGGAAGAGAATCAAGGGCTCTGTTTATTCAGGGGAGTTCGGAGACAGAGTATTTGCGGTGAAGAAGATGAGCAGGGAGATCGATATATCGCTTGAGGTCAACATTCTGATGAAGATCAACCATTTCAATGTGATCAACCTCTATGGCGTTTGCGACGACGGGCAGAGCTTGTACTTGGTCTCCGAGTACATGGAATTCGGATGCCTGAAAGACTGGCTAAAGAGGGGAAGAAAGGGCGGAGAAGAAGAAGGCGGAATTGGATGGGAGATTAGGGTTCAGATCGGTCTCGATGTCGCCAACGGACTTTACTATCTCCACAACTTCACCAAGCCCGCGTATGTTCATCAGGACATTAAGACGAGCAATGTCCTTCTGAACAGTGACCTGAGGGCCAAGATCACGAACTTCAGCCTGGCGAGGTCGGCGGCGGCGGCTAGGGACACTAATGTCACGGTGCATTTGGTTGGGACGCGAGGGTACATGGCGCCGGAGTACGTGGAGACCGGGGAGATCACTCCGAAGATCGATGTCTACGCGTTTGGGGTCGTGTTGCTGGAGCTGATCACGGGGAAGGAAGCCGTGTTGGTGGCGAGGAACGGAAAGGAGACTCTGCTTTCGACGACGGTGGTTTCTCTGGCAGAGAAAGGTGGGTTGGAGGAGGCGTTAACGTCGTATGTTGATGCTAATATGGGAGAAACTGGGGTGGAGATGGCACTGCCTTTGTTCAGGTTGAGTTTGGCCTGTTTGAGACGGGAATCGGAGACTAGACCAAACATGGAGGAGGTCGTCTCGAGTCTGGTGAAGATTCTGACGGATTTGAGAAGGTTGAGATCGTTTGGTGACGATTCGAGTACCGATCGATCGGTGATCCCTCTCCGGCGTGGTTCGAGGAATGAGAACGATTGGAGTGTCGAAACTGCCTCATGGTAAATGATCTGTTTGGTAATAATGTCCGAGAGAAAAATCAATTGTATCTTTTGTGTGGGGGGGGGGGGGACTATATGTTTATATGTATACATCAATGTAACTAATAAAACTTGAAAAGTTTTTTTTTTTATAATGATGAACAAATTTTATTAAAATAAATAAAGTTACAGGAGAGAAAAGGGCGGGAGAAAGAAAGGAAAGGTTACTGCACAGAAGCTGCAGAAACAGTACAAATACAGGCAGCAAAACAACAAAAACGAGGGGACTAAACATGGCGCCCAAAACAAAATCCCACCCGTTAAGAACTAGCCGAACCGATCGTAGCCTGCCGCAACGCTTCTACCCAAGGATCAGCAGTGTCCTTTTCCACTTTGTTTGCCACAACCAACCATCTCGCAATCAAACTACCAATCTTAAACGCAATGACATTCTCCGTAGTTGCTCTGTCTTCAAAGATCCTATAATTCCTTTCTCTCCACACACTCCAGCACAGAGCATGCAGAAACGTCCTTGTGCACCAGTCCTTCGGGCAAGCAGGTTTCCTCCGTGGCCAAATCTGTATTACCTGTGATATGTCCGACGGTACCTGCTCCAAGTGCACGAAAGTTGCATTCTATCCCAGATTTTGCGGGTGAAGCAGCAAGTGATAAAGATGTGATTGGCATCCTCTTCGCTTGAACCGTAGAGAACGCATTTGCTGGGGAAGCTCCATCCCCTCCTCTTCAGGGAGTCGTGCGTAAGAATTTTCTTCTGCTGTACGATCCACAAAAACGTGCAAACTTTAGAGGGAATATGCCCCTGCCAAATTAGCCTGTAAGGAAAATCTTCCCTCAGACTGTACTTCTCCTTCAGGAAAAAATCCCACTGTACACACGTTCTTAAAAAAAATTCTCAAAATACATAAGTTATAAAAAAATTTCCAAAACTACACATGTTTGGGCATCACCGTGTTCGACAAAGGCGGTGAAGACTATCACCGCTTTTAATAAAAACGGTGAACATTTCACCGTTTTAAATTAAAACGGTGATGCCTTCACCGTCTTAGTCTAAAACGGTGAAGGCTTCACCGTTTTTATTAAACGCGGTGAAGGAGCTGACGTGGACAAACGCGGGGTATTCACCGCGTTAGACAAACACGGTGAATACCCCGTGTTTGTTTACGTCAGCGATCCGGGCCAATGTGCTTTCACCGTGGCCGTTGGATGCGGGTGAGGCGCGGATCGTGGTTTTCTTCCCACGATCCGACGCCTCACAACACGCCACGTCCCCTCAACATACACCGCGTTTGTTTACAGCGATGAGTTCACCGCGTTTGACTAACGCGGTGAAGGCGCTCCAATTGAATGCTACGCAGGCGCCTCCCCCCTTCCCCCAACTATAAATACCCCCTTCCCCTTTCACTTTCAACTCACCCCACAAACATTTCACTTCTTTCTCCCTCAATTTATCCGCTCTAGTCTCGTTCTAAGTATGCTCTGTGGTTGCGGCTAAGTCCGATCTTCCACATCAGAAAGAATTACTAGAGTTTGACCGTAAAGCCCCCGTCCCTTACAAACCTAAAATCGTCGAACCTCTGTCCGGCCTACGCCAAAAAATGGACGAAGAGGCTCTTCGTGTAGGTTTTTGGTTTATGATTTTTTTTGAATCGAAACAATTTGATTTTTTGTTTTTTTATCAAAACAATCTCTGATTTCATTACTTTTTTATAGATGGGTGCCGAGATATACGATCCTCGATTGTATATCCATTATGGCCCAAGGGATGCGAGTCTCTTAACCGATCAAGAAGCTCATCGCTCCCGTGCTATTTGGGATAACTATCCGGTAATTTTTTGAGTATTCTTGCTTTATTTTATTATTTTCTAAGGTTTTATTTTGCTTTATTTAATCTAATAAATTGTTATTTTCCCTATTTGTTTTAGGAATCGCTTGTTCCCGTGGTTCATAAAGGGACCAATAACTTGCCCGCTTGGCATCCAAGGTTGGAGCCCTACATAGCGAGGACCGGTTTGGGAATGTTGCGCCATTTTTTGCGGATCGAGATCGACAACGATCTGCTTACGGCAATGGCGGAACGATGGCGTCCCGAAACCCATACATTCCACCTTCCGGAGGGGGAAATGACGATCACCCTCAAAGACGTGGCGATCCTCACCGGGCTTCCTATTTCTGGAGATGCAATCATTGGTTCCACGACCAAACCCGAAGGAGGTTGGGGGCCGCTCATACGTGATCGTTTGGGCTTCGACATGCCGACCACCACACCAATTCAAGGACGGGGGCATCCACCGTTGAATGCGGGGCAAGTGTCGGTCCCGTGGCTGGTATCTCACATCCAGCAAGAGGTGGAAATCAATGACGAGACACCGGAAGAACAAGTCGAGCGCTACGCCCGCATCTACCTCATCGGTTTGGTGGGTGGATTTTTGTTCCCCGACAAGTCCAACCGGTGGATTCAAGGCATATGGTTGCCATTGCTCACTGGTGACTGGGATGCAATTGGAGAGAAGAGTTGGGGATCGGCCGTGCTAGCGGGCGTATACCGGGAGCTGTGTACTTGCTCGAAGGTTGGGGCAAAGCAAGCTGGTGCTGCGATGTTCATCCTGCAACTGTGGGTATGGGAGCATCTCCCGATGTTCGCACCTCTCGACCCACGTCCATACCGGAGAAACGATGATGAACTCAACTTTCTGCAAAATCTCCCCTACGGTGTCAAGTAAGTTTATTTCGTACTTAGCCCAATTTAATTTTGATTGTGTACTTAGCTAGATTTAAATTGAATTTATTCCGTACATAGCCCAATTTAATTTTGATTGCATGCTTAGCTAGATTTAAATTGAATTTATTCCGTACTTGGCCCAATTTAATTTTGATTGCATGCTTAGCTAGATTTTAATTTTATTTATTACGTACTTAGACCAATTTAATTTATTATATGCTTAGCTATATTTCAACTAAATTGAATCCGTACTTTTACTTACAAGGTGGATAGGAGCAAATACGAATGACCATCAACCTGAGCATTCGTTATTGTTTTATCGTTCTGAGTTAGATAAACCATGGTGGAATCAGGTAATCATATTTTGTCCATATTTGAACAAGTTAAATTTTGTCAATGTAAATGGTCATTAATTTCGAATTTTTTAATGAATATAGGTTATATGGGATCCATATCCACGTGAAGTGGGTGAGCTGCATCATCTTAGGCACCCTCTGGATCACGAGACGTGGTTGTGCAAAGTGCCATTGATCTGCTGGCACATGGTGGAATGGCACCTACCCGATCGATCTTTGAGGCAATATCGAATGGAGCAACCAATTCCACAAGACCCGCCAGCCGGTTTCAGGGAGCTACATGCTATTGACCTCCGACACACTTCAAAGAACTGGGTGCTAAAGCATGGATTCTACATCAACATCTGGGAGAATCGGTCCCAATGGGTGGTGCAAGGGATGCCGGAGACGAGACCGATGGGCTACCACGATGGGTACATGCAGTGGTATCGGAAGTTCACCATGAGATGGGTTTCAAAGCAAGGTGCTGTGATGGGGTCGTTGGTAAGTCATCCTAATCTCCCTCATTCAAAAATCTATTTATTTTAAGGTTTAGTTAATTTGATAAGATAAGTGCTTTCCTTAGGTTGATGGTTTGGAACATGCCAAGTACACCCTCGAAAGTGCGCCAACCATGGATGAGCGGAAGACTAATTGGTTGACCCGACTTATGAACAACCTCCTGAGTTGTACCAGAGAGCAAAGGAGGGATGTCGTGGCCTATCCTCCCGTTCCTGCCCCGGCACGACCCTCATTCCGTGATGATGCACCCATTGTGCCCCCGGTTGAGCCCCCACGAAGGAGCAAACGCAGGCCTCTACCTACATTCGATGAGGTGCGTACAACTCAAGAAACCGAGATCCCTGAACCGTTCGAGTACCAGTGGGCACCTACAGCGGAAGCCGGTGGAGGGTCATCGAGTCGTGGAGCATCTCAGGAGTGGGACACTTTCTCTCATGGGTTCTCTCAATTCCAACATCAGCAACAGAGTTCGATGTATCAGACCCCGCAACAACAAACTCCGCAACCTCCGATCATTCGCCAAGCTACCGCTCCATCTCAGCCACCACCACCACCATATGTAACCCCAGTTGGGGCTCGGGTCAAGAGAAATCCGCGACCAGCCGTTGAGCGAGCCCGCCAAGAAGCAGCGGCGGAAGGGGGAAGAAGGGGTCGAGGACGTCGTGGAGGACGAGGAGGAAGAGGTGGAGATGGGGGCCAAAATGAAGCAAATGAGTGAATTTATCGTTTTATCATTGTAGTGAACTATCCATGTTGTTTTTGTGCTTTTTAGGTGTTGTTATTTGAGTTTGCATTGTCTAAAAACTATCCTACGCACTTAAGTTGTCGAATTAATTTTCTGGATCATTTTAGCAAGAATCAGTATCTCCCCTCAACACGAAAAAGTTGGGAAAATCAACCAAGATCACATAGAATTTTATAGATCCCAATTCCGAGTCCAAACGAGTGAGATAAGTGAGTTCAAAGAGCGATCGTATCGTTAAAGTATCTTTTGCGTACTAAAAACTAAAACGCGCGTATCTTATTCGTTTGAGGTCGAAATAACGAGCCGTTTGCGGCAGCGCGATCGTATCGACAAGGAGAACATTTTAGAGTTAACATAATACTTGGACTTTAAATGTAAACGGTAATGAATACAAGTAAATGCAAATTAAGTTGATGATGGTTGTCCTGGGCAACGCCTCTTGTCGTGACCAGGTTGTCTGCACTTAGAGCATCGCTTCGGTCCCCTTCTCGTCCGTTCAACTTGATCCATCTCATTGTGTATCCTTTCAACTCTAGGACGGCCTTTGGTGCGTTTTAGGTGCAACGGTGGGATAATCAACTTTCCAGCGTATATAGGCCAATACGCTTCATCTGGCATGGGGCTCAAAGCTGCATTATATGAGTTCCGTATCGCTTGTTCAGTGTAGTACGGACTCACCAGGCTGTTTCTGTTCATGGTTATTGACTTAGCAACCGCCATTGCATGTGAACAGGGTATCCTTTCGTTCTGATACTTTTGACAAGAACACTCCCCTAATTCGTAGTGCAATTTAACCGTTTGACGATTGTGACCACGTCTCCCTCCACCCCATATACCTATTTCGACAGCGAATATTCCTTCACTGCGGTCAAAAAGAACAACCTTATGCTTACTTGATTTTTCATCGTTCTTCTGCATTTGAGCGAATACGTCATGTGCTATTGAATGACCTTGCAACTCCCTCCCTATAGCTTGCTGTAGCCGAGCAACTCGCCACTCGTTGACCTTCCAGTAAGAAATCTCCACGATGACAGAAACAGGCATCGCTCGAAGACCCTTGTACACATTATTTATACTTTCTCCATGGTTGGTAGTTGCAATGCCCCATCTGGCCCCGTTGTCCATATGGAACGTCCACATGGGCAACTCTTGACCTTCAGCCCATACTGCTCCAGCTCGGTGGGTCTGGCGAATTGTTTTCATCTTCTGCTCATACTTTTTTGGTTGATGTGCAACAGCTGAAAGGTGAACAAAATCGAAACTGGTCAATACATGATGAATAACATCAGCTTAATAAACACAAACTTAAATCGCATAAGAAAAACATTAGTACCTGCATTCCAAAGTTGATTTTTGATGTCTTTCTTCTTCCCAAATTTGTGCTGGAAATTGGCGAGCCAGTGTCGAATACACCATCTCCATCTCCATCCCCACTCGTCGGGAAAACCACCAACAGCATTCCTAATCCCCGCATGTCGATCGGATATAATCGTAATATCTTCCCGCTGTGTCACGTGTTCGTGTAGTTGGTCAAAGAACCATGCCCAACTTAAGCTGTTCTCCCCTTCCACTAATGCAAATGCAAGCGGGAAAATCCGCCTGTTTCCATCAATGCCAGTTGCAATTAGAAGACATCCTCTGTACTTCCCAGTAAGGAAAGTTTCGTCAACCTGAATAAAAATTTAGGATCTAATTAGTATGAAATTTACGTAACAGAAAATAATACAACATTTAAAATCGGCATCAGTTGGTTCTATACCTGAATAACCGGTATGCAGAACCCAAAACCGTCAATGCATGGTTTAAAAGCCCAAAAAAGACGATGGAACATCAGCTTATCCTGTACTCGAACTTGATCCTCAGTGTATACATTGTTGTATACTGGGACGAAAACAGTCCCAGGATTGGACTCCTCCATTGCTCCCATAAGTCTAGGGAGTAAAGCATAAGAATCCTCCCAATCACCATACACCTCAGCCATGGCTTTCTGCTTACCATGCCATGCTTTTTTGTACCGTATCGTGTAAGAATGTCGATCCTTCACCTCTGCCATGATAGCTTTCACCTTGATATCTGGTTGTGCTTCTATAAGGTGCTTAATAGTTCTCCCAACTTTCTTTGCTTTTAGTTGCCTGTGATCTTGGGAAAGTATAGAAGAGGAGCATGTGTGGATCGTCTCAGCTTTGCGAATCATCCAAGCACCCTTTCTCTTCATATTTGCAGCCCGCAGTTGCCACGTACAACCCTCTGCATCATGCTTGCATATGACATGTAGTTGTTTACTGTCAGAATATTTTACCTTCCACTCGAAATTGCGCCTCAACGCCTCTTCTGTAAAAGCATCCTGCACAGCGTCTTTCGATGTGAACGCCATACCCACCTCCAAATTGGCCGTCGAATTGTACACTGGAAAAGGGACAAACTCGGGGGGATCATTCTGACTATGTAAAAATTGAGTTGGAACCTGTGTGTAATATGGCGTGGGTGCCTCACGAAATGCCGCCTCATCCTCGTTATCATCAGTATCTTCCTCCTCCTCGCTCACTGATCTCAAATCTTCCTCAGTATCCTCGTCGCTCGACTCGAATGGATAGCTCGGGCTAGAAGGATCAACATGACCACGATCACCAACATCGTCCTCTCGCTCATGCGAAGTACGCCCTGATCGAATGTTATTCTCGATTTCAGACCACTCTGGCCCCCAAGCAGGCCATTCAACACCATCGGCTGGTTGAGGAGGTTGCGAGTATTTGTCCCATCCTGCACTACTCGATCCACCGTAGTTGATTGAACCACCACCCTCCCCGTAACCTCCTGTATAACCACCGCCTTGGTAGTTGCTCGAACTACCACCCCATTCGTACCCTCCTGCAAAACCATCATCATAAGAATACTAGTGAGAATGAGATTCACCGACCGCCTCGGTCTCAACATACACCTCTGCAAGCCGGGCTTGGTTATCGCTTAGGAACTGTAACATCATCGTAACCGCGTCATCATCGTTTATGACAACTTCTTGGAACACGACCCCGCCAGCACTCATGTCTGGATACCGGTAAGTAATTTTGCCAAGTCTCGTCTGTCCGCTCGTACAAACCCTTTCTGCACAAAGATCACAGAGTTCTTGAAAATTGAATCGGGAATCAATTTTCAGCATAATGGATTCGCCGTCCTCATAATCAATGCCTATGTCAGAGTTTGTCACCCTTCCATTCCACCGAATAGTAAGATGAAACTTCTTGAATTTACCCATATCTACAAATCGAGGATAAGTATCTATTAGCTTAAAGACAGTAAAATTAACCAAAATCATATTGTACAACTAATATTATCCATCTCATAACTAACGAACATAAATTCAACTAACTAACAACAACATAATACGAAAATTAAATCATACTATAACTAACGAACATAAATTCAACTAACTAACAACAACATAATACGAAAATTTAATCATACTATAACTACTAAAAACATAATTAGACTATAATATGAAAAGAGACATACCAAAAAATGTCTGTTCTGTGTATTATGCTCGATTTATTTGCTGAAATTTGAAGAAGGGGGGAGTGGTAAGTTTTTGCTTCTGCTGGTGGGTTGGTATTTATAGGAAAATTTGCTACTATTCACCGTTTTTGTCAAACACGGTGAACACCATCACCGCGTTTGTCTCAAACGGTGAATACTAGGTAGGTGTGACCTAATTTTGACCTACCAGGGGTGGGAAACGTGGGAAACAATCACCGCTTTAGGCAACCACGGTGAATGTATTCACCGTTTTTAACTAAAACGGTGATGTATTCACCGTTGTTGACAAACGCGGTGAATACATCACCGTTTTAGATCAAGGCGGTGAATGCGTCACCGTTTTAGTTTTAAACGGTGAAATATTCACCGTCTTTGTCAAACGCGGTGATTACCTTCACTGCGTTTGTCAAAAACGGTGAATGCCAAACATGTGTACTTTGGGAAATTTTTTTATAACTTATGTATTTTAGGAATTTTTTTTAAGAACGTGTGTACAGTGGGATTTTTTCCTCTCCTTCACTAAGCCTTGGTACATGGATCTCACAAACTTCAAAAGTTTGTATGAAGATATTTTAGTCATTATCGTACTACAATTATATTTAGAAAATGACAATGAATTGATTCATTGGGTAACTTGACCAAATCGGCATGACCTATATGAATATTGGGGTGGATCCAAATGGATCTATATGCGTATTAATGGTTTTGGGGTTGGATGACTTTGAATTGGGTCCTATTTGGGTAAATTTCATTTGGGTTAGGCAATTGGATATACTAAAAACAATATCAGCAATTTCATTAACTACTTTTAACACAATTATACACCTTTAACATCAGTGTTTTCATCTTTCTATTTATATCGTAAAATAAAATAAAACAAACATTACATTACATTATAGTTGGATAACTATTTTCTTTTGGAGTTCAAATACTATGGGTCCAATTTAGACTCAAACTTAAAAAGTGAGTATGAATATACCCCAAACCCAAAAATAACATTTACCAAACCTAATTTGATCCATAATAAATTGAGTTTGAACAATACCTAAAAATTGGATCCTTTTTCTCATCCTAATTATATTATAGCAATTTCATCTATTCTCTAAAAACGTGAACAAATTGTTGGACAACCTAATCATCAAAATCATTCACTTTTTATAGGGCTAAATTACATGTTTGGTCATTCAAATTACATAAATATTTCACGTTTGCCACCAGAATTACTTTTCTTTCATATTCGCCACTAACTTTACGATTCGTTTCACAGTTGGTCACCGGCCGTTAGTCTCCGTCAGACTCCGTTAACTCCGTTAATTTTCTGATGACGTGGCAAACGCAGTTGCTGACTGTACCGTTAACTTAATGACATGTCAATTAAAAAAATAAAAAATAATAATTATATGGTGGGTATTGTCCACTTCTCTGCCCAAAATGGGAGTTTTCACTTTGAGGTCTCCGTCTAGTTCTTCTGCCGCTGCAACATCATCTCCGGCGATGCGAGAGTCTTCCAACGGAGGAGGACGACCTTTTTCTTCTTTTTGTATCGCGAAGAGGAGCAGAGCAGGTGGCACGATTTTGGGCCTCTTTTCCAATTTTGGACGATGTCAGAGCAGGCAAAGGGAGGCAAGGCCAGTGGTATCGGATGGGCGGCTTGGGTGGGGGGATAGCGGAGGAAAAGAGAAGATCGCCGACTACTGCTTTGCTTTCTTGCATATATGTCCAAGTTCTGTTCCTCCACAAGCTCCCGCTCTTTCTTTCTTCCTCGTTCACAGTCCCCTCTCCCATCTCCAATTCCTCCACTCGAAGAACACAGGAGAAAAGGAAAAAGCTAGTGCCTTGTAGCTCTCTCTATGCATCGTATGACTTTGCAATTAGGGATTTTGCTTGGGAATTGTTTTGATTTAGGGATTGCTACTGTAACTAGGGTTTTATTTATTTATTTGCCAATTAGGGATCTTGCTACCACAAAGCAATGAAGCATCGATTGCTTCACGAAATGCTGATGAAGAGCGGCAGCGGCAGCCGGAACGTCGATAGCCACCAATTAGAAGGAGGCAGCGGCGATTTTATGGTTTGCAGTTGTCGGCGACCTTGACAAAGACGACGTCTCCTGGAATGTAGGTAACGATTGGGGTTGAAGAGTGTGGCGGCCACTGGAGTTGGCCCGCCAGGCGGAGGAATTGGGCGAACGTTTGGGGGAGAGAGTGCTTCAATTTGGGGAGAAGCACTGAGTAGAAGAAACTAGGATAGCTTGGGATGTCGGGGGTGGGTTTGTAGAATTAGATTAATTTGACCGGCGAGAATCTGAACCAGGTGGTATCGAGATAGGTTAGCAGGAGGGTGAACTGTGTCGCGGTTTCCGCTGAGTCAGCGGTAAGAACTAACTTGCCGTCGACATTTTTTTTTAAATTGGCATGTCGGTCCAGTCAGCAGTTCTGTTTGCCACATCATCAAAAAACTGAAGGAGTTAACGGAGTCTGACGGAGACTAACGGTCGGTGACCAACGGTGAAACGAATCGTAAAGTTAGTGACGAATATGAAAGAAAATTAATTCTGATAGCAAAGGTGAAAGATTTATGTAATTTGAGTGACCAAACATGTAATTTAGCCTTTTTTAGTAATATTTTCACACTTCAATTTCTCTATTTGCTTCCGTTGGCAATTTCTAATCAAAACGGGCCAGTTGATGAACCATCGTCGCAATGACAAACTTTTTATTTTTAATTTTTATAATGCAGTGACAATATTTCAGAAGGAAAGAATGAATAAAATTTCATTATTGAAGTTTTCTAATATGCTGAAAAGGCATATTATTTTCAAATGGGGCAATACTACAAGAGAAGGGCATGGTGGAAAAAAAGACAGCACTTCTACAAACCTACAACTTTCTATTCTATAGAACCAAATTTCTTTCTATGTGCTATGCTCCGAGTTCAGTTCCAAAATAAACAGTACAAAATGGCTGTGTAAATGCAGGGGAGGAAGAAGTACACGGGGACTGTTGGAAGACAGTTCATCAGAAAGGGAACCTCCCAGTGATTCGAATATGTTCAAGAGTTCTTGGAAGCCCGTATCCAAGGTAATACCTCCTCTTCCAGTGCCATCATTTATTAAGGAAGAGGAGTTTGGAAGACTATAGAGAATGAGAATGACTGTAACATCACATTGGCGTGTCAGTTTATAAGGCTCTGTTATCATGTACATGAGCCGCTGTCCTCCTCCAAACCGGTCTTCCTAATACCTGATCATTCATGTTCAAGTTGTTATGCACATTCATTAACAGAAACAAGCAAACAGTTGGTGAACATTATCTTCACCATGCGAGAATAACAAGGAAGAGTATAAGTTAAGAAAAATCTTTCTGGTTCCAGAAAGGATGGGCTCTATTTTCAATATGACCAGCCAAGTTGGTTGGAATCTGTAAAAAATACTCGGTCATGAAGAAAAGGCAATGTCAAGCAAATAATTTGTGAAGGCAAGACAAATCCATATACTAATGGCCATTTGTGAAGGAAAAGGATATAAATTGTAAAGTTAGGCAATGTGCAATAGCTAAAACAATAATTTTGGTTGGACTGAATCAAAGAGAAATTAGGTACTGAAAGCTCACTTCAATGTAACAAAATTTTGCACATCATAATCAGCAATAGGTAGGTTGCACACATGGCATCAGAAGCATTCTGGATGCTAGTATGCATTGAGGCAATGAAGAAATCTTCCAACACCGATCTCATTATTACAACCAACACGTATCCTAACCAGAGCAACAAAGTCATTGAGTAAAGCCAAAAGACCGAGGCCATTGACTATAGCAGGTAAAGCATACAACTGAGTTACCTGAAACCATTGGGAAAATTGACTGAGGCTGTTAGAAACACGATTTTCTATATTATTATTATAATCATTATTAGCATAATTCTTATTATGGTTAGTAGTCTTCTAGTAGAATTAGGTTTATTCTTAGGGTTTTCTGGTATTTCCCTATATATATGTACTTTGAGTCATTCGTGAGATTAAGCAGAAGTTAATAAAGAATTATCTCCTTAATCCCTCTTCCTATACTCTTAATTCTTGATCTCAATCTCTCTAAAGGCCTAGGCCGATTCTTCTATGTTCTTCCCCAATTCTTCTCCAAATCCCTAATTCTACCTTCCCAAATCCCTAAATTCTCAAACATCATCCAATCCATAACCCGTTAGAAACTTTGTTTCTAACATCTGGGATCAGAGCCCGGTTCGAGAATTGAGTTCATCACAACTCTCAACCGGGGACGAGTTCTACAACTGGTTTGATGATGAGCTCTTCAAGGCTCTCGGACCTATCATGGCCAAAGCTGCAGGAACAAGCTCGCCGCATCGGCCGTCGTTGGAGTTCCGAGGAGCTGCCGCTCCTGAAGGAAGAGGTGGCGGCCGAGGCGGCCGACGAAGCACTACCTCCGCAGCTGGTCGAGCGCGACGCGAAGGCTGGGGAGCGGCAAACCGAGACGACATGGTCACCAAGACCTTCGGAGCCAACGTGGGCTCAAAAGCAGGAACTAATGTGGCAGATCGTCGACTATTGGAAATCGTACGCATTACGATGTGAGAAGGATGAAGAGGACGCGAGGCGGCCGCGATCCGCAAAGGCTGGCTGGGTCGACGAGCAGCAAACTTTGACGCACACTGCGGTTGACGATGACGCAGCAAAGAAGCAGTCATCGATGGCGGGTGATGAGGAAGTCGACGAGGCAAAGGTGACTAAGTCACCACCAACACTGGCAACTAAAACCGCCACCGTACTCCTTCCAGCTGCTGTCAAAGATGGAGATCTGGATGTCGAGATTCAAGATAAGCAGCAGCTCCCGTCACAACCAGCCACCACCACTGTGGCTTCACCACTAACACCGTTTGCAGCGGTTAAACAACCATCCAGGGAGAAGAAACGAAACAAGGCTACCGAGGTTCCCTTCGCGGTCGTGACTGAAGAAGGTCTTGCCTCTTCCGTCTTTGTTCCCGACAAGGAGAGGGTAATCGCACCTGAATAAGAATTTCAGGCCAAACATCCGGAGAAAAGATTGTCACAGAGACGCTGTACAAACTGGCGATACAGGAAGAAAGATAAGTTGTCGAAGATGGAGGAGACAGTGATGGGCTGCCTGGGTGTGTCTCCGGAGCAGCTAACCGCGCAGGAGGCACGGCGTTCGTCGGCGGCTCCAATCGAGGTGTTGACGACCGGGGAGAAGAAGCTGGAAGTGGGGCGGTTGCCCAGCCGCCCGATGGGCGATTCGCCACTAGAGGAAGAGCAGGAGAAGAGAGCCGCGGAAATAGGGGCAATTCGGGAGCGGCTGAATGATGAAACACCGGAGCAGATTCGTCAGAATCCTTCGACGGTAGCATTAAACGCTCCATCACCCGTAACTGGAGAGCCTCGAGCGACCAGGGGAGCCGGGATTAGCTCGATATCAGCGGAGCTTTGCGTCAGCACCGTCCGACAAGGAGAGGCAGAGACGGAGCCGTCTGTCGTGTCGAATGGAAGGGAGAAGCAGCTTTGAAGGCCGGAAGACGGTTCGATTCCTCACCGCCGGATGAACTGCTTGCCGCCGGAAATGATGTCGAAGACGAGGCATGCGACGGGATGGCCCTCGGATCGCCGGGTGGGCTGCTCCCCGCCAGGAAATACGTCGGAGGGGCTGCTGCTGGGGAACGAGATGGAGAAGGAGGGCGGAGGATTCTCTCCTCGTGCAAAAACTAGGTCTCCAGTCCTCATCCTCGCAGTACAGGCTTCGTTGGGTCGTGCACCTTGGGTCGCATATCTAAATGGCCCAATAGAAGTGGGCCAAAGGGTCAACGAAGTGGGTTCCATGAGTGGTAGAACGATGCCGCACAAGCTTCCGGCACCACCGACCGTGTTGATCATCGTCGAGCCATCTGTCGCGACCAAGAAGAGCGGCGTTGCCGCTGGAGCACGAGTGGCCGAGTCTATCGTTCTATTTGACGGACTAGGTTTGTGGAAAAGGTTAATTAATGCCTTGTGCTGCCTTGGAAAGTGGGGAATTTTGGTGCCAAATGGAGGCGCCGATAACCATGGTCTCACCGGTGAAGGTACTGTATACAGAGTTGGACTGCCGCCAAGTCCTCGATGGGGGAACGATGTAGCGGTGGCGGGAAAAGAACTCATTGAGGGTTCACGTGGGACATTTCTTGGAGCCATGGTGAGGCAGGAGGTAACAGCTCGCAGCATTTGTCAACACTTGGGAATTTCGCTTGCTGGGGACAAGTGGGAGAGTGGCAGTGGAGAGAATAAGTACTACATGTTCTTGGACAATTACTATATGGAATTCGAAGTGAAGGATAAGTGCTCATTGAGCTTTGATCCTCATGATATGAGTCGTTTGAGAAGTGGAGGATTGATGGAAGCATGGACTGTTGATGTTAGATTTGTTAGTAGGCTTGAGCATAATTGGAAGAAAAGGAAGCGCAAGAAGCAAAGAAGCGACGGTCGGATTGTACGAGAAGGTTGGAAGAAATGGTTCAAGATGGACAACCTTGAGGACAAGGTTGGTTTGAAGGGGGAGGAGATGTTAGAAACACGATTTTCTATATTATTATTATAATCATTATTAGGATAATTCTTATTATGGTTAGTAGTCTTCTAGTAGAATTAGGTTTATTCTTAGGGTTTTCTGGTATTTCCCTATATATATGTACTTTGAGTCATTCGTGAGATTAAGCAGAAGTTAATAAAGAATTATCTCCTTAATCCCTCTTCCTATACTCTTAATTCTTGATCTCAATCTCTCTAAAGGCCTAGGCCGATTCTTTTCTGTTCTTCCCCAATTCTTCTCCAAATCCCTAATTCTACCTTCCCAAATCCCTAAATTCTCAAACATCATCCAATCCATAACCCGTTAGAAACTTTGTTTCTAACAGAGGCTGGTTGATATATATTTCCTGGATGATATGCATTGGATTGCGACATTGAGGTGGAGGGGCAGGAGGAGATTCAATATTCAAGCTTTCTTGTAAATCTCTAGCAACTTGCTCATCTTCTTCTAACTGACTCTCGTCTGCGCATTGAGTTCAGCAATTTAGGGGAAAAAGTAATAGTATTCTCGGAAGAACATTTCGTCTCAAAGCACTTTGAAAATCGATATAATAAAAGCGTTTGATTCGGTGGACTGGCGATTTCTGGTTAAAGTTTTTGTTGCTATGAGATTTCCTTCAATGTTTATAAATTGGCTTCATATGTGTGTCCACCCTGGAATAGCCACCGAACGAGGAATCATGGAACTCCTACAATACCGTAGTCACCAAGGAAGACCCCTGAGGAAGAACCAGGCATCCCTTGAAGAACACCAAGCCCTGCCGAAATGAGTAGTTACGCGGAGCCTCACTGACTGCGATATCCCGACACCCTGCAGATAAGGTTCGGACTATATGAGATCTCGCAGCGCGTCCCAAAACTGAGGCACCGGTCTTGTCACTGCCGCCAGTACCTCGTACCCCTGTTTTCGGGATAGCCCATCGGCCACCACGTTGGACGGTCCCGGTCTATAGTGGATCTTGTAGTTATAGCCTAGTAGCTTATAGACCCACTTGTGCTGGTCTGGAGTGGATACCTGCTGCTCTAAGAGATTCCGCAGGCTCTGGTGGTCAGTATAGATGTGAAACTTCTGTCCTAGTAAATACGGTCTCCATATATGCACTGCAGTGAGGATTGCCTGCATCTCATTCTGGTAAGTAAACCATGCCTCTTTGGACGGGACCAAGATCTTACTCATATAAGCAATCAAGTGCCGATCCTGTGATAAGACCGCCCCGATTCCCCTGCCCGACGCGTCCGCTTCAATCACCAACGGTCTGGCGAAGTCTAGCATGGCAAGAGTCGAGGGTAGATGTCATGGCCTGCTTCAATCACTGGACCGTTGTGTTCGCCTCCAGTGTCCTCTCAAACATGCACTTCTTCAACAAGTTCGTCAAGGACCGGGCAATCATGCTGTATCCCTTAACAAAATTCTGTTAGTAGCCTGTTAAACCTAGGAAGCCTCACAGCTCTATAACGGTGGTCGGTACCAGCTAGTCCACCATAGCTTGAATCTTGGATCGATCCACCTATACATCCTGCTGAGTGACAGTGTGCCCCAATTACTCCACCTCCTGGACCCCAAATGTGCACTTGGAAGCCTTGATGTAGTACTGGTGATGCTACATCTCAAATACCGCCTGCAAGTGCTGCAAATGTGCCTCCCACGACGCATTGTATATGAGAATGTCGTCAAAAATACCAACACATACCGTCGCAGTAGGGCCCGGAAGATGTCATTCATGGCTTCCTGAAAGGTCGAGGGAGCATTGCACATGCCGAATGACATGACCAGAAATCATAATGGTCGGTTTGAGTCCGGAAAGCGGTCTTGTGCGCATCCTCCTCCTGCATCCGGATCTGATGATAACCGGCTGTCAAGTCCAACTTTAGAGAAATAACAAATATGCCATTCATACTCGGCCCATTCAGACTAACCCGCCCCTACTCACCCAACCCGCTCGACGGGTGTCTATCATACTGACATTATACCACAATAAAAAATAAGGGCCGCAAGACTATTATATAACCATTGAGGAGTCAACTATGCATAATGTCAAAATGTCACACACGATAAGAGGTAGGATACTTCAAAGCTCTTCTATCTATGTGTTAGAACAACGCTGCTTGGGGGTAGATCACCATCAGAAAACCCCTTTCGAATCCAGGTATAGTGATGACGACACTTGCGCATAGTGGATTCATCGACCCTTGTTCCATGTTCCGATGCCAACAACCACAGGCTATAAGTCGGGGGAGA
The DNA here is from genome assembly GCA_946122785.1 of Linum tenue. Taxonomy (NCBI): domain Eukaryota; kingdom Viridiplantae; phylum Streptophyta; class Magnoliopsida; order Malpighiales; family Linaceae; genus Linum; species Linum tenue. Next base: position 78,947,666 of record CAMGYJ010000008.1, on the reverse strand, counting down.
ACTTGAAAGTTCAGTTTTCCTAAGGCATTATTGGCCAATATTTCCGATAATTTCACAGAAGAAGCAGAACTGCGACAAACGCTCAAACTTTAGATTCACCTCGAACCTCCCTTTGCCATAATCTTCATGAGCCGTTGTAAGATACCATGGCAGATGAAGCGATGTATCAAGAAATACTTTGGAGTTGTATGTAGAGACAACCAAAGGTAATCGACCGATGAAGAGCCCCTGACACAACCTCTCCCAGAGCAACTCAAAGTTTGAATCTGAAGAGTAGAGTACAACTATTTGGAGGGATACCCCATAATTGTACTAGGAGAGGAACTTTCAGGAGTGAATTGGTGACAACATGTGTCACAGGGACCCAATAGATGATATGTATCATGATATTCGGGAGGATCCATGGAGAAGCCACCACAATGCTTTCAAGATCATTCACATTAGACAACACAAACTGAAGAAGCCCCATGTTTAGAGGATAGATCGAAAGGGAGCCCACCTAACTCGGGCCATGATGGATTGAAGGATAGATCAATAACAAGCCCACCTAACTCGTTGTGTAGACCTAGGAGAAAGAGCAAGCCCATCCCATAAACCTCCCCGAAGAAGGATAAGAACGAAACTCTCCCACGTGATCACTTATGATTCTTGGGATAAGAAGGGTAAACTCTAATCCCTAGTGACATCATTGACGTGGCAACCGCACGCAACACCTATTAGGGGTGGGCATTGGGTGGGTCGGGTGGATTTTGACCATAAAATGCACCCACCCCCGTTTAAACGGATTGATAATTTTTAACCCACCACCCACCCACATTTAGTCTCGGGTTGGGTCGGGCGGATGGTGGATGATGCGGGTGGGTTTGTGGGTTCACCCACATCACAATTTATATAATATAAAGGAGTCAACTTGACATGATAATAGGTGAAGAGAATCATCGAGGGAAACCAGAAGTTGAAATAGGGCAAAAAATGTCGAATTAGTTCTTAAATTGGACAGAAATTCTATTATGAAAGAGTTTTCTACAGATTGAGACGATTATTAGGTGCAAGGAACTAAGGAAAATAATTCCACAAAGGAAAGAGCGTTGATCTAGGCACAAGAATTAGAGAAAAAAGTAAAGGGAAGAAGAGGGGATCTCTATTTGGAAGGTTGGCTTTGAGGTTCAAACTCCAGGAGCAGTCCGAGTTTATATCTAACGTCTCCACTCTCCTCTCTTTAGCGCCAACGACTTTGAATTTTTTGCTGTTGGGTTGAGCGGGTCACCCGCACACTCACCCACAACCCACCCACCACCCGGCGGATGGCTCCCAGCGCAACCCGTCACCCACCCATAGACCCACCCACTTAACGAAATTCGGGTCAAATGCGGGTGGGTCGGCCCAAACCCGCGGATGATCCGCCCGCATGCCCAGCCCTAACACCTATGAAATAGCCCATCTGTTAGGGCACCTGGCAAACAACCGGAAGGAGAAGCTCGGGTCGTGAAAAGTAAAGTTCCCCATAGAAAACAGGTGCACTGAGCGGGCATCGGCTGATGGCTGAACGACAACACAGGGAGAATCGCACGAAGGCGAAAATACCCAAAAAGGAAGCAAATCGGAAGAATTTGAACAACCGAGCTTTAATTTCTTGCCGCCATCGACTGCTTCTTCCCAGGATCCTACTACTGTCCCTACCGGCTCACCTGCCGCCGAATTCGCTTATAGAAGCTTTACCGCCATAATTGATAGTCTTCGTCACCTAGTCGGAAAGTGCCCACCGCCGTACAGATTTGCAGTCGTCGTTGACAACATGTAGTTCTTCATAAAGGCACAGTAGCATCAATCTGATAGCGACAATACAACTACCGTGAAAATTGCCTACGAGTTCCAAAGCTTGGGTAAGCTTGCTAAAGGGGCGTTTTGTTCAATAAAATATGTTTAAGAATGCGTTAAATCTTATGTGATTCTTCGATTGCTCTGTATTACTTTAAAACACCTACTTATCATATGCATGTCGATTAGATTACATACTTACATTGACTCTTCTTCGATGTGCAGTGGGGTGAAAGGCACAGATTGGATTAATATTGTATTTGATTCGATATGGCTGGTTTAAATGTCAATTTGATCAATTTTTCTTCAGTTCTTATAAAATTAATAAGACCAAGGATGGATAAATTATATTCGATTTACTATAGTCTAGTCAAGCATCGATTTGGTCGACTATGTTCCGACACAGACCACATCGTTGCACAACTCTTCTAACTACTTAATCCATTATCATTACCAATGATATGACCATATGGGTAATTAAAAATGTCTTTTACATGCTACTTAATGCTATTAAAAATTAATATAATACTACATTGGTTAAATTGAAAAGGTGGTTGTTGTTTATAAGACAAACTTAACCATGTTCATTAAGTTGGTCTAAATTGAACCTGAGTGATAACGTTTTAGACCATCTATGGTGTCATGCTAGGGGGATCGGTGTACGCTCATTGACTCGCTATGACACAACTCCTAACAATGGCCAAGTGTAACCAATAAAAGGGACTGCAGTATAGTGGCTCAAGTAATAAATATCGAATCCACGGGTCTCTAGAGTTACTATTACTCAGCTTCAGTTCATTATCTAGCTAACCAGAGTAAGATGAAAGAACTAAAACTACTCTAGCAAACTACAGTTAAAGTTAATCTAATTACAGGTTGGGAACTCACTTAGGTATGATTTCCCCTAGCCACTAGCCAGATTAATGATTGATGATCTCTAACCTGTTTCACTTTCATTCACAATGAGGAGAATCCTTGACTAGACCTTGAGTCTCGACTAAAGGAACAAGGCCCTCTTGAGTCAATTGCCTAGAGGGACGTATCCTTCTCTAGAACAACCGATCAAGGCGTTCTGAACTAGACTCCTTCTATCGAAAGAGGTTCTAAATCGATACAAAGTAGTGAATCAACCCTCGACTAAAGCAATCGATCCAATACTATCAATCTATGGTGCTCTATTGACCTAATCAGGTATTCGCTCTCATAGGATCAAAGCAGAATCAATAATCTCGACTAAAGCAGAATTGAATCATCAAAACATGCATAGATTGAATATGAACTCAAGATTATCAAGTAGGAGTACTCATACAATCATCCAATCAAACAAACATAGCTACGGTTCCTCAAAACCTAAGTGAAGGGAAGTTACTCCATAGAGAAGAGAGGGACTGCAGTAAGAATCTTCAGATGATCAGTCTTCAAGTCCGGGCTTGTTCCTCGAGCTTCCAAGGCGTAGAAATCCTCCAATTCCACTCCAAGAATGCCCTCAAATCGCCCTCTCTCTAACTCGGGCATGACCTGAAGAAGAATGGATTTCTACCTCACTTTATAGACAAATAATCATGCAAGCTTGTCATGAAAAGAAAGAGGACAAGACTACGAGCGTCTGGGATCAAACAGCGACTGATTCGGAGTCCGAACGAGGGAGAAACGAAGCATTAAATATAGGGGAAAACATGTGCAAATATCGAGTCATCAAATCCCCCACACTTAACCGTTTGCTTGTCCCCAAGCAAACCAAGTCAGACACAAGGTAGGCTCAAAACGTTTCAACCAAACAGGCTTTAGGGCATATCATATTGGCACAAAACACGTGGATCATACTGGCTTTTGGTCATTAACACATGGACAACCTCAACGTCAACCTAGACAACCACCACAGATGACATTCGAATGCAACAAAGTGGAGCAAAGGAAAAGTCTCCCTTCTGTTCACCAACCAACATAGACTCGACTCAACCACTTATTCCAGGCAGTCACTTCATGCATAAAGCTCAAGATATCAGAATTAAGACCGAGCAATCTAGGTCCTCACCAGGATAAAGAGTATAAAGAATACGAGAAAATGAATCACTCACTCTCGACCAGTGGGGTCAGGACAATTTGATGCGAAAAATGCGCATGCTTATTCTCTCAATCCCTAAATTCTCTTCACCATGAATGCAGCCTCTAAATGCTAGAGTTCACATATGGGGTGTCACCACTAACTAATCCGAAGGTCTTAGACACAGGTTCAAATGACTGGCTAGGGTCTTGGACATGGGGAAAAGGCCTTTTAGGTGGTGGAAGTATTCATAGCACAAGGTTCCACAATTCCAACCCAACACAATCACAGCCAATCAAACTACTTACTTTCTTCCTGCCATTCTGCATTACTCGAGTTCTTAAGAGCACAAGAGCGAAGGAGGTCACATAAATGTTAGTACTTCCAAGCCAGACTGCTAAGAGCACTACTTACCGGGCACTATTCAGATTTTTGGTGGTGGCTCTCTTTTGCTTTCATTCATTTTTTCTTTCTTTTTCTTTGTTTCTTTCATTCCTTGAGAGGACCACCACCTATTCACAATTTTCAAACACATTCCCACCTTTTTAAGAACTACCTCCAACCCTCACATTACATTTAGCAGAACAGCAGAAAACATGCAAAAAACCACTCTGTGGAACCTTCTAAGAGATGCAAAAAGGGTGATTTTTTTTCATTGTAGACCGAAAGAAAGGATAACGCACGACTCAAATGGGCTGACTAGGGGGTATGACACACCAGGACAGTCAATTTGGTCGTGGGCTAATCCTATGCCTCCATCATCTTAGCTAATGACAACGTGAATGCTGCACATCATGGAAGAGGGATCTATCGCACAAGAAAGAAACGAGCAGGCTCAAATCTCACATGGCTACCTATATGCTCTATCTCTCATTCTGATTTCCTGAACTAGATGCATAAACGACTGTCAAGAGGAAGTGATCAATTCAAGTCACAGTTGGTAAGCAAACAGTTGAAAAACTGAACCCCTACACAACTCTACTGCACATCTCAGTCATCATAATAAGCTGTCTTAGTCATACTCAAGTTGTCATGCATCAAGTCAAAAGCCATTCCATTCACCAATCACATCCACAGTGCCAATACGATCAAACATCAAGCAAACAGCAGAACTTGGAGCCCTCAAATCTCGAGATTTGGACAGTGGACTAGGCTCCAAGCACACAAACAGCCAAACATTCACACGCATTCATAATCCAACATCCCCCCCACACTTAAGCACGACATTGTCCTCAATGGATGAAAGATAAGAAGGGTAGAACGAAGTTACCGGTGTGCACGGACGGGGAATAGTCTGAGCGAAGCGGACTGGAGAGAGGACCAGTCAGGGACACAGGCACAGCTAAAGGGAACAGAAGAACTCCAACACAATACGTTAGGTCCAATGGTCAGCCCAATATTACATCATCCAAAACAAAAGAAAACAAACCAAAAACAAACCAGTTCGCAATCCGACCCGAAACAAAAGAAATAAACAAAAACCGTGGTGGGGTTGCCTCCCCACAAGCGCTTCTTTACCGTCTTTTAGCTGGACGCCGATGGTGGATACTCAGCGGGGTGCAGGAACAGGTGCCTCCAAGAGCGGATCCACATCGCTCTTGAGGTACAGCTTCAGATGGTGGCCATGCACCCGACGGGTGCAACCACCAGCATTGGTCAGCTCGACCTGGCCATCCAGCAGGATGCAAGCGAGTGAGTACTCGGATGTCCAGGGTGGTCGTGGTTCAGGGGGTGGAACCGGCTCATAGTGGTCTCCACCTTTCTTCCGAGCAGGCTTAGCCACCTGCGGCTTCGGCCGCCACCTCTTTGATCTTTTTGTTCGGAGGCGAGGCTGGATGGAGTGGCGGCGAAGGAGTGAGAGGAGGATCTTGCAAAATGAGAGATGCAGAAGGGTACATGACAGGCTCGTGTACCTGGTCAGAAATGGCATGCACAGGTGTGACAGCAATCATAGCACAGTGATCGAATTCAGTCACAGAAAAAGTAGCTTGTTCATTCCCAGCACGCAGGATCAGTTTACCGTCATGCACATCAATAAGTGCCTTGGCGGTGGCAAGAAATGGTCTGCTCAGAATCAAAGGCACATCCACACCCTCATTTATGTCCAGAATAACAAAGTCAATAGGATATGTGAATGCACCCACATTAACAAGCAGATCCTCTATGATACCCCTAGAATGCACAACGGAACGATCAGCTAGCTGAATGCTCATCCTAGTAGGGCTAAGTTCACCTAGGTCTAGCTTTTTAAACAACTTATATGGCATGACATTAATGCTAGCGCCTAGGTCCGCCAAGGACTTGCCTACATGCATGCTGCCAATAGTAAGAGGGATAGTAAAACTCCCTAGGTCCTTGTGCTTTTCGGGCAGCTTGTTCTGCAGGATAGCAGAACACTCCTCGCTCAGCAGCACTGTCGAGAGATCCCCAAGTTTCTTCTTGTTGGTGAGGAGATCTTTCATGAACTTCGCGTACTTGGGCATCTTCGACAGTGCCTCCACAAACGGTATGCTGATGTTGAGCTGCTTCAACATTGCCATAAACTTGGCAAACTCAGTCTCCAGCTTGTCTTTGTGTAGGCGAGTGGGGAAGGGAAGCTGGAGTACATGCTCCTTAACCACTGGTTATGGCTTGGGAGCAGGGGCTTCCTTCTCCACCCGCACTTCTGCATCGTCGACTGGAAGTGCTGAAGCAGGTAGTGGTTCCTCCTGCCTGGCCGGGACAGGATCAGCGAATATGGTCTTACCGCTCCTGGTAAAAATGGCATCCAGCTGCTGGTGCGACTCCCGTGGATTGGGGATGGTAGTGGCAGGTAGAGTTCCCGGGGCCCGGGTATTAATTTGGCGAGCCATGCTACCCATCTGGTTCTGTAGATCTTGCAAAACGGCACCTTGGTTCCTCTGGCCTGCCTCCAGTGAGGCTATGCTCTGGTCCAACCTCGTGAAAGTTGCCTGGGTGGTAGTAATGAATGCCGCTAGAATGTTTTTCAGCTCCGTCATCTGATTATCCGGAGCCGGAGCTGCTGCTGGCTCGGCATACTGACGCTGAGGTTGCTGCTGAGGAACTGGCCCCTGTCTAGCCTGGAAAGGCTGCCTCTGCTGGAAACCACCTGCTGGTGCTGGGAAACCAGGTGGTTTAGTGGTGTTACTACCCCAAGCGAAGTTGGGATGCTGGCGCCACCCCTCGTTGTATGTATTGCTGTATGGGTCGAGGCGCCGAGCATTGGCGATGAAGGCCAACTGCTCTTGGGGGGTAGAGGACTCCCTCATAGCCTGGCAGTCTTCTACTAGGTGAGGGCTCTCACACCACTGACATTGAGCTACTGGAGGTGTAGCCAAACCTCTGCCCGGAATAAGACTGTTGGGATGCTTCAATGTCTGCACTAACTCGGCTACCTGCTGCTCGAGCCCGGATCTGGCCTCCATGGCGTGCACACCATGGTCCCGGGAATTTCTGCCTCTACTGCTCTGCCCCCAGGAATGATCTCGGGAAGCCAAGGTACTGATCATCTGGTTCAGTTCGGGTGGAGTCTTAGTAAGAATATCCCCTCCTGGGCATAGAGACTCAATCACCCTCTGGTTGTCCGGAGAGAGAGCACTATAGAAGTTCCCCACTGTGAATGCATCACTAAAGCCATAATGGGGACACTGCCAGAAATATCCCATGTACCGCTCCCATGCATCACGAAGTGACTCGTCTGGCTCTTGGTGGAAGTGGGTGATCTCCCGCTGGATCTCTGTGGTCTTCGATGCTGGGTAGTACCTGTGCACGAACTTGCCTGCCAGATCATCCCAAGAAGTGATGGATAATGGGGGCTGGGTCTCTAACCACCTCTTAGCATTCCCCGCCAGAGAATGGGGGAAGAGGTGAAGGCGGATTGCGTCATCAGGGACACCGTTTAGCTTGAACCCGTTCGTCAGCTGCAGAAAACGGGAAAGATGCACCCTTGCCTCCTCATCCTTCAAGCCATGGAACTGGATAGAGGATGTAATGAGTTGAATCCAGCATGGCTTGATCTCGAAGTTGTTTGCTGGAATGGGCGGATAGAGGATGACCAGGCGGATGTCAGCAAGCCGTGGAGTGTAGTAGTACTCCAAGGTGGGACCCGGCGGTGGCGGATGATGATGAACCCCATCTGCCTGGGGTATGGGGTTGTTCCCCAAGAACTGATTCACCGGGGGAACCTGAAGAGGATTCCCCGGGGGTGGGTTGTGATCTCCTTCCATCTCGTACTCGTCCTCGGACTCGCTGCTCAAATGGCCGTCTATGCGCTCCTCCGTAGCCAGTCTAGCTCGCGGTTGTCTCCTAAGTTGGCGACAGGTGCGTTCAAGCTCCGGATCCAATGACAGTAAACCTCCTGACTGGCTACGGGTCACGCACTACACGCACACAGTCAAACAGCAAACCCGTGAAGGCACAAGTGGGACAAAACAAACAATGCGAAAAGAAAAGCTAAATTAACAGAATTCACTTTTATTCAACAACCTAGCCGTCCCCGGCAACGGCGCCAAAAACTTGACTCACTCCTACTGTCACTCTAGAAATTGGCCAAGTATAACCACTTCCTAAAGCGTAGTATAGCGGGTTTGAGTTTTAATGTCAATCCGGGTCCTAGATTTGATGACTACTCAGTGAATTCTTATTATCTAGCAGTAAAACTTTAGTGCAAGTCCAAATTAGCAAACAAACAAAGCTAGTTAAACGGTTGTTTTCAAGTCGAGAGAGGTCACCCGGATATGGTTCCCCCTAGACTGCAGTTAAGCCAGATTGTAATTTACCAAGTTCAGTTTTCATGAAAGTTATACTGCGGAAGGTTCTTAAACAGTCTGAAGTCTCAACTAAAGGTCTCCAGACCCTCTCAATCTGAGTCTCCAGCGGGTGACTAACCTCCACCAGAGTAAACAGATTGAGGCCCTAACGAACCAAACCTCCACTACCGAAGTAAATTCGGTACAGAATAATGAATTGGCTCCTCGTCTAAAGTCACCAATTCACTACCTTCAATTAAGGGCGCTCTATCAACCTAGGCAGATATTCTCTTTCTAGGTTAAAGCAGAAACAACAGGAATTTGATCAGGATTCAAGTCATTCAATCATTCAAGCCTCAATCGAATATAATCAAATCATAAAATCTGTACTTGGGTTCATACAATCAGACCTAACATAAAAATCTAGGGTTCCCCATACCCAGATGAATGGGGAAACTACTCCATGGAGAGAGAAGTAAAAGCAGATTCAGATGCGGAAATCATACTGTGAAGGATGAGTTTCTGCTCCTGGTTGTCAATCGGTACTTCTCCAAGCTCAAGCAGGGCTCCAATGGTGATGAAGATCAAGCTATGGCACTTGGAAACTCTGGTTCGTCGCTTTCTCTCTCTAGGAATCGCTCTGTCTCTCTAAAACTCGGAACCCCTTCTCTTTTGGCTCAATTCTGCCTAAAATGGCTGACCGTGGCCAAAACATGGTCGAGGGCACGACCGTGCTTTGGTTTTGCCCGCCCGTGTTTTGAGTCAGCGCAGGACAATCTTGGATCAAGCCTCGGCAGTAAAAACACGGTCCAGGAACACGGCCGTGTTTTGATTTAGGCGCGCCCGTGTTTTTACTGCTGAACGTGTTCCCCTATATTCAATGCTTCGTTTCTCCCTCATCCAGACTCCGAATCAGTCGCCGTTTGATCCCAGACGCTCATAGTCTCGTCCTCTTTCTTTTCATGACAAGCTTGCATGATTCTTTGTCCATAAAGTGAGGTAGAAATCCATTCTTCTCCAGGTCATGCCCGAGTTTCTTCTCCCGAATCGCCAATTGATCTCTGATTGACTTGAAACTTGCGCCTATGCTTCACTTTATGTTCTAGGACCTGAAATGTGACAAAGGAACACAACCTAGCGTAAAATAGGCCAAAGAAGCGATAATGCAAGCTTAAACGATCAAGAAACAAAGGAGAAAACATGTGCAAATATCGAGTCATCACTCATCAACACCCTCATCACGTAATCCTTAAGTATGACATCATCCTAAAGGGCTTAGTGCATACACCTCCACATGCAGTTTGGCCAACATCCTCACACCTTCTTCGCATACCCTGCCAGCGAGACCCCAAACATGGCATTATCTAGGGCGTAAACATGAACATTCCTCATCAAGAATCCTCAAGCATGACATCACGAGGGCTATGTGCGCATCCCCTCATCCCAACCCAAAAACTTTCAAGCATGATAGGCCTCAGGTGTGTCAAGCATGGTATATATCCAATGAGGCCATCAAAGACTCTTAAGGTGTCAAACATGCATACACCCACATATCAAAGATGATAGATTGCCTAGGTGTTAAACATGCATGGCAATATCAAGGGGGTCAACATGGATTCACAAGCTCGAAACATTATTCATTAAGGCATTGAGCATCAATGCACTTGAAGCCACTGTGGTCACCCCCATCATGAGATGGTGGCCATAGTAAAAAATGACGACCCCCCCCCCCCCCTCTCTCATGTCAAGCATAAAGACCCATGAATGATGTTAGCATAGAGGGGTCCATTTCGAATATCCTACTAGCCAATGTAGTCAAAGTCACGTTTTAAAACTTAAAAGCTTACGCTTTTACATTTATATGTAACCAAAAAATTTCTATGTAGGATTGCGGTTTTCACTTACAATTGTAGTCAAAATCCATGCTTTAAAGCTTAAAATCTTTTATTTTTACCCTTCTAGGTACCAAAATGCTTCTACACAAAATCGAAATTTCGACTGCATTGCCGCATATGCCAAAAGGGGGTCCAGGTATCAAGCATGTAACCTAGCTACGTAACCATCATGGTCATATCCCATCATGCCAGAAAGACCCCAAGAGAAGCATGCCAAATAGTGTAATGGGAAACACCATCAATCAAGACACCTCTATGAAAGGTGAGGATACCTATCAAGTGAAGCCATCAACGTATCAAGTGGTCTATATGGAAGCAGAGGAGGTTAGGTCATCAAACAAGATACATAAAGCACCAATGTAGTAGGGGAGCTGTTAAAAAAGTTATACACATGATAGGTATAAACAGGGAAACAAAGATAAAATAAGATCACAAGTCTCACACACATGCCAAGTTTACTATTTGTTTTGCAAAGTAGCTATAAGAAGGGTTTTTGAAGCTCCCACTAAACCATCATTGGAGTAGAGTAATTTAATGAAACTCGTTCACAAAAATCATTAAAAAAATCAAGCACATTCGTTTGAACTTTGTTTGAAAAGGTGTGAACTGTGTATCTGATTGTTGTCCAAAGAAGTCAGATGCATTTATTGAATTCAAAAACAATATTTCCACACAAAAACAACTTCTAAATAGGTCTTGTAGGGAGGGTGATTCCATTCCAGGAAATCAGACATGAGATCTATGGTTGAAAATCAATGATAGTACCACTAGGTATATTTCTACACATATAGAAATGAGTGCAAATTAAGCACCACTACCTCATATGAAAACTTTTTGGTCCATAGCCTCCCCAAAAAAGTAGTACATGGCCCAGTATCAAACATTAGGATCAAGTAGAGAAATAGAATGGATTCCCAAGGATAAGGATATACCCTGACGAGCTAAAAAAATTGCTAAACAATTGGCTTCTCAGAAAATGTGAGCAGTTCGAACAATCTCGTCGCACTCCAGAAGCACATGAATTAAAAAAATGTGGGAAGCATGTTGATAATCTGGTCAACTTTGCTCCAAAGAAAGGTCACCACAACAGTAATTTTAAGTTGCACTTCCAATTTCCTAAGCACGAGGTGCCATGCCACATCTAGTGCCTCGATGGTGCCTCTAAGTACGACTTTGGTAATGGAATGCCTTTCATGTTCATGGAATAAGCACCCAACAAGCGACCCTGTGAATCTCACACAACTCCTACGGTGTCAGCTCGCCATGAAGACGTACTAAAAGATCTTCCAGAATTGATTGTTGCGATGTCAGTCTCCACCCCACGTCCACACTCCATGCTTTGCGGCGACGCAACTGTAAGAGTGTGGTATAAGATCCAACATAACCTTCTCCCAAAAACTCGAGTTCTTAGGACCAACTGGTTTATGACATTGTATCAGAGCTGGTTTGGCCAAGTGGTCGTGTGTTTGATCTCCACGACCCCCAATATTAATAGTTGATTAACGCACATGGTATGGTGAGCCTGTGTAAACTTCAAGCTCGTGATTTGGATTTCGTTTGAGGGGGCGTGAAAAAGTGTGGTATAAGATCCAACATAACCTTCTCCCTACAACTCGAGTTATTGGGACCAACCAGTTTATGACAGAAACAGTCCCCAATGTATAGAAATGCTTCATAATTGTGCTTTCGTGTGAAATTTTCTCCCAGTTGAGGATCCTTTTACTTATCTCGATCGGTGTTGTTGAAACCAGAACTATAAAGATCATTGATATAATTTTGAGCACATCATAGAAACCAACATAATATTTCAAAGCTGAGTTGTAACTCAGGTAAAGAAAAGTGTGAAATGATGTTGGGAAAAGGTTTTCCCTTTCTGCTAAGGTAAAATTGTATTATTACCTTCTATGTTTATGATATATGATTGTAGGAAAGAATCACCGTAATCGAGTGAAGATCAAGAGAAGATCGTTGCATTGAGAATCTATGCAACAAGGAAAGCCTCATGGAATGTGGTTGATCAATCATACACAAAGCAATATAAAACACTTTTTGTTTAATAATAGGGTTTTGAAGTGATAAAGGTTCATTATCTATATTTTTTGAGTGATTGTGAGGTTGTGTAGTTTCTCTCTTTAGTGTGAGTTCTTGTGAGGAAGAGAGAAAGGGGTATACTGCTCTATTCTTGTCAAGGGTCTGAGTTCCACACACAAGAGCTCAACTAGGAGTTAGATTGGAATAAGATAGAAACCTAGACACTATGTTTCAAAGGGTAAGTCACCTTTGAGCCAACACGTAAAGCAATAGACTGAACTCTATTAACAAAAATCTTGTGTACGTGTGTCTGTCTCCCTACTATTCTCTATTGTGTGAGGTGATTCTCGATAGGAACAATATCTTAGAGGTTGAAGATGACACGATAAGGCCCAAAGTCTATCTAGTCAAACTCTTGGGCTTTAACTGTGAGTCAAGCCCAAATCAACTGTCTCATATTATATGTGTTATTTCATCTTATATTATAAACTATTTTTGTGTGCAACACATATTCTACAATTGGTATCAAAGAAGGTCTCTAAAGAGGAACACGATCCAAGATGAAAGCGACGAGTTCGTCAGCAAGATTGATGAATCGCTTGGCTCTTATCACGCAAGCTGAAGGACAATTTGCGACAAAACCACAATTACTCGACTACAATAGTTATGCCTTTTGGAAAGGTTGCATGGAAGATTTCCTACAATTCTATGACATGAAAGTCTAGATCAATATTAAGAGAGGGTCAGAACATGTTAGGACGAAAGTTGGGTGGAAAAGGATTTGGTAAGTCTACAAATTAATGCCAAAGCCAAACATATTCTTAAATGTGTTCTCGAGAGAGAGAATAATATGGTAAAGTCGTCATGTGCAAGACCGCAAAGGAAATATGGGACACCCTGGAGATTAGGGGTGAACAAACACACCCGCAAACTGACCCACCCGTCCAACCCGACCCAACTCATTCGTATTTATCGCTAAAACTAAGATTTTGGGTTGGGTGAGAGTTTTCTTTTGTACAACCCGTCTCTTCTAGGTTGGGTTTGGATTTTGGATTACACAACCCGTAGAACCCGACCCAACCCGTATTCCAACTATTGGTATGAGTTCGTATCCAAAAAATATATATGTCGTATATAGTCATACTTATGAGAAAATTAAGATATTTCGTCATATTTTTGTCTCATGGTCTGAGTAATCTAATGCATTATTCGGTATAAAGTTTAGACATAGATTTAATATAGCTATGGTTCACGTAATCCTTTTTCTTGTGAACAATTTTAATAGAATAACATGTTATAAATGCGTTCGTTTATAATATTTTTAACCTTTTAAAAAATATCATAAAAAAAACTATACATATATTGAAGTAAATCATACTTTATTAAAATGTAAACAACATTTGTGAATTTTGATATCTTTCACCTCGGTTTATTCGTTTTAAATTTTAATTAGTTTTAAAATATTTTTATGGTATAGAATAATTACATATTTTGTGTTGGGTTGGGTTTTTAATTAAAAATATAGCCAACCCAACCCAACCCTATTAGAAATAAACCGTAGGGTTTTAATTTTTTTGGGTGGGTTTGGGTTTAATATTTCCCCAACCGTAGTGCATTGGTCGGGTGATTAAAGTGGCTAAACCCGGACCACCCGACCCAGGTACACCCCTACTAGAGATTACATATGAAGGTTCTCAAGTTAAATATACTAGGATTAGGATGCTAGTAAGGGAATTCTATTTAAAATGAGTAAAAATGAAAATATAATAGTGGTCTAATGACTCTTGAAAAACTTACACTAATGCTAATCTGGTCAGTAAGATCTTAAATTCCTTACCAAGGTATTGGAGACCAAAGGTAACGATCTTAGAAGAGTCAAAAGATCTTGCTAAGTTTGAGCTGATTGAGTTATTAGGCTCACTAATTGCTCACGAAAGTGTGCTAAAAATTGAGGATGACAATCAACCTCGCAAGAGGAAGGATCTAGCGCTTAAATCTCATGTGATGGAAGATGAAGAAGAAATAGAAGAGCGCTCTTCTTTTCAAAAAAATTAGGGTACATTCAATTTAAAAGAAATCAGAACATCAATCATGGAAGACCCAGTAGTGATAGGAAATTTGATAGGAAGTTCAAAAATAGAAGCTCTAATAAAAATGAAGGAGTAAAAAATGCCATAACCATCGAGAAAAGTATTGTCATTTGTTCCAGGTGTAGATACCAGGACATCTTATGGCTGACTGTCCTAACAGAAAATACAATGTCATGGAGCTGCAGTGAAGAGAGATTAGATGAGTCGTAATACGAAAGAGAGCATCAAAGCTATGTCAATCGTGTGGAACAAGATCGTCTAGGTCTAATGGCAAAAGAGACATCAAACTTTGAGGTACTCATTGAACCACATCATGCATGCATAGATTATGATTCATATGATTCCATTAAAAAAATCCCTCAATCAGGATTTAAAAAATAAACTAAAGAAAATAGGACAAAGTCAACAATCCGACCATAAATAAACCCAGAAATAAGAATCACTCAAACCCAGAATTGAAACCCACAGAGTGTAAAAAATCCAAGCTAACAAACTTCTGAAATAACACTGCGAGTCTGAAAGATTGAAACACAAAATACTATAATAGAAGCCATTCTGAAGAGCAACAATCAGTCTTGATCTTCACCCCTAAGTCGCCCTTTCCCATCATTGCATCTTCTTTCAATGAGAATAAATTTCCTGAAATCCAACAACATCCACAACTTGCAAATTACTATCGAACAACTTTTATCAGAAGCAAGGCTGCAGCAGTAAAAAATGTAACAGAGCACACACCCACAGCTAGTCCAGCAGGTTGACGACTGCAGCTACGTCGTCTTCATCTCCTTCCAGCTTCATCTGATTCATCACAGTCCGAGACGTGAAAATTCAATTCGAAGAACAGATAAACAAGTTACAGAAGTGCAACTACAACTAAATAAGTTACATGTGCTCTCTTCCACCGTGGTATCATCCATTGCCATAGCTGAAAAAACTCCCTCCAGCGCTTTCATTTGAGAGGCAGAAACTACGATAAACAGCAAGACTTAAGTAATCAGTTTGAAACCATAGCAAAGTAACCAGAATTCACTCAATTCAGACCTACAATAAAAAAAAGAACCACCTTTGCTATCATCCTGAATCCAGGTCCTTAATATCATCATAGCTTCTATTGTTGAAGGATCAAGTCTTCTCCGATGGGGATCAAGAAGCCTCCCACCGGAACTAAAGGCATATTCAGATGCAACACTTGTAACAGGCACATCAAGTAAGTCCCTTGCAATGTCTTGCAAAATGGGATACTTGGCACCGTTGAAATTCCACAAACCCAACACATCAAAATCCGCTGTTCTAGGATGAACATCCTCAGCTAGATAGTGATCTAACTCGGTGGTTACTACAGATATTTTGGTTTTCTTTCTTTGGCTAACATACAGATCAAAATCCAGATCTGTAGCCGAAGAAGAAGGATGAACAAAAGACGACACAACAATGTTTTTGGTGGATTTTCTTTGATACTCAACAACCAAGTCAGCAACAACTGTTCAGACCCTTTCACTCACTAGATCAGTATTAGTGATACCGAATTTTCCAGCATAGTAATCAACCAGATCCAATTTATATCATGGATCCAATACAACAGCAACAACCAACAATAAATGAATGTCATCCCAATACTTCGCAAACTTTAGCCACATGTTCTCAGCCATAGAAAAAATCATAAGGATTAGGATCACCTAACCATTCCACCGACCGTAACCTGAAATCACAAACTTTAGCAAAAAACTGATTCTCTGTTGGGTAGTTTGAATCAGAAAAAACTAAAGTGATGTCCTTGAAAACATCAAGTGTGTCAACCAAAACAACAGCAAAATACCACTACTCGTTGGTAGGCAGAGAGTTGTATTGAGGATCCCTTATTTTCAATATAGAGAACACTTCCTTATACGGGATAGAACCAGAAAGCATTGCGTAGGTGGAATTCCAACGAGTGGGACAATCTAAGACTAACTTCTTAGAAACAACCAATTTAAGTTGTTGGGCAGTTGCATGGAAAAACTCCACTCTCCTAGGTGTGCATGTCCAAAAGACCACACTCTCCCTGATTTTATCAATACCTTCCTTCAATACATCAAGCCCATCCCTCACAATCAGATTAAGGATGTGAGCAGACCTCATATGAGAAGTGTCCCATCCCTAATTAGATTAGATAACACTAGCCTTTGTTTAACTAGATTTATCATGGAATCCTTGGTAGTACAATTGTCAAGAGTAATTGTTGACAATGTACAATCAATGTTCCATGCTCGGAGGCATCGAGCTAGCTTTGCAGCCAACCTCTCACTAGTGTGTGGGGCAGGGAGATAAGCAAACATAATGAGATGGTTTCGCAGCTTCCAAGAGTTGTCTATATAATGGGAAGTCACAGCCATGTATGCCTTTTTTTGGTTTGTGGCAGTCCACAAGTCAGTGGTGACAGCTATCCTACCTCTGTTTTGTTCAATGACCTTTTGAATCTTAGACCTCTCTATACCATAAATAGAAATATGTCCTTCTTTATGATATTTCGGGTAGGAACTTTGAATAGAGGGTTCAATGTGCAGAAAAATCTTTTGAAGTATAGGTGGTCGACAATAGAAAGGGGATACTCATGCACCAAGATCATGGTGCAGAGCTCCTTTCTAGACACCTCACTAATGACCTGATTAGTAGTCAAATCAGCTGTTCCCTTGACACTGAAGTTAGCCCCAAGGACTTTTTGACTACCGTCGTGTATTTTTTTTTATGAACACAACGGTTCCTATGAGTCCTAAGATGGGAAGTTCCATTACTAGACTTTCCAGCCAACACCTTTTTACAATAGTTGCATTTTGCTTTTAGAACCCCATTAACTATCAGTCTGGTGAAATGAGGCCACACATCAGATTTTAAGCATCTACTAGCACCTAAGGGAGGTTGGGGAATAGCATCACCAGGAAGGTTTTCAGGATTACCAGGTTGGTCTCCATTGTTATTCTAAATTGGTGCATTCTCAACTTATTCAGGTTCCATCTGAGTAAGAAACAGAAATAACAGAAACATTTCAAAAAGAATTCCAGTGTTGTTCTAACGAATCAGAATTCAATGATTAGACCATTAGATATTAGATAAAAATGAGAATGATTAACCAAGTCTATTCTATAATGTTGATTGGATCCTCTCACAATCTGGATTCGATAAGCATTATAGAAGATCATGGTTAAACAGTTCGATTTAAGAAGAATAACCAAGTGTAAGTTGGGTTTTGGGTGCATTAGATAATTTAGAGTTAATACAATTTTAGGATTAACCAAGTCTATTCTGTAATGATGATTGAATCCTCTCACAAACTGGATTCGATCAGCATTACAGAAGATCATGGTTAAACAATTCGATTCAAGAAGAATAACCAAGTGTAAGTTGGGATTTGGGTGCATTAGATAATTTAGAGTTTATACAGTTTTAGGAATAACCAAGTCTATTCTGTAATGATGATTTAATCCTCTCACAAACTGGATTCGATCAGCATTACACAAGATAATGGTTAAACCATTACACAAGATAATGGTTAAACCATTACATAGACTACTTACAACAAAGTGATCATTAGTTGAGATTGGGTTCATTAGATAAACTACTTACAACAGTGGCATTTTCCAAGAACAGAATCACACTAACCATTAACATTTAGCAGACACATTAAGTTCTTAATTTTAATGGAGCAGAATCAAATTGATCAGTAGTATACGATGGTTACTTCAAAAGTGATTAGTCTACAATTACTAAACTAGGGTAATAATATTACACACCAAGAACAAACATCAACAACCAAGAACCATCAAACAAGGATTGGCGATTTACCTAAGCAGAAAGCAGTTGAAGCACCAGTTGCGAGATGAGACTCCCGAATAGCAAGCTACAAAAACAAAAGATGAAATTTGGATGTTTAGGGATTTATTGATTATGTCGAACTAAGAATGCACCAACATCAATTAATGAAGCTAACTCATGTCTAACAAACTTACCGAGAACGCAACAAAGTGGAGGTCCGAAAGGCTAGGGTTTCTGGATTTAGGGTTTGATGAACTGCATATGAACCAAATGAAGAAGTTAGTCACCTATTTATATGTCTATTGGATTAAGGTAATAAAGAACTAAATACTTATCTCGATATGGGAAAGAAATCCTTTGCATGCATGATTCAGAGAAGATTTTTGTCTATTGAAACATTTTCGGAGTTTGGAGGGTTGATTTACTGTAAGATGTAGTGTTATTGATGATGGGATCGTCGATTTGCGAGGGAGAATAGTCGAGAAAGAAGAAGAAATCGCCGGAATCGAAGGGATTTGGGGAGGAAATCGGCAATTCGCCTCAGATGGATTGAGAGGAAATCGGGGGAACAAGGGCGGCGTTTGATAAAAATGGCCTCTCCAGAAACCCTAACCCCAAAAATTTAGGGTTTTATATGCGTAGCAAACGACATCGTTTGCTATCGGGCGGATACGGGGAGGAGATCCCAGAATCCGTGCCCAGCCCATCACCGCCTACTACGGGTCGCGGGTATCCCCGCCACCGCGAATCACACCGGCCTCGAGGGTTTAAGCCCAGTAGTTGCGGGCGGGCCCTGGTGGATATCCAAAGTCCGCGGGCCCATTGCCAAGCCTATTTAGACTTGGTTGTAGGTGATTAAATTCATATGAATAGTATATGCTGAAAAGGTGAAAAGAGGGATTATGGTAAAATTGGGTACATGAAATAAAATCCATTTGTGAAGAGTACTCGTGGAGAAAAAATAGCCTATTTTTTCTTAATGAATAGTGAAAAGTGTTTGGGATAAAACCCTATAGTGAACATCACTCGCTGAGAAAATAATAACCGATTTATGAATTTTTTGAATAATATTAAGTTGGATGTAGAGAAAATCATTTATCGGTAAATTTCATGAGTTTTAGACTTGGTTGTAGGTGATTAAATTTATATGAATAGTATATGCTGAAAAGGTGAAAAAGGAGGGATTATGGTCAAATTGGGTAAATGGAATAAATTTTTTGTGAAAAGTACTAGTGGAGAAAAACTAGTCTAACACTTTTCACTGTTCATTAAGAAAAAAATAGACTATTTTTTCTCCACGAGTACGGCTCACAATAGTGTTCTATCCCATATACCCAATTTTACCATAAGCCCTTTTTTTTTCTTTTTTGCAATATTATTCATATGACTTTTATTCGCTACAACCACTTCTATGATAAGTCTAAAATTCATAAGCAATAATTATTAGACCACATATTATGAAAGCATAAGCACTTTTCACTATTCATTAAGAAAAAATATGCTATTTTTTCTCCACGGGTACTGCTCACAATAGGGTTTTATCCCATATTCATATGATTTTTATTCACTACAACCACTTATATGTTACGTCTATAATTCATAAGCAATTTTATGAGTTTTATTCTCTACAAACACTTCAACGATAAGTCTAAAATTCATAAGCAATAATTATTAGACCACATATTATGAAAGCATAAGCACTTTTCACTATTCATTAAGAAAAAATATGCTATTTTTTCTCCACGGGTACTGCTCACAATAGGGTTCTATCCCATATTCATATGATTTTTATTCACTACAACCACTTATATGTTACGTCTATAATTCATAAGCAATTATATGAGTTTTATTCTCTACAAACACTTCAACGATAAGTCTAAAATTCATAAGCAATAATTATTAGACCACATATTATGAAAGCATAAGCACTTTTCACTATTCATTAAGAAAAATATGCTATTTTTTCTCCACGGGTACTACTCACAATAGGGTTCTATCCCATATTCATATGATTTTTATTCACTACAACCACTTATATGTTACGTCTATAATTCATAAGCAATTATATGAGTTTTATTCTCTACAACCACTTCAACGATAAGTCTAAAATTCATAAGCAATAATTATTAGACCACATATTATGAAAGCATAAGCACTTTTCACTATTCATTAAGAAAAAATATGCTATTTTTTCTCCACGGGTACTGCTCACAATAGGGTTCTATCCCATATTCATATGATTTTTATTCACTACAACCACTTATATGTTACGTCTATAATTCATAAGCAATTATATGAGTTTTATTCTCTACAAACACTTCAACGATAAGTCTAAAATTCATAAGCAATTATTATTAGACCACATATTATGAAAACATAAGCACTTTTCACTGTTCATTAAGAAAAACCATGCTAGTTTTTTCCCACGAGTACTGCTCACAATAGGGTTCTATCCCATATACCCAATTTTACCATAAGCCTTTTTTCCTCCTTTTTTGCAATATTATTCATATGATTTTTATTCGCTACTACCACTTCTATGATAAGTCTACAATTCATAAGCAATTATATGAGTTTTATTCTCTCCAACCACTTCAACGATAAGTCTAAAATTCATAAGCAATTATTATTAGACCACATAATATGAAATATTTATGTAACAAAATTCAATAAAAGTTACTTAAATTTAAAATTCGTCGATGTTACTTACTATAACTTGATTATACTATTAGACCACACATTATGAAAATTTTATGTAATAACGTTCTATAACTGTTACATGAGTTTTACTTACTACGTAAAGTTTATGGACAAATAATTATTTATGTATCAATTACAAAAATAATATGTAAATTTTCTATAATAGTTAAACACTACGTAAACTTTATGTAGGTTATTTAAAATGTATCACTTAACCAAACGAATTACGTATGTTCTTCGTAATGATTAAAACATCACGTGAAACTTACATATTTATCTTATATGAATAATTCTGTTACTTAAACTAAATTATTAGTTTCTACCGCCGCGGAACGCGCGGGCAAAAAAACTAGTATATATAATAATTCGAGGATTCCTACTTGGGGTGGTGTCGTCAATTTTTTTTACTTAATTAGTACATTGTTAAACGTGGTATACGTAAAGTTTTAAACATATATATATTTGTATTGTTCCCTAATATGTACGCATGTTAAATGAAATGTTTACTAAACTAAATAATCATATTATTACCTAGAGATGATCGATCCTCTTTTATATATAAATAAGTAAATAACAACTACGTCCCTATATGTTTGTCTTCCCCCATTATTTACTAAGTGGTGGGAAGCTGGCCTTTGTCTCTTTAGTTCTTACTTATCAGCAAGATCCATCTCAATCGCCTTGGATCTCAACGCACGCAAAAGTATCATGAAAATCGATATCACTGCCACCAGAGCTAGGCATCTATATAGCTGCAGGCGGATAGCTAACATGTACCAAGAAACACAGCCAAGAAGAAGATAACAACGTTATGGATCAAGCAAACCTTAAAGCCCTGCTTTTCTCATTCCATTACACAGCTTATATAGCTGGAGAGTCAGTACAGAAATCTTACAAAACAAGGTAAGAAGACAAGGCTTGGAAGAAAAGCAAGTACAGCCGAAAAAGGAAATGAGTAGTTTTAACAAGTTTGAGGACTAAGTGGCATTTTGCCAGAAACGACGTCACTCCACGTGCGTTGTGTCTTCACTTGAGTTGGCATTGGGACGGCGTCGCATTGCTTCTGTTTTCCGGATGATGATGAAGCGGTGTCGCTTTGATTCCTGGCTTCAGCTGATGGTGAAACGGTGTCGGGTGAAATCTCCTTCTTCTTCCCTGTGAGAACAACGTCTCTGTTCAGAGCCGTTGGAGGTTTGAAAGGGGCAGAGCGCGAAAATCCTTCGCATTCCCCTGATAGAAGAAGGGCTTATATCTATATATATATGGCTGAGAATCGTGGGTTGTTCTTCTCAGTACTGCTTATGATCCTGATGACGACTAGGATTCTAGGCGGCTGCTACTCGCAAATGTACTGCCCACCTCGGGACACCTGCTTCTGCAGTCCCGATACCTTCGACAGAGAGAACGTCCAGCGGATCATCATGATCGATGCCCTAATCTTGAAAGGCTGCATCCAGAACAACACCTACTACTTCGGCAAAGGCGTTCCGTCGTCCCTGTCGGCCAACCTCTACACGTCCTGTACTACAGTGGAGTTCAGAAGTAAAGAATGCAAGTCCTGCTTGGAGGAAGCCGTTAAGGTCATCGAAGAGCCGTGCCCGAACCGGGTTGGGGCTCAGTATGCGTCGGAGAAGTGCTGTATTAGGTATGAGACAAAGTACGAGTTTTGCCAAAGGCCTTCGGATTAATAATTACGTGGAGAAAATACTATAGTCAAAACTTTCGCGTTTGTGCCAATAATAGTCAAATTTGGAGAAATATCATTTAAAACCAGATTTTCTTGTTGTTGTATGACAAATTTAGCCATTTTCGTTAGATACTGTAACGATGTTAGTAACACCGTCAAGTTCATTGAAAGTTTGCTGACTAAGCTCCTATTCAGCACACACATCATCAGCGCCAAATAGAGCTGTCAAAATGTAACCCGACCCGAGTAACCCGCCCGATCAACCCGACCCGCAACCCGCCCGCAACCCGATTTTGACTAAAAGTCAATGACCCGTAACCCGCCCGACCCGCAACCCGTCCAACCCGCAACCCGACCAACCCGCAACCCGACTAACCCGTAACCCGACGAACCCGTAACCCGACCAACCCGCAACCCGATCGACCCGCAACCCGACCAACCCACAACCCGATCAACCCGCAACCCGATTAACCCGAACCCGACTAACCCGAACCCGTAACCCGACCAACCCGACTATAATAGAAGGAATTCGATGAAGATAAACTATAACTCTATAAGTTGACATTTGAAATCCTGGTTCACTAAAATCTGATCATTACATCATCAATTATTAACTTAGTATAATAAATACATCATCAACCTATTAACGCATATAACATCATCAAATATTGATTTAGATACATCATCAACCTAATAGTGCACATAACATTATAAAATATTAATTTAGCATAATAAGATAATTATAAGATTTAAAATCCAAATATCATGATTCTATCATAAAAAAGATGAATAATAGTTCACAAAAGTCTGATCATAACAAGAATACATGATTCATAATAGTTCATATTGTCTCAAGACCTCAAATATCAATAAAACATGTCCAAAAGACAAATTGGCATTCCAAATGCCAATTTCCATGGACCATGGTACATTAAATCGTACTGTATCGGCGGTTCAACCACGAAATACCAGTATCTTGAAACCCGCAACCCGAACCGCCCGACCCGCAACCCGATTGACCCGCACCCGATTGACCCGTAACCCGATTGACCCGCAACCCGATTGGCCCGCAACCCGATTGGCCCGCAACCCGATTGACCCGCAACCCGATTGACCCGAAACCCGATGAACCCGAACCCGACCAACCCGCAACCCGATCAACCAGCAACCCGACCAACCCGCAACCCGATTGAACCCAGCCCGAACCCGCCCGAACCCGCCCGATTGACACCTCTAGCGCCAAATAAGTAGAAGGTGACACATTATAATTTAAATTTATTTAATAATTACATGTCACAAACTCATTAATAAAAATAATTATATATAATATAGTATAATTAATTAATTTTATAATCGGAAGACCCAAATGACCCGCCATTCTCTCTATCATCTCCAAACCTGTGAAACCACCCAAACCCAAAAAGAAAACCCGTTGGAAATAACATAATTATTTCCTTATAATTACTTTGGTGGGCACGTGTATTTAGGGGTGGCTATACGGTCCGGTCCGGTTAAATTGGCCCAAATTGATCCGGTCCAGTCCGGTCTTTTTGAAAATATAAGGACCGAAGATTGGATTGGATACAGTCCGGTCTTGATCCGGTCCGGTTTTGATCCGGTCCGGTCCCGATTCAGTCTTGATTTTACATTGAGATTGTGGGATTTGAGTGGCCTAAAGCCTTAAAGGGTGAGCAGTTGGTTAAGTTTTGTACTAAGTGCAAAGGTTTGTGACCGTTTATGCAAATTACCCTTAAGTTTTGGGTGTTGAGCTCTCTTATCCGGTCTTTATCCGGTTTTTTACCTCAAATCTAAGCCCAAAGATTGGATTGGATTGTTTACTATCCGGTCCCGGTCCGGTCTCGGTCCGGGTTATACGGTCCGGTTTCCGGTTTTTAATCCGGTCCCGGTCCAAATAGCCACCCCTACGTGTATTGAAATGGAAATAGATTGGAGGAAGGCAACTTTGGTTTTTATATTTGAAGAATGGGAGAGGGTTTTGGAAGAGAGTATGTGGCAGAGGGTTTTTCTAAAGGAAGCTTTTCTATTTTGCTTTCTTTCTTCTGCTTCTCTGATGCTTCTTACACATATAACACTTGGCTATTTATAGCCATTCCAACTCAAACCACCGCCATACATATGTGGCTTTCCTTTTTCCAATTTTGTTTAATCACAACTAACAACTAACTCATTTATTTTGATTCTACACACTTCCACACACATTCACGTAGACTCTAGGAAATTCAGATATTTTGCAGCTTTATTTAATTAAACTTTAATTTTCATTTTCAACACTCTCCCTTAAAGTTTAATTCGGTGTAACTCCGAGTAGCGTCCTTAGTTTGACGAACACATCTTGCTTCAGCGGTTTCGTGAAAATATCAGCAATTTGGTCTTCAGTTTTCACATACTTCAGCGTCACTTCTTTTTGCTCCACACATTCTCTTAAGAAATGATACCTCGTATCAATGTGCTTACTGCGATCATGGAACACCGGATTCTTTGCTAACGCCAGGGCAGACTTGTTATCAACATAAATTTCAGTTGACTCTTCTTGTGTCATATTCAACTCCTTCAGTAACTTTCTCAGCCATATCGCATGACACGCACATGATATAGCAGCAACATACTCAGCTTCACAAGTAGATAGTGTTACGATAGCTTGCTTCTTTGAACTCCAAGTGAAAGCTGTATCTCCCAGGAAAAATACAAATCCTGTAGTGCTCTTGCGATCATCCATGTCTCCTGCCCAATCACTATCGCAGTATCCAACCAATTTGAAATTTTCCGACTTAGTGTAGAGCAAACCATGATCGATTGTACCTTTTATGAAGCGCAATATCCTCTTGGCAGCATTCCAGTGTGACATAGTTGGTGCCTCCATGTATCTGCTGACTAATCCAACTGCGTAGAGAATATCTGGTCTGGTACAAGTCAGATATCTCAGACTTCCCACGAGACTTCTAAACTCCGTTGAGTTGACCTTCTCTCCTTTGTCATTCTTGGATAATTTCAGTCCACACTCTGCTGGTGTGCTCACAGGATTACAGTTCTCCTTCTTAAACTTCTTCAGGACTTCCTTGGCAAAACCACTCTGTGAAATGAAAATTTCATCCTCCTTTTGAGTTACTTCAATTCCAAGATAAAATGACATCAGTCCAATGTCCGTCATCTCGAACTCACGAACCATTGTCTTCTTGAACTCTTCAAACATTTGAGGATCATTGCCTGTGAAGATGAGATCATCTACGTACAGGCAAACTATCAATATTGCTCCCCCTTGCACCTTGCAGTATAGTGCATGTTCATGTGGGCATTTGCTGAATCCGTTCTGCTGGAAGTACTTGTCAATCATGCTATTCCAAGCTCATACAATGCCTTTTTCAACTTCAACACCTTATCTTCTTGGCCTTCAACGATATATCCAGGAGGTTGCTCAATATAGATATCTTCCTCGAGATATCCATTTAGAAAAGCTGACTTCACATCCATCTGATGTATCTTCCATCCATTTTGAGTAGCGAGAGATATCACCATCCTGATACTCTCCATTCTCGCCACGGGAGCAAAAACTTCATTATAGTCAATGCCTGGCCTCTGACTATATCCTTTAGCCACCAATCTTGCTTTGTGCCTGACAACATCTCCTTTAGCAATTTTCTTGGCCTTGAATACCCACTTCACACCGATGGGCTTCTGGTTCTCAGGTAGCGACACAAGCTCCCAAGTCTTATTCTTCACAATTGCTCCAATTTCTTCATCCATAGCTTTCTTCCATTTTTCATCTTTCATGGCTTCTTCAGCATCCACTGGTTCATCATCAATGAAATGATAGTATAGTGTCAATTCATCACCTTCAATGGTTTTCGTTTCCTCATAAATTTCTTCAAGTCTCCTATACTTCTGTGGCCTTTCTCGGGGACTTTCACTCGATTCTCCTTCTGGGCTGGTAGGTTCTCTGCGAATGGGTGGACTTGTCACAGGTGTATCACCATCTGGTTTATCGTCACTTTCATCCATAGTGAATGGATAAAAAGTGTAATTCTTCTTTGCTTCAGCAGTCCAATCCCATGTTGCTTTTTCATCAACTACCACGTCTCTGCTGATGATCAACTTCTCTTCCACGGGATCAAACATTTTGTAACCTTTTGAGTGTTCTGAGTATCCCAGGAATATGTATTTCTTGCTTTTGTCATCCAACTTCTTTCTTTCTTGATCCTGTACGTGCACATATCCGACACTTCCGAAGACTCGGAGGTGAGAGATTGTGGGTTTCCATCCGCTCCATGCTTCTTGGGGTGTTTGATTCCAAACACTCTTTGTTGGTGACCTGTTCAGCAGGTAGACTGCACAATCAACAGCTTCAGCCCATAGCTCTTTTGGCAGGTTCTTGCTCTTCATCATACTTCTCGCCATGTTGAGTACAGTTCTGTTTTTCCTTTCAACAACTCCATTCTGCTGTGGCGATCTTGGAACTGTGAGAAACCTGCGAATTCCTTGATATTCACAGAACCTTCTGAACTTCTTGAGCATAAATTCTCCACCTCTATCTGATCTTATTGCTTTGATGTAGCGGCCACTTTCATTCTCCACCATCATCTTGAACTTCTTGAAAGCTTCAAATGTGTCTGACTTCTGCTTTAAGAAGTAAACCCATGTCTTTCTACTGTAGTCGTCAATGAACAGTAGAAAATATTTGTTCTTCCCAAACGATGTTGGGGTGATCGGTCCACAGAGATCTGCATGGACGAGCTCAAGTGGTGCTTTAGCTCGTGACAGGGACTCCTTCGGGAAACTTGCCCTGAATTGCTTTCCAACTAAGCATCCTTCACACAATTGGTCTGGATGATTGATCACTGGCAGACCATGAACCATCTTCTTCTGACCGAGTAACTTCAGGCCTCCAAAATTTAGATGGCCATAGCCATGTAGTGTCCTTCACGCATGCTTTCAAACATTTCGCCATTTCTGTCTGAATGTTCAGGGTGAACATTCTATTTCTCGATATTGGGACTCTGGCCAACAACTGCTTTTTCTCGTTTAACAGCTCCAATTGACGATTCACCATATGGACTTCATAATTCTTCTCCATCAGCTGACCCAAACTCAGGATGTTACTAGTCATGTCCTGGACATAGTACACATCACTGATAGATTGCTGTGAGCCATTCTTGAGCCGGATGAGTATAGTTCCTCTACCTTTGATAGGAACCTTTGAGGAGTCTCCAAATACGACATTTCCTTTCACTGATTCATCCATATCCACGAACATGTTTCTTTTTCCACACATGTGGTTGCTTGCTGCATTATCCAGATACCACATGTTATCTCTCGGTTTTTCATCTCCTTGATGTGACAGTATCAATGTGCCTTTGACTTCTTCTTCTTGCACGTTGTTTGCTGTCTCCTCCACTTCTTTAGGCGGACTCCAACATTCTGATGCATAATGCCCGTACTTCGAGCAATTATAGCACTGAACGTTGGATTTATCACGACCTTCATTTGATCTCCAACTTCCTCTTCCACGTCCACGACCACGACCTCTGCCTCTGGTGGACGTTTCATAATTGTTCGTGGTGAAATTTCCTCCGTCTCTGCTTTGATATGCTCCTCTGGCTCTTCCTCTTCCTCTGCCTCGACCTCTGTTGTAACCTCCTCCTCGGGCACCATCTTTCTCCTCAGTGGTAGCTTTTGTGGCTAACACTTGTTCTGACGATTCTTCATTTCTTTTATTTAGCCTTTCCTCTCTGGCTTGTAGTGAGCCGATGACTTCATCCACCGTCATTTTTGACACGTCCTTAGCTTCCTCCATGGCCCCTACCACATAATCGAACTTCGGTAATAATGACCGTAGAATTTTCTCCACCACTTTGGTTTCTTCAATTTTCTCCCCATACTGCTTCAGTTTGCTGACAACTGACTTCACACGGGCGGTGTAATCTGAAACATATTCACCTTCCTTCATTTTATTGGCTTCAAAATCTCCCCTGAGTGTCTGAAGTCGAACCTTTTTTACTGGTTCCACGCCTTGCATTTCCTTTTGCAAAATCTCCCATGCTTCCTTAGTCGTGGTAGTATCTGCTATTTGATCGAACATCGATTCATCAAGACACTGATGAATGAGAGTGAGTGCTTTTTGATCACTCTTTTTATTTTTTCTCAATACCTCCTTTTCAGTAGGAGATAACCGAGAATCCTCCACGGGAATCTCGTAGCCTTTTTCGACAATATCCCAAGCATCTTGGGATCCAAGCAAGGCTTTCATACGAATGCACCAATTTTTATAATTGGTTTTGGTAAGGTGGGGGAATTGAATGGGGAAAGTGGATTTTTCGGTCATGGGACAATCGTGATAACAAAAACACGAGAAATTCTTTTTTGATGTGGAAGTTCAGACTACGCTGCAACCACAGAGCATACTCAGAAATAACTCGAGCTCTGATACCACTTTGTTGGAAATAACATAATTATTTCCTTATAATTACTTTGGTGGGCACGTGTATTGAAATGGAAATAGATTGGAGGAAGGAAACTTTGGTTTTTTATATTTGGAGAATGCGAGAGGGTTTTGGAAGAGAGTATGTGGCAGAGGGTTTTTCTAAAGGAAGCTTTTCTATTTTGCTTTCTTTCTTCTGCTTCTCTGATGCTTCTTACACATATAACACTTGGCTATTTATAGCCATTCCAACTCAAGCCACCGCCATACATATGTGGCTTTCCTTTTTCCAATTTTGTTTAATCACAACTAACAACTAACTCATTTATTTTGATTCTACACACTTCCACACACATTCACGTAGACTCTAGGAAATTCAGATATTTTGCAGCTTTATTTAATTAAACTTTAATTTTCATTTTCAACAAAACCATCACCATACCCGCCGAGCACCCCAAGCTGCCGGTGAAATCCGAGCTCCCTTTCGATTTCAGATACTCTTACTCCGAGTACAACCCGGCGGTCGAGCCAATTGGGTATCGAGAAAAGAAGAGGTTCTCGTCGTTCGGGCCGCGTCGGCTCGACAGGGAATGAACGGGCACCGGTGCTCCGGCCGAATCGAATGTTGTGGATCAGGAGCAGTACTTGGAAGAGAGGAATCGGGTCCTGGGTGACCCGTCACGGCGAGGGAGGTGGAGGAGCTCGTCAAGCGGTATAGGCACAACGATTGTTCCCGCCAAATCAATATGGGTAAACCTCGAAATATTCTCTAGGGTTACTTTTTTCAAGTTATTGAGAAGCCGGAGATGATTTCTTCGATCGGGATGCAGAGAGGAAACTCGAGTGGCGGAACGGGAAGAACGTGGTTCCGCCATTGCATGATTTTGAAATTCCGAGATCTAAAGAGAGGGAGAGAGAGCCGGCCCGATCCAGAATCCGCGCCAATGCGGCGAGGAGTTTTGTGGTTACGCAGGTCTTGATTACTAGCTCCACGCTGCAGAAGCAAAATCAACGCCTCAGATCCACTTTCATTCCCCTGTTCCTCCTCCTTTCCAATTTCAACGCCACAGGTCGACCCCGAATCCTCCTCCAAATCCACCCGCCGCTCGCTTCATATGCGTCGCTACCCTAGACAACCTCCGCCGCCGGGAGAATGGAGTCTATCCGATCGTTGGTCAAGACGGCAAGGAGAGCCAGCTGCGGAAGGTGGGAAGCAGCCGTGAGGGAGGTTGCCGTAAGGAGCTTGAGAGGGAATCAGTGAGGAGAAAATTGTTTTTCGTTGAAGAAATTAGTGAGATTATTTTTTTATTTTTTATTTAATTTAATTAAAATTAAAGGATAAAATTTTAATAATTTTCCACCTGTCATTATTTCTGAATAAAATATGCCACGTCAACCGTTGCTGTTAGTTGGGATCGGTTAGCTTGCTAACCCCTCTATGGGGTTGGAAAAATGACACCCCCTATTAATTATGGTATTAAAATAATTTTGCATTTACTAATATTTGGGAATTAAAAACTCATATTAATTGCATTACTTTTTTTAACTATCATTGTACTGATTTTTTTTTTTTTTTTTTTTTTTTGCATTTGTGGAGGCGCAAGGCCAAAGAACGAGAACAAGGTTAGAGTAGTTGGGAGGAGGAAGAGGAGGAAGGAAGGGAGGATGCAACCACGCTTCTAGTGAAAGTGGTGCCTCTGTAATCATCCTCAAGAAGTGTTTGAAGCTCGCGGGTGGTGTTTCTAGTTCATACATACCGTAGGGATAGACGAGACTGTGCTACGAGAGCCAGTCTGCGACTCTATTCCCTTCTTGGTATGTATGAACTAAATACACAACCCAATCTTGGGCAATCTTGCGCCTAATAGCCATTAATAGTGTATCATAGGAACGGAGAGGATCCGTCTTGTTGTTCACCAATTGAATGGCCAGCTGGGAGTCTGATTCCAGGATGAGAGCTCTACAACCACTATTCCATGCCAGTCTGAGACTATGATACATACCCCAGAGCTCCGCCATGAGTGCAGAACATGATCCCAAGCTTGACACGAAACCACCAATCCAATTGTCGTTTTCATCCCTCAAAACCCCACCCGCACCTGCGATGCCCTGATTCTGATCCGCTGCTCCATCCACATTGATCTTCCTCCAGCCTGAGGGAGGCGCTTTCCAACCCACCTGGGCGCTAACACGACTTGGAGGAGTGTTGCCTTGTCCACCCATCAAGCTCGGGGCATTCCAAGCTTGGAACCAAAGATTTTCTCTGATATTGATCGACTGGGTGAGAGAGGGGGATGACAATGTTTTGTTTATTCCGCGAAAAGCCCCCTCGTTTCTGTTTTTCCAAAGACACCACAGGGCAGTACAGAAAAACACATTCCAAGGCAGCCCGGCGGGAGAGGTGTCCTCACAAGTAACGTTCCTCTTGAGCCAAATGTCCCAGCTGCAGCTAAAGAATTCATGTTGGGATTCCACTCTTGTTGTGCGGCTCCAAAGAAAAGCGGCTGGTGGACAATTGCTGAAGATGGGGCAGAGTGTCTCAGTTTGAGACATACACCTGTAGCATGATGCATCCTGGGTCAGATGGGGCTTCTCGCGTTGCTCATTACAACTGATCCTTCCCTGGGCGATCAGCCAAATAAAGCACCTCACCCGCTCCGGCACCGGGAGATGCCAAATCGTCCTCCACCATTGTTGGTCGCTATCCGCTGACAAGGGTTGTTGCATCTGGTATGCACTCTTCGTCGAGAACCTCCCGTTCGAGCTCAGCTTCCAAAACAGGGTGTCGTCCTCCAGAGTCAAAGGATCAACAGTCTGCGCAGTGATCTGTCGCTGAATCTCTAGGGGGAGGATGGTGTTGAATTTCTCGACCTTCCAATTTCCATCTGCGTCAACAAAATCTGCCACAGCTGCATTCCGATCTTCCTCCGGAATCTCCTCCATCGCCAACTCCTGAAGAGGAACCTGCATAAGCCATACATCAGACCAAAACTTAGTGTGGTTCCCTTTGTGAATATTTCAAGCGCATCCCTGTTTGATCAGGTTAGCCAGTATTCCATGCTCTCACCAAACATATAGAAATCGACTACCATTTCATCATTGAGCGAGTTGCACTTGGGCACTTACTTAGCTGTCACGTCAGCTCGGCCAATCAACTAGCCGATGTCCTAACTAAGCCTCTCCTACGGGATCATCATCGTGTGTTACACTGTTATGTACCAAGCTTGGAGTTGTCCCAGACCCAGTCCTACGCTTGAAGGAGGGCGTTAAGGTAAATTCAGCACATTCAGTTAATTGAGGAATGTATCCCACGCCTAATCTTCCTCCATCCCTAGTTTTATGCCAATCATCACCAACGACTATGTTGGCCAAATAAGGTAGTCTTCTTCATGTAATTAAGTCCCTGTCCCTCTCCAATTAGCCTTCCCAAAATCCTTCCCTTCCTTTTTATTTTTAAATTGATCCGTTGTAATCACTTGGTATATAAACCCATTACTTTCTATCAATAAAATTAAGCCAACAAGACATTCTTTCACACATTATCACAAACAATCTTTAATTCAACTAAAATAGGAGTGTCAAAAGAAAAATGAAATTGTGATAGAAGCGTTAACAAGAACTCATAATTTGGAAAATCTTATTCAGAACAAAGGTAGCAAGAAAAACCTCAACCCCACATAAAATCAAGTGCTTAATGTGTCATAACTATGGACACAAAAGATATGAATGTTATACTTGTCTAAACTGTTGGTTCTATCTCAGTACATAACATCATAGTAGTCAATGCAATTTTGATATCACGAAGCCAATAAATTAAGGTAAACAATAATGGATTCCAAAACAAAAAATAATCAATGAAATCGACAAAGGACGGGAAGATCTAATAAATATAGAATAAATCAGTTAAATTACAACCTTCATAAAGTTAAATGGGTTTAAATAATAAAATAATAATATATTTTACTTTATGCTTTCCTTCCCTCATGAAAGACTGACTGAGGAGACAACTTCCTTCCCCTTCTATCTTCTATGACACTCCTACCTAGTTTCTTGTACAGAAAGTCATCATTTCATCTTTCTATTTCACTAAACTAGACATGGTTAATGTATGTCTGAAAGCCGATTGTTGAATGGTCTTGACGTTAACACGGGGTAAGCTGTCTATGACGATTGAGTTTCCCTCTCTTCTCCCATCTCTCTAACTTGGTAAACTCACCACCTGTCCACCCCTAGATCTTTATAGTATGATTCCCCCTAGCCACTAGCAATATTAATGATTGATGATTTCTAACTTGTTTCACTTTTATTCACAATGCGGAGAATCCTTGACTAGACCTTGAATCTCGACTAAAGAATCAAGGCCCTCTTGAGTCGATTGCTGACACGCCAAAACACAACACCAAACTGCGACCAAGTGTAATCGCAGTCCGGGAATGCAGTAACGGGCAAGTTCTATTATCAACCCGGGGTCTAGATCTACTGCTTACTCCGTGATGATTTATTATCTAGCAAACTAATTCGAGTGATTGTTGTTTAAAGCAAAAGTAGTAAGAAAGCAGGAAATGGTTCGGTTTTCAAAAGCAGGAAAGAGTCACTCGGGAATGAGTCCCCCTAGCCCCTTAGTTAGGTTCAATTGTAATTCCCCTGGGTTGATTCACTGTTGATTAGACTGCGGAAGATCCGACAGTAGCTTGGAATCTCTTAAGATGACCAAGCCCTCTCAGTCTAACTACCCGGCAGACGACTAATCTTCACCGGGATAGAAAGCTGAAGCAATAAGAACAGAACTCCACTACTGGAATTGAATTCCAGTACAAAGCAGTAAACTGGCTAACTCTCGTATAACCAATCTCCTACTATCGAATGAAGAGGCTCTAACAACCTAATCAGATTCTATCTATCTCAGGTTGCAGCAGAAATCGAGAAAAGCTGATCAGACTTCGAACAATTCAATAAACATGCATCATTCGATTAAAATCAAACAGTATAATCATCCCAAGTCATTACAGTCAAATCCCTAACACCAGGAACTAGGGTTCTTCATACCCAAGTGAGAGAAGGGTTCTACTCCATAGAGAGAGAGAAGAAAACAGTAATCGGATTAGTCATACTCATAATGATGAGGAAAATCTGCTCCGGGATGATGATTTCCACTCCTATGACGATCTCCAAGCTCGATTTGACGAAACCCAGCTCCAAGATAGCTTCTAGGATGTGTTCTTCGTACTTTCTCTCTCTAGGGCTCTGTTTTTGCTCTGAAAATCCCATTCCCCCACTTTTGGCTAGAAATTGGCTGAAAAACCAGAATTTCCCGACTCACACGGGCAGGCCACACGGCCGTGTGGCTCACCCAGTTGCCCGTGTGAGTCAAAAAGCGTCGTATCACTTAGGTCGATCTTCAGCCATCCCACACGGCCAGGGTTGCACGGCCGTGTGGATTTCCTGGGATGCCCGTGTTTGGCCTCGGCAAAAATCACACGGCCAGGGTTGCAAGTTGCACGGCCGTGTGATACCCAGGGCTGCCCGTGTGGCTTCCTTAGAACCTCGCCATGCGTTCGATCTTCATCCAATCGACCCCAAACTCGCTCCCAAGCCTCCATTCACGTACTAGGGCCTGAAATATCACAAACAAGCACAACCTAGCGTGAAATCGGCCTAAAACACGAGAATCAACACCTCAAACGGTGTAAGAACAGGGGTAAAAACATGTGTAAATAACGGTCTATCAAACTCCCCCACACTTAACCGTTTGCTTGTCCCCAAGCAAACCAAGTCAGACACCAGGTAAGCTTACATATTTCAATCAACCAACATTGGAGACAAGTCATAAAGGCACAAAACACAAGAATCATACTGGTTTTCAAACATCAACACATGAACAACCTCAATAACAACCTGGACAACCACCAAAAAGGACATTCGAGTGCAGCAAATCGAGTAAAGGAAGAGTCTCCCTTCTGTTCACCAACCAACCTAGACTTGACTCAACCACTCACTCAAAACAGTCAACTAATGCATCCAACTCACGACATCAGAATCGAGACCAAGCAATCTAGGTCCTCACCGGGGTACAAGAGTATATAGAATATGAAAAAGAATCACTTACTCTCGACCAGTGGGGTCAGGACAATTTGATGGGAAAAATGCGCATGCTATTTCTCTCAATCCCTAACATCTCTTTACCATGATGGCAGCCTCTAAATGCTAGAGTTCACATATGGGGTGTCACCACTAACTAATCAGGAGGTCTTAGACACAGGTTCAAATAACTGGCTAGGGTCTTGGACATGGGGAAAAGGCCTTTTAAGTGGTGGAAGTATTCATAGCACAAGGTTCCACATTTCCAAACCCACACAATCACAATCAAACAAACCAGTATTCCCTTTATGCTATTCTGCAATACTCAACATTTCAAGCACAAGAGCGAAAGAGGTATAAACATCAGCATTTCCAAGCCAGACTGCTAAGAAACACTACTTAAAGGGCATTATTCAGATTTTTGGTAGTGGCTCTCTTTTGCTTTCAATTTTTCTTTGTTTTTCTTTCATTTTTCTTTTCATTTCTTAAGAGAGCCACCACTTCTGCACATATTTCAAACACCTGCCCAACTTTTAAGCACTACCTCCAACACTCACATCAACTTTAGCAGAAACAGCAGAGAATATGTAAAAATCACTCTGTGGAACCTTCTAAAAGATGCAAAAGGGTGATTTTTTTTCATTAGAGACCAAAAGAAAGGATAACACACGGCTCAAAGGGGCTGACTAGGGGATATGACACATCAGGACAGTCAGTTTGGGCGTGGGCTAATCCTATGCCCCCATCATCTTAGCTAGTGACAACGTGAATGCTACACATCATGGAAGAGGGATCTATCGCACAAGAAAGAAACGAGCAGGCTCAAATCTCACATGGCTACCTATATGCTCTATCCCACATTCTGATACCCTGAGCTAGATGCATAAACGACTGTCAAGAACCAGTGATCAAATCAAGTCACAGTTGGTAAGCAAACAGTTGAAAGAACTGAACCCCTACACAATTCTACTGCACATCTCAGTCCTCATCATAGGTTGTCCTAGTCAAAATCAAGCGGTCATGCATCAATCCGAAAACCATTCAATTCATCAATCAAAACACAGTGCCAATATGATCAAACAGCAGTACTTGGAGCCCTCAAATCGTAAGATTCGGACAGCGGACTAGGCTCCAAGCACACAAATATATATTCCAACCGATATAAAGCACCCCCCACACTTAAGCACGACATTGCCCTCAATGGAGTAGAGGGAGAGATAAGGGGAACGATGTTACCGGATTGAAATAC
This sequence comes from Linum tenue, assembly GCA_946122785.1. NCBI lineage: Eukaryota > Viridiplantae > Streptophyta > Magnoliopsida > Malpighiales > Linaceae > Linum > Linum tenue. The sequence goes on along the minus strand of CAMGYJ010000008.1, from coordinate 78,911,104 downwards.
TGCTGGGGGACTGGAAGTGGACCAGTCAGCGAGAGACAAACGGGAAGAGGGACAGTTCTGCACGAATCGAACACCAAGAACACACTAGCACACTGTGCGTTAGGGATAAGTGTTAGCCCAGACGGCTACAACAGAAACAAACCACAAAAGAAAAAGAAAAACAAAAACAACTGACACGAAGTTCAAGCTCCTCACACATGGAGCAACAACAGAAAAGTCTAAAACGAAAAACAAAACACACTGAGATGGGCAACGAGTACAGCCTACTCGTCGCCAAGATCATCCAAGTCGATGTCGTCCATGAAGGCGTCATCACCATCAGCACCATCATCACCATCCGGCTCGTCACACGGGCAACCAACACGGCCGTGCGAGCATAAGAGTTGCCCGTGTCGGCCACACGGCCAGGCCGGGCTAAGCCACACGGCCGTGCCGGTTGCACATTTGGCCGTGTGGAATTTGCCGAGAGCTCACACGGCCAAGGGGGAAAATCCACACGGCCGTGTGAGCATCAGGCCTGGCCGTGTAAGCTGCTGGAGCCCCGAATTCAACTTGTTTTCACTCAAAAACGACATTCGACTCTGGAACAACATCTCAAGACTCAAAAACACAAAAAACCAAAGGAAAAAGAGTAAGAAAATGCAAACCTCGGTGGGGTTGCCTCCCCACAAGCGCTTCTTTACCGTCTTTTAGCTGGACGCCAGTATGGATGCTTAGGGAAGTGTAGGATCAGGTGCCTTCAAGAGCGGATCCACATCGCTCTTGAGGTACAGCTTCAAATGGTGGCCATGCACGCAACGAATGTGGCCACCAGCATTCGCCAGCTCGACTTGGCCATCCGGCAAGATGCAAGCGAGTGAATACTCGGATGGCCAAGGTGGGACCAGATCGTAGTGGTCTCCGGCTCTCTTTCGAGCAGACTTAGCTACCTGCAGTTTCGGCCGCCACTCCTCCTTGATCTGTACTTTTGGTGATGGAGTGGTCAGGAGTGCGGCGAAGGTGTGGGAGGCGGGTCCTGCAAAATAGGCAACACAGAAGGATACACGACATACTCGTGCTCCTGGTGAGATACAGCATGCAGAGGTGACAAAGCAGGTAAAGTATTAGCAATTGAAAACGTGATTCGCTCCTCGCCATCCCTCAAAACTAAGGTCCCATCATGCACATCTATGAGAGCCTTGGCGATGGCCAAGAAAGGCCTTCCCAGTATAAGGGGCACTTCTGTGTTCTCATTGATGTCCAGGACAACAAAATCCACAGGATAATTAAATTTGCCAACCTTAACCAGAAGGTCTTCCACTATGCCCCTAGGATGCACTACGGATCGGTCAGCTAATTGGAGGGTCATCCTAGTAGCACGGGGTTCACCTAGGCCTAGTTTCTTGAACAATTTGTACGGCATAACATTGATACTAGCACCTAAATCCGCCAAGGACCTCTCTACATGCAATTTGTCAATAGAGCAAGGGATAGTAAAACTACCTGGGTCCTTCTTCTTCTGCGGAAGCTTGTTCTGCAGAATAGCCGAGCACTCCTCGCTGAGCTCCACAGTGGCCAGCTCACTCAGCTTCTGCTTCTTCGAAAGAAGCTCCTTCAGAAACTTCGAATACTTAGGCATTTGTGATAGTGCCTCCAGAAAGGGCACTTGGACATTCAGCTTTTTAAGCATGGCCATGAAGTTTTCGAACTCTGCCTCCAGCCTGTCTCTGTGCAACCGAGTAGGGAAGGGAAGTTTCGGGATATACTCCTTCACTACCGGTTGCGGATTAGGTGCAGGCACCTCAACCTCCTTCTCTGCCTCTTTTTCAACCGCTGGAGATGCTAAGACAGGGGCTCTCTCTCTTGTTCCCGAGCAGGTGGATCAACAATCACCTTGCCACTCCTGGTCATGATGGCATTGCAGTGCTCATTCGGGGCTGGCGGATGAGGGATGGTCTGCCCGGGTAGAGTACCAGGAGCCCTTTGGGCCACTGCCTGAGCCACGCTCCCTAACTGGGTCTGGATATCCTGCAAGACAGCCTGTGTGTTCCTCTGACCAGCTTCAAGAGCTAAGAATTTACCTGAGGCCTTCTCCATGAACTACTCAATAGTGTTGAATTTCTGAGCACTAGAACTGGCGAGAGAACCCACCAAGTCCCGCAGTTCAGCCAACTGATCATTCTGCACTGGGGCAGCAGGGGCTGCACCTGGCTGCTGGAAAGGTCGCGGCTGTGATTGAGCAGCATGCCCCGGCATGGGCTGGTAGAGAGACTGTTGCTGCTGGAATTGCCCCTGTCTGGGCTGATATGGTGGCCTCTAGAAACCCGGTGGTCCCTGGAGGACTGGTGGTCTGGAATTTGCCCCACCCTAGGAGAAGTTAGGATGCTGGCGCCACCCCTCGTTGTAAGTGTTACTGTAGGGGTCATTGCGCCTGACATTGTTGATGAAGTTCACCTGCTCCTAGGGTGTGGTTGATTCCTTCATCGCCTGACAGTCCTCCACGGTGTGATGAGAGCTCTCACACCACTGGCAGTGCATCGCCTGCGGCTGTCCTGTACCTGCAATCAAACCAGAATGATCGATAGCTGAAACCAGCTTCGATACCACCTGCACCAAATCAGATGACTTGGTGCCTACAGCATGCACACCCCGTCCTGGCGCTCGTCTCGATCTCCTGGCGGTGCCCCAATCGTACCCGTTCTCCGCCATCTCCTCAAAGAGTTGATTCAGCTGTGGCGGGGTTTTGGTCAGCATGTTCCCGCCACAAACTGAGTCAATTAGCTGCTTGTCCTCCGGGAAGAGGGCGTGATAGAAGGTGCCCACCTTGAAGGCATCATTGAAGCCATGATTTGGACACCTCAGAAAGAGACTGTTGTACCTCTCCCATGCATCCCTGATGGTCTCATCCTCATCCTGAGCAAAATGGGTAATTTGCTTCTGCAGGTCAGCTGTCTTGGATGGAGGATGGTAGCGGGTGAGGAACTTGTCCGCCAGGTTGGCGAACGTGGTGATAGAGCCCGAAGGTCGAGTGTCTAGCCACTCCTTGGCTTGCCCCTCCAGAGTGAATGGGAAGTACCTCAGCTGGATGGCGTCTGCTGGTACCCCATTGATCTTGATTCCATCGATGAGCTCGTGGAATCGCCTGAGATGTGATCGGGGGCACTCCCCCTCCTTACCACGGAACACCACTGAACCGCGCAGCATGGTGATTACTGAGGTGCTCACCTCAAAATTGTTGGCTGGGACATGAGGGTGTTGAATGGGTGACCTCATATCCGCAGCTCTAGCGGTCCAGTAGGATCCCATGGTCTGCTCCTCTGGGTTGATCACATCATGGTTCTGTGGATCAGCCATCTCTTCTTCTTCTTCTTCTTCGATCTGCAATTGTGATAGCGCCTCCTCCGCAGCCAGTCGCGCCTTTAGAGCCCGCTTGAAGTTCCTGCAGGTTCGTTCAAGCTCCTGGTCTAATGGTAGTAGATCTCCCGACTGGCTACGGGTCATGCACTACCTGCACACAATCAGCAGAAGCAACCCGTGAAGGCACACAGGTGGAAGAGAAAGAATGCAATAAAGAAAAAGCTAGAGTAACAAATTCTCACGTTTCCCCAATAACCTAGAGGGGTCCCCGGCAACGGCGCCAAAAACTTGACACGCCAAAACATAACACCAAACTGCGACCAAGTGTAATCGCAGTCCGGGAATGCAGTAACAGGCAAGTTCTATTATCAACCCGGGGTCTAGATCTACTGCTTACTCCGTGATGATTTATTATCTAGCAAACTAATTCGAGTGATTGTTGTTTAAAGCAAAAGCAGTAAGAAAGCAGGAAATGGTTCGGTTTTCAAAAGCAGGAAAGAGTCACTCGGGAATGAGTCCCCCTAGCCCCTTAGTTAGGTTCAATTGTAATTCCCCTAGGTTGATTCACTATTGATTAGACTGCGGAAGATCCGACAGTAGCTTGGAATCTCTTAAGACGACTAATCTTCACCGGGATAGAAAGCTGAAGCAATAAGAACATAACTCCACTACTGGAATTGAATTCCAGTACAAAGCAGTAAACTGGCTAACTCTCGTATAACCAATCTCCTACTATCGAATGAAGAGGCTCTAACAACCTAATCAGATTCTATATATCTCAGGTTGCAGCAGAAATCGAGAAAAGCTGATCAGACTTCAAACAATTCAATAAACATGCATCATTCGATTAAAATCAAACAGTATAATTATCCCAAGTCATTACAGTCAAATCCCTAACACCAGGAACTAGGGTTCTTCATACCCAAGTGAGAGAAGGGTTCTACTCCATAGAGAGAGAGAAGAAAACAGTAATCGGCTCAGTCATTGTAACACCCTACCCTATACGTATTACCTAATCATATTGTTCATACAATTGCAGCGGAATTAATCTTGGGTGTTACATTAATTATCAAAATTTACCCAAATAAAATTTCGACATGAATTACTCGCGTAATGGGCTAACAGTTCTTGCAACTTAACCTGCAAAATAATTCATCACAAACATATACACTCACTGCCATATGCATTGGCCTTTCATAGCCATAGTCACAATTTCATACTACACAACTGCATACTATACTGATACATGCTATAATCGTCACAACTTTCATAATTACACAAATATACACATATCATCAACCTTCCACACCTGTGGATATCTCACACTACATCAGAAGCTAGTATGCACATGAAAAACGTTCTCAAAACATTTTTACAAAAATGTGTGGATCACTGGCCAAAATCCCGAGTAGTAGTCCAAGCACAGAATAGTTGAAGACCATACCTCATCCTGGCTTCAACTCTAGCTCCTCTCCCACCTAACACTTATCTACTGCTGCTGCTGATGATCTGCTTAGACATAGCATAAGCAGAGAAGAAGAATAAAAGAGGGTCAGCTCATAGCTGAGTGAGATAATCATAGCATCGTGAGTTCATAACAGAGCATACCTCTATCATACATCTAGCAAATAAGCCAAAGCACTAGGATCAGACCTCAGGCATCCGACATCCCAATAGGCAAAAGACTCAACCACCTTGACTCATGCAAATGCATCTTATCATGTTTTACTTATAGGCGTCTGGCTACTCCCATGCTATTAACTCTCCCGGGAAACATACCCCACATGCCGTCGGATGTAGTCATACATACCCCAACATCCCGTCGGATGTGGTCATACATACCCCACACCACTATGGGTGTAGTCATACCCCGACACCGCTCTGGGTGTGGTCATATCTCGTAAGAAATCTTCAGTCACCACCACATGAGAGGTGTGACTATCATACATATCATAATAGAGTAATAGCATAGGGAGCCCTAATTACTATGTAGTTGACCGTGAGACCACCACACTTATAATTGGTATCCTTATACATGATTCATATCTCATCTTGCTTAATCATAATTCATTACTTGCACATGTACTTGACCTGGCCATAATTTGCTCAACATAGGTAAACCAGGAGTCGTATAATTGCACTTCCTCGGGATAAACCCTCGTGCAAGTCATCCTCCTTAAACATCATAATATCACCAGCAGATATATATTTTCCCACTTGTACATCCAAATACATCAATCATGAAATGTCATACCCAATCACCTTTTCGAACCATCATAAGGCATATCAACAATCAAGCCCACAATTTGCAACATATACGAAATCATCAGCATAAACAAGGTTCATATCGATTAGGGCAAGTCAATAATATCATACAACAATCCAGGGTTCAACAGATAGCACAAAAGTTCATACACCCCTAATCATGTCATTCTAGTTCACCTATGTCAATTCTAAGCATCAACATAATTATCGTGATACGACAAACCCGGTATGCCGTGCTAATCCCTCACCAGTTCTGGTAGTTCAAACACCGGTTCTAGCCTCTTGTACCCCAACTTCACTTTTCTCAAAAAAGCTCGGAATCAAAATCCGAGATTGCCCTAATATCCCCTGCAGTATCCCCGTCAATATTAGTTCTAGGCTCCGGGTCAAATTCTCGATAAAAACACATCAAACCCTGGCCGGAGCTAAATTCAGCGATTAGGACCCCGACCTAAATAATTGCTGAAATTCAGGGATTAGAACTAGAGGATTGATTACCTCGCTGCAGGAAGCTCGTATATGAAATTTGGGTTCAATCCGGCTTCCGGATACTCCGAAACCCTAATTTGGCTTATCGGGAATTCAAGAAATTCCTGAACCAAAAATTCGTTTTAAAGCTCTAAATTGATAAATCACGATGAATAGATGAATTAGGCATTACTTACGGGATTTTTGTACTACTGGAACTCAAGAATCAGGCTTTGGAAAATTTTACCCGCGTCCCCTGAACTTTCCGCGCTCTGCCTATGCTCTCGGTCCGGGGAAATGAGAAAAGAAAGAACAAACTGAAATGGGAAAAAGATGATAGGGGAAAGAATTATATAGGTGGTCTGTGGCCGCCTAATGTAATATATATGTATATATATAATATTATATATATATATAATTATATATAATATATTATATATATATATATATATAATCCGTATACTTATCCGATCAATCGATAATCCGATTTTAGTCGAAATACTATCAAAACACTCGATTTTAAATCGCGAACTTTCTAGCGATCGAAATATGAGTTTAGCCGGAACGGGATGTTACAATTCTCCCCTCCTTAAAAGATTTCGTCCCCGAAATCTAACCTTGAGTTGTACCCTTAGTCCGTTTACTTACCCTTAACATGATCGATCGTACATAAAGTTATTACCTAACTCTTAGGTTAGGAGATCTGAATTACATAAATAAACACACAACACCCCAAGTTCCCAATATAAGGTTTCAAAAACCTATACTGGGTTATCACAACATAAGCACATCAACAAGTTCAAAACATAACTTACTAAGCAGGATTGTTAACCTGTAAAGTAGGTTGCTACTAACACAAGGTTATATCAATCTACAAAATGGTTGTCACCAAATCATCAAGAATCATATCCATGTTGAAATCTCTACCACCACAACTCATCTTGCTGGCATAATCTAAAATCAACTGCATTGCATAGCTAGCCACCATGCTTCTCGATCGGTTAGTAGTAACACTGAAATACTTCTGTGCAAACTACAAGGAAACATTGGCCTTAGTTTGATCCACACACCATTAAAACTTTCTCCAAAATAATAACTTGTAAAACAAGATTAAAAACTCAACAAAATTTTCAAAACCTTTTAAACCATAACCTTCTCAAGATTCTTTCCAATGCTCAAAATCATTTTTGACTAAATGTAACTAACTATGCAACACATCATCACCTTTGGTCTCAATTCCTGGCAAGTTTAGTGCAAGTACAGGTATGGAGTACTCCCTCCCCTTTTGAGGGTGATCAGTCCTCAAGGGTGAAAGTAACATACCCATAATGCAGAAAACAAACCAGCTCTGATACCAAACTGTAACACCCTACCCTATACGTATTACCTAATCATATTGTTCATACAATTGCAGCGGAATTAATCTTGGGTGTTACATTAATTATCAAAATTTACCCAAATAAAATTTCGACATGAATTACTCGCGTAATGGGCTAACAGTTCTTGCAACTTAACCTGCAAAATAATTCATCACAAACATATACACTCACTGCCATATGCATTGGCCTTTCATAGCCATAGTCACAATTTCATACTACACAACTGCATACTATACTGATACATGCTATAATCGTCACAACTTACATAATTACACAAATATACACATATCATCAACCTTCCACACCTGTGGATATCTCACACTACATCAGAAGCTAGTATGCACATGAAAAACGTTCTCAAAACATTTTTACAAAAAGGTGTGGATCACTGGCCAAAATCCCGAGTAGTAGTCCAAGCACAGAATAGTTGAAGACCATACCTCATCCTGGCTTCAACTCTAGCTCCTCTCCCACCTAACACTTATCTACTGCTGCTGCTGATGATCTGCTTACACATAGCATAAGCAGAGAAGAAGAATAAAAGAGGGTCAGCTCATAGCTGAGTGAGATAATCATAGCATCGCGAGTTCATAACAGAGCATACCTCTATCATACATCTAGCAAATAAGCCAAAGCACTAGGATCAGACCTCAGGCATCCGACATCCCAATAGGCAAAAGACTCAACCACCTTGACTCATGCAAATGCATCTTATCATGTTTTACTTATAGGCGCCTGGCTACTCCCATGCTATTAACTCTCCCGGGAAACATACCCCACATGCCGTCGGATGTAGTCATACATACCCCAACATCCCGTCGGATGTGGTCATACATACCCACACCACTATGGGTGTAGTCATACCCCGACACCGCTCTGGGTGTGGTCATATCTCGTAAGAAATCTTCAGTCACCACCACATGAGAGGTGTGACTATCATACATATCATAATAGAGTAATAGCATAGGGAGCCCTAATTACTATGTAGTTGACCGTGAGACCACCACACTTATAATTGGTATCCTTATACATGATTCATATCTCATCTTGCTTAATCATAATTCATTACTTGCACATGTACTTGACCTGGCCATAATTTGCTCAACATAGGTAAACCAGGAGTCGTATAATTGCACTTCCTCGGGATAAACCCTCGTGCAAGTCATCCTCCTTAAACATCATAATATCACCAGCAGATATATATTTTCCCACTTGTACATCCAAATACATCAATCATGAAATGTCATACCCAATCACCTTTTCGAACCATCATAAGGCATATCAACAATCAAGCCCACAATTTGCAACATATACGAAATCATCAGCATAAACAAGGTTCATATCGATTAGGGCAAGTCAATAATATCATACAACAATCCAGGGTTCAACAGATAGCACAAAAGTTCATACACCCCTAATCATGTCATTCTAGTTCACCTATGTCAATTCTAAGCATCAACATAATTATCGTGATACGATAAACACGGTATGCCGTGCTAATCCCTCACCAGTTCTGGTAGTTCAAACACCGGTTCTAGCCTCTTGTACCCCAACTTCACTTTTCTCAAAAAAGCTCGGAATCAAAATCCGAGATTGCCCTAATATCCCCTGCAGTATCCCCGTCAATATTAGTTCTAGGCTCCGGGTCAAATTCTCGATAAAAACACATCAAACCCTGGCCGGAGCTAAATTCAGCGATTAGGACCCCGACCTAAATAATTGCCGAAATTCAGGGATTAGAACTAGAGGATTGATTACCTCGCTGCAGGAAGCTCGTATATGAAATTTGGGTTCAATCCGGCTTCCGGATACTCCAAAACCCTAATTTGGCTTATCGGGAATTCAAGAAATTCCTGAACCAAAAATTCGTTTTAAAGCTCTAAATTGATAAATCACGATGAATAGATGAATTAGGCATTACTTACGGGATTTTTGGACTACTGGAACTCAAGAATCAGGCTTTGGAAAATTTTACCCGCGTCCCCTGAACTTTCCGCGCTCTGCCTATGCTCTCGGTCCGGGGAAATGAGAAAAGAAAGAACAAACTGAAATGGGAAAAAGATGATAGGGGAAAGAATTATATAGGTGGTCTGTGGCCGCCTAATGTAATATATATGTATATATATAATATTATATATATATATATAATTATATATAATATATTATATATATATATATAATCCGTATACTTATCCGATCAATCGATAATCCGATTTTCGTCGAAAAACTATCAAAACACTCGATTTTAAATCGCGAACTTTCTAGCGATCGAAATATGAGTTTAGCCGGAACGGGATGTTACAGTCATACTCATAATGATGAGGAAAATCTTCTCCGGGATGATGATTTCCACTCCTATGACGATCTCCAAGCTCGATTTGACGAAACCCAGCTCCAAGATAGCTTCTAGGATGTGTTCTTCGTACTTTCTCTCTCTAGGGCTCTGTTTTTGCTCTGAAAATCCCATTCCCCCACTTTTGGCTCGAAATTGGCTGAAAAACCAGAATTTCCCGAATCACACGGGCAGGCCACACGGCCGTGTGGCTCACCCAGTTGCCCGTGTGAGTCAAAACGCGCCGTATCACTTAGGTCGATCTTCAAGTCCGGGCTTGTTCCTCGAGCTTCCAAGGCGAAGAAATCCTCCAATTCCACTCCAAGAATGCCCTCAAATCGCCCTCTCTCTCTTTGGTTCGTCCCTTGGGTGTTTGGGATCCAAAATCCAGCTCCCCCTTGCAAAAACGCACAAAACGGGCTTTTAACAGCCTGCGTTCGCGATCCCCGGTCAGAATACCTGGTCGGGTATTTAGGGAACCGGTCGGGTATCAACAAAATGCTCCGGGTCACTCTTCTGGGCAAAAGGGAAAATACCCGGTCGGGTATTTTTGGTTCACGACCGGGGGGGCCTTCTGATGCTGCCAAAAATACCCTATCAGATGGTCAAAATACCCGGTAGGGTATTATGGTCGGGTATTTTGCAGTTCCGGGTCCCCTATCTTTGTTTCTCCGTTTCTCCCTCGTTCGGACTCCAAATCTGGTGCTGTTTGATCCCAGACGCTCGTAGTCTCGTCCTCTTTCTTCTAATGACAAGATTACATGATTATATGGTCACAAACTGAGGTAGAAATCCATCTTCTTCAAGTCATACCCGAGTTTCTTCCCCCGAGTCGCCAATTGATCTCCGATTGACTTGAAACTTGTGCCTACGCTTCACTTTAGGTGCTAGGACCTGAAATGTGACAAAGGAACACAACCTAGCGTAAAATAGGCCAAAGAAGCGATAATGCAAGCATAAACGATCAAGAAAAAAAGGGGAAAACATGTGCAAATATCGAGTCATCAAATCCCCCCACACTTAACCGTTTGCTTGTCCCCAAGCAAACTTGACTCAAACCAATGCAACTCTCCAGACCTCTATGGCAACATGCACCCTCAATTGTCGGTAGAGGATGTTTTAGATCATTTAGAAACTTACGAGGTCAACCGACGCACAAGTCATATCCTAACTTCTTCGGCGAGAACGCTAGTCTCGAGTCGGCATCATAGCAAATAGTGATCAGAGGAGAAATGAATCATGGACGAAGGGACTCTAAAAAACAAAAGATCATGGACTCACATTTTTAAGGTGCTCTATTTTCTTCTTGAAGATGGTTGGAACCCCTTTTTTTTCTTGTTTTTCTGTTTTCTTTTTCTTTTCAAGGGTTCCAACCTGTTTTTCAGAAAGCGGGGGCTCCCACCTAGCAATGGTTTTGCGGGATCCCAGCTCTTACCGGCCATGCCGGGAGTGGATGTCTCGAGCCTCGTGCTGGGGAAAGAAATGTAAGGGGGCTGGAGGTAGTAGGTGGAAATTGGGAACGGATTCCCGTCTCCCCTTACACACTTTTGCACTTTTCGCACGGGAGACGCTATTTTGAAGCACATTTTTTAGCACCTTTTATTTCAAAACATGATACAAGAGTCCATGACAGGTAGAGAGTCCACAACACCACACAATTCAAGTGTCCTAAGACCACTAATTCACACAATCAACCAACACAATATGAAGAAGAAAGGAGACTTCTTAAATGCATCAACATCCTCCATGGTGCTACACTACTCCCTAGGTTTCATATTACTATAAATACTGTCAATTCAAAGCATACTGAGCAGGTACTTGCAAGGAACACATACTTGGATCCCTCAAATTTGAAAATTTGGACAGTGGACTAGGCTCCAAGCACACACATACAACCAAACATTCACACGCATACATAATCGAACATCCCCCCACACTTAAGCACGACATTGTCCTCAATGGAGGATAGATAAGGAGGGTAGAAAGAAGTTACCAGATCAAGGGTGAATGATGGTGGACGGGGCAGGCGGTGCATTCCAGGAGGAGAGAGTAGTCGGAACACAAACACCACACAAAATCTCACAAAGGTTGAGTTATTGACTCTAAAATGAAAGAACAAAACTGACTCAACCGAGGAGAACTAGAGAAAGAAATGCAAACCGAATGGTTGGGTTGCCTCCCAACAAGCGCTTCTTTCACGTCGTGAGCTGGACGATGACTCCTAAGTTTCGGTCCACCCCAGAACCTCTTTGAAGTTGAGGTTCTCGTCGATGAGGTGGAGTCTCAAGTCACAAACATGTGGTATGACAAGTGATGGAAGCTCGTGCACTTGATGCAGACGAAGTCTCCACCCTCGAGACCTCTTCTTCTCTTCTCTCGTCTCATTGCCCCAGACCAGATATGAAAACATCGATTGACCACCATCGCGTCCACCAAGAGGGACCGATGTCGATGTGGCCTTGGTCTGGCAAAGAGACACTGCAAATGGGTCCTTGCTAAGCAGTTCCTCGAAGTTTGGTGGAGATATCACATGTAACTCATGGTCGGTGCAAGCCTCTTCCACCTCAACTTCGTCCTCGGCCTGGACGCCAATTGCTTCTTCAACCCCCCTTACTTCTTCATGTGGTATCACCCCTGGGAAAAGATCAAGAACTCCTTCTGCTTCACTTTCGTCATCCTCCACAACTTCTTTCTGCACCCTTTCTTGCTCTTCTTCTTCCAACACGGATTGGAGGGCAAGTCGCCAAACAATTTCTTTGATGAGATCATCTTGCATCTCCTCACTCATGCCCGCCTCTTCAAAGCTCAGTGTGGGATGTGGGAAGGTGTGGTGGGCTACGACAGAACATTCCTAATCATGATCATCACGGGAGCTCTCCGTGACAACTTCTGTTTGCTCCATAATGTTTTTGTAGCCTTCGTCTTCCTCCTCCTCTTCTAGTATAGTAGCAGAAGGGTGATCTTGAGAAGGCTGCGCATAAGATTTCTCAAGATCATTGAGGCTCTTCTTAATGCTCAAGAGGTCCTCCTCTGTTTCACGATAGGCCTGGGTACAAAGATCCATCTTGGAGCATGATCTCTCAGTGTCTCGAGCAAATTGCTCCATGAGAAGCCTCAATTCATAGTTTGGATATGGCTGTGGAGTGTAGCATTGCTCTGCAGAATGGCCCGTGAAGGCCGGCATGGCTAACTCCAGCTCCGATGGCCCTTCTGGTTGTGGGAGAAATTCTTCTTGATAAGGAGGTTGTTCTTGATATGCCCAGGGGTCTGATTGTTCTTCGTAGTAAGGGGGTTGGTACTGGAACCCGAATCCATAGTCTTCTCCTCCTTGATTGCTCCAAGGAGTCTCGGGGTAATACCACTCGGATGGTGGTAGATACCCCCAATGGTTGGAGAAGCCATGAGGATCCATGATTCAGATCTGCACCAACAAAAAAAAACACCCAAGTGAAAAGCAAGGGTGAAAAAGAAAGAAAAACGCTAAAGCAACAAACTTCTGCCTTTCCTAATAATCTAGAAAGTCCCCGGCAACGGCACCAAAAATTTGACTCACTATGACACAACTCCTAACAATGGCCAAGTGTAACCAATGGAAGGGACTGCAGTATAGTGGCTCAAGTAATAAATATCGAATCCACGGGTCTCTAGAGTTACTATTACTCAGCTTCACTTCATTATCTAGCAAACCAGATTAAGATGGAAGAACTAAAACTACCCTAACAAACTACAGTTAAAGTTAATCTAATTACAGGTTGGGAACTCACTTAGGTATGATTCCCCCTAGCCACTAGCCAGATTAATGATTGATGATTTCTAACTTGTTTCACTTTCATTCACAATGCGGAGAATCCTTGACTAGACCTTGAATCTCGACTAAAGAATCAAGGCCCTCTTGAGTCGATTGCCTAGAGGGACGTATCCTTCTCTAGAACAACCGATCAAGGCGTTCTGAACTAGATACCCTCTATCGAATGAGGTTCTCAATCGATACAAAGCATTGAATCAACCCTCGACTAAAGCAATCGATCCAATACTATCAATCTATGGTGCTCTATTGACCTAATCAGGTATTCGCTCTCATGGGATCAAAGCAGAATCAATAATCTCGACTAAAGCATAATTGAATCATGAAAACGTGCATAGATTGAATATGAACTCAAGATTATCAGGTAGGAGTACTCATACAATCATCCAATCAAACAAACATAGCTAGGGTTCCTCAAACCCTAAGTGAAGGGAAGTTACTCCATAGAGAAGAGAAAGACTGCAGTAAGAATCTTCAGATGATCAGTCTTCAAGTCCGTGCTTGTTCCTCGAGCTTCCAAGGCGAAGAAATCCTCCAATTCCACTCCAAGAATGCCCTCAAATTTCCCTCTCTCTCTTTGGTTCGTCCCTTGGGTGTTTGGGATCCAAAACCCAGCTCCCCCTTGCAAAAACGCACAAAACAGACTTTTAACAGCCTGTGTTCGCGATCCCCGGTCAGGTATTTAGGGAACCGGTCGGGTATTTTTGGTTCATGATCCTCCGCCTTCTGATGCTACCAAAAATACCCTATCAGATGGTCAAAATACCCGGTAGGGTATTATGGTCGGGTATTTTGCAGTTCCGGGTCCCCTATCTTTGATTCTTCGTTTCTCCCTCGTTCGGACTCCAAATCAGGTGCCGTTTGATCCCAGACGCTCGTAGTCTCGTCCTCTTTCTTCTTATGATAAGATTACATGATTATATGGTCAAAAACTGAGGTAGAAATCCATCTTCTTCAAGTCATACCCGAGTTTCTTCCCCCGAGTCGCCAATTGATCTCCGATTGACTTGAAACTTGCGCCTACGCTTCACTTTATGTGCTAGGACCTGAAATGTGACAAAGGAACACAACCTAGCGTAAAATAGGCCAAAGAAGCGATAATGCAAGCATAAACGATCAAAAAACAAAGGGGAAAACATGTGCAAATATCGAGTCATCAAATGGTCTTGACGTTAACACGGGTAAGCTGTCTATGACGATTGAGTTTCCCTCTCTTCTCCCATCTCTCTAACTTGGTAAACTCACCACCTGTCCACACCTAGATCTTTATAGTAGTTACCCTAAAAGGTAATCATGATTAACATGTCCCCAAAATTCTCTATCTCTGTCCTTCCCCACGATTGGATTTCCTTCCCATTAAGAATCCTTATTAGTGTCATTTTTATTCCTCTCAATCTTTCTACAAACATCTCTAATCCAAGATCTCTCTCCAACTTTGAAAATTTTCACAAGTTTCATCTATCTGCTCAAACCCTCAAATCTCCTTTAATTACCATGGCTAAAACAATAGAAACGCTCGCCTACTCCGATACGGACTGCCGCTCAGTAGAAAGGCAGGCTGACTACTACTAAGTCTATTGCAAAACTCTCATCCTAGCAGAACTAGAGTTTCTTTTTATGTCACCTCTACCTTTGGAGGTTCGCCAACTGATCAAGAACCTGGGTTGGGAATGGTTCTTTGACCTCATAAAGTCAAACTCCACCCACTAATGTCCGTTGACCATTAGAAAATTCTACTTCAACCTTGTGACGGACGATCCCATCTTTAGAACTCACTCCCATCTCTCCTTCATTCGTGGCGTACTCTTTTGCTAACACCTAATTTACAGAAGCCCTGCTCCTATATCTCATTCCTTTAAACTCCCATCACCGTGATCACTCATATTCCAACAGAGAGATAACCCCATATATATCACCAATTATCCCATACTGATCTGGTCAATCATGAGATCATTAACCAGCCATAACTCTACATCAATATGAAATTCATGAGATATCAACTCACTTTTACTGTGAAGAGTCAGATCTTGAACACATATAAGGCTGTCAATTTGGTTTGGTTTAGTTAACCAAACCATTAAGTATGAAAAACCAAAAACCAAATCAGCAAAAACCAAAACCAACATGTACTCATACACTCATATTTATTTCTATTTCCCTTCTTTTTATTGAATAAATGTCATAATAATGGTAAATGATAAAATGACCATTATAAATTATTGGTTGGCATGCATATCTAAAGAAACAAAAAAAAAAAAATTCATGATAAATAATTTTTTTATTATTATTTGTACATTCTTATAAAAAATAGTATATATATGGTTCACAATGAATCAAGGAAACATTATATTGTTTTTCTTTTTTTAAATGGATGTCAGGGATTGAACAGAAACCCTTTTGAGAGTCTCTTTCAGCTCTGTGTCTTTGATACGAGTTAGGAAGGAAGGAAGTTAGTCTTAGCCATGGTTTTGGGGCTCGTATTTATGTCCCATGTTGGTTGCTTTTATATAAGTTGTCACCTAATAACATTATACTACAAATGGTATTACCAACATTTTATCCTTCCAGTAATACATTTAAGACTAATAACATCCACAATGTCAACTTTGAGTAACAATATTGATAAGAACATATAGAAGTAAATAATTGTATTTGTCTAAAATAAATTAGAAATTAACATCACTCCACCTTATCAGACTCTACATCCACACAAGTCTCATCATTCCCATCAGAATCCTCATCAAAATAATCTTCTTGGACTTGTGACCCAGTAGGACTCGAGATCAGAACATGGGCAGAATGTGAGCTTCCACTAGGTTCTGCAGGTGCACTTGCACTTCGAGTTTGAAAAGCTACAAATACTAGATAACATAAACAATAACTTGTTAGAATATGATTTGATTACAATAACAAATATAAGAATAAACATAAGTTCTTACCATTCTGAAATTCAACTTCATCACCCTCATCTTCTCCATCAGCCACCAACTCAGAGTCAGAAGATCTTATCCAATCTTCACAGCAAATCAAAGCCTCCACAACTTCAGGGGATAAGGAGGTCCTAAACGAATCTAAAACTCGACCTCCTGTACTGAATGCTTGTTGGAATTCTCCCACTCTTCTTCAAACCAATACTTGGCAAGTTTGGACTTGATTCTCTCAGCCATGCAACCCACCTCAAAATCAATACTATCAACCCACTCAGAAATCGTAGTATACATTTCACATATCTCATCAAATAAGAGGTGTAAAGTTAAATATGAAGTCCCGGAAACTCGAACAGTCACATCATAGAAGAGCTTCAGGTAACTAATCAACCGTCTGACACTTGACCAATCATTAGAAGTTGGGATACCAAGGCTTTGCTTTCCATATTTTTTTTCATTGAGATGTTTCTTGAATTTCTTCTCATTTCTGGCTAATGTCTGAAATGCTTTCTCAAATGGCTTTGCAGATTCCAACATCAGATACGTTGAGTTCCACCTTGTAGCTACATCCAACGAAACAAATTTCTTTGACACTATCTTTTCAAACTCAATGCAATCTTTGAATTTTCTGCTCCTAGTTGGTGTAGATTTAACCCACTTCACAGACTCTCTCACTCGCTCAACAGATATACCAGTTTCTTTAAGCCCATCCTTCACAGCTAAATTAATAATCTGAGCCACACACCTCATCTGCAGATACTTTCCATCCACAATATCTTATCCCCACTCTTTCAACTGTTGCTTCATATGGATAGCAACCACATCGTTAACACTAGCATTTTCCATTGTGATACAAAAGGCCTTCCTAATGCCTCAGTCCACCAAACAAATAGCCAACTGTTTTCCAATTTCATTTCCAGAATGTTTTGTTATCTGAACAAAGTTGATAATTTTCTTATACAGCTTCCAATCCCTACCGATGAAATATGCAGTAACACACATGTATTTGAGATTGGACAAAGACGTCCAACAATCAGTTGTGAGAGATACCATCCCCAAACATTTAGCTTTGAAATAATCCTTTAACACATCTCTGTTTTCATAAAACACCTTGATGCAATCTTCTCTAACAGTTTGTCGGCTAGGCAGCACAAACATAGGACAAACACGGGACATAAAGCGTTTGAACCCTTCATGTTCAACGTATCTAAATGGTAATTCATCTAGAATTATCATCTCCGCTAAAGCTCTCCTAGCATCAGTCTGATTAAATTGCCAAGAACCAAGAGTGTGTACCTGGCCTTCAAAAGATGACGGAAGCTCGACTACAAGATCACCCCTTGCTATCTTTGCCAAACAATTATCCTTGTGGGTCCATAGAGTAGATGTCCCGTTAGCTACAAGAGCACTATTGCAGTAATTGCATCGAGCTTTTTTCACTCCATCCATCTCCAAGTGTGTGAAATGTCTCCAAACATCATATCTGTCTTTCCTTTTTTTCGATGTTGTCCCCCCCACCTTCTGTTTGAGCATTGGGTACTGTGGTGGTACCGGAAGATGGTGCAAAAGTGGAGGAAGACGTTGCAGGAGGCCTAGGCGGAATACTGGTGCTTTTGGAGTGCCCACTTCTAGGACGAGCAGCACTAGATGAAACATTTTGTGATAATAGTATCTCACTGTCCCTGCCAATATCAAAAGTGAATTTAGTATCACAATCAAGTACATAAAGAGAAATGCACACTTACTAGTTACTATCAAAAGGATTGTCAAAGACAGTCATAAGAGTTTCCCCTATACTGAACAGAACAACTTAAATCCGCATCCACATCTCCAAGGATAGAAATTGAATCACTTTAAGACTTTCAGGGTGACAGACCCATTACTTTTCAAGAGAACCATACTCATAAAGCAAACAACCATACGCAAATTATAATCCAGAAGCATGAGGTCAACTTAACCAATCCTCCATTCCAAAGAAACTCAGCTACTAAATCGTAGCTAACTCCACTAGCTCAAGCGACCGAATTCGGTAAAAATCAATCAAAAGAAGATCAAGAAAGTCCTCTGCAAGTTCAGAACAGAATATGGAGTAGGAGAAGGCGAGGAGTTATTGAAACACTCTTTTTACAATGGAATTAGTCTAATTTCAGAAAGCCCAGTTGACAAACTTCACTAATGACCCAAGTTCAAAGCTCCCCTGGAGTGGGTTTCCTGCTTTAATGGCGAGATATCTGTTTTCTGTTCTATCCACGAGCCGAGCAGAAGAATCTCCCAAATGACGACCCAAACACAAACCCAACTTGCCCTTATAAAAGATCACAAGATACGTTTCCTGAAAACAGGATTTGCTTATCAAAGCTACCTATCAATCTAATGGCTGGGCATTTTCAACAGCAATCATAAGGGAGAAGGGACAATCTAGACACTCTTTTTACAATGGAATTAGTCTAATTTCAGAAAGCCCAGTTGACAAACTTCACTGATCACCCAAATTCAAAGCTCCCTGAAGTAGTGAAGTGGGTTTCCTACTTTAGTGACGAGAATTCTGTTTTCTGTTCTATCCACGAGCGGAGCAGAAACGAAACCCAAATATGGCAGAAACGAAACCCAAATACAAAAATCAACAAATCGAATAGGGGAAGACAGATGCAAGCAAGCTATGTGAGGGACTCACTGAGATTCCATTGAACAAAGGCGGCAAGTTCAGAACAGAATATGGAGTAGGAGAAGGCGAGGAGTTATTCGTCAATGACCTAGTTCTCTCCAATCGACACCGAATCAGCGGCCACAGAGCAGCAACTCAGGTCTCCGCCTTTGCCAAAGATAGCCGGCTTCAGAGCAACGAGAAGAAGAGAGGTGCCTCGAAAGGGTTCTAGGAATTCAGAGCAACGAAAAGAAGCTGAAGAGAGGTGCCTCGTGTACAGGTGAGTGCATTTTGTTCGAAAGGGGTTTAGGGATTTCGAAAGGGGTTCTAGGGATTTTCAGAGCAACGAAAAGAAAGAGTTGCGTGAGCGTTTCGTTGAAAGGGATGAGGGATCTAAAGCGTTTCGTTCATATTGGTTTTCTGGTTTTAACCGAATAAAAACCATTAAGTTTCTAAATGGTTTAAAACCGAAAAACCAAAACCATCAACTTTCCAATTGATTTGGTTTCGGTTAAAACCGAAAAACCAAAACCAAATGGACAGCCCTAAACACATATATAGATTTCCAAACTCCACTTTACATAACTCGATTACAACTCGTAAAAGGAATAGAATAATGACGATGTAGGATACTTTGAACTTTTAGGATTAATTTCGTCCTGACAAAACCCTAACAGAGGTTACGAGCTCTTAAACCCTTGCTAAATGAGAGAAACCTCGCTAAACAAGAGAAGAACCTCTTCTATTCTCTTAATGAATTCAAACTCTTGGACTTTAACTGCGAGTCAAACCCAAATCACCTGTCTCATATTATTTGTGTTGGTTCGTGTAACTAAAAGCTACGGTAAAGAAGACGGGTGATAATTAACTATCTAGAGTGTTTATGATAAATCAAATAGTGTATATTACATTTACATGAATTCTATAGCGGAATCACGTTATCACTTATCAATACTAGTACACAGATAATGCCCTCAAGCCTTATGTTGCGCGCAGAAATCAATCAGCGAGCCTAACCTTCGTTAAAACAAAATTCATCTACACATTAGATATATTAATTCGCAAGTTTTGGTTTAAGGGGTCTGGGCAAATGCGGGCGGGTCTACCGCAAGTTTGGTGCGCCCCCATTAATTACCTTTTCTTTTCCCTTCGTTTTTCGCCTGGCGATTGGGCAAGCTCATCCCTTCCAATTGCGGTTCCCATGAGTTGTTCGGTCTCCATTCCTTTTGCCCCTCCGTCAAATCTCTGGAGGTTGGCCAAGATGGAGCTAGCTGGAGAATCGAAGAGCCCCTATCTCGGCCGACGCAACCCTGGAGTTTATGGTATTAGGGGTTTACTACAACGGGTCTACTATTAGCTTCTCTGCGCGGCGTTTAATCCACTTTCCCCCTCCGACGATCCCTGACGGCTGGCCAAGCTAGGTTCCGAGATGGTCATTTCCCGCCAAACACTTATCGCCAATCATATCAAAGAATCTCCTTCTCCTTCTCCCAGATCCCACATTTTTTCAGGATGGCGGCTAATTGAGTTTGAGCGCCGCTAAAACTTAGGATATGGATTCAACCAATCTGTACATCACTATGGAATTGGCTTAACCAGACAATGAGGGTAAGTTGTATTCATTGATGAGATCCATTGCATGCAGCCGACCATCTTACTTGCGATCGAGGAGGATGAGGGTTGCAGGAGATCGCGCTGCTGAAAGTAAACCCAAATTAAAGAGGGACGCAGAGAGAAGCACTCATGTCATGTGTGAGAGTCTGGTGTCCAAGAAAAGAATGTTCTCCCCGGTTTCGATTGGGTGAGAGAGACATGCAAGGGAAGGAGATGGAAGTCATGGAGCTGAATTATGTTCGTATTTATTGACACATGTTATTGATCTTCTTTCCATGTAAACTACGTGTAAAGAGATGGCAGGAGTTTAGGGTGAAGCAATTACATTTTGAAGGGAAGAAGGGAACTCAACGTACAATGGAGATTTGTCTTCTTCTTTCCGGGGCTTGGCCCAAACTTTGTAACACATTCCTATTTCGTAATGAAATCAGGTTGTAAAAAAAAACGTACAATGGAGATTTGTATGACAAGAAATAAATTAATTAGATGAAGCAATTATAGAATACAATAGTCACACAATGAGTCAGCATTCTATCGTAATACAATAGTCACATAATGAGGCTTGCTCAATATTATTTGACTTTGTTATCATTATATAAGTAATAGTTGGAACTAAACGATGGTCTAGGGTTCAAATGTGAATTATCTTGAGATTCCTAGAAATTAGATATAAGAATACATGTGTTTTAATTGATTTTAAAGTATAGTATCCATTACTTGATATATTTATCTATATCAAAAGAAGGATCAAAATTAGGTACTATCCCCGTCGACTCAATACTGCGGATTAATGGTAAAAACTCAATTATTACCCAAAATCATTTTTCTATCAAAAGGCTAAACAATCTAAATTGTTAGTTTCAATCTCTAAAGGCATCTCACTCAATTTAAGAAAAGATCCATCTAACTGTTACATGACTGATATATGTGTTGACAACCCGCCGCAACGCGCGGGACAATTATCTAGTTATTAATTAAAGCACAATTCCAAGAAAAGGAAAAAAAATGAATCAATTTAATCAAATATGCTTACACACTAATCACACTATAAACATTGTCCTTGGTAGTAATTAAGACGACGATGTTGATGACGAGTACTGCATGCGCCCGGCCTTATTTATCATCAGTAAGTCTCAAGCAAAGATGCGCCCTCACGGGCTTATGATCGGAGCTGTCGATACCGTCGACGGATTCATAAGAATGCAAATTCGCACTCATCTTCTCGTCCCTTTCTTCTATCTTGAACAAAATACGATCCGTCCACGACGGCACTCGCACCTGCCAATTGATTCGTAATTATATTAGCCCTAATTATATACAAGTTCATCACAATTAAGGTGACAACCAAACCAAGAACCGGGTTATACGGTTTGGTTTCCGGTTAAACTGAAAAAACGAAAACCCGCTTCCCAACCCTAATTTATGTAAAACTATTATTGGCCTAAACAAAGATCCAAACAATGTCGACGTACGTACCTTGTGGCTAGTATCGTAGTTGCTGCTTCCAGTGTCGTACTTGTAGGTCGGCTTAAACGTCAGAGTGCCTTCGCAGAATCCATCGAAGACCCGTCCTCTCTCGGCTTCTTGCAGCAGTTGATCGTTGCCAGTCAGCATCTGTGTACATTGTTCAGTTGAATTGGTTTCAAACAAACTCATCAACAAACTACTAAGCTACATGGATCGATTGATTTGTTTTTGGGCTGCTATAGTACTGTACTTACGGATTGGAGGTCGTTGTGGATGAGTTTCCTGACGGGGAAGTTGTCGATTCCTTGGATCCTGTAGTTGAGATCTCCCAGCCAGACTGTGAGGTGGGCTGGCCTGGAGTAAGGGTTGGAGTTCTTGGAGAAGAGGCTGTGCGTTATGTCCTTGCTCTCCCAATTCCTTTCCTTCACCTTCCCGGCATGAGCTGCATGCATGCACGAGAAACATATAATTAACTTGATAGCAAGGTTGTCAAACCCGCAGGTCGACTCGGAACCAGTCGAGCTAGTGGATCAAGTGTTAATGGGTCACACCCGTTTTAGCCCAATTTAGCTCAAAATATGGGGGGAAAAATCATTATATTGTACTTATTTTGAATCCAACATAAGAAAATAACTGTACTTAAACTCCAACACACTTAAATAACATAAACTAAAATTCAACGACACTTTGGAACGAGCAGCCCGCTGACCCGCTCGGACAGGCCAACCGCCCAGGTTTTCCGGGTCTGACCATTGTCGGGCTAACTCTCAAATAGGCTATTTTAACCCGTTTTCAAGGCCGGATCCGGGCCAATCCCAGGTTTTTCCGGGTTTGTTTTACTAATGTATGTCTTTCGTATATCATACGATTTGGCTGTCGGATGCATTTCAAGAAATTAGAATCGTTGATTGTTATTTTCTAATTAAATTGATGTTAGACTTGATAGTTTGAACGTCGTATATAAATTGAAAGTGTATTATAGGTAATTACCAGCGAGGTGGCAGGAGATGAAGACCATTGAGATCCCTTTGTAGTTGATGCGGATCGCCACGGCTCCTTTCTTCCTTCTGGCCATTCCGCCGCAACCTCCCACTGAACGTTTGTCAACCTCCACTTCTGCCATTAATTAATCAATTGATTAATTATCAGTATTCTAATTAATTACGCGCATATTGATGACAAAAATTTGTCAGCAAAATTTGAAACATTTAGAAGATTAATACATACAAAGTACTAATTCACCTGTGAGAAGTAACTCTGAGCTGCGACAAGGACCAAAAACATAGAGCTGAAGCGATTGCATAATGGCCTTCCCCAGCAACCTGAATCCATTATATTCAAACACACAACCAAAACCACATAATTAAGACCGGCCCGCCCGGGGAACAATTCATCGGTGATTCTACATGCATGAATGACCAGACAATGCACGGCGCCGTGGCCAAATGAAAATGGAACGTACAACTACTTCTGGATAATGAATGTCGTCCACACAATAATGCATATACGTGCACGCGGAGGAAAGGAAAAAGGGTTGCTACAGAATATTGCTGTCCTTCACGGGAACGCAGAAAAGTCTTCGTTAAAAAAAAATTATTGGTTCCAAGTAAGTTAACTTTAATTTTTTTTTACATGTTATATCAGATTTTACAAGTTACGTAAAATACAATAAGCATTGTCTAAGGTATCAGTTGTAAAAGATTATTATGGAATTCTTACATAATGGATGCCCATTTTACGTAATTAATGTTAACCTCGCATTACGTAAAGTACTAAGTCATCAAACAGTGGCGGAGGCAGGATTTCAAACTACCTCTGTCCTCTATTCAAAATATATATAATATTTAATAACTATAATGAAAACTAATAATACCTAAATAATTCATTCATAGAGAAACAAAAAACTGACTAATACAATTATTGTTTGCATAAATAACCCGGACGAGTTTTCATATTATGAAAGAAATGTAAAATGCATTCATTGTTTACGCTCTTAAGTGAGTCGTTTACAATGTATCCTATTAAACAATTATTAACAAACTCATTGCCAATTCGACTTCGAAGCTTATTCTTAATATAGCTCTATCTAATATATGCACTTTTGTCTCTAGTACCATTACTCGAGATAATTCATCAATTCTTTTCAAACCAACAAATCTCTCATTAGCTATAATACCTAATGCAAGCTGTTGTCGAATAATAGTGTCATGAAAGAAACCAATAATTTAATTATTTTTTGTGAATTAATGAACAAGTAATGAGTTATGGTGTAATGTTAAAACATCCTTATGTTACTTGTAAGTGTTTAATTCTATCCGTAAAAATATATGTTGGGTTTTTTTTTCCCTCCCAAAAAGTTACCCCTGTCCCGGGACAAGGGCAAACACCCCTGGCTACGCCTATGTCATCAAGGAAGTCTTACGTAACGCCTCTGCTTTAACGGTTACGTAAAAATAACAATTATTACGTAACCTTTACGTAATGGATGTGCATTTTACGTGACAGTTGTGAAATTTCGTTACAAAAGTCTTACGTAACGCTTATGATGTACCTGTTCCGTAAGAAAGATTTGTCATTTCATAAACTTTACGTAATGAATGTATATTTTACGTAATAGTAGTCGTAAAAGTTCAATAAAAGTGATGACTAATAATAGAGCCGGTTACCACTGTTTTGATATGATCAATGATCTAAATTGATTTTAATATATTTTTCACAATCAATAAGATAGATTCATACTAGTTAGCTAAAGAAAACTCACATATGAGTGTTGGCGAGAGCAGCCTGCAACAAACGGGCAATGTTTCTGCGAGGAGCTTCCTGGAGACCAACCACCAACAGCTCATACTTCCTCTCCTTAGCATTATGGCTCCCCACCAGCTCCGCCAAATCTTCATAACAAACCTGGCCGTTCATGTTCCATGTGACAACGCAAATGCAAATGTCGGACTTCTGATCCCCTGAAGAGAATTCGCAGTGATACTCCTCCACGTCCACCGTCTTGATCCCTCTGTGACGACGAGACGAAGACTCTCCCCGCCGCCGCCGCCGTCCTCCCACACTCCCCGCCGCCGGCACAGCAGCTGTGCAGCAGCAGTTCCCCATCGCTTCTCTATGTCTCGCTTCGAGAGGCAGAAAAATAATGGAAGAAGTAATTAATAATCAATCTCTTGGAGGGTTGGTAATTCTGTGCTTTGACGTTTGAGGCTTTGTGAGAAATTTGGGGAATTAGTTTGTCGTGTGGGCATACTTGCTTATAGTTTATATACACACGCTCGCATGATAAAAGTCAATTTCTATTGGTCGTACATATATATCTTCGGTCCTACTAATAATGTTGGTTTGTCCTGTATGTAGACTAATATCGCATTGCGTTTCTTTCTTTTCTCGTGACTATATTCGATCGATCATTGAATTGGGCGGCAAGAAATTTGATTTGTCAACGTACGATCGAGTTAGGTTGATGACCGGCAGGCAGGCAGGCGGGAAGAGTTTCAATCAAAATCGAAAACGACGGACGTACCCTTCTGCTCTTCTGCATACCGTTCATTTTCAGCAGGGCGGTGCTCTATCATATGCCCGTAATCTCTATGATATGGATGGAGGGGAGAGAGGGTAGTGGACGCATCAGGAAAGAGGTAATTAAGTCACCGTGTTGGAACAAAATTGCTTCTGTTTTTTGCTGTTAATGTTCCAACATCAGCCACCTATCAAATTCTCCAAATGACAAGACATTCATACTACAAATGGTTTTTTTCTTTTATTTTTGATAAGAGATTTGAAGGCTATCACCATAATGGTTCCCTTTTTCAACGGTTAATGAGACATATTGTTACGCGTACGCGTCCTTCTTCGATAGGTTGAAGCTAAGGCTCCAAACAAGTTGTTGGTGATTTGGTTCGAGAAAAACTCGTTCGATGTTCAATTCGGAGAAAAATTGGATTGCTGTTTAAGAAATAATTTCAGAGTTGCATACATGTTGTAGGTAAGGATCTTGGCACCCGAATTTACATAATAGGATGTGATCAAGGAAAAAAAATAAAGGAAGAATTAGACTGAGATTTGAAGAAGAACTAAACACGACACTACTTGGCCATAACGATCCCATGGGCTAGGGATGTCAATTTTGCTCATACCCATGAGGATTTTACTATCTAAAGTTCTAAACCCAATTGAGTTGGGTCTGAAATCTAGATACATGATAACTGAGTAGAGTTTGATGAGTATATATCAATGCCCATTTATTTGGGTTGGGTTGAGTTTTTAATCCATGTATTTGGGTTTGTACCCATACCCATATACAAATTACAGTTTGGTACCTAAACTTAATAGATTTTTAGATTTAGTACCTAACTAAATTCAATTTTAAGCCTCAAAATATCAATGAAAAATTATATTTTAGTACCTAAATTTTTTTTGAATTACATTTTGATACCTGCACTTTTTAATTTTTTACCAAAAGGTCCAATTTCTATATGTATAGTTAAAACACCATCAAGTAAATGGATATTCATGCACAATCCATACCCGTTTATATTATGGAAGCAAGATCATTACCCTACCCAAATTCATCTATAAATCCTCAAATTCATGTATATTTCACCCATACCTTGCCCATAATTAATGGATCTATTTGAATTTGGATAAAATCTACATGGCCTGCCCTCCTCCCCAAACCCCAACTTCCCAATATTATTTTCCTCTGCCAAGCACTTAATGATAATAACAATAATCACAAATAATTATCCTAATTAAGAAGAGATATGGTGCCAACACTTTTAATAGGTGTATTATATATAGTAAACCTCCTTCCCTTTCCTCCTTTCATCTACGTTGCTTTTATAGGTGTTTACATACAAAAATATAGTTTTAGTACCTGAACTTAATATATCTTAATATTTGGTATCTAAAATTATTTTTTGTTACATTTAAGTCCCTGAAATATTGATGAAATTTTACATTTAATACCTAATGTCTTTTCTTCTTACATTTATAAACTTCAACTTTTTGAAATTTACAAATAGGCCCAGTATTAAGAAACTTGTGATGTGTTTTATGTGACATGTGATCTGTTTAATGAACTTGTGGTGCATTTTATGAAACTTGTGGTCTGCTTAATGTGACTTGCTGCTCTAAAAAACTTATGGTGTGATAAGGTTGTGGTTTCTTTTCTAAAGTTTGTGGAAGGTCTCATGTGGTTTCACATATAAAATTATAGTTTTAGTACCAGAACTTAACAAATCTTAATTTTTAGTACCTAATTTTTTACATATATGTCCTAAAAATATCACTTGAAAATTACAGTTTTAGACACCATGCTAACAAAATAATGTCAGCATACTAGCCCCTCCCCTAATTAAACCTGGTCGAGGGCTCCAATAATAGTAGAAATAATAAGACTGATAATAATAGTAAATGTTAGTTGACTTGAATCCGATGATTTGTTGCAGTGTATGTGCTTCCACACAGTGTATGGGCTTGCAGGCTGGACCTGGTATATAACATTATTCTTTACCAAATTTTATTAGGGTTAGATTATTTAGAGAAGTATTATAAATACTTTTCTGTAATATGTATCGAAAATTGAATCACCTATTATACTGAACTGCCTCTCTACATCCCTGTGGACTAACCACGTGGGTAACAATAATAATAGTTATAATTTATTTAGTCCTTCAACATTATATTATATCTACTCATTGTTATTCTTATGACTATACAGTAGAAGTAAAAATTCATATATATGAATGCACTCCTGCCTGCCTTCACGTCCATACAAGATGGAAAAAGCCACTCCAAAACAGAATATACATATAATTACGGACCGTCTACACCACTTCGCCATTTTTATCAATTGAATTTGTAATATGATTCCACACCGATGACCGATCGATGTAAACCTAACTTGCACCTTTGAATGGAGTTCAGTGTCCTTCGGGGTCTTGTCCGGCCCGATCTCTCGAGCATCAAAATTGAGGGTGAAATTAGCACTTGCCCACACCACCAAAATTGAGAGACTTGTACGTGAAAATTCTATATATAGATTAGCCACCACCAGTTCAGTTAGCTATCTGCAAAAGCAATTAATCAAATGGAAATCATTAAGTTTGTATTTGCCCTTCACGTCTTGGTGCTTGTTTGTGCTTTTGCTTCCAACGAGCCTTTGAATGGAGCTTTCCACGAGAAGAATCAACAGATGATCACTACTACAACTACCAGGAAGCTGCTTCTTTCTCCCGGTAAGTTTCATTTATTAACTGAGCACTTCTACTATGTTATATAGTATCGGTGCTTTAATGTACAATTTAAAGTTGTACAATAATATTAAATGTATAAGTTTAGGTTGTACCATAAAGCAATTTGTACCATTATGTTATGGTACAACTTTACAACTTGAAGTTGTACCATCACATAAAGGTACAAGTTCAAGTTGTACCATAAAAGAATTTGTACAAAAAGTATAGGTACAATCTGAAGTTGTACCATAACGTAAATGTACAATTTTAAGTTGTATCATAAAGGCAAAATCTTATAACACCAATACTATATAGCATTGTAAAATTTCTCTTATTAACTTTCTTCCTCTTTCTTCACTTAAGTTATTGAGACCAAATATATTATTTCGTTTCGATGCAGTTTCTCAAGAGAAGAATCAGCAGATGATCGTTGTTGACACCACCAAAAAGCGGCTTCTTGCATGGGGTAAGTTTCCTTCATCGATATTCTATGGGTTCGCTACTCTAATATTTCGACAAATCATAATCGTCAACTATTATTTTTTATTAAATTGATCTTCGTAAGATTGGATCTGAAGTTTATCTATTAGAGGTTACGGTATAGTAGCATATCCCAAACATGATTTAATTCATGGTCTAAATGAACATATCTCACTATGAGTACCCAAAGTACAATATACTCCAAAAGTATAGCAGCCTGACCTATTATATATGACTGTAACAAATAATATGTTACATGTTGGATGCAAAATGAATTTTGTTTTCGTGGATGATTTTATTAGGATAAAAAACAAGAAAATGAAACATATTACATATAAGAGCTAAATGGTAACATTACAAATGAATCATCTAAAATTTTTTTAACAAATAACATTTTTGGAAATGCCTACATTATTAAAAATCTACATCTGACAAATGTCTACATTTACCAAATATCTATATTTGCAAATACACCAAGTAAACGAACCATGTAGCTCTCTAGGGTCTAAGATAGGGTGCACCCTTGCATAACAAAATCTGGGCTCTTAGTTTTGAGTGGGGACAGAAGTTTTAGATCTAAGAGATGAAAATTAATGGTTTTCTATTTTTCCTAATTTTTTTAATCACCTCTTATCTTCTTCATAATAACTTGGATTTAAAAAAAAATTAGCACAATTGGACGAGTTTGTTGTGATCTAAAAAATGATATCCATTTTCAATATATTTCGACAAAAAATTTCATACCAGTGATACCACTCATTGCAACTTTGGTACCACCTAGTACCACCTTTGTTTTTAACTCGAAATTTGAATTTTTTTGTACATACTAAACGAGTTCATCGTGATTTATTGGATCTATAAATTTTTGAAAAAAAATAAAAGACTAAAATATACCACTCTATACCACCCTCGTATAGGGGTGGTAAATAGTGGTAACCAACATTGAATCTTGAATGTGGTAAATGACAGTTTGTATATTCCTACTTTATGAATCCAACCATTATACACTCTGGTATGTTCGTACTTCGTACCACCATGGTACACTTCCATACCACATGGTATGATTTTATATAATACCCAGCATTACCACTATGGTATAGACTAGTAATAAATGTCTCAATTTATTTTTTGCAAAATATATCAAAGTGAGTATAATTTTGAAGAGCACAATTAATATGATTTATCTGTGTAAAAAAAAAAATATGACTTAAAGTAAAAGAGATATCATCTGTTAAAATTTATAGGAAAAAGGTTATAAGCCTTCGTAAATGATAAAGTGACAATGATGTGATAGATTATGCATGGTTATGCACTCTGAAATGATGCAAGAGATTCGCTCCCACTCTCTAGGAGAAGAACTTTTTGCAACAAAAAAAAATTGATGCAAGAGATTCGCTCCCACTTTCTAGGAGAAGATTTTTTGCAACAATAAAAAATTGAAAGAACGTTATTGGTAGAACATTTTGTCTTTGTGGGCGATTCTTTTGGTCATTAAACTGGTTTTAAACTTTTTTTATTACTCTCCCTTGGCAATAACCATATTGAACCCATCTCGTCAGTTATTACACAATCTGATTCGTGTTCGGCGTGTAACACCCTACTCATAGTAACATGGTGTGGGCATGGATACTACTTCCTCTCTGCTTCGCTCCGTTTCGTTCTATCTCAATTTGTCTTAATATCTATTTTATCTCTCCTATTTTGACTAATCATAACTAATATTTTCTCATAGTGATACTTTAGATAAGTGCAGGACGGATATGGATATTTAGTTACTCGCGCCGCTCCATTCCCAACACTAACACTAAATAAAATAAATTATATTATTCAATCTCTCATCTATTATACCATGCAAGATTGCAAGTTAAATTATTGAGGTGAAATGACGATCAATTAAAATGGTTTGTATCAAAGTCTTGAATGTCTTTTGAGATTGAATGTTATATAATTTACATATAATACCCTATTTTGGTCTGAACTTTGATGCAAAGAAAAATTTGACATGAAATTTTAAATAAAACAATTTTGTCCCAACTTTAAAAGAAATGGACACATTTGGCCTAAAATATGAATTGACCATCAATTTTGACGGTTAAACATTTCTTTCATCCATGACTTAGCATTCGGTGCTAATGTGGCTACAACGTGGCTTGAAGGTAATTTATTTGTGGTCCTTAATTTTTTCAAACATTGATTTTTTTTTATAGAAAATGAAGTGGAAATCACGTTGTAGCCAAGTCAGCACCGAATGCTAAGTTATGGATGAAAGAAATATTTGATGGTCAATCCAAATTGCAGGCCAAATGTGTTCGTTTATGTCACAATTAGGAAAATTTGTATTATTTAAAAGGCCATGCCAAATTTGTCTTTTACATCAAAGTTTAGGTAAAACTAGAATACTATCCCTATTATTAATTTATGATAAGGATTAATGCATCGATGAAAGCCTTAAAAGTTAGGGTACACCTATGGTGAAATGCAAGACACCATGACTTGCACAGTCCGGTCGACCTATGTACTCTTCTGGTTGACCGGTTACACTACCGTGGTCACTCTGATAATATACGGTTGACCATTACCATATGATGGGCGACCGTTTTAAGTTAGTCATTACCCCAATGGTCAACCGCAACAACAACTTAGTCGATCGTTTTGAGGCAGTCATAAAATAAATGATTCACCACAATAGAAAAGATGCCGACCTTTCAATTTAGTCATATATAAAATGGTGGACTGTAAAAAGAAAATGGTCGACTATGGTAGTCATTACCAAAATTGTAATTACCATATCTGCAATGAGGCAGACCATTTTCAATAAGAGGTCGACCATATAGAAGAAGAGTCGGTAGCATATCAATCCATCCCTCTAGAAGTGAAACGTAGAGGAAAATGTTAATATTGCGATCGACCGCTTACATTAAAAGGTCGACCGCTTTCAGTAAGCTTACAACCTTTGAATTTTGTGCTTATGTCTGTCGATGTCTGTACTTTATTAGGACGCGATTAGGACGAATTAAGTGCTAGACAAGTTAGGGTTTACTATTAATACCTTTCTAGTCTTGGAGTCCTTATCCAATACTGATACGGTGTTTAAGCGGTCGACCACGTACTTGATAGGTCGACCCTTTTTACTATTTGCGGAGATAATTCTAAATTCGATGTTGACAAGGTAATGCAATAAATGTCGACCCTTTTAAGAACGATTTAATAATGAAGTCGACCTTTTTTATTGTTTGCTTGCCAAAGAGGTCGACCATTTCATGTACAAGGTCGACCTCTTTGTTGAACGTAACAAAACAGAAACAATAAATTCGATCGACCTTTATTTCCTTGCAGTCGATCTATTTGTGCAAGTACAAAATTATTAGGAATTAATCAAAGTTTCACTAATCACGATGTTTTGACCACAAACTCTCTCATAACATATTTGTCGCATAACTCTCTCATACCGAGTCAATATCTAGTTGGTTTAGAATTAGTTGTGTGGTTGAAATTGTGCCGTATATAGTATGATCGTTCTTTTGCATTATAATTAATTGTTTAAAAAAAAAAACTTCTCGTATTGTGGGCCAATTTACCGAACCTCAAATTGAATGGGAACACAAATGTGACCAACAGGGAAGGATTGTGGGAAAGGTAATTGCTGTGCTCGTGCTAATCTTGGATTCCAATGTAGCAAGTGTTGCGACGGAACCACCAGCAGGCCATATGGTTAGTAGTTAGTACTGTATTATAAGTTTTTTTTTTTTCAAAAGATATCATGTATTGATCGAAAAAATAGACAGTTACATCCTGGAAACCAGCCAGGTCTGGAAATCAAAGAAGCGACTCATAGTCGGATACAAAGAGAGGGTTTTCCTAGCTACCAAATGAGCTACCCTATTGTTCTCCCGACCTACAAAACGCACACTAAAACCAGGCTGAGTACGAAAATAATGAGCAATCTCTTCCAGAACAGCACCCAACCGGCTATCACTTGTGTCGGCTTGATTAATTTTGTCAACAATCACCTTTGCATCGCCCTCAAATCGGACCTCCGACAAACCTTGCTCCATACACCAAATAATAGCTTCCCTAAGCACAAACAATTCCACCACCACAGGACCATCCATTTGAGAAAATTGGACCCCTCTAGCCAGAAGGAGTGTCCGCATTGGGTCAAAAAGAACCATCCCACCAGCCGAATGTGACCCACCCTTAATAGCTCCGCCCCACATGCAAACCAAATGGGAATCACATATTTGTAAAATCCACATTTTCTAATCTTTTGTGTTTGTGTTGCAGTTAAGAAACCGAATGGGAAAGAGAAGTTTTCATCTGCTGAGAAAATAAAAGAGTAGAGGTCGATCGAGCAAAAGAAGAAACTATGGCGACTGAATATTGAGGCCAGGGATCATTGGATGGGGTTTCTTTCGAGGTTATTAGCATCAAGAAAGTAATAAAGAGTATGAACAATCGTGATTACAAAATAATTATTCTATACTTGATGAGTCAAAAAGAAGTAACCATACTTAATTATTATATGGGGAAGAAATAAATATGCTTGTTAAAGTGATAAAGTCTTGTTTGGTTTCGGAGTACGTTAAATTGATGCATGGAATACATTTATATACAAATGCATGTATTGATGAAATGAATGTATTATAATATTATACCATATAGTTTTCTTGTTTGTCCTTATAATGAAAAATCTTGTGCTTTCAAAAACAAAATCTTGTAAAAAATAGAGGGGCAAGGGAAAAAAGGGTCGGTTGGTGAGATAGTCGTGGGCTAGGGCCTAGGAGTGATGCCAAAAAATGGTTGAAAAATTGTCCCACAAGTTAGGGGTTTTTTTTCAAAGATATTTCCATAAAGTAACAGTTTTATACGAATTCAAAGTCTTTTTGGTTAACCGTAATAATACATATAAGAGAAAGGGATAACGGTCAAAAATTAGTCGAATCATCGATAATAAAACGTTTTTCACCACACAATAGGCAACTCTTTGATACATGTACGACATGGACAATATCTATGACTTCAACCCTATAAAGGTAAAAAAATCATAGAACTAACCATGTTAAAAACTGGAGCAACAAAGCAAATCATTGCTACTTAGGGAGGTCCTTGATAGCCTATCTTGAATCTCGACTCCTTTTCGGCATGTGGAGAATCCCTTACTAACTTCAATCAGTTATAGAGAGAAATTTAGAGATCACCCCGATTATTAGTTGAAAGTAGTGGAACAAACCCCTACAAAATGAACATACAAAATAATGCCAACAACATGAATCGCAAATTCGCAATATCACAAAGCTATAATACCAACATGAGATACAATTCATGTAAAGACTCAAATCACAGTGTTAGTTCAACCATTATGAAGGGAAGAAACGAAAAGAGAGAATAAAATTGATCAATAGCCTACAATAGTGTAAATAGCTCGAGCACTACAAAATGCAGTAGTCGATGGAACCCATATGCAGATAGTTAGATGAAACCCCAATCAAACACATTTAAACCAATTATGAAGCACAAATGTAGTGGAGATCACCGTTGAAAAAGAATCAGAAACTGTTGTAGCTGTTACAGGATGAAGAGGCTGGTCAACCGAGTTGGGCTTCCTTTCACCCGACTCGGCTATGTAAACCGAGTAAATAAATAAGAGACCAAGTGACGCCATTTGCCAAGGATTTGAACTGTGTAATTAGTTCTTGGTTTTTGACACTTGGCGCTTCATCACTGGTTAGTTTTGATAGTTAGTTAGAGTTAGACGTTAAACTACAATAGCTTTACTCTTTTTGTAATTAAGCTTTTGTATATAAACTGATCAATGAAAATCGGACAAGGCATTCTGCCGATTCCCACAAATTTGGCTTCACTTCTTCTCTAAAATCCTAGCATTTCTACAGCTAGGATACAGACTTTATCATGGTATTAGTGTCTGGTTGGCTGATACCCGTTTGATTTCTTCATGACCTCGTTACCTTTCTTCCTCATCTCCTTTTGCTGAGCTATCATGAAGCATCACCATGGCAGATAGACAAGCCTCGGCTGAGAAGGAAAGCAAGGACAAAGAGATCTCATCACCTCGTTATGAAGACCCTTATTAAAACCCTTTATACCTTGCCCAAAGTGACAACTCATTTCTTCCCGTCATCGACTTCAAATTTAAAGATGACAACTACCTCTTATGGAGTGAGTCCATGGAAGTTGCTCTCAGACACAAGAACAAACTAGGGTTCATCGCATGTACAATCGAGGCACCTCCTGCTACTGATCCAAGCTATTGGACCTGGGATCGTGTAAATGGTATTGTGGTTTGTTGGATTAGAAATTCTGTGTCTGAGGATATCGTTCCTAGTTTGAGAAATATTAAAGTTGCTTATGAACCTTGTACTTACTTGAAGAGTAAATTTATTCAGTGAGATTCTGTGCAAATTGCTAATCTCTGGGAGAAAATAGATCTAGTTAAGCAAACGAAACCATTCGACAGTATCATACTAATCTAAAGCTTTGCTGGGATGAACTTGAAAACTACATTCCCATTCCCTACTGTGATTGTGCATCTCGCACTTAAGAGACTGTTATGAGGTATCAAGAGAGGGGGAAAGGTTATTAGGTTCTTGCTTGGGTTGAATGAAAAGTATCAACAGGTTAATACTCAAATATTGATCTTAGATCCACTTCCATATTTGGATAGTGTGTATCGTTATGTTGTTCAGCTCGAGAGGCAACTTAATGGTGCTAACGCTAATGCCGGGAAGTCAGAAGAAGCTATTGCTCTTGCAACAACATAAGCAGGCTCTAGAACTCAATACAGCCAGCCTAGGGACCAAGGTCCTATTGATTATGAACAACAAACTGGATTATTCTGTCGATATTGCAAGGACAACCATGTTAAGGAGGACTATTGGAAGCTTAAGAAGAAAAATGGATTGTTGCCCAAAAACCCTCATAAATCAGGCAACAATCTAGGTAGAGGAAGGGGTTTTGCTGGCTCAATGGATGTCAATGCCCCCAGAGATGAACTCTTCAGGAGGAGCAAGCAACTACAGTCCTACTAGCCTAGCTAGCCAACATGACACAAGGTCACCAACTTTCTCTGTTTTCACCTTTGAAGAACTTACATGGTTTAGGGCACTACTTCGGTCTCCTTTTGCTCATAACACGAGCCAAGCTAATTATGTCCTGACTAGGATTAGCACTGCAATGGCAGGTACATTTGCACTTTCAAACCTAAAATCATTTGTTGGTGATGTATTTTGGTATTAGACACAGGGGCTAGTGACCATATTATATATTCTATCAAACATTTTCTTAGATATAGGTAAGGATGGCAACAAAACCCGAACCCACGGGTACCCACCCGACCCAACCCGGTCAACGCGGGTAAAATCCGTGTTGACGGGTTTTGGGCCGAGTTCGGATTTAAACCCGCTACACTATTCATCGAGTTGGTTTGGGTTTAGGTAAACCCGCCCATGGGTACCTGCCCACACACATATAATTACTTTCCCGATATATTTAATATTCTAAATAATATATCTTCCTTAAACAACTAATATTCTTTATGTTTCTGGAGACATGTATAATTTGTTCTTTCTAATTGTTTAGAATGAAGTTGATATTATGGAGTGGAAAGTGAAGAAAATTAGTTGACGAGGAAGAAACTTTCAATTAATCTTGTGGTTTATAGATGTTTATCTTTAATTTTGAACAATTTGTATTGATCATTTGCGGTTTGCTTGTATGCTCTAGATTAGTGTTTTTTGTATGAATAATTTGTATGAGAAAATTTATGTTAAACTTTTATTTTGAAAGAAACTTGTTATTGTAAATTTTTTACCACAACAACCCACGGGCACTCATGAACCCGCGGATACCCAGCGGGTTGGGTTGGGTTTGAGTTTTTCAAACCCAGCGGGTTTTACCCCGGGTTTTTTTGGCAGATAAACCCATGGGTTTGGGTTTGACAAAACCCGCCCCAACCCGACCCATTGCCATCCCTAGATATAGGCAAGTTGATAATAGTCTGTGACTTTGCCTAATGGTCATCATGCCCCAGCCACTCATATAGGAATAGTAAAGCTTCCTTGTGGTATCTTATTAACCAATGTGCCTCTGGTGCCATCTTTTCTTACAACTTAATCTTAGTGAGTCAACTTACCAAAAAAATTCCAGTCTCACTCCTTTTTCAATCCACTTTTTGTCATATACAGGACCTCATATCTCAATATAAGAATGGTTTAATCCCAGTAAGTAGAGGCATGTATCTTCTTGGAGTGCAGACCCAAAGTTCTTGGAGTGAACACTAGTACCTGTTCCATATCCATTTTATGGCACCAAAGATTATGCCATTTATCTTGGTCTAGATTGAAAGCAGTGAATAAGATTTGTAATGAGATTAGTACACCTGTGAGTTTTGATTGTGAGATATGTCATTTGGCAAAACATAAAGTTTACCATTTCCTAGAAGTTTGTCTAGGTTCAAGTCTGTGTTTGACATGATTCATGCAGACCTATGGGGTCCTGTGGATGTTGTTTCTCATGATGGATTTCAGTATTTCTTGATTATTGTGGATGATCACAGCCATTGTATTTGGCTTTATTTGTTGAGTTCCAAGTCTCAAGCACGTTCTTCATTGCAAGCTTTCTATGCAATGGTTAAAACACAATTTGAGAAACAAGTTAAAGTCATTAGAACTTATCAGGGTCAAGAATTCAATATGACTGAGTTTTATGCAAAGGGATTGTACTTGAAATGAGACATCAACATTTTTTGAATGTTGCTAGGTCTCTGAAATTTCAATTAGGGTTGCCACCTAGCTTCTGGGATCACTTGGTTCTCCATGCTGCATTCTTGATTAATCAAATTCCAACACAAGTTTTAGAAGACAAATCACCATTTGAATGTTTGTATGGAATCCCACCTAACTATAGCAGTCTCAGAGTTTTTGGTTACCTTGATTTTGCTACTGTTGTTGACACACATAAACTAAAGCTTTCCCCTAGAGCAGTGAAAGCAATTTTCTAGGGTATAGTTTTGGGATCAAAGGGTTTAAATTCTATGACATTGAAAGGCATAGGTTTTCACTAGTAGAGATGTCCAATTGAATGAGACTAAATTCCCTTTCCTCACTCACACCATTTCCACTTTCTCCTCTTCCTCTGATGTTAATAACTCGCAACCACTCATCCATTTTTTACACATAAGAAGCTTCACCTTTGTTGCCTTTGGACCACAATGTTCATGAAACCACTGATCCAGATTATACCCCACATTCTCCTTCTGAATCAAATTCTCCATCTTCGTCCCCAACTTCTTCTCCATATATTACAAGCAGTCCTCTTCGTAATCCTCCTTCTTCAGGATCTCTTCCCATTGCTTTGAGAAAACAAACTCGTACTCATAAAAAGCCTGCTCATTTTGCTTCCACTTCTAGCAGTTTTGATTCAAAGCTGCTATACCCTCTTTCCAATACCATCTCCTATTCAAACATGTCTCTAGGACACAGGTCATTTGCTTTATCCATCTCCCTTATTCCTGATCCCCAAACTTACCATCAAGCTGCTCCACATGTTTGTTGGCAGAAGGCAATGACATAAGATGTTCAGGCTTTTGATGCTAATCAGACTTGGGATATAGTGGACATACCTTCAGGGATTAAGCCTATTGGTAGCAATTGGGTTTATAAAACCAAGTTTTTTCCAGATGGTCATGTTGATAAATTCAAATATAGGGTGGTTGCCAAGGGCTGGACACAATTCTTTTGGTAGTTGCTTCTATCCATTCCTGGCACTTACATCAGATGGATGTTAGTAATGCCTTCCTGCATGGTGATTTAGAGGAGGAGATTTATTTGTAGCTTTACCCTGGTTTGAGAGAGCTAATCCACATGCAGGGTAAGGTGTGTAAATTGAAGGAGTCCCTATATGGGTTGAAGCAAGCCAGCAGGCAGTGGTACATCAAACTCACTGAATTCCTTTCTCATATAGGTTTTACACAGTCTTATGAATACTATTCTGTGTTTAAGGATGCTACTATTATTTTGGATGTATATGTATATGATATCATCCGAGTTGGTCCATGTTTGGAGGATATTGAATCAGTTAAAAGGAAATTGTAGTATGGATTCAAAGTGAAGGACCTAGGTAATCTGAAGTAATTTCCTAGGTTTGGATATTGCCAGAACATCTAAAGGGATTGCATTATGCCAAAGGAAGTTCTGCTTAGAAATGATTGAACTTGTTGACTTCCTTGAATACAAACCAACCAGGACTCTCATTAGTATGAAGACTTCCTTATTTGCTTCTAATGGAACTTCCTTCAGACACAAGCTTGCAGCTAAGTGGTTTTAATGACTCAGACTGGGCTACTTGCCCTGATTCCAGGAAATCTATTACAGACTATTGTCCTTTTTTGGGTAGTTCACTTATAATTTAGCAGACTAAGAAGCAAGGGATTGTTTCAAGGTCATCTTCAGAAACTGAGTAGTGAGTACAGAGCCCTTGCTCAGCTATCATGTGAAGTACAATAGCGCAAAACTCTACTTGAGTTCTATGGAGTCTCTCATCCTAACCTTGTCAAAGTCTACTGTGATAACCAATCAGCCACTCAAAGTAATCAGCAATTCTCGCATCTGGGTCGCCAGATTTTGTCTTGAGCGCCTATTCTAGGTAAGACATTGCCTTCCCCTGATCAAAACCCACTAAAAACAACATTAAAGGATTCGCAAGAAAAGGTATAAAGCACAAAACTAAGGGGTCGTTTGGAAGTTAGGAGTCTAAATGAGTGATTCTGTGAATGTGTGTATTCTTTACAATCTATCGTTCTTTTGACATAAACTTATCCAGAATGCATGCATTTGATTGGTACTTTAGAATCTCAAATGGCTAGAATCATTCATTTTAAAATCTCTACAAAAAGGTGAGATTCTCTTACTTTACTTTTGTAATTGTTTTTTTGCACCTCTTATCCTTTTTTTATATATTTCATATTTGCCCCTTCTTTAATTGACTATAGAAAGAGAACTTCAAGGTTATTAAGTCTTTTTGGTTATTAAAGTGAGAATCCTTATATTCTTTAAAAATGAGAATCACAACTAACAAACAACATATTCTTACAATCATATATTTCTTACAATCACTACACTTAGAATACATACATTGCAAGAATACACATATTCATAGACTCTCAACTTCCAAACGACCCCTAATAGTAACAGTTCAATGAAAACCCCTAACCAATCAATCAATGGGGATTCGGGATGTAGTCGGGGGAGCTTGCTCGCTTGCACCTTTGGGCTTCTCTCGATATCCCCATCGCCGATCCTCCTCACCAAGCAGAGATCCGTCAGTGAAAATCTCCTCCTCCTCGTGATCGTCGTCATCATCATTGAACTTTTTTCGTCGGAGCCTGGACATGGGTCTCGCGGGGCTGCGAACAGAACTCCTAGATGGGTGGAGTTCTGGAGCGACACGGCGTCGGACGAACTCGACGTCCTCCTCCTCTTCGGATGAACGGAGTACATAGGCTAATCGGGTCTCTGTTGAGGGAAGGCGGATAGTTATAATATATTTTTTATTTTAATTTATGTCAAAATGATATGGAAATTGTAAAAAAATAATTTTTTAATTTTTAATTGCCACGTCATTTATTTAACGCTCAACTCTCAGAGTTGACTTTCATGTCAGATAAAGTTAAGGGAGACTAACGGAGAGTGACCGAACTTGAACTATGTAAATAATTTAAGTGATTACGGATGAAATAAATTAATTCTAGTGGCAAACGTGAAATTTTATAGCAATTCGAGTGACCAAACTTGCAATTTACCCAGAAAAAAAATTGCTCAAAAAATATCAAAATGGACAGCATCTTGTAGAGCACAAAAAAGGGTTAATTGCAAGTTTGGTCACTGGGTTTACAAAAAACGTTCATGTTTAATCACTAGAAATATTTAATTTCATTTGTGGTCACTAAAATTAGTTTAATAGTTCATGTTTGGTCATTCTCCGTCCAATTCTGTTATCTTTATCCTACGTGGCGGTCAACTTTCAGAGTTGACCGCGACGTGTCATCTAAAAAATAACATTTTAATCTGTCACATTTTCCACTTCATTATTATAATTGTTAAAAAATTAAAAATTCAAAAACTAATCTCTTACATCTCTCTCCTCCTCTTCGATTCCTACACCACCGCCGCCGTCCTCCGCACAGCTGCACAGCCCCGATGTGGCAGATTTTCTCGGTCAAGGAAGGATCTGTGACGCTGATGCTTCTTCTCGTGAAGTGATTGCGGATAAAAGTCATGTTAGGCCGGTTTTGGTGTGGACGTAATCCAACGCGTGGGCGAGGTCCAACCGATCCGGATTCTGAAAATCCAGGTCGAGAGCACTGTGAAGTCGGGATTCCTCAAGTTCCTCAAGCAATTGATGATGTTTGCTCCCTTGACGAACTCGTAGACTAGGTAAATGTAGTCCCATGAGATGGACACGCCGAGCAGCCTGACGACGCTAGTGTGGTTGCTGCGGTAGATGACGGATAGGAAGACGAGGTGCCTCCGCCCTCCAGTGTAGTTGTCGGAGGAGGAGGATGCGCCGATACCGGTGGTGAATGTCAGCCGCTGCCGGGGAGTTTGGGACTGAGTGGCGTTGGAGAAGGAGCAAGAGCGAGTGCGGGAGGTGAGAACGGCGACATCAATGGGCATTTTCGTTCTGCACGGGGAATCGGTGGGAAAATGTCAGCGCGTGGTGGGAGTGGATGGAAGGAAGGTCGGAGCATTGTGGTGAGGGCCGAGGGGTTGGGCCAAGGTTGTCAACCCGCGGGTTGACCCGCGGGTCGACCCAATTTGACCCTGACCCGGTGAGAAAAACGGGCCGCACGCACCCGCCGGGTCGACCGCTACAAGGTACCGTGTTGGAGGTCAAATTGTTTTATTTTTTTCTTTGATTTGCGAAATGCGCCTATTTTCCGATTTTTCTTTTCGCCTAACTCAATTTTTGAAATCCTAAGTTGAACATTTGAATATTTATGTTATATAAGTGTGTGTGAATTTTCACTATCTGTTGGATCTAAGTACGATATGTTATTTTGGTGTAATATTATATGTTATAACTCATATGTTAGATAAGATTTGATATAATTTATGAGGATAAGTACAATATAGTGACTCTTTCCATATTTCCGGGCCAAACCGGGCTAAAACGGTCGACCCATTAACCCTTGACCCACTAGCTCGACCGGGTCCGGGTCAACCCGCGAGTTGACAACCTTGGGTTGGGCA
This sequence comes from Linum tenue, assembly GCA_946122785.1. Lineage (NCBI taxonomy): Eukaryota > Viridiplantae > Streptophyta > Magnoliopsida > Malpighiales > Linaceae > Linum > Linum tenue. The sequence goes on along the minus strand of CAMGYJ010000008.1, from coordinate 78,868,886 downwards.
TTAAAAGGAGTTTTTATTTGGTTTTTATATTTTTATGATGAGATGAAAATTTTAAAATATTAACTTATTTTTTTAATTTGGTTTTTATATTTTTATGATGAGATGAAAATTTTAAAATATTAACTATTATTTTTTTAATTGACACGTCACTAATTTAACGGTCAACTATGAAAGTTGACCGCCAGTAGGATAAAGATAACGGAATTGGACGGAGAGTGACCAAATCTGTACTATTAAACAAATTTTAGCGGCCACAAATGGAATTAAATATTTCTAGTGATCAAACATGAATGTTTCTTGTAAACCCAGTGACCAAACTTGCAATTAACCCGCAGAAAAAATATGATTTTTCTTTGCAAACAATTCTGAAATTTGATGTAAAACGAATGCGCTATGGTCCATTGAATTTTCGTTAGAGATTTGAAAAATGCCTTTTAAAGTTGCCTGAAAATTCACGCTCATCTAAAGAAAGAGAAGAGGGAACACAGAGAAGTCAGAACCACCCATAGATGAACAAGGCTCGCCCAATTATTTCCTCGTAAAAAAATACTCTACTCTTCCATGACCATTAGATCTGCACCCTACAAATCTCGGCTATTGGTTTGGTATGTGATCCTTGTCCTTATTTTTATTTGGCTTGGACTATTATACAAAACCTCATTGTTTTGTAGTACTACAAAACTAGATCTAATGGTTGTAATTTGGGAAGGAAATATCTAATGATCAATATTATAGAGAGCTAGGAAGGGGAAAATGGAGGCATGCCCAGATTTGTTGCTTGTTGGCCGTTGCCCGAATTTGGAGTGGGTTGATGTGGAATTCTATGCAATTTTCAAATTTCCAACGAAAATTGAACGAAACATAGCGCATTTGTTTTACGTCCAATTTAAAAAAAAGTATATTTTTGTGCTCTACAAGATATTATCTAGATATATTTTGGGCAAAATTTTCAGGCTTATCATATCAATTTATATCAAGTTCATGTCATTCATATCAAGATCGTATCAGTTTCATATCATTAATATCAAGATCATATCAGTTCATATCAATATCATATCACTTCATATCAAGTTCATGTCATTCATATCACTACCATATCAATTCTATATCATTCATATCAGTTTATATGAGTGGTATGACAATGATATGATATTCGTATGAGGTCTTATGCTTGATAAAACATAACAAAGTTGATATCATTGTGTAGATCTTAATGAATGTGTTCTTTCTATACAATATTTTTTCAAATTTTGAGTTTAAATGAAGAAGATAAGTTATCATATCACTGTCATATCATTCGTAATTTAATTCTATGCAAATATTTTTTAATAAATTCGGAGTAAAACAAATTTTGTAAGATCTAGTTAAGAAAAATAGAAGATTAGACAAAAATACATTCTCACTCCTCTTAATTCATGTCAGGGTTGTCAGGAAAAAAGATTTAGGGGTGACAGAATTACCCGTCCGCTCCTTCTCTTTTTTTGTTGAGAATTATTTTAAGTCATTAGATGAGAGAAGCGATGAGAAATGAATGATGGGTTTTATAGTGATTTTGTAGATATGAGTTTTGTGCCTATTACTTTCCTTTTTATTTTCGTAAGCGCAGGAATAGTTCAAACAAAAATCGGAATTGAAATCTACATGCATAAGAAAAGGCATCCAATTAGTGAAATAATTTTGAATATATTTGAAAACTTTTGAATATTTTTTTTACTGGAATTTTGAATATTTCAATGGTCAGAAATCAAAATTTAAGGGCAAAATATTGTGGAAGATTGTTTTATAATGAAAATCATAAAAAATACAGAATTTCTTTTTGTTGTTTTTATGGGGTCCCTATAAAAAATATTTATGGGGAGGAATTCGTTATTGCCTCTCTTGCCCTAAGAAATCGCAAAATTATCTCCCTCGTTCGATTATCGATCCCTCCCAAGCTCACCCAACTCCCATCGGTGAGCCAGAAGCCAACCATTCGGCCTCCCTTTTCCTCGCTGCGCAGCTCGATTCCCGTAGAATCCACTGAGCTGCTTCTCATGTCGCAGAGATTTGCGCCGATGGGTCTGCTCGAGAATGCTGGCAACTGAGTCGCAATCGAAAAGAATGGTGGGTTTCCTTCTTCCAAAACACTGTGTTTTCCGATCGCGACTGTTGACGTTCCTTTGCGGCAGGTTTCTGTAAATAATCACCTTGATAATTTGTGTGCTCGTCAACAACGTATGAGCTCAGGGGTAAATTTTTTACGAAGTTTAGAATTTGAATTTGGGGATGAAACTCATTAGGGTTCCTGTTACCCGCTGTCTATTGATGAGAAATTCATTTGTTTAGTATGGTTTTTTTTTTTAATTATTTTGAGGAGAAAAGTAGTGAACTTGGTTTCCCTTTTGTTTGTTTGTTCCTGATTTTTCAGAGGCATAGAGAACCACCAAAGTTTCCTTGTGAAACTGAGATAGAGCTAGACAGAATAAGCGGCTTGTCTGAGCATGTTCTGGACCAAATTCTGTCCCATCTCTCCATTAGAGATGCTGTGAGAACGAGTACCTTGTCTTCGAAATGGAGGTGCAAGTGGGCTAAAATTCCCAATCTTGTGTTTGACAGCAACTGCATTGCATCTCCTTCTCAAGACCAGGCTCTTATTAAGAACAAACTAGTTAGCGTTGTTGACCACGTCCTGCTGCTCCATCGTGAAGCCCTTAACAAGTTCAAACTCTCCCACCGTGAATTGGTAGGTGTTACCGACATCGACCGATGGATTCTCCATCTGTCGTGGCGCCCGGTCAATGAGTTCATCCTCGAGATATGGAAAGGGACTCGGTACAAGATCCCAAGTTGTCTGTTCTCTTATCAGAATTTGATCCACTTGGAGCTTTTCAATTGCTTGCTGAGACCGCCTTCTAGCTTCAAGGGGTTTCGGAATCTCAAGAGTCTTGATTTACAACATGTTACTCTTGCCCAGGATGCGTTTGAGAATCTAATTACTAATTGCCCTTTGCTCGAGAGGCTAACTCTCATGAATTTTGATGGTTTCAGTCATCTCAAGATTAGTGCCCCAAACCTGCAGTTCTTTGATATTGGTGGTGCCTTTGATGATGTGAGTTTTGAGCATACTTTTCAGTTGACTCTTGTTTCCATTGGGTTGTATGACCGGAATGTGGCATTGAGTGGAAGCTCGAGCAAACTGCTCAGTTTCTTTGCTAATCTTCCTCATATTCGAAGGCTGGAGGTTCAGAGTTACTTTCTCAAGGTAATCATTACTCCTTCCTACTACTTGGTACGGCCTTAGAATGTTCTGCTTATAGATTGTCAACTCACATTCACTTGGGGCTTTTTGGATTGTACATTTGGGAGGGTGGATTGTGCACACAATCCACAGTTAGGCTATAAAGTATTCGGGTTTGTTGCAACAATGTATTTGACAATATATCTACTTGTTAAAGTCACTTACCCGAGCAAATAGATTTTGACAGCCTATCTATTCCGAAAGCTATGTATTCTTCACAATCTATCCATTTCGACATATCACCATTCATACGAGACCCCTCAATTTCTGCAGAGTGATTTTCTTATGGGTCCTTCTGTCAAGTGCTTTTGGTTTCTACTACACAAATATAGAATTATTTAGGTGCACGTTCATTTCATATGCAACCGTTTTGCCTCATCTTTTCTCTTTTCCCCAGTACTTGGCCATGGGAAATGTGCCAACCAGGTTGCCAAAACCATGCATCGATCTGAATTACCTTTCGATACGCGTAAACTTCAACGATATGGATGAGAGTGCTGCTGCTCTGTGCCTCCTGAAAAGTTCACCTAATCTGCAAGAAGTAGAGATGCTGGTAAGCTGTTTGCTCTTCGTGCTACTACTTAATCCAAACTTTCCTGTTATCAATCATGTCCTAATTTTTCCTGATACCCACAACTTGACTTTTAAGGCTCGCCCGGAAGAACAGTCCGGTGGAAGAACAATGAACAGTTCCTGGGAAGATGAACATTGGACTAATCTGTTGCTCCAATTGCGATCAGTGAAGATAGTTGGCATCTCTGGAGTTCAAGCTGAACTCGACTGCATAAAGTTTCTGCTCTCGAACTCGCCTGCCCTGGAGAGAATGACCATCAAGCCGATATCGGTCGATGGAGGATGGGACTTGCTCAAGGAGTTGCTTCGTTTCAGGCGGGCGTCTGTTCTAGCGGAGATTATTTATCTAGACCCATAAACTGCTGCTGCTGATGCTGCTAAAACGTATCGCTGTTCTTCTGGAACAGGGTATAAAATTTGGAAATGTGTGAACAGGACTATGTTAAGCCCGAGAGAAGAGTGTGCGGTTTATGGGCCATGAGTTCTTGTCAAAGAATATGTCATTTCACGGTGGTCAGGGACTAGTTTCAGCTACCAGTTAAATAAAAAGTTTTTTCCCCCCCAACTTAAGCTTATATCACATTGTTTATGAATTACCGACCTGTTTCAGCTACAAGTTAAATTAAAATGTTTTGTTCAACTTTAAAGCTTATATCACATTGTTTATGAATTACATGTTCCGTTGGTTTTTGTCATACGCCATCGATTTCCTCTATGAAATGTCTTTTGTAGAATGATATAAAAAATAAAAACGATAAAACTAATTCTCGGATGGTTAAATAAAAAATTTTCATTGAGCATCAGCAATCTTAAAGCACCCAACAGAGAAGGAAATCATGTTTAGGGATGAATACCCTGGCCCCTACTCCAAACCAACAGTACCATTTAACAACTTATTTATGCATGATTGTGGGCCGTACCTTTTTGATCGAGAACTTTGACATTTTTCCCCATTCCACAACAGCTCAAAACCTAAACCATATACATATTGTATTCCAGAATGATTGATGCTTCAATCGATATCTCAGGACCCATGCAAATTATAGAGACCTGCCGGCAGCTAAAATCCCATATTTGATAACTGATATTACTAAATCATGGCATGTTTAGTCACTAGAAAAAATTAATATCAATTTTGGTCACTCGAATTACTTAAACATGTCACATTTAGTCAGTCTCCCGTTAGTTTCCGTCCAACTCCATTAACCGAGTTAGACGGAGGCTAACGGAGAGTGACTATATGTGACATGTATCAGTAATTCAAGTGACATCCATAAAAAAAAAGTAATTCGAATGACCGGAGTTGGACGAAGCTAACGGGAGAGTGACTAAATGTGACCTGTTTTAGTAATTCGAGTCACCAAAATTGATATTACTTTTTTAACATAACACTATTTAGTAATTCCAGTAACGAAATGTGGCATTTACCCAACCACACATACCATATTTCAAACTCTAAAGTTTCTCACACCAAAAGACTCTTGTCCTTCCTCCATCATCATCAATATTCCATAGAAATTCACTACAAAACCTTTCTACCACTTTTATCACATACTTAGGATGGAGAAAAGATTCATCCAGTACTGCAACGTGCTAGAGATCTAGAGACCAATTGAATCTTACCAGCCTAGCTAAGTAGAATGGTTCTCCAACTTCTCAACCTTTGTGTTTATTTTATCATGAGGATCTAACAATCCTTTCTTGTGAGTTTACCCGTGATCAAAGGGACCCTAAGATATCTCACAAAAAGAGTTCCTAGAGGAAATCCAGAGTACTTAGTGCACAAAATAATTGACTGTTTGTTGGATTGCACTTTAACCCTGAGATGTGATAGAACTCATCCAACAACCTTCTAATCCCAGCCAGCCAGTGAATAGTGAAGAGGTACGAGGGATCATGAGAGGCTTACATCGAGGATGACAATGAATCTCATTAGTCATTATCACTGAGAACCTTCTTAATCAAACACTCAAACACCTCCATTGCAATAGTAAAGAGGTATGGGGACAAAGAGTCCCTTGTCTGAAACCCCTACTAGCTGAGAACTTCCCACACAATCCACCATTTATAAAGACACTGTGAGAACCACGGATCTAGGCGTGCGATTTAGGGATTGAACGAATTAGGGATTGGGGATTTAGGTGAGAAAGAATGAGGAATTGGGATGAGAGAGAGAAGAATCGGATTCCCGGGTTGGGAAACCACCGATAGTGAGAGGAGGGGGAGGGGGTCGGCCAAGGTGAGGGTGAGAGAGAGAGAGAGTTGGGAACAATTCTGTATTATTGCTTGCCCTTGACCTAACATAACATCATATATATATAACCGACTAATTCCTGTTTACTACCCGAATAATTAACCTAACCGAATGAACCCTCATAATTCCCCCTCCCTGACACGATCCGAAGAATATGCAAATAACAAATAGACTCCCAACAATTATGTTTCTCACAATCCATCCCCCTTGAAACCCACCTTGCCCTCAAGGTGGCCCATTGGTCCTGTCGTCCTCTTTCTTTTCCTCTCCTTCCGCGCCTAACTCCATTTCCTCGCCTTCATCTTCCCAATTTCCGACTAGCAGCATTAAGTGGCTCTTGGCGCACTGATGTCCCACAGTATATCTCTCATCACAGTTGAAGCAACGTCCATCCCGGCGCTTCTGATCCATCTCCGCCTGAGTCAGCCTTACGAACCCGCGCGGTGGTGCTCTGGCCGGGAATCGAGTCCCGACTGTGGTCCCGGCCGCCGGAGGGCTTGACGCAGCCACCGTGTCCCCGCCCCAGTACCTGCGTCGCCACCTACTCCGCCACTGGCTTTCTGCATCCTGCCCACGAAGGATCTCCAGCTGGCTAGCTCCTCCTCCTTCCGTCCTGCAAGTCTAAAAGCCACCCGAAGTGATTCAGGTTCAAAGACCTTGACTGCGGTGGCCAGCTCGGGCCGCAGTCCGGCCATGCACAGCCCCACCAGTGTCTCCTCGGTCATCTCCTTGCACTGATTCCCCAGCTTCAAGAACTCCACTCGGTTCTCTGCTACCGACCCTGTCTGTTTAAGTTTGGCCAGCTGCTCCGGTGCCCAGCCTTCCGCCCTGCCGAATTGGTACCGGAGCTCATCCTGGAACCAAGCCCACGAGATGCTCTCGCCTGCTGCAGCATATGCCCGCTCAGTCCACTCCCACCACTGGAGGGCATCCCCCTCCAAATAGAAAGACGCCAGATGCGTCTTTCTTTCCTCCCTGATCGGGTGGTTCCTAAACCAGCTCTCCGCCGCATACAACCATAATCCCACATCACCAGTGCCATCAAATTTCGGGAACTCAATAACCGGAGGTTTGGCTCTGAACACCAGTTCATCCTCATAGTCATACAGAGGGTTGCTGTATCCGTACCTGTTACCGCCAGATGGCTGCATCGAGTGACCCGACCCGTAGTGTCGGTACTCGGGACCAGCGGGCTGCCTCCCCGAGTAGGCCCAGTCGGCCATCTCCTGCTGATATTCCTCCCCACCACCAGTCTTGAATCCGGACCCTTGTCCCTCCTCCATCCTACGCCCCCGCCGCGCACAATCGGCCCGTGGAGTGCCCCAGGGCGGGTAACCAGCCTCGCGACCCGACCTCTCGCGTCCGGGCCCGCCTCCTGGCCCATACCAGCCGCTGCCCATCGGCCCGCGCCCGGGTTAGACTCGGTTCGACCCAGTTCGACCAGGTTCGGGCCACCCCATCTCGGTTCGACCGATCCCGGTCCGATCGTAGCTGGTCTGACCGGCCGACCGGTTTGGTCCAGCATGGGTTCAGCCACCCAATTCTGATCGGGCCCGTCGGGCCCAGGGCCCATTTCCCATTCCTCCTTGCCCGCTAAACTCATCTCCTCATAGTCCGGGCCCAGATCTTCAAACTCCACCACCTTCTTCTTTCCGCGGGCCTCCGCAATTTCTTGGGCCGTTGGATCAGGAAGCAGGCCCGGCCCACTGAAGAGTGGTGCGGACCGTTCTCCCCTGCCCGCTCCCCCGGCTGGTCTCGGCCCACCGAGTTGGACGCCTCCTCTCCCGGTCAGCCCTGGCGTCCTCGCCGCCATCGTCCTCGCGCCACCGCCGGCCGCACCTCCCTGCGCCGCGTTTCCCCCGCCGCCTGCAGCCCCCAGCGGCTTAGCCGCTGCCGTCACGGGAGCGCCGCCTGCAGCCACCGCCGAGGCCCCAGCCGAGCCAGCCGCCACCGTCGAGGCTCCAGCCGAGCCTCCTGCCTCGCCGCCGCCCACGCCCGCCGCAGCTCCTGGCTGCCCGGACTCCGTCTTTGCGGCCGCCCCGGACACAGCCTCCGCCATCTTCTCCACCGCCTCTAGGCGATTCCCAGGGGTCGGTTCCTTACCTTGAAATACTCCGATCAAGACCTCTTTCATCGTTTCTGCTAGGGCCAAGCACAGCTTTTCTATCACGGTTTTACCCATCTCCTCGATCGAGGTGGTGATCCGCCCTCCCAGCGCCTCTAGGGCCCCGGTCGAGTCTCGCGAAGCAGCAGCTGCCCGTTTTGTGGACTCCGTTAGGCTTTCCAGCGTCGTGACGATCGCATCATACTTGTTATTCGTTATGTCTTTCACGGTCACGATCTCCTTGCCCTGTTTCTGCTGTTGCGGCTTGTCCATGTTTGACATCTCAATTCTGCAGCTCAATAATCAACACGCCAACCAAGCTCTGATACCACTGTGAGAACCACGGATCTAGGCGTGCGATTTAGGGATTGAACGAATTAGGGATTGGGGATTTAGGTGAGAAAGAATGAGGAATTGGGATGAGAGAGAGAGCAGAATCGGATTCCCGGGTTGGGAAACCGCCGATAGTGAGAGGAGGGGGAGGGGGTCGGCCAAGGTGAGGGTGAGAGAGAGAGAGTTGGGAACAATTCTGTATTATTGCTTGCCCTTGACCTAACATAACATCATATATATATATCCGACTAATTCCTGTTTACTACCCGAATAATTAACCTAACCGAATGAACCCTCATAATTCCCCCTCCCTGACACGATCCGAATAATATGCAAATAAAAAATAGACTCCCAACAATTATGTTTCTCACAGACACTTAGTATACGAGCACAAATCAATGTCACTTAATCGTGAGGGAACTTCATACCAACCATGACATAAAAAAAACTCTCAATTCACAGAGTCGAAAGCTTTCATTATGTCTATTTTTACCCCATATCTAGAGGATATGGAGGTTTTATGGTAATCTCTCACTAATTCTGAAACCGAAAGTATATTGTCGCTAATGGCTCTCCGTTTGATAAAATTTCTGTATCTTTAAGAACTTGTCTTATTTCAAGCCTTAAGATACCCCTCGCTAAAATTTCCCAGTCATCCAAATCTAACTTGTGTTGGCTAAAGTTCTAAATAAAACCCAAGTCGCTTCACCACTTCACTATCATCTGTGCCTATAAGATTCTTACAAAAATCCACAGCCACATCCCTTATACTTTTCACATCAGTAGCTACACAACCTTGAGAATCAATAAGTCAGGTGATCTACTGCTTTTAGGATCAAATTTGCATAGGCTTATGGAAGAAAGAGGTGTTAGCATCACCCTCTTTGATCCACTAAGTTCTAGAATTCTGCTTGTAGAAAGACTCTTCTGCTTTTCTAGCTTCAGAACACTCCAGCCCCACTCGCTTTTCTTCCTCTATGAATTCTGGTGTAGGATCTGATAATATTTCATGATGAATCTTGCCCTTTTAGAAATTTTAGAGTATTTCTCCCTATTTAGCTTTCTCAAAGCGTTCTTCACCTCAACTTGCCATAGTACACATAATGTGGATACAGTGTGACCTCTGTCTTCCAAGCTTATGTAATAATATAAAGAATATAAAGATACGAAAGATGTTGCTTCCAAAATCCCAAGTATTTAAAAGGTTTAGGCAAGAAAGCCAGTGGTACGTTGATACGTGTTGAAATCGTATGAGTGAATAGATCCCTTTTCTTGGCGGGATTGAACCAGTTTTCTCCTTTCTTGGCGAGAAATGACCAGGGGTTTCTTTGCTAAAATTCTACTTACCTTATTCTCATTCACGTTCAGCTTATAAAGCTAAAGAAACCCCAAATAACAAACACCACTAATTCAGCTACCTCTACTGGACTCCTAACAGCACATCCCACATAAGGTGGAAGGTGTTTATTTCCCCTTAACTACTTCCTACGACTCATTCAAACTTGCTAACGAATCACTGCAAACAAACAAACCTATCTACATGGCAAGCTACGTGGAAAAAAACTTCCTTCCTTCCTTGATTACTCCTGGCGATAACGTGAGCTGGGCTGGCGGATTCGGATCTAACGTGAGATGGGCTGGGCTACATCTCGTCATCACAATGATGCAACCATATATCGTTCAGCTCGAGTTCCGTAGCCCGACACCGCTATCGTGATGACGAGATGTAGCCCAGCCCATCTCACGTTAGATCCGAATCCGCCAGCCCAGCTCACGTTATCGCCAGGAGTAATCAAGGAAGGAAGGAAGTTTTTTTTCACGTAGCTTGCCATGTAGATAGGTTTGTTTGTTTGCAGTGATTCGTTAGCAAGTTTAAATGAGTCGTAGGAAGTAGTTAAGGGGAAATAAACACCTTCCACCTTATGTGGGATGTGCTGTTAGGAGTCCAGTAGAGGTAGCTGAATTAGTGGTGTTTGTTATTTGGGGTTTCTTTAGCTTTATAAGCTGAACGTGAATGAGAATAAGGTAAGTAGAATTTTAGCAAAGAAACCCCTGGTCATTTCTCGCCAAGAAAGGAGAAAACTGGTTCAATCCCGCCAAGAAAAGGGATCTATTCACTCATACGATTTCAACACGTATCATACGTGGAGAGGTTTCAAGGAGGATTCCACAATGATTAGAAATAACTGGGGTTTAGTATATGTAAACTCACCCTAAACACCTCCAACTTGGCTCTCCTGCCATCTTTTTTCCATTAATTTTTTTTGATGAAAGTGAAAATTGCATTGAAAAGAAAGGGGTCTGATACAACAAGGCACCAGGAGTGCCAACAAAAGAAACAGACGCAGAAGAAAGGGAAGGAAGAAAGAAAGAAGGACAAGAGAAAACGAAAATCACAGGGGAAACTTCACAATCGCCCAGAAGCAAGCCACTCTATCAAGAAAAGCAAGCGGCCGGGGAAAACACGCATACCCAGCCTTCCGCGAGGAGCGCACAGATGCCATCTTAGAGAATCCGGTGGCGGAACAATTGAAGCCAGGCAGTGACTGAGACGCGATCTGCTTTTCCTTTGGCTGTAATCCACCTTGAGATATTATTGATTGATCTTGTGGCAATCCGATCTGGACTGGATGAAACATTGTGAAAAAGTCTCTGGTTTCGTTCGAGCCAAATGAACCAAGAAACGCCATGAAAAGCACAGTATTTAATCCATCCTTCAAGGCTGCTAGGAATAGAAGCAGGCCATTTCTCAATAGTTGCAGCGAGATTATCGCCCACTGCCGGATTAGTAAAGCTGCAGCCCTTCTCGAACTCTTTCCACACCTGGCTGGTGAAGTTACATCTAGTCAGAATGTGCTCAATTGATTCCTCTTCACTGCAGCATAGCTCACATCTATTAGCCAGCTGTACACCCCGTTTCTTCAAAGTATCAAGAGTTAAAGTTCTTTGAAGCGTAGCAATCCAAACGAACAAACATATCTTCTCCGGAACCACCTTTCTCCAGACCGATTTGAAGGGGAAATTAGGCACCCCCAGCAAACTTTTCCTCAATGATAGTTCTGTACATTGATTTAACTGTAAAGCCCGTTTCCGGGTTAGGCTGCCAAACAACTCTGCAAGGGCTGTTAATTCTGGATATAAAGTCATAAGAATTAAGAATGGACAGCAAGTTTAACCTCTCCCGCTCAGCCCCTCCTCTCAGCACTATATTAATGTCAAGATTGATATTGAGATTCTCACCTGAGAGTTCCATGACGTCGCTGATCTTGGCTTCCGGGTTAGTAAGCTTCTTCACATGAAACCCCATAGTTTAATCACAAGTTATAACTTTAATCAAAAGAACAATACCCCATGCATTCATCTAAATCAATGGAGGGTGTATTTTTCAAAAACCCACTTGCAGACTCGTACAACAATTAACGGTGGAGGTTATGATCATCTTTAATATTTCGTTGAGGTTTGTAATATGTGTATTTATATACTGAATTAAGATTGTAAAGTGGTTTGTTAAAGGGCATCAATCCCCCTCCTTCAAGATTGAGTTAAGCACCCACCCAAAGTACTCTCAGATTTTCATTCATCATTCAAAATCCCTTTTGTTTGATGACATCATATCACAGAATTAGAAACTTAGTTTATGCAATTGTATCTTAACTTATATTATGGTTGCTCACGACCAACATTTGCTATGTAAGATTCAATTAATTTCAGAATTTTTCATGTCATTTTATTATTTAAACTTTTTTATAATTTCTAAATCCCACTAAGTTAAAATTAAATAAACATGCGCAATCCTCATTATTAAGATTTGAACCCGCAACCCGTGTGCCACAAATTGTTATCATTCGTATTTAGCCAATAGGTTACATTCCATTTGATATTATTAATCGTGACAAGAATAGTAGTCATGTCATCAAACAGGTTTAACACCTAAATTTTGACCATGATATTTCATTTTGTCACGTAGGATTCAGTTAACTCCCCAATTTTCCACGTTATTTTATCATTTTAATTTTTATAATTTCTATATGTAATCATCATTAGTAAGATTTGAGCTTGCAACATATGAGGCACAAATTATTACCATTCAAAGTATTTAGTCAATATGATAAATTTCATTTGATGTTATTAAGCACAACAAGATTAGTAGTAATGTCATCAAACGGGTTTAACACCTAACCTCTACTTCAATTTTAAATATGTTCTCTCTAACTTCTACATAAGTTACGGTAGGAAAAATATCACGAACACATGTATGAAAATCATATATATTTTATCTTAACTTATATTATATTATGGTTATTTTTTAGCAACAATTTACCAAATAAGATTCAGTCAACTCCATAAATTTTCATGTCATTTTATTATTTGAACTATTTTATAATTTCTAAGTTCCACTAAGTTAAAACTAAATAAACATGTGCAATCATCATAATTAAGATTTAAACCTACAACCTATGTTGCACAAATTATTATCATTAAAAGTATTTAGCCAATAGGATACATTCTATTTGATGTTATTAAGCATAGCAAGACCAATAATCATGTCATCAAATGGGTTTAACACCTAAATTCTTACCATTGTATTCTTTTTATCTATTGACCTCTACCTCAATTTTAAAAATGTTAACTCTAACTTCTACATAAGTTACACAAAGGAAAAATCACGAACAAAGGGATTTATTAATTATTTTAATCAAAACTTTTATTTAGTTTTTCATCTCATGTTCATTTTTTTTTTGGTAGAAACAGGGCGCAAAGGGCGCCCTAACCTTTATTACTGACGAACAAACCGGGGGGTTTCACTCCCCACCCGATCAAAAAACAACCAGTACAGCAAAGAGGTGGTCGGTCTATCCATCACATGCACCCCTACTGGGTGCGAATGCCCTATAGAAGCGAGGTGGTCCGCAGCAAAATTGGCTTCGCGGAAAACATGATCTATCCTAACCGTCCAGTCTCGGTCAAGTCTCCTTCTGATTTCTGCAACCTGAATATAATGCATATGTTGCTCTGTCGCGCTATCAATCAGTGCTTTTGCAGTTGCTGAGTCTGTTTGTAGAACTTTCCTGGCCCCTTGCTCCCAAGCAAGATCCAACCCATACACAATACCAGCCAGCTCCGCTCGAGTGATCGAACCCCCTCCAAGGTTCGCTGTGAAAGCTTTAATGAAGCGGCCATCACTCCCCCCGCATGACGCCGCCGCAGGTTGTGCTCTTAGGAGAATGGATCACTGAGCCGTCGGTATTGACAGAAACCCAGTCTTGCGCCGGTGGTTGCCAGCCAATCAGGCGCTCCTCTCGGGTGCCCCCAGTCCCGAAGATGTTTTTCTCCTGCTCAAGAGCTTTGAGTATCTCGTCCCGGAGCTGCTTGGTGTGGAACTGGATATGTGTATGGGATTTCATCTCATGTTCATTTCAAATATAAAAAAAAAGAGAAATCTAGGAATAACTCCTTTTTAATATACTAAATCACCAAGAATGTGACCTTTTGTTTCTTTAGTCATCCATTCATCCAACCAAGAAATGAGTTTAGTTTGAGTACATATGATAATTATTAATTTGAGTTCTTTGCTTGAAGTGTTTGTTACAGTGTCAACTGTCAAAGAAAATTTTAGACGCTCATGATATTTAACTTAAATATCTATATATGCGCAAAAGTGAAAATTAATGATAGACCATGTACAACTTATGAAGTGGAAAAGTGTTGGCCAGTCGCATATCATATAATCGCGAATATGACCTTCCAACTTATTATGAAATTCCGACTCTCATTGTTTAACAATATTGTTGATCCTGACCAAACTCACACTAAATATGGACGTATGAAACATAGATTATAAAAGGTCATAATAAATATTAAAAAAAAACAAAACATGCAGCAGCACAATACTGTAGTGAAAAAATGAGCACACAACTAGTACTTTAACAAGTATCATTTATGCTAACAATCATTTCATTGACAAAAATAAAATCATTGCTATTCCTAGACACCACTAATCTAGGTTAAAATATATTCTTTCTGTGCTTAGAATGCAATTACACCGTTAGGATTCGATCAAATAATTGTTTTGGTACGATGTGATCCGATATGGATCAAACCGTTACATTGCGGCCAAATCTTCCAAGTATGCCCTCAGTGTTCCACATCACATATTCATATTCTACATTTTGGAGTGTTGCACTTGCAGGGCACCATGTTGCATTGGACCCAGAATATTTACTCTAGCCAAAAATTGCGAGACCACATATTTGGGGAAGATTAGCTGATAAGGGACCCAAGTGACAGAGAAATGAACAAAATTCGTGAAATTTCCCATCATATTAAATGCCTCTACATTTTTTTATAGCAATCACTGTTAAGTTTGTTAAAATGCTATCAATATCAAGGTTGTTAAACCTAGTGGCAGAGCCACGTTGTAGTAAGGGTTTAGCCTCTCTCGTCGGTTCAAATCCTTTGAGCATAGATTTTCAACCCCTCCTCATTCAAATTTTTGCTTCGTCACTGGTTAAACCTCTACCAGTCGGTCGGTTGGACCAGATCCGATCAAAGCCAGACTCCAAAACAGTCTCCAGAAAGTCATTGATATGACCACTAGAAAGATTGAGGGACAGAGACGGAGAGGAGCGGAGGAAGATTATGGATGCGTCATACGCCGGTTAGGTAGGATTTATTTTACGAAAAGTGAGTTTCTCATAGATACATGTAAGGTAAAAGTCATTTCTTTCATTAAAATTTTAAATTACTACCTTATTTGTATATATATTTAGAAATTGTATAAAACGGCTCAAACAAATTGAACCTCAATCAAACCATTAAATCTCAAATCATTTTTTTTACCGACTTAATGACTTAAACTGATCCGATAACCTCGATCAATACATATGTCAGACTGATATTGTTGTGACGACCATAATCGAGTTGTTATAATTTTATTTGATTTTATTTCAAGGAGCTGAGAAGAAGTAGCAGCTACAAATAGCTTTCCATCGCATTGAATTTGGTTTCCCAAATAAGTGTACAAAACCTGAAACAGAAAGCACCACTGCCCCCAGGCTAATCGGATCCCACAAAGCTTTCACTTTTTTTCACTCTGTTAGCCACCCTCCAACCACCTAACCCCGGCGCTACTGTAAAAAACAGAAGAAAAATCACAGTAAAAATTTTTCCCCTTCTAATCATTTCGTTTTCTTCCTTAAACGTCAAATTGCTTTCCGCCAAAGGAAAGAAAGTGACAACCGGAAACTGGATGTCATTTTGTGTCTGTTTCCAAGCTCTTCAAGAGTTCAAATACGAAACGAACTCTCTTCTTCTTCTTCTTCTTCTTCCTGCCCATAATCACCGCCGCCGCCGCTGACGACTCTTGAGAGATAAACCAGAAAAAGGTTTCTTCTTTTCTTTATTTGTCCGTAATGGAGGCGCCGCTGCTCCAATCCCGCGGTACAGATCACGGCCGGAAAGAAGGAAATGATGACGACAACAAGAAATTCGATTCTTCCGTTCTCGGGGACTTCGGCAACGAGTCTCGTACGCTGTGGAAGATCGCCGGCCCGGCCATCTTCACCTCCATTTCTCAGTACTCCCTCGGCGCCCTCACGCAGACGTTCACCGGCTTCGTCGGCGAGCTCGAGCTCGCCGCCGTCTCCGTCGAGAATTCCGTCGTCGCTGGGCTCGCCTTTGGCGTCATGGTCAGCCACACCCCCTCTGTTTCTCCTCTGTTTTTCTTACACTTCGAGTAATGTTGATTTCAAGATTCGAACTTTACGTCACCGACTCTGTTTTTTTTGGGAAGGGATTGATTTCTTGGTCACGTATTCAATTTTTGATTTTTGTGCTTTTCTGTGAAGCTGGGAATGGGGAGCGCATTGGAGACGCTATGTGGGCAAGCCTACGGAGCAGGGCAGATCAGGATGCTGGGGATTTACATGCAGCGATCATGGGTTATTCTTTTGACCACCGCTTGTTTGCTGGTTCCTGTTTACATTTGGTCTCCTCCAATCCTTAATTTCTTCGGAGAGACCTCTGAGATATCCAATGCCGCAGGTCAGTTCAATTTCGATCTCAGAGTACAAAACATCGAATCATGAATTGAATCGAGCAGTGCGAATTGATCCGCGACGTTTTGATTCTGATTTTCAGTACGAATACGAACTGTAAAGGCATGGCCAAATGAAGGCTGCCAACCCTTTTAGTGACACAGAAAAATAGTGGTGAATTTATTTCTTTCCTTCTCTTTTGTTTGGGGGATTGGCAGGGGAATTCGCTATATGGATGCTGCCGCAGTTATTCGCCTACGCATTGAACTTCCCGATCCAGAAGTTCCTGCAGGCGCAGAGCAAAGTGATGGTGATGGCCTGGATCTCCGCGGTAGTTCTGGTCCTGCACACGTTCTTCAGCTGGCTGCTGATTCTGAAGCTCGGCTGGGGACTAGTCGGAGCAGCGCTGGTGCTCAATGCTTCCTGGTGCATCATAGTCGTAGCACAATTGGGCTACATTTTCATCACTGGGTCCGACGGAGCCTGGAATGGCTTCTCGTGGCTCGCGTTTTCGGACCTCTGGGGTTTCGTCAAGCTCTCTCTAGCCTCTGCGGTCATGCTATGGTAAAGATTTTTTTCACAGTTTCAATTTTGAGCTAATGTGAGAAACAGGGGAAGAACCTTTTTTTTTTTTCCTTCATTTGTTCTGTTTGTGGTTGTAGCTTGGAGTTTTGGTACTTGATGGTCTTGGTTGTTATAACGGGCAGATTGCCGAACCCTCTGATCCCTGTGGATGCCATCTCAATTTGGTATACTTCCTTTTTTCATCAATCCTGTTCACAATCCTGAAAATCCAGTGTCTTAATGTCTATCTCACTTTGATTGATATTGGTTTTTCCTTTCAGTATGAACCTGAACGGATGGGACGCCATGATTGCGATCGGATTCAATGCCGCGATTAGGTACACAGTTTTTCACTAACAAATTGTCACGCATCGATATCGAACCTAAAAATGTAACAAATGTCGTTTCCCATTTGACAGCGTCAGGGTGTCGAACGAGCTGGGAGCAGGAAACGCTCGAGCAGCGAAAGTGTCGGTCGTGGTGGTATCAGCTACGTCGGTCGCGATAGGGGTGGTATGTATGATCGTGGTATTCGCGACGAGAGGTTCGTTCCCGGAGCTGTTCACCAGCAGCGCGGCGGTTGCTCAGGAGACGAGGAGGCTTGCTGGGCTGCTGGCGTTCACTGTGCTGCTCAACAGCCTTCAGCCTGTTTTATCTGGTAAATTTTTTTGGCTTAATACACCTGTATAGCCAAAATTTTCGACTTTATGACAATAATAGCCAAATTTTAAAAAATACACTAAAATAGCCATTTCGTCAAAAGTTTAACAGAATTATCATTGATGCTGACTGGACTAACGTTGACATGGTGATTTTCTTCGAAAGTCATGCCAGGTGGAAATACTCAAATACTCCAAAAAAATAAAGTAAATAAATAAAACAAAAAAAAGCAAAAGTTGCATCTCCCCCTCAACGCATCTCCTTCTCGACGAACCCCTCCACCGACCCATCTCTCTCTCCGACGTTTGGTGCTCCTCCTTTTCTTCTTCCTCTTCTAGCGTATTCATCTTGTTCGTTTCCTCGACTTGTTGGTATCGGCGTTGCCGCTTCATCCACCCTTCTCCCTCTGTTCGTCATTCAGATCTGAGTGAAACAGATCGGAGAGAACAAGAGTGACTCGGCAGCGTCGATCGTCGAGACGTTGGCGTGAAAATCATAGGAAAAACACCTTTTCAACGCCATCATCAACATCAAGCACGAGGGATCCTTGTTGATCGAAACCCAACCACCGCCAAGGCTCGGCTGACTCCGACATCTATTTTCATATCCGGTCGTGGTCATAGAGGTGTGGGGTCTGTATCTGCCTATCGTCTCCAGATCTCCCACCGCCTCTTCCAATCTCCTTCACTGAGGAATCCAGAGCTTGCCGGAGAGATTGAGACCGTCCTAGTCCTCTGGGCC
Source organism: Linum tenue (assembly GCA_946122785.1). Lineage (NCBI taxonomy): Eukaryota > Viridiplantae > Streptophyta > Magnoliopsida > Malpighiales > Linaceae > Linum > Linum tenue. The sequence continues at coordinate 78,850,344 of CAMGYJ010000008.1, read as the reverse complement.
GCCGCTACCCTGTATCAGATCTGCATCAAAATTGGGACTTTTTCAAGTTTTGCTTTCTTGCCTGATTGAATGTTGGATTCGAAACTGAAGGGTTTCTATGTTGTTTGAAGTGGGCTGAATTGATCTTCGGAGGTGATGATGTTGCAGCCGTATCAGCGGTGGGGATGGGGAGTTGGAGAGGAGGAAGAGACGGGAGAGAATGAGGTTGTGGAGAGCGGCGACAGCTTCGACGATCGAGAAGGATAGGTCGGGGATTCAGGAAGAGCGACGACCGTCAGTTTGGTGGAAGGGGTGAGGATCGAACAGCTGGGATTAATGGTCAATTTCATGGATGGGAAGGGTTGTTGAAGAAGGTGTTTGAGGGGAATAAGCTTGACGGGATTTGTGGAGTTCATCTCCATTGATGAATTCAAAAGCTCTCATGTTCTTCTTCTCCTAATTGCACCATCGACGAACACAGAGAGATGGAAGGGTTCTGTGTGTTTGAGAAAGGACACAGAGGCTTTTGAGAAAGTTGAAATTAGTGTTTTTGTTTTTCTCAGTTATTTTTTTTAAATAATTTTTTTAATTTAAAATATGACGTGGTATCTAAGTGAGCACTACATGTCTAGTTGGAGATGACGGGTTATCCAGGTGGCATCCACATCAGCGTAAAGTCTATATTACTAACGGAGTAACTAACGGTGTTAAAGTTTTTAACGAAAATGGCTAAATTTGTCAAACAAGTTTCGAAAGTGTGGCTATATTTGTGTATTTTTCAAAATTTGGTTATTATTGTCACAAAGTGTAAATTTATGGCTATCCAAGTGTATTTTGCCAATTTTTTTTGGTAGTAGTAGGACTAATATACTTTTGCATGCAAAGTTGCAAACAACAACAATTCTTTTGTTTTGTAGCTTGTACCGACTTCAGATTCGATTATTCCTACCGAAAGATGCCAAAACTTTTGTCTTGACATGTATGGAGGGGGATCCTTGGGTGGGTCCCACTGTTGGATCTTGCATTTGACTGATTGTCTCTCTTTCTTTTGTCGCGTAGGTGTCGCTATTGGAGCTGGATGGCAATCTCTGGTGGCTTACATCAATATTGGATGTTATTACATAGTTGGGTTGCCTGCTGGGATTCTTCTGGGTTTCACGTTTGGTTTTGGAGTTGAGGTAAAGAGATTTTCTCCTCCTTTCAGAGAGACAGATATGTAATCTGACTTGATATGTCGAGAGTGATAGCGTAAGTTGATATCGCGTCAGATTGCGTTTCCAAAACAATGTTACCTCGTGCTAACACGGTACAATCTTATTACACACAATCAACATTCAAGAGTCGTTTTCTTATCTGCGTGCAGGGGATATGGACAGGAATGATTGCAGGAATAGTTTTGCAGACCATAATTCTGGTGGTGATCACTGCAATAACTGATTGGGAATCAGAGGTGAGTTTAATTCAATCGATTGATTTATCATTGTAAATTGGAATCTGGTGGGGTTTTCTTTTTGGTTTTTTGTTGAGGGCAATTCGGATTTGAAGTCCATCAACTTGCTTTTTGATTTGATGTTTATTGGCCTTTTTTTCTTCTTCCCAGGCTGCATTAGCTGAGGGTCGGGTTAAGAAATGGGGAGGATCATCAGGGCGTCACTAGAAGAAGTTAAAAATTTGTTGCTCTCTGGTGTTTCTTTCTTTCTTTCACCCCTTGTTATTGTTATCTGTAAATGAGCAAGTGTATAACTCATGGGCAAGCAACCACATTAATCCTCTCAGTTCCATCCATTTTTGAACATAGGTATACAGAAAAAAGGGAAAAGAGGGATGTTGTTATTGAAGAAACGATTCATGAATGATAATAACAATGATGGGTTAAATGTTCAGATAAACTCATGTTGTAAAGAGATTGAAAAGAGATAAAAAGATAAACTCGTGTGTACTTTGAGAAAAAATCCGTTGACGAATGAGGGTGGCCATCTATTGACATACACTTATGAGCTATTTGGCATTAGAAAGTTTTTGTAGGAATTTATTAGGGTGACTATCCTTTTTATATTATTTTTTGGCGTCGTCGAGAATAAAGTAAATATATTACAGTAATAAATCAAGTGTTGTATATGTTTTTTAGTATGGACGAGCAATCATATAAATCCATTTTAGAATCATAATGAGATTACTTTGGTTTTAAGGAAAATTTTCACTCAAGTAATCCTTCACCATAACAAGTAGCAACCATAGATTATAGAGAGACTTAAAGATACAAACGAAGAAGAAGAAAAAAACATCACAATTTTGCTATTTTCAGTTTTTCACTCAAAAAAACATCTCTATTTGCAATTCAAAATGAAGTCCCAATGTAAATGATGGAGAATTCGTTCTCCTGTGATGGTGCAAATTTTAGGAGACCAACAATTAAATTGAAATGGTTGGGGAATTAATCATCCTTCACCATCCAACTTTCGTCTTCCACACTAATTGTTTTCTTAAATTCAATTGATAGCTCTTTCTGCCAGGTGAGCGCCCACAATTTTCTCCCACCCAACTACATGGTCATCTTTGTCATTCATTTGCTAATTAACAAGGTTGTTTCAACGGAGCTGCCCACCTTGTAGCAAAACAAACTCTTTTATCGGGAGTCCGGCTACCTTCGGACTACCGTTTTTTGTTAGTGTCTCTCTTTTAACTGTGTTGTCCGGCCATGCCTTGGGGACTTATCTTGGATATAAAAAAAAAAGGTTGTTAAACCTTATTGAACCCCCCGGTTCGACCCGAGTCGAGTTTCAAAACGGTCTCCAGAAAGCCCCCCGGTCTGACCCCTAAAGAGGGAGAAGAATAGAGGAAGAGGAACGAAGGAAAGGAGATGGTAGGTGGGTCATGGGTTAGGTATATTTATTTTGTGAAAAATAAGCTTTTAATAGATATATATAAGATATATTTTATTTCAGTCTTTAAATCTTTAATTACTAACTTATTTGCATATATATTTAGAAAACGCCTAAAATGGCTCAAACCGGCCGGACCCCGATCAGACTATTAAACCTCAAACCCCTTGCTTGACCGGCTCAATGACTTAAACCGGTTTGACAACCTTGCTAATCAACAAAACTCAAACTCATTTTCACTGCCACATAACAATCACATCGACTCTTGCTGGAATCTGATAGGCGATTTCAACCCGCCCCGTGGGTATTAATCGATTTGACCTGTGATGGGGCGGGGTACTATACGATCCGCATTAATGTGGGGAGGGGCATGGTTATCTACTTCCGATCCGCCTTGCCCCGTCCTAGACCCATTTTATCTCAATTTCTTATAGTATCTATACATATTTCTTTTATTTTGACTTTTCTTCAACTAATTAGAGTCGATCTTTCAACTTGTCAGACTCAATTACCCATTCTATTATCACTATTTTTCATTCATAAAGTGTTTTCCCTTCGTTTCGATCGTAAAAAGTAAAATTTGCATGTATTTTTTCCAAATAATATGTAAGAGTGGGTCGACCCACCCCGTACCCGTGCGGGTTTTACCCGCCCCGTCCCGTAATAGCGTGGAACGAGCATGAGAATTGAAATACCCGCCCGCCCCATTGCTTCACTAAATCCAAATTCTCTCAAAAATGTATTCATACATATTTTCGTACACGCTTTTGTTGTGGAAAAAATTCACACTTTTGTAGCAAGAGCCCTATGTGGCTCCTTCCTCCTAGAGTCCTAGTTGACCATCTTTATTAGCAAGTTTCACCTTAACTTCCATAGGATTAGAGGATTCTCTAATTCAGATGACTAAGTACTCTAGTAGAATTTTGCAATGATCTACTAGTTATTATTTGAATGATTTTATTATACTAACTAGGGAGAACTTGATAGCTTTGTACAAGATATTCACGATCATAAGCAGAAGAGGATATAGTTCATGCATGGTGAGATGAAGTCCTTGCATGAGAACAAAGCATTTGAGTTGGTGAAGTTGCCGAAAGGTAAGAGAGCTTTGAAGAACAAGTGGGTATTCAAGTTCAAGTATGATGATCACTAAATTGTCAGTCACGTTTCAAAGCGAGACTAATTGTGAAAGATTTTAGTCAAGAAAGGGCATTCATTTGACGAGATATTGTTACATCTCACATATGACGAAGATGACATCTATTGGTAGTGTGTTGAGATTAGTAGCAAGTGTTAACCTTGAGGTTAAGAAATTGAGTGCTGGCGAACACCATACAAAAATGTTAAATTTTTTTTCTCATTGATGAACTTTGTAGAAGAACATAATTTAATTGCGTTGACAAACACTATAGAAGAACATGAACTACCCGAGTTGGTGAATGCTATATAAAAAATCCAAGTTCTTTGTCTATTACTATAGTGTCATACTAGTTGAGATTAGTAGCAAGTGTTAACCTCGAGGTTAAGAAATTGAGTGTTGGCGAACACCATACAAAAATGTTAATTTTTTTTCTTATTGATGAACTTTGTAGAAGAACATAATTTCATCACGTTGACAAACACTATAGAAGAACATGAACTACCCGACTTGGCGAATGCTATATAAAAAATCCAAGTTCTTTGTCTATTACTATAGTGTCATACTAGTTTATATATACTTACTAAAACTCAATAAACCCCCCCCCCCCCCCCCCCCACCAAAAAAAATTATATCATAAAGCAAACCCACACAACCAAGAAGAAAGAAACAACAAAAAGTGCAAGTAATTTGTGTCGATTTAAATGTAAAAGTATGTAAATCATTAGCATCAAATGAATATATGCATATATAAAACGTATTTGAAAAAAATTACTTACAATCTAGATTCATATTTGAATAAAATATTTAAAACCAAATAAAAAATATTCCTATTTAAATACAATATTCAGTGTCAATACCAAACTTTTATACTTAAATCAAACAAATAACATCAACAATTCAACATTTACCTTCTAAATTCATGAAATAAATCATAAATCAATTTTTGTATTAATAAAATTCACTAAACGACGTCATGTTGTTTATAGGCCGAAATCAATCATATCAGTCATACATGTAGTATTCACTGTCGACATTCTATCAACGTGACAACCATAATATTGATTGATACACAACTTTTAGGGTCAGGTAATATATAATTATTAAATCAGTACCTGTCAAATTAAAATCTTAAATTGCTACCATATGCGCATATATTTCTATACTTTTTATAATATGTATAACACGGATTAAACTAGTCAAACTTGGGAGAAGATACGGTGCTAACTCCATAGGGGGTTAGCACCATCCTAACTAGCATTTATTTTTAATTTTTTATGTTTAATATAATTAAAGAAAGGGCAAATTAGAAAATTACGGAATAATTAAATTTTTTGAAATTATTGCTGATTTTTAGGGGGAAATTGTAATGGAATGCGGTTACAATTTTTTCCTCTCTCTCCTCCCTTCCATCACGTCTCTCTCTCCTCCTCTCCATAATAGCTCTCGGTCTGTACCTAAAAAAAACTACATGAAAAACACTACTACCTCTTCAACACTACAAAATTAATGAGCTATAGGGACCAGCATTAGAGATGACCCTATTTTAGTTGTCTCGGAAAATAAAACTTTAGTTAAACCATTATCAAAAAAAACTTTAGTTAAATAAGGGACGCTTGTCTTAAGCTTGTCCCCAAATATAAATTCGCTGAATATATACCCTTTCAAACTCGTTCCCAGAAAAATTTTGCGCTTTGCGGCATAAAACTGAAGCAAAATTTTAGTTTTATGGGCATTGAATTACAAAATCCAAAAATCTCCGGTCCTCTAGAATTACAACAATAATTTAGCGCTTCTTTCGAAAAAATTATTTGTCCCCAATTCAAAGGAAAAAAAAAGAAAAATTCGTCCCTTGTTCAGCTTTTGATTATTTGGTTTCTTTTGTATGATTTGACTTCCCAAGTTCTATATGGCTTAGTAATTAGTATCCATTCCTATTCTTGTATGAAGTTTTGTATTGGACTAAATTAGTAGTAGGAATCCACTAAAAAAATTAGTAGTAGGAATGACATTGGTAAGTCCGGTGGGTATTTAAATATCTATATTCGTATCTTGACAGGGCGAATAATTTATTATGAGATGTGTGTTGGGATAGGTCGACCGTATGTAGTTTAGAGGGAAATCATTAGAAACATTAATTTGTAATAAACTATCTGATCCTTATATCACTATTCGATCATAAACTATGGTACTAATTGTTGGAAATTTGGTTGAATCGAACTAACATGTCAAACCGGTTTAAGTTGGATAGAACAAATCAGTTTGGGTTAGACTAACTGAATCAAATATTCTAAATTCTTGAAGGGACATGTCCCTTTGAGGTAATGGCGATTGCATTTTCATTTTTCATGGATAAGACCAACCTTGTGGATAGGGATGATCTTATGGATAAAGACAATTTTTGTATGGATAAGGACACCCTTTCGTGTGGATAAATGATTCTTTTTGTGTAAATTAAAGTAACTTTTTCATGAAACAATACATGTATTCAGTCCCTATAAATACATGTGTGGGGTGGATGATGCCACATACGATCAAACATATTATTCTTCTTCTTTCTTTCTTCCAAAAGCTTCTTTGTATGCTCTAGTGTTCTACATCCTAGAACCTAAAGTGGTGATAGTTTATCATACGAAGAAACTTCATGTAACCCAAGGCTTTGTAGAGGGTATAAATATTCATTACAGAAAGTGAATATAGTTCACAACTCTATCATAATCCTGGTCGCCCGATCTCAGTCTATCGTACGTACACCCTAGTTCCAATAGTCCCAACACTAATAAAGCCTATTATTGTTTTCAAAATTATAAACATATTATTTTCAACATAAATTGATGTAAGGGTGCGTTTAGATAGGTGTATTCAAATATAAAGTATTTGAAATACTTGAATTTGAAATACATGTAATTCAAATTCGTTGTTCGGACACTCATTTGTAAGTTTTTGTATTTCGGATTTTATGATTTTAAAATTTTTAGTCACTTACTACAAATTTTGGTACACAAATTTATTTTTTCTTACAATTTAGTACCTAAGTTTTTAAAATTTTACAAAAAGGTCCGGAAATTTTGGTTGTAACTTGTAAAATTACATTTTGGTACTTTCTATGTTTTTCCTCACAGTATAGTACCTAAACTTTTAAAATTTTACAAATAAGTCCAATCTTTTGTTAGAAGGATTTAAATCACTTGTTGTTAAAATGTATTTGAAGTTAACAAGTAATTGTTCCTTTCTATGGCAAAAAAATTTAACAGTTACCCTAAAAAATTAAGATTATTCTCACAAGAGTTGAAAGCATAGTCCAAGTGTTTAAACAGGTTATGGTTTTTGGTTAAAAAAACTAAGTTATTGTTTTCCACTTTTTAAACGTCGGTCCCCAATTATTATTCACTAATTTAATAGGCTTTGGCAGCGGCGCCAGATAGGGTTTGCGAAATTTTTGTTTGGCGGGCTAGCTAAAATTTTGAGCTTTGGCGGAAGGAAAATCAAATTCAGGGGTACAACTGCAAAGGATTTTCTATTTTATCAACAAATTAAAAAAGGAAAATTGAGGTATTTAGGTTTTGGGTTTTTCCTTTATAAAATGATAAAGATAGGCTAAACACACAAATCCTCTTCACCTCAGCCTCAAGTTCTTCTTCCCGAAAACGATTTTTCCTCCATGATCAAGTAAGCCAACTCACTTTCAATTCTGATAAGCTTTTATTTCTTTGGTATACAAGGATATACCTCACAGTCTCCTTCCGTTCCTGCCATTTTCCCTAGAAAAAGATTGCTTAACAAAATTCAAATGCCTTCAATTGCTTGAAACAGCGCGACGAAGCTCGGAAACTTCATCGTGGCGGCTAGGTATGAAACCCCTTCTAAATCTTTGGTTCTCTTTATATTTCCACAACAAGAAGAAGGAAATAATCAAAAGTCTTTTCTCCTTCATATTTCGTCGCATCTGTGTTTAGGTTCTGGATTGAGTTGCTTAGAAGGTTAACCTTTAAATTCAATTTTTTTCAGAAAATAAAAGAAGATATTCGTTGGTCAAATCGAGCTGTGGTATTGTGACGATAAATGATACTACGCTTACAAAAGGAGACATAACAGCACAATTTATGGATTTTGAACTTGTTCTTTTAGTTGATTCAATTGTTGTCTTTCATATGATGAATGTCGGTGTTCTTATTATAGGTAACAACTTGTTGATTAATATATTGATTTGAAATTTACGAGACATCACGTTGTTGATTGTTCCCTAGAACCTATATAGGTAACAACTTGTTGTTCCTTAATATATTGATTGAGGGATATATAGTCGTTTCTACAACTTACAATCGTATTAATTTATTGTCCTTGAAGATACTTCTTAAGGATGATTGGTTGACCCTACCAATTAATAGGTGACAATTAGGCATCCAAAAAATTATAGGAGACTATTAATCGTCCCCAAAGACAAATGCTAAGGGACAACAGGTTGTTCATATGACTTACATAAAGGACAATTAGTCGTTCCCAAAAATCTCATAAGTGACAACTCCTCGTCCCCCAATACACAAGTTAAGGGACAATTATTCGTCTCTAAATGTCATAGGTGACAACTTGTCGTCTTTAAAAATATAGGATAGGAGACCACTCGTAGTACTTGAATAAAGCTTTTGGGGACGATTTTTGGACTCCAATTTGACACCTATATGAACAACTTTTCGACCCTATAAAAAGAAAAGGGGACAACAAATTATCCCCATATTAGCCCAACGCAATTACGAAATCGATTATGTGGGACAACAGTTTGTCCCTAGAAATGATGTTTAGGGGACGACTTAATGTCGCTAAAGTTATAACTATGGGGACGACATGTTGTCTTTCATGGAAATAAAACGAGACGACGACTTGCAGATATTGGGGACGACTGTCGTCCCCAATAATGCGGACGACCTAGATTTTTGTCGTCCCCAAAAGAATAGAGGACAAGAGTATAGGGAACCACACCTGGGGGACAACTTAGTCGTCCCCAAAAACTATAGGGACGATTTTCCCTATTTCCGGGGACGACAAAAGTCGTCCCCAAACCTCATATTTTTTGTACTTGCAAGTACTACTAAAAATTACTATTATTCATGCGGCTAATACATTACTCTATTGTTTTAGGTGTGTAGTAGTAATTTGGTAGGTGTAGTATCTCCCTCTCTCTTTATAATTTATATATATATATCACATGTGTCCATTTTTTTTTACCGTGAAGGAGATCTTTGAGAATGGTAGTGTTTTCATGGTAGTAGAAAAGTTAAAATCGAAATATTTTTTTAAGGTTTATATGATTTTCAGTGGTAATTTTAAAGTTAGTAGTGATTTTGTAGATATTAGTAGTTATTTAGCGCGTTTCTGGTAGTGACTTTAAGACGATAGTGAGATTCGGTGCATTAGTAGCATTTGATTTGATGATTTGTAGTAGTAAATTGATGATATAGTAGTGATTTTATTATTTGTAGTAGTGATTTATGGTTATTTGTAGTGATTGAGCACATTTTAATTAGTAGAACTAACAAATTTTAATCAAGATTACTAATAGGAACATGGAATAATTATGTCTATTCCCATTGATTCCAGTGATTTTCTGCTGCGGAGAGGTTGCAAAGCACTACAATTTAAACATTCAACTGGCAAATCACTACTACAAAGGAATGTGAAGACAAATAACAATAAACCGCTACTAGTAATTAAGAAGAATCTCTATGTAGATTTTAGAAGAGAGAGAGAGAGAGAGGCTGAGGAAGGAGATGCGGCTGAGGAAGTGGGTATGGGTTGTTTCGATTTTAGAAGAGGATTATACAAGGTTGTCAAACCGGTTTATATCTATGTGCTGGTTTTGAAAGTGGAATGGTCCGACCCTGATACAACCAGTATTTACGCTGTGCCGGTTTTAATAAAATATATGAGACAAATGGAAATCCTCAATTCCAAATAAATTAGTCATCAAAAAGCAATTAGAAAAATTATTTCACACAAAATAATTTATAGCTAAGAATTGGTAACTAATACTAAACAATTAGATGCTTAAAAATAAAAGTATATAAAATGAATTTTATTAATGTTTATAATGATTTGTGTAAAATTAAGTATCAGATATATAATATATAAGGTTAATATCTATATTTTCATAACCGAACCGGAGGTTGAACCGGAAAAGTTAGTGGTTTAGGGTTCACCGGTTAACCGTTACAAAACCGTTGGTAGAACCGTTAATGATATATAACATATAAGACTTGTATATTACACTAATTTAAGAATGAAATTATCATTGACCATAAACAAGTTCAAATTCATATCATCACGAACATATCTAATAAATCATTCAAACCATCTCACAAAAGAAATCACATTTTTTAATTCAAATTAAAAATTACGGTTCTAGTTGGTAGTAGACAATGTAAAATCGATAATAAGGTTGAGGAAGCATATATAAAATTAATAATTATGATTTGATGGTCTTAGTTTATGTTCAAATATTATTTTTTGTTAAAACAGTGAACCAGTGGACCATTTAAACCGTGTCGGTTCATCTGATTTTATGTTGAACCGTGAAAAACCGTTTGGTCCATCAATAACCGTTCAAACAATGAACCGAACCGCTATCGTAACTGGTTTGACGGTTCTACTGGCCCGGCCATTGATCCGGTTCGGTTCTTATAACAAGGGTTAATATATACAACAAAAACAAAGTTGCTTGTAGCCTACTGGTGTATAAGTGAGACTAAAATGAACATGAGGTACTTGGTTCAAATCCTAAGGAAGGTGTTTAGTTTTGGATAAAATATGTGTAACATTGAATTTCGGTTTCTGGTCTAACCGGTCGAAATTTCCGGAATTGACCGGATCTGACCGGCATTGACCGGATTTGACCACAGTTAAATACCGGCCTCTTTCCCGTTGGTTTGGTGACCGGTACCGGTTATACCCGATTGAACCGGCCGGCATGAAACCGATTTGGCAACCATGGGATTATATAATTAGGGTTTAGATAAACACTTAATTAATTATCACCCCAAGATTGTTAAAATTTTATTAACGGCAGATAATAGAATTAACACCGTACTAACCCTTTAGGGGGTTATAGCAGACCATCCCATCCCGTCAAACTTGGATTGGACCAATAAAACTCAAATCATTTGTTTCACTGGCCCACCGAATGAAACTGTTTTCGAGTTGGAGATTGAGATTGGGCCGTTGAGGGCATTGTTGTCAATTAGCTAACATTATCCCTTTCCCCTCCTGTCTTCTCCACTTTCACTCCCACCCTTATGCCCAGAACCTGAAATCCCCTCTATCCCAACTCAGCTCATCGATATCGAACCGGAGAAATCGACAATGGCGGCCTCCTCCATCTCTTCCCTCGCCTCGTCCTTCGCCTCTCTCTCATTTTCCTCTCAAGTCTCTCCGAAACCAAACGCCCTTGTTTTCCCCGTCGCCAAGTCCCGCTCCCTCTCACCTTCCCCCAAATCCCTCACCACCCTCCGCGTCTCCGCCGCCGTCGCCTCGCCGTCCGAGCCCTTCAAGGACCTGGTGAAGACGAGACTCCCCGGCGGATTCGCCGCCCAACCCATCATCGGCACCGGCCGCCGGAAATGCTCCATCGCCCGTGTCGTCCTCCAGGAAGGCACCGGCCAAGTCATAATCAACTACCGCGATGCCAATGTAAGTCGTAATCAATCATTGCCTTCTTCTCTCCCCCAATTCGCCAATGTTCAGAATTCCAGTACCCGAATTCATTTCAATCCCTAGGGTTTTCATTTTCCCCAATTTTGTCGCGTGGTTGAGTTTGAACTTTCCTTTCTTCAATCCGGCGTTTGCAGGACTATTTGCAGGGGAATCCGCTGTGGATTCAGTACGTCAAAGTCCCAATGGTGACATTGGGCTACGAGGGCAGCTACGACGTTTTCGTGAAAGCTCACGGCGGCGGGCTATCCGGCCAGGCGCAGGCGATCTCGCTGGGAATTGCTCGGGCGTTGCTGAAGGTCAGTGCCAGCCACAGATCGCCTCTGAAGTCAGAAGTGCTCCTGAAGAGGGACTCGAGGATTGTGGAGAGGAAGAAGCCAGGTGTCAAGAAAGCTCGCAAGGCTCCTCAGTTCTCTAAGCGTTGAGCTTTTGCTTGGGGCAAGTTACAAAGTTCGTTTCTTTCTCACTTATACTCCTCCCATCCACTCTCTGCTTCTCGGCATTGCTTTCTCAGAGTGTTGTAGAATGTGTTGAACAGTTTGCCTCTGTAGATTCTAGCAGTTCTATTGCTTGTCTTTAACCTGAAGGTCTCAACCGATCTCTTGCCATTCAATATGACCCTTCAGTAACAAACCACAATGATAGTGATGACCATACCTACAATATTAGCCTCTCGTCTTGATCCAACTCGAAGTTCTTAGTAGGATTCTTGGAAGAAATGTGATGTTATGGATGGATGCAGCATATGACGATGACTTCTTGTAATCATTTGCATGTGTTCTTCCTTCACTAGCCAACTAGGATAATGGCCTGCAGCGTATTGATGGAGCTACGCATAGGGAGTTAAGGGTAGTTTAGTATTTTTTTATCCGGATTAGTTGTGTAGGGTTTAGCCAATAGCCTATAAAATATAATTTTTTTTTATGAATATAAAATATAATTTCGCGTTTAGTTATCAATCAAATAATTAAAGAATAATTCAATGTATCTTCCAAATTCTAAATTTCTCTCTTCTCCCTAAATCGGTCATGGGTTAGTTCTTTCGCTTCTTCCCCAAATCTTCGTCCAAAACTCTCCCTATGTATGTTAGTAATCACATCATATCATGTTAATCCGAGGTACCAAGATCTGTTCATTAATCACCTATCCACGAGCAAGATTCAATTGTGATAATGGGAGGGAAAGTAGGGGGTTGATGTGGTTTGTAGAAGGAGAAGGAAGGAATCGAAATTGAACGGAAGAAATTGAGAGATCATCAGATAGAATCAGAATCAGACGGTATGAATCCGTTCAAATGGTGCTGTAGAAACAAAACATACAGACCATCAAACTCGTCCGCAAGAAGAACGTTTCTTGATTGTTCTTATTATAGAGGTTTGAATTAAGATGCTGAAATCCAACAACAAAAAGTACATCATAGGCTCGCACAAGCTTGATGTACGCGAGTCTCCTTCTCCCTTTAGAACGACTGAAGATAAGAGTGTGAATTGACTTTGAGCAATAAAATAGAGCTAGCAAAACGGAATTTGGTTAGCAACGGTAAAGCAGAAAAAGAGCCATAGACGTATACGCCACTTGGTGTAATTGGGCACTGCTTTTCTTTAACCAAAGTTGTAAGCCTTCCGTCCAAAGCAGCAACTTCCATTCCACCAGTTCATTCCTCCTCCTCGGCTCTCACCCTCCTCCTTCATCAAATCTTCAACGGCCGAGAAAAACACAGGAAAAGAGTATTCAGAAAAGAAAATTCTAAGATATTTAACCTTGGTGTCCAAGCAAGAGGAGGGTCAACGCATTGATAATTGTTCTATTATTTGCAAGATGAGAGGAGAGTACGATTGTGAATATTTGTGTGAATGATTCTACACGCGTTTTGCATTTTTTTTTCTACAAACGAAATTTCACAACACAAAAATTTGATCAATAAACCTTAAATAGAAAGCTTACAAACCTCCATATATGTTTTAAAGTACTTTTGTTAGTAAAATTGTAGGTATAGTGGTCAGGGGCGGATACATGTTGCTTTAGGGGTGTCCCGGGACACCCCTAAAATTTGGTAAAACGATTATTCAACTCCTGATAGTAGTTTCTGTTGGGGTAGTAGAGAGGAGCCCATGAAAGTTAAGAGCCCATTGAGCCTTGTTGAGATAGGGGAAAGGGGCTCATAAAAGTTAGGAGCCTGATGGGCCTGAAGCCTATTTATGGCCCATAAGAGTATGACCCAGGTGATTGTGAGGGAGCAGGGGCGCATGACGACAAAATAGGCTCGCAGACAAGGGAGTACAGGTGGACAAGGTCAGTAGGGCGCCACGAGGCAGGTGGTCCCCCTATGCGCCCCTACGTGGAAAATGGACGGTATGCCACGTGTAGGCGCGTAAGCGCCCGGGGAGACCGAGCATTTAATGCTAGGCTGACGTAAGTCTTGGTGGCAGGAGTTGGTCGGAGCTTGGTCGAGGAGCTCGAGTAATATAAATAGCACTTGGTAGGTAGCATTTAAGCAGGTTGGTCTTTCTCACACTAAACTTCTTTCTTCACTTCTCTCTCTAGAATAGCTTCTGACTTGATCGTCGGAGTGCTAACGGACGGGTCTAGCCCCCCCGGCGCCCGTCCTGCAGGGTCCAAACGCCAGGCGCGGAGCAAGTGGAGGAATCTCGAGGGTGAGAGAGTATCACGGCTTCAACAATTGGCGCGCCAGATAGGGGGCGCTCGGCAAGATAAGAAAGATGGAAGACTTGAATGTTGGGAGTGTAGGCGCTGAGGATACGAGAACAGAGAATTCCAGTCAGGAGGGGAGTGAGCGGAGATCGAGCCCGGTTGTGGGCATGGACGTAGAGGAGGAAAGCCGCGAGCGCCCATCTATGGAGAGTGATACGGTGTCGAAGAGGGAGTTGTTCAAGATTATCGCTGATCAAGACCGGGCTATAGCAATGCTTCGAAGGGAATTGGAAGGAGGGAGGAGCGTTGATACAAGGGAGTACAGCCCCCCGGTGAGGAAGCGGGACAGGCTCATAGATGATTCGGAGGTTAGCGAGTACGGGCGCCCGGGCTATGAGAGCCACAATCCTGAGGTAACACCACCTAGGCGCCCGGGCGTGTGGAGAGCGCCAGGCGAGTGGACCGTCCCGGCCCCGGACGAGCAGAACCCATGGACGCCCAAGCGTCAGGCCAGGCGCTTCGGGATCAGGCAACCCCTAGCGCAAAGCGTGTTAATGGAGCCAGCGGGAACTACACTCCCGCCGTTGACCAGCTATGATGGGGTCACTGACCCAGAAGATCATCTGAATAGCTACTTCACGAAGATGCAATTGTATAATAGCACGGACGCCACGTTGTGTAAGGTGTTTCCCTCGACCTTCGCAGGGGTAGTTTTAGATTGGTATCATCAGTTGGAGGAGGGGCGCATCGAGTGCTTTGAGCAATTTGCAGAGCTATTCTTGTCCAAGTTCGCTAGCCGTAAGAGGCGGACGTTAACTATAGGCGCTTTGTTTAAAATCAAGCAGAGAGAGGGTGAGGCGCTTAGAGAGTTCTATGACCGCTGGATTTCGGTCGCCATGGCCGTGAAAGATGTGCAACCGCCAGTCTTGGGAGTGTGTCTGGAGGAGTGCACGAATAGTGATGAGTTGTGTCGGGTACTGTCTAAGAGGGCGGTAGTGTCGACTGAAGATCTGGATCGAAGGGTTCAGAAGGTTATTGCCTTGGAAGAAACATTGGCTGCGAGGAGGGCAGAGAAGAGGCGTGTGGGTAGAGAAGAAGTAGATGTGCGCCAGGCGCCTAGGCCATTCATTATGAACAACGCTCCGCAAAGGAGGATGGATGGTCAGCGCCCGCAACCCAGGAGTGTGGGAAATTTCACGGAATATAACGACTCTCTGAAAAATATTCTGCAATATGTGAAGGACAGAGGATACCATGTGCGTTGGCCGGGACCTATGCGTGGACAACCAAACGAGCGGAACCTTGATCGATATTGTGACTTTCACCGGGATAAGGGGCATCATACGGCCGATTGCTACCAACTAAAATCGGAATTGCAGACGTTAGCCGACCGAGGCATGCTCAACGACTTCATAAGGAAGACGGAAGAGAGGACGCACCGCGCGTATGTCACAAGGGAGGCGAGGCCAGCGCCTGCTGTGGTGGCTGAACCTAAAGCGCCCGCTCTTCCCGTCGCGCAACAGGCGCCTGGTAACCTCCCGGCGCCGGAGGCCCACCCTCCTCCACTTGAAATACCCCCGCCTCCATTTGAGCTGAATCAGGAGGGGGAACCCAACCGGGTTAGGCTCACGGTAGAATCCATAACCGGGACCGTCGATTTGCGGGACAAGTTGGACCGGTCTAGGCGCCTCCGGGCCGCATCCGTGGAGGCGAAGGCGGCGGTGCAAATATGCTTTAATCAGGAGGCAGAGGAAGCATGTCAGGTGCCTTCGGAGGAAGCTTTGGAGATCCAGGGAATCATTGCAGGGTGTAAGGTCAAGAGGATGTTGGTGGATACGGGAAGTTCAATGGATGTTTTGTTCAAAAGTACGTTCGAGCGCATGCAGCTGGCGCCGGAATTGGTGAGTCCCTCCGATTCGGTACTTATAGGGTTTTCGGGGGCGCCTGCCCATGTGATCGGGCGCGTGCGCCTCCCGGTAACCTTGGGCGACGAAGTGCACCGAGTGACACATGCCGTGGAATTTGGAATAGTGGATTGCCCCTCGCCGTACAATGTCATACTGGGAAGACCACTGTTGGCGTTATTCAATGGGGTAGCCTCGACTTGCCACCAAACGTTGAAGTTCGTCGCCCCACAAGACATAGGAATTTCGCGAGGAGAAGGCGCCCCCCGCTATGCGCGAGAAGAGGAAGGAAGAAGGAAGGGGGCACGGAGACACCGAGTAAACAACATAGACGTCCGGTCGGAGGATGCGCCTAGAGCGGAGCCTATGGATGATGAGTTCATGGTACCGATCGAAGAAGGGCGCCTGGACAGGCAGGTACGAGTGTCGGCACAGGCTCCTGAACACATGAGGGCGCCCTTGATCGAATTGTTGCGAGAATTTGGGGAGCTATTCGCTTGGAGCCCCCAGGACATGCCGGGAGTGTCACCAGATGTGGCGGCACATCGATTGGCCGTTGAGGAAGGAAAGAAGCCTGTTCAGCAAAAGCGAAGGAATTTGACTCAAGAGAAGGAAGAGGCTCTAAGGAAAGAGGTCGATAAGTTGCTCGAGGCTGGGTTCGTTGAAGAGGCCAGATACATCACATGGCTATCGAATGTGGTATTCGTCCCAAAGCCGTCGGGAGATTGGAGGATGTGTGTGGACTTCACAAACCTTAATCGGGCGTGCCCAACAGACGCCTACCCCATGCCTCGCATTGATATTCTAGTGGACGCCACGGCTTACCACGAGGCGCTCAGCTTCCTTGATATGTTTTCGGGGTATCATCAAATTCCCATGGTGGAGGAGGATAGAGCGAAGACCGCCTTCATGACGCCTTTTGGTAACTTCTGTTACAAGGTGATGGCATTTGGATTGAAGAATGCGGGTGCCACATATCAGCGCATGGTGAATCAAATCTTTCGGAGGCAGTTGGGAAGGAACGTGGAGGCATACGTCGACGATTTGATCGTGAAGAGTAAGAGGCGTCAAGACCACATTGTGGACTTGCGTGAGACATTTGAGACTATGCGCTCGTATAATCTGCGACTAAACCCACAGAAATGTGTGTTTCTTGCGGAGGCCGGCAAGTTTTTGGGATTCATGATCACGAAGAGAGGAATCGAGGCCAATCCCAAGCAAGTTGAAGCAATTATGAGGTTGGCGCCTCCCCGAACACCGAAGGAGGTGCAGGGGTTGACGGGAAGGTTGGCAGCGCTTGGGCGCTTCATTCCGAGGTCCTCGGATAGAGGCGCCCCTTTCTTCCGAACATTGAAGAAGGCCAGCAAATTTAAGTGGACGGAGGAGTGTGATGAGGCATTCGGAGATTTAAAGAAGTTGCTGGTCGCGCCTACGGTAATGACGGCGCCCAGGCCTAAAGAGACTCTATATTTGTACATTGCGGTCTCCCGGATTGCTGTGAGTGCGGTGTTGGTGTCTAAAGATCCGTCAACGAATGAGGAGCGGCCGGTGTACTATGTAAGTCGTACCATGGTGGTGCACGAAACGGGGTATGCGCCTATTGAGAAAGCGGCGCTGGCGGTAGTAATGGCGGCAAACAAACTCAGGCCCTACTTCCAGGCTCATAGCATCATCGTGCTCACGAATTTACCTCTCCGAACGGTCTTGGGGTCCATGGATGTGTCCGGGCGCCTGGTTAAGTGGGCTGTTCAGCTGAGCGAATTCGACGTGAGCTATGCGCCCCGACCAGCCATAAAGGCTCAAGTGTTGGCTGATTTTGTGGCTGAAGGGGTAGTTGATATGGGGAGCGGCGTGGAAGAGTGTTGGCAAGTTCAGGTGGATGGAGCCGCAAGTAGATCTGGTGCAGGAGCGGGTATTGTGCTAATTAGCCCCCTGGGCGCCATGCATGAAATCGCTCTGCGATTCGCAACACTTAAGACGAACAATGCGGCGGAGTATGAGGCTGTGTTAGCAGGGCTTCACATGGCAAGGGAGCTAGGCGCCCAGAAGGTTAATGTCCAAACCGACTCAGCACTGGTGGTCAATCAGTTGAACGATGTGTATGAGGTCAAAGAGGAGGCGCTAAGCGTGTACGTCCGTGCAGTCAAAGAAAAGTGTGCGTGGTTTCGGGAGGCGACATTCACACATATCCCAAGAGAGGAGAATGCACATGCAGACGCCCTATCGAAGTTGGCCGCGGCGCTGGACTTTGGAGAGGATAGAAAGGTGATAGTCACCAAAGAGGCCCCGCGAGAGGAAAGGGTGATGGCAAATTTCCTCGGAGAGGCATCGGATGGGTGGATGGCGCCCATTATGTTGTTCCTAACGCATGGGGTGGTCCCGGAGGACTCGAAAGAGGCTTGGCGCTTGAGAAGGAAGGCGGCGCGATGTGTCATCATGGAGGGAGTGCTATACAAGAGGTCTCACTCCGGCGCCTACCTTCGGTGCCTCACAGAGGCTGAAGGACAAAAGGCCATCGCGGAAGTCCACCAAGGAACGTGTGGCATGCACGCGGGGGCTCGGAGCCTGGAGAAGGTGTTGTTAAGGCAGGGATATTATTGGCCGACAATGAGAGCTGACGCGGGGAAGCATGTGGCTGGTTGCCATCAATGTCAAATTCATGCCAACGATATACATGTGCCAGCGACGCCCATGCAAGGAAACGTAAGCGCCTGGCCATTTGCTCAATGGGGGATGGACCTACTGGGACCCTTCCCAAAGGCGCCCGGGCAGTTCAAGTATCTAATTGTGGCTATTGATTACTTTACGAAGTGGATTGAGGCGGAACCATTGGCATCCATCACAGAAGTGCAAGTGCGGAAGTTTACAAGGAGGAACATTTTCACAAGGTTCGGGCTGCCAGAGTCGATCATCACCGACCACGGCAAGCAGTTTGATTGCAAGAAGTTCATCAACTTTTGCGACGAAAATGGAGTGGTCTTAAGGTTCTCCTCCGTGGCATACCCGCAAGCAAATGGGCAGGCTGAGGCGGCTAACAAAAGCATTTTACATGGACTACATACCAGGCTCACCGAGGCCAAGGGAAACTGGGTGGAGGAACTCCCAAGTGTCTTATGGGCGCATAGAACCACTTTCAAAGTTGCAACAGGCGAGACGCCCTTCGCGCTTACGTATGGGAGTGAGGAGGTGTTGCCCGTGGAGGTGCGCATCCCAACCTTTCGGATGGCGCATAGGGACGAGTCGATGGAGGCGCAGGAGCGAATCAATGAGTTGGATCTCCTAGATGAACGCCGCGAGAGCGCTGCTCTGCGCCTGGAGGCCATGAAATCACAGGTGGCTCGATACTACAACAAGAAGATGCGCCCACACAACATTGTGGTTGGGAGTTTGGTGTTGAAGCGTGACTTCCGACCGAAAGCTACTGATGGAAAGTTGGCACCAAAGTGGAAGGGACCGTATCGTGTGCAAGAGGTAGTGGGGCCTGGCACATTTAAGTTGGAGCATTTGTCGGGAAAGAAGGTGAAGAGAACGTGGAATGCCCAGAATTTGCGAAGGTATGGGGTGGTGGAGACCAATGTGACAAGAGAAGATGGTAGGGTGCCAGAGGGGGCGCCCAGCTTGTGGTAAACGTGAGACCAAGTATCAAGCCGCGGGGTGTGATTTTTGTTAGTAGGAATATGGGAGAACGCCTAACTGCGCCCGTAGTATTAGCGCCCGGGATACTTAAAGCGCCCGGTAATCGCGCCCTGAGGTTGTTTTTTGAAATCGGCATACATATACATAGCTACTTCAATAGTTCGCTCATAGTAGTATTGTAAAGCGCCCTTATGCGCCCTCAACATTTGTGTAAAGCGCCCCTCCGCGCCCGGGATACTTAAAGCGCCCGATTTTAGCGCCCGGAGGATGTTTTGTAAGTCGGAATATATATACATACTTGTTTCGTTAACTTGCCTTTGGGAGTGTTTTATAGTGCCCTCATGCGCCCATAGCACCGAATCATTGTGCCCTCTCATGCGCCCATAGCACCAAGTCATTGTGCCCTCTCATGCGCCTATAGCACCAAATCATTGTGCCCTCTCAAGCGCCCACAGCATTTAGGTAATATGCTCCATATGATGAGATCAAATACTAAGTAAAATATTGAGGTAAGACGCCCGTAAGATTAAGGCGAAAAGGTTACGAAAGACAAAATAGAAACTTGCTTGTTCATAATGCAACCCAAATAAAGATAGTCAAATAAAACACAAGGCGCCTCGGTGGGCGCAACAAAAGGGTTAAACGCATGAAAATTCAAACATGAAGGGAGGATCAGTCTTCTTCGTCCCCATCCTCGTCATCACTAGACTCCGAGCTCGATCCAGAAGCAGCTTCATCCGCTTGATCTTCGGGAGGCGCAGGAGCGGCATCAATAATGGGGCGCCCACTGGCCATAAAGTCGATGACGAAGTTGGCCATCTCCTTGACATCCCAATTGATATTGGGATGATCAGCATCCAGCTTCCTCTTCAGGATGAGGATGCTGTTCAAGGATGCCTGCGCCTTCACCGCTAAGTCTGACACAGGCGCTTGGGGGGCAGGCTTCTCGCTCTTAAGCGCCTCTAGTTCTTCCTGGCGCCTCTTCCCTTCTCGGATCAATTGCTTATTCTCCTTTTGCAAGGCCTTCTTCTCATCAAGGAGGAGGTCGATTTCACTCCTCTGGGCGCCGGCTTCCTTGTCAAGATCAGCCTTCTCCTTCACCAGCCTAGCCACCTCCTCGTGATGCGCCCTCTTGAGAATTGCAAGTTGGGCCTCATGCGCCACCTTCAGCTTCTCCTTTTCTTCGTCCACCCTTTTCTGTAAGAGGGACGCAGCCTTGGCGGCCTCGAGATTGGCGTTCTCACATTCCTTCGCCAACTCTGTTTGGCGCCTCCGCGCTGTCTCCAAATCATCCCTCGCAACGCCAAGCGCGTTGTTGGCTTCCACCTCGCCTAGGCGCAGCGCCTCTTGCGCCATGGCGCCATTCTTGGCCAAGTGGAGCATCTACACCGAAGTCAACATAACAAGTTATAAATCATTAATATGGACGCATAGTATGGCATCATGATAAAAGTTTGAGAATATGCGTAAGTTAATTTAGGAAAGCGCTTGGTATACCTCGGCCGCTATGCGCGCCACTTCTCCCCAGAGATTCTTCCCCCCAACACTCGAGGGCGCCCACAGTACTTCGGCGGCGTGGAAAGCGAAACCGAGCGCAGAGCCTCGCTCCAATGCAGACCTATCCGAGCATTCCACCACGACCCTGTGTTTCGGTGGTTGCAACCACTTTTTCACAAAGGGGTGGACAGGCGCCTCCTCTTCTATGCGCTGTTTTTTGCCCTGAGTCGATGCGCCCTCATCAGACTTCCTTTTGAGTTTGTTTGACAGGGGGACTTCATCAATGTCCAGCTCAGGATCGGACTGAACAATAAGAGGCGCCCCCTC
The DNA here is from genome assembly GCA_946122785.1 of Linum tenue. NCBI lineage: Eukaryota > Viridiplantae > Streptophyta > Magnoliopsida > Malpighiales > Linaceae > Linum > Linum tenue. The sequence continues at coordinate 78,828,628 of CAMGYJ010000008.1, read as the reverse complement.
CTCAGGTTGCGCAATGACAGGCGCATTCTCTTCCAGAGCCTTCGCCACTTTCTGTGGCTTGATTCTTCGCGGACTCGAGCGCCCCTTCCCGCCGCTGGCCGGAGCACTAGGCGCATTGGTTTTGCTTCCGGTCCGTGCTTGTGTTGGGGTGGTTCTCTTCTTTCCTTTCTTCGCGGCGCCCTTCTTCTTGGAGGCGCCCTGGCCTGGGAACACAGGCGCTTGATAGTCTAAACCCATATTCTCCAGCTGGGTTTTCATCAAGGAGGCCACGGAGGTGAAGTCCACGCCTGAAAAGACAATACACAACATAGTTAAAATAAAGTTAGCCATATACGTATAACACAGGCGCATTAGCCAGCAGCGAGGCAAGTGCAACACTATGCGCCTACCCACCATCAGCATAGTACTCGTGAAGAACAGGGACACGCGCGGCTGTCGAACTCAAGTTAACTGGATAAAGGGACAACAGGCGCGCATGCTCTTCCTCCTCCCTGGTTAACGCCTCGTCAACATTAAAGCGCGAGGTGTTGCCAACCCTCCAACGCCGGGTAAACCGACCACCACTCTCATAAAAAGAGTCCGCGTGCGGCTTGATAAAGAAATAAGACCTATACCATGCGCGCCCCAACTTAGGGCAATCCTCCACAAAATGTCCCGGAATGTCCAGGCGCCTCTGTAGAGATAGGCAATTCTTACTGCTGGTCATCGTGAAAAAGTGCTCGAAGAGCTTGAACGTGGGAGTGATATCGTTCTGACGGCATTTCAACTTAAACAAAACATGTATCAGGAAGATGGACGGTGACAGGCGCCCAATAGGACAGGTGCATGTATCCAGAATTCCCTGTAAAATCGAATCCAAGGGAAAGCGCAACCCGAACTTGAAGTACTCTCGGTAGATCCCAATCCAGCGAGGACCCACAACGCCTACCCTGGTGACCCGCGGGGCAGGCGCATAAGACCAGCTCCGGGGTAAGTTGCACGAGGTTATCAGGCGATGCAACTCTGCTATTTTGACAGTGGCCACGTGGTTTGGCCCAGCTCGAATCACGGGCAGGTTGCTTATATTCTCAGGCGCCCCACCCTGTGGCCAAGTATCGACCCAATCAACTATCTTGAACGACCCATCTTCAGGGGCGCCTGAGTTGGTGGAGGCTGGAGAATTTTGCACCTCACCCGACTCTGACGAAGCGGGCGCGGAGTCCGAGGTAGGCGCGGAGCCTAAAAGTTATCCAATCGTCCTCGGTCAATGACACGGACCTAAGATCGCTAATGGGCGCCTAACAAAGGAGCAATGCAAAATTGAAGGATTGGAAGTCAGGGGGGCATAGGAAAAATACCTTGGTTAGTGGTGGAAGCCGTGGGCGCGGACTCCGAAGGCGCCTCTGAATCTTCAGGCGCGTTGGAGACTTGTATTCCCGTTAGGGGCGCCTCGACATTAGCAGGCGTGGAGGAAGAAGAATTACCCTTCGCTTGCTTGGGCGCCTCCTTGGTCGATCGAGGCGCTCTCTGATCCTGGTTTCGCATCGGGTCAGGCGACAGATGCTGCTCCAAGACGTCAAGAACGCTAGGCGCCTCCTAGTCGGCGGAGGTCGGCGCCGCGCCAGAATCTGACTTCGACATGGCTTGGTGAGAGCAGGAAGGGCGCACAGATGTGAGAAAGGAGGGCGCGTGGGTGTGAAAGAGAAGGAGCAGCTAGAGAGAGGAAGTAGAGAGAGAAGCAGATTTGGGGCGAATGAGATAGAATGGAGAGGAGGATGAATATTTATAAGAGGAGGGGAGGAGGTGAAGAGTCACCTCGGAAACCGCGCGCTGAACGATCCAATCCTCGCCCTCCGTTCAAAATTTGAATTTTGAAATTCAAAAATTTGAACGCACACCGAGTGGGGGGCAGGAGGTACGGTCACGCGCACGGCCATGCGCTTGGTAAGAGCAGGCCGTGCGCCTCCTTGATTGTTCAAAACCAGGTGGAATGATGAGGATCGCGGTTATGTGACTCCTGTTTTCTTTCTTTCATGCGCCCGAACCTGGGTGCGAGCGGGCGCCTTAGTGATTGAGCATGTGTAAGTCTAGAAGGCGTGGTCAGAGCAGGGCCGTGCGCCTCCTTGATTGTTCAAAACCAGAGGAATGATGAGGATCGCGGTTATGCGCCTCCTGTTTTCTTTCTTTCATGCGCCCGAACCTAGGTGCGAGCTCGGCTGAAAAGGCAGGGGGGCAACGTGAAATAAACACCGAAAGCGCATTGCTTGGAATAGGGGCGCATGGGCTTATGCAAAGCAAATTCGGGCGCCTCATGGTGACACAAAGCCTAATTAAAACCAGGCACATAGTTAGGCGCTCACCAGTGAACACCTAACTGGGGGGCAATTGTTGGGGTAGTAGAGAGGAGCCCATGAAAGTTAAGAGCCCATTGGGCCTTGTTGAGATAGGGGAAAGGGGCTCATAAAAGTTAGGAGCCTGATGGGCCTGAAGCCTATTTATGGCCCATAAGAGTATGACCCAGGTGATTGTGAGGGAGCAGGGGCGCATGACGACAAAATAGGCTCGCAGACAAGGGAGTACAGGTGGACAAGGTCAGTAGGGCGCCACGAGGCAGGTGGTCCCCCTATGCGCCCCTACGTGGAAAATGGACGGTATGCCACGTGTAGGCGCGTAGGCGCCCGGGGAGACCGAGCATTTAATGCTAGGCTGACGTAAGTCTTGGTGGCAGGAGTTGGTCGGAGCTTGGTGAGGAGCTCGAGTAATATAAATAGCACTTGGTAGGTAGCATTTAAGCAGGTTGGTCTTTCTCACACTAAACTTCTTTCTTCACTTCTCTCTCTAGAATAGCTTCTGACTTGATCGTCGGAGTGCTAACGGACGGGTCTAGCCCCCCCGGCGCCCGTCCTGCAGGGTCCAAACGCCAGGCGTGGAGCAAGTGGAGGAATCTCGAGGGTGAGAGAGTATCACGGCTTCAACAGTTTCGTATGAATAAAAATAATATAATTGATAATTTGGGACACTGCTAAAATTTGAAAAATGATTATCCTACTCTCAGTAGTAGTTTACGTATGATTTAAATAAATATAAGTGATAATCAGTGATTCATACCAGGGACAATTGTCACTCAAGTAATCCTTCACCATAACAAGTAGCAACCATAGATTATAGAGAGACTAAAGATACAAACGAAGAAGAAAAAAAACATCACAACTTTGCTATTTTCACTCAAAAAAACATCTCTATTTGCAATTCAAAATGAAGTCCCAATGTAAAGGAGAATTCGTTCTCCTGTGATGGTGCAAATTTTAGGAGACCAACAATTAAATTGAAATGGTTGGGGAATTAATCACCCTTCACCATCCAACTGTCGTCTTCCACACTAATTGTTTTCTTAAATTCAATTGATAGCTCTTTCTGCCAGGTGAACGGCCCACAATTTTCTCCCACCCAACTACATGGTCATCTTTGTCATTCATTTGCTAATCAAAGGAAAGGTTGCGGTTTCGGTAGCTTCTCATAGGGCTGCTCATCTTGTGACAAATCGGACCCTTTCATCGGCAGACTTTTTGGCCATAATCAATGTATGGTTTGATGGTGCGGTCAAGCGTGGTCAAGGAGGTAGTATCGACTTTGTAGGCTCTCTTGAGATAGGTAATGTTTTGTTTTCCTTTGGAAAATATTATGATGGGATCCAGGATCCATTTATAATGGAATGTTTAGCTTTATGTGATGCCTTACAGTGGTGTCTAACTCATTCCTTTCTTGTGTTAATTTTCATGGGGACTCTCAACTCTTGATTCGGCGGATGGTTGGAGGTGATTTGCATCATGATCGGGATGGAGCTATTTTGGAGGATGCTAGGAGCTTAGCTTCAAGTTTCTTAGTGTTTTGTTTCTCGCCAACTCATTAGGGCTGCCCATCATGTGGCATAAAAGACCCTCTTATCGAGAGTTCGACTATTGGTCGACTCTTGCACTTTTCTTTCTTCCTCTCTGTGACTTTCGTTTCAACTACTGAATTTGCAAAAAAAAAAAAAACAAGGTTGTTAAACCTTATTAACCCCGCTTCAACCGAGTCGAATTTCAAAACGGTCTTCAGAAAGTTCTCCGGTCTGACCCTTAATGAGGGAGAAGAAGAGAGTGGAAAGGGTGTGCTCCTCTTCTCCCCGGCGTTGGGCCACTTTCGGATCTTCAGGCCCAGAGAGTTCGGGCTTTACAACAAGGAGCACATATTGGGCCCCCATGAGCGGTTCGGCAACCCGTTCGGCAACCCGGAGGACTACAAGTCCCGGCTCCACAGCATGCACAACGACGTCGGCACCCCCATCGACGGCGAGCTCCAGCAGGTGGAGGAGATCGAAAAGAAGGGCGCCGCCGCCGCCGCCGCCGATGACGACGACGCCGGAAAACCCGCCCAATTGATGGATGCGGACGATGCCGCCACCGGCGGTGCGGTGAAGACGACGGCGGGGTTGGGGGCGATGAAAGGGAAGGTGCACGAGAAGCCGTTTGTGATCCCAAGCGGGTTCAACGGCCAGTGGGAGCTGTTCTCGAAGAATTCCGGGGTTTCGGCCATGCATTCGATCTTGCTGCCGAAGATGGAGAAGGTGATTATGTACGTGTTTTCCGGCGAGAAAACTTGCGTTGAATAAGAATTGAATGCAGCTTGACTTCTTTGGACAACGATCACTAAGACACGGTTCACACGACTCTCGAGACAGATCTACATTAAGTTACTCCTACTCCTATGGAGGTTCTGAGAGAGCTCTAGATCTACGACTACTGATAAAAGTTGCAGGAGAAAGATAAAAATTGGTAAAACTTGACAAATGATGTCGAGTGGTGATTTTTGCGACTCCTTTCTCTGACAACTCTTCCTCCTATTTATAGGCTTGAGGTGATAACATTCGTAGAAAACTGTCTGGAGAGTAACTTCCAAAAAGAACCGCTTCCCTTCTTTCCCATACATGGCTGACGTGTCCTTGAACGTGGAGTAATTGACAGTTTCTCAATCAAATCGCCGGTTCTCCCTTTTGGAACTAACGTCTTGTTACTTGCCTTTTCCTTTACCATGGCTATTCCAGATCTCGCGACGAGGCGGTTTGTCAAACATGATGACAACGCTACTGTAACACCCCGATATTTTAGATTTAGGTTCGACTTTAATACGTGACCGATTGGTTTGACGGTTACGTACTAAGAATTACAACCGCGGATTAGGACTAATAATAATAACTATTATTATTATTACTATAATTATTATAAAAAATAAATAAAGAGGGGCCAAAGGGCCGGGCGGCCCCAAAGAAAACCCCTTCCCCCACGTCTCCCCCATCAATTTCCCCAGCAAAAACCCCTCCCCGTCGCAAAACCCTTTCCCCCATCAAATTTCACCAGCAGCGCCGCAAGAAGAAAACCCCCAGCCGGTTCCTAGGCAAAGCAGCGCAAGGAAGAAAAAGAGAAATTAAAAAAGGAGGACGAGTGCTCCTCTCGACCGGCCCAAGCCATTCCCTATTCCCTCGACCAGTCGTGATTCCCAGTTGTCCAAAAGTTGACGACAAGGAATGGCCGAACAAGGAGATCAACGTCCCGGGTCATCCAACCTAGTCCTAGGCACGTTCTAGAGGTAAGGGAACTCGATCCCTTTGAGTTAGGTCGATTAATTTGGGGATTTTTCGTGAGGGTGCAATTCTGAGGTTTTAGCAACAGACGTTCAGGCTTTTAGTGACAGATTTTGATTGGTCACTAAAACTGTTAAGAATTTCCAAAAACGTATTTTTAGATGTTTTAAATTGTTTCGAGCCTCTCTGAAGGTTGTTTTCTGAATCTAACAATTTTTTAAATTGAGCGACGTCTAGGAGATGATTTTAATTTAATTTGTGGATTTTTGAAGATGTATTTCTATTTTTAGAAATTGTTCGAATAATTTTTCTAATTAAATAAAAATCTTTCCGAGGACTTTTTAAGGGTTTGATAATTTTTCAGGCTATAGGGGCTCATGATTGACATGTAAAAATTATTATCCGAATTTTTAAGAAGGTTCTAGTTAGGTGTAAAATTCGCCCAACACTAAAATAATTAAGAAAAATGGTCATTTTTGAAAGGATTAATTCTAGAAATTTTTAAAGGGGGTTAAAGGACCCTTGGAATGAGGTTTAAGGACTGGAGTTTGAGAAGAGGAAGTTCTAGTGATTCAAAAGGGGTTTTAAATCAAGAAAAGTCGTCTAAGAAAATGGATTCTTATTAATAGGTTTCCCCAAGAAAATCCGGCTGAGGAGGGGTTTCTTCGAGGAAGGAGTTGAGGAGTCATCTTTTCGAGATGAGTGTAAAGGGGGTAAAATCTCTGTCGTATGTCTTTTAGTTTATGCTTTTCGTTCAAGTTGTTAATTAGTTAATTTTTGAGTAATGTGCGATATGTGTGTGAAGCATCCCACCGCCTGTAAGAGTGGAGGCACGCGTTGTGCTATGTATGAATGTATGATTGTGATAGTTGGTTAATGGTAAGAGGAACCCCCGGGCGGTTGGGCCACTACTAGACGCGATAGATAGTCAGGTCACTGCTGGACGGCGAGACGTAACGCAGCAGTTGATCGAGTATGTTGGGGTCACTACTGGACGGCGAAACGTAACGCATTAGTTGACGAGCATGGACTGGACGGCGAGACGTAACGCAGTGCCATTGCCAGGTTTGGGTATGCAACCGAACGGCGAGACGTAACGCGGTTGGCATACTAGGGTAGGACACCAGACGGCGAGACGTAACGCGGTGGTCCTAGTGTTTTGTGTTGAGATAAGGATAGAAGTCGAGAACTTTTATGAGTTAATGTTGAAATGAGTTGATAAGAATGGTTATTTAAGAGCAGAAAGCGAGAACGGCTTTCATGCTAGGAGGCATTCCCCTAATAATGTGTTTAGTAAGAAGTTTGCCTAGGGCAAAGACCTTAGGAAGTAGCGGCGAGACTGACCCCTTCTCACTCACCAGGTTGAGGATAGTCTAGCAGAAGTGGATCACGAGAAGAAGCAGGGCGAGGCGAGCAGCGGTACAAGCGTCGATGGGATATCGGAAAGCTCGTGAGGAGTCAAGTTAGATTAGTTAATTATTTATTTTATGGTTATTAGTATAAACTGGAGATTCTGTGTTAAGTCATTTTAAGTGTTTGAGATTGAGAATTTATCCCAAGTGTTAGGGCTTTTCGTTAAAAATTCTTAAATAATGTCAGTTTGTTTATTTTAAAATGCGGTTTGGGTTGCTCCTGAGTAACCGATTTTTGGTTTGAGTTGTGGTTTGGTTTTCAAAAAGGATCGGGTCGTGTCAGCTACGAGGTGGTTTACCAAACTTGACGCGACGAGGCTTTTCGCGACGAGGCGGTCTACCAAACTTTACGCGAGGAGGCTTTGCACTTAAACTTAGTAGAGGCTTGGCGGACTTGTGACGAGGCGGCCTGGCGAACTCGCAAAGTGTCCTGACGCTAGGAGGCTTGGCGCTCGAACTTCGTTTATCTTGTGAACTTCTCCCCACGTATCTTGTAGACTCGCGATGTGGTTTAGACAAGGCGGTTTGTCGCGACAAGGCGGTCTACCAACTTGACGCGAGGAGGCTTGTCGCGATGAGGCACCAGACTTAGTTTATTCTCATGCGTCATGTCAGGCCTAATCGTTTGGGTTTAAAAATCTAGTATCGTAGGCCCAGTTTAAATAACATTAATTGTTATTGTTGATCTGGCCTTATAAAGACAGTTAATGTCTTGTAAATAATCAATGCGGTACACGATTATTTTTTTTTTTAGTGTAAACAAATGCCCCCCAACTACTTAGTGCATAAGAATTATGGACTAAGTAGTTGAACATCACCATGCTAGCGAAAGTAACAAGCTGGCTAGTGTCTACTCAACACACCTAGTTCATCCTTAGCCAAAATTTGGCTTTCACGTCAAGCCAACACGGTAGGATGGAACTCGACGTCAAAACTTGTCTCATGCCTTAGCCAAATTTTGGGCTTTTAATTATCAAGCCAACATGACCGGATGGAACTCGACGTCAACGACTTGTCCCATGCCTTAGCCAAATTTTGGCTTTTAATGGTCAAGCCACCTAATGCATTCAACGAGACACCAACTTCACTTTATCACCTACACCCTCATTGACATCTCGTACTTGGCCACATGGTTGAGAGAATAACTTAGAATTTTTTGCACCTATTTTGGCATAGATTGGCTCATCCCACCTTGTCACAAGGCTAGACAGCTCCCTCGCGACAATTCAAGTTGTCTACTTTTTTGCCTTAGAAAAAATAATGTTCATTTTTATGTTGGTAGAGACATTATGGTCACCACTCCTCTACTACCACTTTCAAGCCATCATGCCCCCTAGGCCGTGGCTACTCGGGACAAGATAACATGGCATGGCATGGCCTGATGTATGGCTCGTCATGTCAAGCCATCACAATGACTTGGTGGCAAGATCTTCATGTCGAAGTCTAACAACTCCGACTCAAGATTTTCACTTTGATATTTTCCTTCTACCTTTTCTTTTTGCCATGGTTGGCTAAATATTTTTTTTATAACTAAATATATAATAAGTACATTATATAAATTTATTTATTTTATATGGCAAGAAGTGACAAATGTCACTGCTCTCCATAGCCTTTGGCAACAATCAATGTACCAAAGGTGTACACCCATTGCCAAGTCCATGGATCAAACCAGACATGCCATCCATAGACCATATGACTCTTTTCCTCCATGAGAGATGAATCTTCATACATTAACTTTGAATTTTCTAGCTTACTAATGGGTGGTACATAGTCAGCCTGTCTAGTTTTGGTGGCCTTGCATGAGGTATCATGCTTCTTTGCTTGGGCCACCTTACTTGACATATCAAGGCTATCATGATTATTCTTCTGCCTTGATTTCCTCTCACTTGATACATGTTTAATCTCCTCACGATGTTGGAGACCAGGTCTAGGCTTGACAAGTCGACAACCACTCGTGTAGCTTTCTTGTCTTCGTCTTTGAACATATAAACCTTGTTGGCCCCTACACTTAGCACTCAACCACCATTGATTCTTTGTGCAACCATGTTTGGCTGGTGTGTATGGTGACTTCTTATACATGCCCCCATGTCCACTCTTGGTGGTTGGTGTTGAGTACTTACTATTCATTGACATGGACTTGGCCCCCAATCCACCCTTGTCCATAATCTCACGCTTATAAAATCCATGTGGGGGTTTGACTTCTTGTGTCTTCTTGGAGATGCTATCTACTCCATTCTTCATGGTGGGTGAAATGCTCCCTTGTCCTGACTTAGCCAAATTTGCAAGACTGTGACAAATCTTTCTGCCTTTCCCACGTCTTTCCTTGTTGGACTTGCTCACATGTCCACTGTTTGTCATGCTCACTTTGAGCCCTATAGTCATGGAGTTGTCCACCTTGACGTTTGGTTGAAGACTACCCTCTCGCCTCCATTGTGTCACACCCAATATGTTGCCACGAGCCATTGGGAATTGGCCTTGACGGGCTTGGGCATTCTTACGAAGGAACCTTCTTCTTTGGGTCCTTGTCATCTCAGCCACTGCTACGACGACGAGCATCATACGTATGCCATTCACCATGTGGAACATTTGGCATCTTGAATGTTCTCCTATTTTGGAAAGGAGCATGGGCCACCCATTGCCTCGGTTGCCCCCAAGCTGGCTGTCTCACTCCTTCCACTTGTCTCTCATATGGCGGATACCTCGGCCTTGGCTTGTTGGGAAGACCAATTCTTTGATGAATCGATGGCCTCAGCTTCTCTTCCCCAATCTTGAGACTTTTCTTGCATCGAGCACACAACTTGTCAACTTCATCAGTCATCATTGCGATCGGGCTGGCCTGCTTAGTACCCGACGAGCTCCCTTGCTCGAGAACCACGTTGGGGCTTCTTTAAGGCGGCGTTGTATCCAACACCAGTTTGAAACGTGGCAACTCGACTTTAGAGAAATCTGGGTTGACCATGTTGACGCCAAGTACCTTGGGGAACGGATCAGTGTCCACCAACATGGGATCCTTCTTTGCTTTAGGGAATTTGATACGTCCCTTTTCAATGGCATCCTGCAAGACGTTACGGAACACCACACAAGAATCAGTGGCATGTGACATGCTTTTATGCCACTTACAATATTTCTATCCTTTTAACTTCTACGGTGGGGGAAGACATGCCCCCTTGTCAACTTGACTTGACCATCCTTATAGAGTTGGTTAAAAATCAAGTCTGCCTTCCAGACATCAAAGGAGTACTTCCTTGGCTGAATGGGAGCACGATTGGGTTTCCCCCCTTGCAGCCCATCTTCAACTTTAGACAAGGAGGCACATACATATGGCTTCCCTGGAGTTATCTCAGCCAAGTCCACCTCAACCTCATTAGCCTCGTGGCCAACATGGTTGATAGTGTAGTCTAAGTTTGGGAAGTAGGATCCCCTTGAGGCACTCCTACGATTCTCTTCCTCGTGTAGAAGAGACTCATACCTCACGGCACAAGACATGAGTTGAAACAAGTCAGAGAACTCCCTATCTTGGAATTTCTTCCTTAGTTCAAAACTCAAACCCCCTTGTGCCAACTTGACGAACTCCCTCACCGTCAAATTGACAAAGCAACGATTACGAGCGTTCTTGAAGTTAGTCAAGAAATGCTCCACCGATTCCCCTGGTTGTTGGCGCATACGTGCCAAGTCAGCCATGGACACCTCAGGCTCAGATCTATAAAACTGAGCGTGGAAGACTTGTTCCATCTGTTGCCAAGTCTGGATGGAGTTAGACGGCAAATTGATGTACCAAGCAAAAGCTGGTCCTGTCAACGAGTTTCCAAATAGTCTTAACTTAACAAAATCTCCTACATCGCCACATTGGACAGTGAAACGTCCAACGTGCTCTATAGTGGACTGATCTCCAGTCCCTGTGAATGTGGCAAACTCGGGAACTCTGAATCCCCTTGGAAAAGGATAAAGTCTATCTACCCATTCTGGGTATGGCTTACGGTATACAGGTGGCATGGCAGGTCTTACTCCCATGCCAAACTGCTCCGTGAGGAGTTGAGCCACTTGATCCCTCAGGGTGTTGGCTTCATGCCCCCTTGTTGCACCCCATACGGTACAAACCCAATGGGATCCGTGCCATGCCCATTGAAATGGGGTGGCGTTGGAGTTGGGTAGCCTCGAGGTGGGATTTGATCCATGTTACCGCCTAGGCCTCCTCCTACTCCCAAATTCATAGGAGCCACGTAAGGTCTTGCCTCCGGGATAGAGGGACGAGCACCCACTTGCACGGGTGGCTGCTCAACTCGAGTGTTGAACATGGTGGCGAGGTTCTCACCACGCGGGGGTACCACTTCAACTCTCACGCGTGCCTGTGACGATTCCCCCACTTGAGTTGTAGCAGGAATCTCGACATACCTACTCGACGTGGAGGTGGTTGGCTTGCCGTTTGAGGCGGCAAGTTCTCTTGCCGTGGTTGGCCATTCCGACCACCGGCGGGAGAAAGAACACTACTAGTAGGCGTTAAGCCTGTGCCATCTAATGGCAAAGCCCATGACTGCATTGCTGGTCTACTTAAAGAATGTCGTAGTTGATCCACCTCATTTGTATTTTTGTTGACTACTTCAAGCAATTGACTGAAACGTCTATCTAAGCGAGAAGTGAGACAGTCCATTTGAGAATTTACCTTATGAGTACTGGCCCGAGTCTCTTCCAACATGCGACGGTTCTCCATCAGCATTTGGCGGTTCTCCTCCGTGGCTCGAAGATTCTCTGCCACCATCTTGCAGTTCTCCTCCGTGGCTTGATGGTTGTCAGCCACCATCTTGCGATTCTCCTCCATCATCTGACGAAGGGCCCCCACAGCTTCACCAAGATCTCCACCAGGCGCAGTCGCCACCAAGATCTCTGCTCCACCGTTTCCTCCGGCAACCGCGTCGGACGCTTGGCCATGCTCGATATTGACCACCTGCTCCTCCACGAATCCAGCCGGAACGTCACCTTCCGGATTCCTCCGCCTCGGAGCCATCGAATCGACCACAAGGGTCCCACCAGGTGTGCCAAATTTGTTTTCCGGCAAGAAAACTTGCGTTGAATGAGAATTGAATGCCCCTTGACTTATTTGGACAACGATCACTAAGACACGGTTCACACCTCTTCAAACACAGTTCGGACGAGGATAATCGATGTTTACACGACTCTACTCCTATGAGGTTCTGAGAGAGCTCCAGATCTACGACTACTGATAAAAGTTGCAGGAGAAAGATAAAAATTGGTAAAACTTGACAAATGATGTCGAGTGGTGATTTTTGCGACTCCTTTCTCTGACAACTCTTCCTCCTATTTATAGGCTTGAGGTGATAACCGTCGTAGAAAACTGTCTGGAGAGTAACTTCCAAAAAGAACCGCTTCCCTTCTTTCCCGGACGTGGCTGACGTGTCCTTGAACGTGAAGTAATTGCCAGTTTCTCAATCAAACCGCCGGTTCTCCCTTTTGGAACTGACGTCTTGTTACTTGCCTTTTCCTTTACCATGGATATTCCAGATCTCGCGACGAGGCGGTTTGTCAAACATGATGACGACGCTACGAGGTGGTTTACCAAACTTGACGCGACGAGGCGTTCTACCAAACTTTACGCGAGAAGGCTTTGCACTTAGACTTAGTAGAGGCTTGGCGGACTTGCGACGAGGTTGCCTGGCGAACTCGCAAAGTGGCCTGACGCGAGGAGGCTTGGCGCTCGAACTTCATTTATCTTGTGACCTTCTCCCCACGTATCTTGTAGACTCGCGATGTGGTTTAGACGAAGGCGGTCTACCAACTTGACGAGAGGAGGCTTGTCGCGATGAGGCACCAGACTTAGTTTATTCTCATGCGTCATGTCAGGCCTAATCGTTTGGGTTTAAAAATCTAGTATCGTAGGCTCAGTTTAAATAACATTAATTGTTATTATTGATCTGGCCTTATAAAGACAGTTAATGTCTTGTAAATAATCAATGCGGTACACGATTATTTTTTTTAGTGTAAACAGTACGATCCGACGATTTGGAGGATCTCGAATATCTTGCTGTCGAATTGCGAGTGCAGGGCGCTCGATCCGAAGACAGGGGAGAAGGATTGTTACGCGCACTCTGTTTTGTTTGATACACACGTGGACAACTTCGCCCCGCTCGAGGTAAAATGATCATCTTATTAACCCATAAACATTATATTATTTTCACACAAGTACTAATATTTTTTTTTCTTTCCACATTGGTGCTTTTAGCTTATGACGGACACGTGGTGCTCGTCGGGAGGATTAACCCTATATGGCTATGACGGTGAATTTTACCTTATTAAATCACTATATGGTACCTGTCAAATTAAATTCTTAAATTGTTACCATATGCGCTTATATTTCTACAATTCTACACAATAAATAAAAGCCAAATGAGAAAACTTGAAGCCCCATTTCAAATTTCCTGCATCCAGAGTGAAAGTAGGAAGGACATTATGGTCTTCACAATTACTTTTTTTTATTCATTAAAAAAGACACTTACTAGGATTCGAACCATGACCACTTTTAAGAAAAGCAAAGATCATAACCAATCACACTAAGTACATTTATTGTATCTTTTGAAATTAAAAACATATAATCGCAGAGAGAAAAAACTCTTCCCCCATTTCAAATTCCCTACTCCAGGAGCGTTTGTAGGAAGGGTAGAGTAGGGAGTGTCAATTTTTTTCATTTTCCTCTGTGGAACGGGCCAACTTACCGTACACATGCGGATTAAACGGGTCCAGGAGTGTCAATATTTTTCTTTAAGTCCTTTTATTTCTCCGTGGTGGTAAACTATATATGAAAAGGCAAAAACAATACTCTTTTTATTGCTAAAAAGAAAAAATAAATTAACAATAAACTAATGCATGAATTCTAATGGGCTAACCGCTAATCATAAAATAAAAGAGTTGAATGGGTCTGGCCTACACGGGATTTGCCCATCAAGTAAAACAAATGAACATCATGGGTTTGTCATTCTAAAACAAGGGGTCGTTTGCTTCATTGATTTAAAAATGAGGGTTTTGTAATTTAAAAACCCAAGGATTTATCAAGGATTTGAGGCATCATGGATTTGTAACAATCCTTTGTTTGTTGGGATGTTTTTATGATGGATTTAAAGGTGTGGGATTTACTACTTAAAGTAAAAAATTACATTACTGCCCTTTTCTATATGTTTGACATGTTTATGATATGTACACAAAACAAGGACAAAACTTCAAAATTACCTTACTATCATTTTCTTTATGTTTGACATGTTTATGATATGTACACAAAACAAGGACAATACATACTAATAAGCATAATGTTGCCATATGGACAATAATAATAAACGAGAAAATTCCGTTTTAACTTTTAACGTAACATAATCAATTACCAATTCTTTGTCCTCCTTTTCAAAAGTGACATATAACAACATATATTAGAATCGGGAGAACAAAGAATTACACGTTCCATGAAAATGTCAAAGAAAACTAGAACACAAGAAATGATATAAAAAATCTAACTCATGTTCGCACATTAATTGAACGTTTATATTATTCATTTATTGTTAATTATAATGTATAATAGTTAAATTTGAGGGCAACCTTGGAATATTAAAAGTGCATGAGGGTATATGGATAAAATCTCATCAAGGATTTATGCCATATTCCAAATCCCACATCAACATGTGGGATTTATAAGTCCGTGGGGTCCACGAATTTGGACCCTTAAAATCCGTGGGCCCCACGGATTTTGTCTCCAAAAAAGGTGCAAGCAAACAACGGATTGTACCTAAATCCTTGATAGTTGATTTTTGGTACCAAATCCATGTACCAAATCCTTGAAGCAAACGACCCCCAAGCTATTTTCTCTAGCATAATATATATTATGCTGTTATTTTATATCTTAGTGGCTAAAATATAATGTATTTTAAAGTTATTCAACGGTTCAACCTCGACCAACCCAATTAGTCCAATTTTTATCATTTCAAATATATATTATGTAATTATTTGATATCATAATGATTAAGTTATAGTGTATATTATAGGGAATCATTTGGTATTTGTTAGTAAAAAACTAAACAGAAAAATCTATTTGGTTATTTTTAACATTAAAACGATCCTAAACCTTTTCAGTTTCCTTTCGAATTCTATAGTTTTATTCCCGAATCAGTGATGTGCAAATGGCGAATTGAACCGATTCGACGGAAAAAGAAAAAAAAAATGGCGAATTGCAGTCATCTCTTTTCTTTCATTATTTTTTATTTCAAATAGAAAGTTTAAAAGTAAAGAATAATTAGAGTTTGGCATGGGTCGGTCAAACAGGTTGAATTTCAAGTTTTGGCCCATTTTAATCAAGTCTAATTTATAATCACATGGTTCCCTGATACCCGATACAAATCTCAATCCAAACCAGTTTGACAGGTGAGTCCGTTTCTACCACCATTTTCTAAGGATACAAGAACGGTGGTTACTATTCCAAATCGTGTTGTTCATTCTTGATTTCTTTAGATTTTATCATGGCTTGGTAAAAAACCAGAAAACACAATGATGAGAAGATGAAAGTTTTATAAAGCAAATTAATCGGCCAACGGCCCGAGTAAAAGCTAGCAACGATTGTGAGATGCTCATTTCTCGAAAACCGGCAAGATATGCGATTTTTTATTCGATTTTCTGGAATTCGGTTTCTATAAAACTGTCTCTACCTCATCATATTACCAGAAACAATATTATTTCACAAGGTAACAGGTACTTGATTTTGGTTCATAAGGCTAATTTTTGATTCGTTGCATCATTCATGTCTCTTTCCTACTAAAATTCACTATTTTTATCACGTGTTTCCAAAAAAAAAACTATACAACAATAAGCTATACACCCCATTATATTATCAAATTTCATACCTCACCTTCTTCCGACCAAATGGTGGGGGCCACGCTAGTTTTATAATATGTATAATATGTATAACACGGATTAAACTAGTCAAACTTCGATAGGACCAATAAAACTCAAACCATTTGTTTCACTGGCCCACCGGATTAAACAGTTTTCGAGTTGGAGATAGGGATGGCAACGGGTCAAGTTTGGGGCGGGTACCCCTAAACCCGTGCCCTGCCCCACGATCTAACTCATCGCCCCGCCCTGCCCCGCGATCCGCGACGGGTCGCTGTTTTCTGACCCATGTTATGCCCCGCGCGGGGCGGATTTTACCCGCCCTGCCCCAGTTTCAGTTCAACCTGTAATACATTGTCATTCAACATATACCCACCCCACCCCTTTTTTTATCTCTAACCTGTAATCATGTCAACATTATTCTTCATTCATCATACAGGAGGCTGCATAACAAATTAGTCATAAAGAAACTTCAACCACTAAATAACATCCACAACTCATAAAATGTATTCCAGTTCCAACATTCCAACTACGAAAATCCAATAACAACAAAGCAAACCTCACAAAATATCCAATTTCCAATCATCCAAAAGAAACACTCAAACCTCCTCTAGGAAATGAAATCCTAACCAAAAAGAGTTTGCATAAACCATAAGAGTTCAAAAGAAAATAATGGAAGCATTAAGCATATCAACTGCAGAATCTGGAAACTCCAAATGTCATGCGGCACAACAGCAGCCAGTAAGCCTTCCTCTAGTCTCCAGAACAGCAAACATCTCCTCTCGAACCTCTCCCCTGACTTCGATTAATATTAAGCCTGTAGTGCAGCAAAACAGTAGCCAGCAAACTGAAAATTGCCATGCAACACAGCAACAACTAGCAAGCTGCAAATTGACAATATCATCATTCACTACAAGCTTGACATATCATAATTCATCATTCATCAAGCCCCATAGTACTATTAACTCGTGGAACCATAGCTAAACTAAATTGACATTTGTTGCAGTCCAAACACTAATCATTCAAGAGCTGCTGAATAACTTTGGAACCATAACAAGGAAATTGACATTTTCAAGAGCTGCTGCAATTGTAACTACTTAAAAACCAAACAAACAGCCAAATAAAAGTTCAAAAATTATCATTGAATCAATACCTAAGGATCATTTTCTGTCTCTCCATCAGAATCCTCAAGCACAGTACCTTGTGAGACCTTCCCTGCAGTGGAACCAGCTGCATTCAAACACAAACAATTAGAAAAATATCACCCTTGGAATGGAAACCAGCAACGTTCGAATATAAGTATCATTTTGATAGTGATTACCTTGGGAACTAGCACGAATCCAGCTATGAGCACACATCAACCATTCTATGGTTTCTGGACTCAGCCTACTTCGATGAGAAGATATCACCCTTCCACTAGCACTAAAAGCAGACTCGGAGGCCACCGTAGAGACAGGAATAGCCAAAACATCCCTTGCAACCTTATGCAATATATTATATTTATGTCTATTTGACTTCCACCAACACAAAACATCGAAATCAGGTGTGGGGGGTATGATTGCATCTTCCAAGTAAGAGTCCAGCTCTGACCTAGTAGGCTTCCTTTTCCTTCTAGAAGTATATAGAGCAAATTTGCTTGTTGTTTCCCTCTGACCTGCAGCAGCTCCCAAACTGCTTACTTGAACCACATCATTTATGTTTTCTTGCTCTCTTTCCTTCTCTTCATAGTCTGCAACTAACTTACGACATATACCAACAAGCCTCTCTATCTCCGTCTCACATTCCTCACCATAAATCTCAGGAAAGTAGCAATCCATTACTTCAGTTTTATACCTTGGATCAAGTATTGCTGCTACCCCCATTAAAGAATGCACCTCATGCCAATACTTGTCAAACTTTTCCAACATATGTATGGCCATAGTTTCAATGGTTTCAGTTCCACAAACACACCACTGCCGTAGAGCGAGCTTAATCTCACAAACTACTTCAAAACATAAGTTGGCAGTCGGATATTTAGTGCCAGAAAAAAGTTCAGTAGCACTATAGAACTTCTTTAACCTACTGCAAATCTCTTCTGTCAATTTCCAGTCACGCTCAGTAGGCAAGCATTTGTACTTTGACTCTCGAATCTTTAAGCGATTAAAAACTTCCTTATACCCCAAAGCAGTATTCAACATCAAATAAGTTGAATTCCATCTAGTGTCACAGTCAAGTACAAGCTTCTTACCATTTTGATTACGAATTATGCGTGCAGCCTCAAGCTGGTGAGTAGTCTCGACAATCTTCTCCCATCTCTTTGGTGTGGCCAGCCAGAAATGAACACTCTCTCTAATTCTGTCTATTCCATCTCCAATCACCTTAAGACCTTCCTTGACAATCAGATTCAATATGTGTGCACAGCACCTCATATGAATCATACTTCCATTGTCCAAAAGAGACTCTAAAGGAAGCTTCTCCATCAATCGACTCATCATTGCATCATTCGTCGAGCAGTTATCAACTGTGACAGCTGATAATCTATGATCGAGATTCCAATTCACCAAACAATCGAACAGATTTTCACAAAGAACTTCACTTGTGTGCGGAGCAGGTACATAAATGAACCTGCACAATCACAGATAGCACGACTTAATTAAACTTATCAATATGACAGATTGGCAATATACTATCATACTCCAATTAAACATCATAGTGTAATGCATTATAACATAATATAATACTCATTTAATAATCTGTTAATTGTAGTCATTGGTGGGAAAAGGGAACTTGTTCTGTTATCATGGGAAAAGGGAACTAGTGCTATTATTATGAAAAATATGAAAGGATTCTACAGATTGTATAAACAGAACTTGCAGAAAAGGTCCACAAGGGCTGAAAATTGAAAAAGTGAAATGGTCAGTAACTTCACAAAGGCGGAAAAAGTCCAGCAGGGATGAAATTTGTTCTATTATATCCAAGAGCACAAAAGCACCTCCAGACAGCGTACTACTCAAACACAAAGTAAACCAGAAAAAAACCATGAATGAGAGTTTGAAACACATCAAAGTCATGAATCATAACAAACTGTAATAAAGGAAAACACCAACCAAGTAATCACAGACTATAATATGTGAATGGATACAAAAAGTACCTGATGATTCGACTTTGCAAAGTCCAATTATTATCGATGTAGTGTGCGGTCACTGCCATGAAACCCTTCTTCTGAGAAGATGTCCACATATCTGTGGTTATTGCGACTCGACCTTCATTCTTCCGCAAGAACTCCATTGCAGCTTGTTTTTCAACATCGTAAATGCCAAGACAGTCCTTTTTTATGGTGTTTCTGCACACCATCTTAAAGCATGGATTCAAACTCATGCTGTAACTCCTAAAACCTTCATGCTCCACAATCGAGAGAGGATACTCATGCCTTATAATCGCCTTAGCCAGTTCTTTTCGAGAGTTCTCTTGACTAAAGTTGAACGGCGTCAACTGGAATTTGTCCTTATTCAAATTTCCTTGCAGGAGTTGTTGTTTTATATCTCCAGACCGCTTCACTTTAGGACATCGGAGATAATGATTCTTCAGATGAGTTGTTCCTTGGGATGGCTCTCCAACAAGCTTCTTCTTACAATATTTGCACTCTGCTTTTGGTTTGCCATCAACTGTTAACTTATTATAATGTTTCCACCACTGCGAGAACACCATACCAGACGAAGGACCCTTGCGCTTCTCTTTCTCATGAGTTGCAGGTGGGGCTTCAGCAACAACATGAACAACATCAGGTTGAGGGCCTTGAGGCGGAGCTGGTTGAGGTTGGGAAGCTGTTGGCTCCACATTCAGAACAGCAGACTCAATTGGAGGCCCCTCCATGTCCTGTACTGTTTGAGGTCCCTCCTTGTCCATTCCTAATTGCAAGATGAGCGAGGTTCAATTAGCTAATATGAGTATTTTAATTTTGCATAAGTAGAAAAATAAGACAGCAAACTCTGTATATGAAATTGAATGCTTGAACACAGCAAAAAAAGTGGCTCAAGCAATTTTGCAAAGAATTGATTTAATTAACCGCAAGCAAATTCATTATCATAAACTACAACTCCAATCTATGATTTTCGGGAGAGACAAATTGCAAGCAATGCCTTAAGAGTGAAATGATCAACAACTTCTCCCCGCCAATAAATTAGACCAAACAAAACTCCCCATAATTTGCAGCAACCAGCAGAAAACTCACCACAATAAGCAATCGAAATAGAGCAAAGAAAACTATGCCAATAGCCCAATAGAGATTTATATTTACCTCACCACTGTAATATCGTTGTTGACCTCCTTGATAGAAAATGGAAATATGTGAGCTTTCCTTTCTTTCTTCTACTCCCCTTCCAATGGCGCTGCAAATCTCGGAAGAAGAAGAAGAAAACAAAATAGAGAAGATGAAGAAAAAGAATGGTGTAAGTTGAACTTATATGAGAGCCCTTCATCTTCAATTCAATGCTCAATAAAGCAGAGTTGGGAATTGGGGGAGGGGGATTGGGAATTGGGGAAGGAGATGAATCGTTAAAGGGGTTGGGTGCGGAACTGCGGCGGGATTGGGTTTTGCGAAGACCTCTGTGGGAATATTAATCGTTCACTAGACACTAGCTATTGGGTGCCTGGGATTGGGTGCTTCGCAGAGATAAGCCTCTGTGGGAAGATGTTTTGGCGACAGATATGCTTAATCGACGGGGCAGAGCGGTCGGAGCAGGGCGGAGCAGGTAAGAAGTTTGCATCCGTATCCATCCCGTTCTAATGGCGGAGCGGGTTGAGATCCGCTCTGTTCAAAAACGGGCCGGATTTTATCCGCTCCATGACAGCTCAGATCGGATAAAATCCACCGGGTCGGATCTGGTTTGCCATCCCTAGTTGGAGATTGAGATTGGGCCGTTGAGGGCATTGTTGTCAATTAGCTAACATTATCCCTTTCCCCTCCTTTCTTCTCCAGTTCTCCACTTTCACTCCCACCCCTATGCCCAGAACCTGAAATCCCCTCTATCCCAACTCAGCTAATCGATATCGAACCGGAGAAATCGACAATGGCGGCCTCCTCCATCTCTTCCCTCGCCTCGTCCTTCGCCTCTCTCTCATTTTCCTCTCAAGTCTCTCAGAAACCAAACGCCCTTACTTTCCCCCTCACCAAGTCCCGCTCCCTTTCACCTTCCCCCAAATCCTTCACCACCCTCCGCGTCTGCGCCGCCGTCGCCTCGCCGTCCGAGCCCTTCAAGGACCTGGTGAAGACGAGACTCCCCGGCGGATTCGCCGCCCAACCCATCATCGGCACCGGCCGCCGGAAATGCTCCATCGCTCGTGTTGTCCTCCAGGAAGGCACCGGCCAAGTCATAATCAACTACCGGGATGCCAATGTAAGTCATAATCAATCATTGCATCTCCTTCCTCCGAATTCGTCAATGTTCCGAATTCCTGTGCCCGATTTCAATCCCTAGGGTTTTACTTTTCCCCCAATTTTGTCGCGTGGTTGAGTTTGAACTTTCCTTTCTTCACAATTCGGCGTTTGCAGGACTATCTCCAGGGGAATCCGCTGTGGATTCAGTACGTCAAAGTCCCACTGGTGACATTGGGCTATGAGGGCAGCTACGATGTGTTCGTGAAAGCTCACGGCGGTGGGCTTTCCAGCCAGGCGCAGGCGATCTCACTGGGAATTGCTCGGGCGTTGCTGAAGGTCAGTGCCAGCCACAGATCGCCTCTGAAATCGGAAGGGCTTCTGACGAGGGACTCAAGAATCGTGGAGAGGAAGAAGCCTGGTCTCAAGAAAGCTCGCAAGGCTCCTCAGTTCTCCAAGCGTTGAGCTTTTGCTTGGGGCAAGTTACAAAGTTCGTTTCTTTCTCACTTATACTCCTCCCATCCACTCTCTGCTTCTCGGCATTGCTTTCTCAGAGCGTTGTAGAATGTGTTGAACAGTTTGCCTCTGTAGATTCTAGCAGTTCTATTGCTTGTCTTTAACCTGAAGGTCTCAACCGATCTCTTGCCATTCAATATGACCCTTCAGAAACAAACCACAATGATAGTGATGACCATACCTACAATGATTAGCCTCGTCTTGATCCAACTCTAAGTTCTTAGTGGGATGCTTGGAAGAAATGTGATGCTGAATGGATGGATGCAGCATATGACGATGACTTCTTGTAATCATTTACATGTGTTCTTCCTTCACTAGCCAACTAGGATTAGGGATGGCAATCAAACCCACGGCCGCGGGTACCCGACCGCCCCCGACCCAGTCAACGCGGGTAATCCCCGCTTTGACCGGGTATGGGGCGGGTATGGGTAAAACCCGCAAAAAGTTTGATTGGTATGGGGCGGGTATGGTTTTAGCCTCCCCCGCCCCATACCCATACCCATATCCGCCCCACCAAGAGAATTTCTTCACATATACAAAAACTTGTGGATCAAATTATAATCTATCAATGGTGATGAGGATAACTCAAGGAAATAAATAGTAGAAATGTAATTGAGTGACCACCTTAATCAAAACCTAATTCATTTCCTTCAATTCTCCTTTCACTCTTTCACTTTCCCTTTTGTCAACAAGATTATGTTAGTAAATTATTACTTAGTAGATGTATCAGAATTAGAACATAATAATTTGAAAAATATTATACTCTATATTATGTATTAATAAATGTTTTAGGATCATATTCTTTGAATCGTATTATGAAAATGATCATGTTTTGTTGAATTCATGATATAATAGGTACGTTTAGAGTTGTAGTTAAAACTTTTCTTGTAAATTTTAGGATAATAATGTTGGATGTACGGGTATGGGTATTACCCATGGGTACCCGAAACCCACGGGTATGGGGATGGGTTTGCCAAACATTCCACCGCATGGGTATGGGGCGGGTATGGGTTTTGATATTTGAAGATGGGGATGGGGATGGTTTAGACAAACCCGCCCCATTGCCATCCCTAACTAGGATGATGGCCTGCAGCGTATTTATGGAGCTACGCATAGGGAGTTAAGGATAGTTTAGTATTTTAATCGGATTAGTTTATTAGAGTTTAGCCAATAGCCTCTAAAATATAATTTCGCGTTCAGTTATCAATCAAATAATTAAAGAATAATTCAACGTATCTTCCAAATTCTAAATTTATATCTTCTCTCTAAATCGGCCACGGGTTAGTTCTTTCACTTCTTTCTCAAATCTTCGTCCAAATCTCTCCCTATGTATGTTAGTAATCACATCATATCATGTTAATCCGAGGTACCAAGATCTGTTCATTAATCACCCATCCACGAACAAGATTCAATTGTGATAATGGGAGGAAAAGTAGGGGGTTGATGTGGTTTGTAGAAGGAGAAGGACGGAATCGGAATTGAACGGAAGAAATTGAGAGATCGTCATATAGAAAAAGAATCAGACGGTATGAATCCGTTCAAAAGGTGCAGTAGAAACGAAACATACAGACCATCAAACTCTTCCGCAAGAAGAGCGTTTCTTAATTGTTCTTATTATAGAGGTTTGAATTAAGATGCTGAAATCCAACAACAAAAGTACATCATAGACTCGCACAAGCTTGATGTACGTGAGTGACGAGTCCCCCTCTCCCTTTAGAACAACTGAAGATAATAGTGTGAATTGACTTGAGCATTATTGCATTAAAATAGAGTTAACAAAACGGAATTTGGTTAGCAATGGTAAAGCAGAAAAGAGCCATAGACGTATACGCCACTTGGTGTAATTGGGCACTACTTTTCCTTAACCAAAGTGGTAAGCCATCCGTCCAAAGCAACAACTTCCATTCCACCAGTACATTCCTTCTTCTCGGGCTCGGCTATCACCCTCCTCAAAACTTTGACTTTGGCCATGCGTGTTTCCTTCATCAAATCTTCAACGGCCGAGCAAAGAACACGGGAAAGGAGTATTTAGAAAAGAAAATTCTAAGGATTTGAACCTTGGTGTCCAAGCAGGAGGAGGGTCAACGCATTGATAATTGTTCTATTATCTGCAAGATGAGAGGACTGAGGAGAGTACTATTTGTGAATATATGTGTGAAAGATTCTACGCGCGTTTTGCACTTTTTCTACAAACGAAATTTCATAACACATAAATTTGATCAATAAACCTTGTATAGAAAGCTTACAAACCTCCATATATGTTTTTAAAGTACTTTTGTTAGTAAAATTGTAATTACAGTGGTCAAGCAATTTACTCACTTGTCACTAGAGTAATATCTCATACGTTACACACACACTCTTACTTACAAATATTTGTATTCACCATTTTTAGTAATATCTTCGAGTTCGCCTGGAGAGTGAAATTCGAAGTATAGATTCATAGAATTTACATGTTTAATAAAATATTGTGTGAGATATCATATCTCTAAAATCTAGAGATATCAAATAAGTAAAGAGATTATGTATATGAATTCGTCGGATTATTTTTCATTAAATAAAGAGGTTTGGATAAAGGAAATGGTTCAAAAGAGGTTTAATAAAATATTTTTCCTTTACTAATTATTCTATATCAACAGTATAATTTATAGCTGAAAAGTAAAACTGCAACCCCCATTCAAATTTTCCTGCGCATAGAGTGATTTTAGGAGTCTGACGTGGGCAGGGTGGTTACACGGGATTAAATTAAAAATCCCCGCCTGACATGAGAGATTAGAAACCGTCGGTTCCCACTACTTTTTTTGCGGCTGAAATCATCTTCCGTCACTGCCAACGAAGGTTGTTCTGCCACCGCCTCTCTTCCAACCACCATATCCTACCAAACTTGCTGCTATTAAAAAAAAAAATCCCACCTTTTCCATCTCTTTACAAGTCCAATTCACCATTTGATAGTCTCTCTGTGTTACTCCGCAATCAGTGAGAAATCTGAGGCCACGGGGATGACTTCCAGTTTCTCGGTTGAGGGAACCCCTCGACAGAATCACCCTCAGTGCGTTGTTCTCGGTAAGCAGTTACAGAGACCAACAATGCTCTGCATTTTAGTGAAAGATTCAAATGGTTTGTGATTAACGGTTAACTTGACAATGGGTCGATGTTTGTTTCGACAGGCGATGAGAAGGAAGAAGTGAACGACAACCCGATCGAGCAGGTCCGACTTACAGTTCCGATCACCGACGACCTGACCCAGCCGGTCCTAACTTTCCGAACATGGGTCCTCGGAATCCTCGACTGCGCAATTCTTTCCTTCGTCAACCAATTCTTCGGCTACCGTCAGAACCAGCTCTTCGTCGGCTCGGTCTCCGTCCAAATCGTGGTGCTCCCACTCGGGAAGCTAATGGCGGCAACTCTGCCTACCAGGAAATTCAAAATTTCCCCCTTTTCGGACTACAAATTGTCGATGAATCCGGGGCCGTTCAACATGAAGGAGCACACCCTCATCACCATCTTCGCCAGCTCGGCTCGAGGGAGTGGAGGTTGTTCCGTCACTATATTTTTCATTTTGGTTTTGTGCTGCTACTTCAAGCTTTATATGGCTATTTCAGTTTTTTTTTTTTTTTTTTTGCGAGAACGCAGCATGCCAAAAAAAATTCAAATGGGGTGTTTATGAAAAACCAAAAAAACTCCATGATTCTAGGTGAACACTAATTTTACTTTACAGGTGAAAGAGTGGAGAGCCGAAGGAAGAACCAGTAAAAGGGATGGTTGTTGTGAGATGATTATGTTTCCTTAATTACACCAACCAACATGAATCAATCAATTCCATGAATAATATAACATATTTATGAAACAAACCAAATTTAACCCCATAAAGTAATTGGATGTTAGATAGATTTTCAGGGCTTCATAGTTTGTGATTTGTTTCTCTCATTTTGGTATGTTTCAGAAGATTTTGGGCTTAATACAACAATGAATTTTCCCTTGAGGTTGATGATTCTATCTAACCTATAGTTTTATAATTGAAATCCCTCGACTGTTAGACTCCTTAATCTAGGTTCCTCTTTGTCAGTTTGCATTTGTTAATGGGAAATTTTGACTAAATACATTCCTCTATTGAGTTGTTATGGAACATAATACAATGCCTTTTTTGTTCGTTTGTGATGATACGTAATACTTAGAATGGTTGAATGTATGTTTATGCTGATAAACATGGTTCACCAAACTGGCAAACTCTTAATCTTATGTTACTCAGATTCATGTGTTGTCTATTGAATTGTGCCGCGTGCTTGCAGTGATACCTAATGTTTCTGCTGCCGCTATGAGAACTGTAAGGGTAAGCAACTTAGGTGGGTGAAAGTGTAGTCAGTGGAATGCTCGCTAAAAAGCTCAAAGTATGGTCCATGTAGATGTAGTGTTGTTGGTGCTATATATGCAAGCAGCGAAGGAACTAAAAGGGGGATGGAGACATGCATGTGTATAATTGTAGTTAATTTGGATAATTTGTGAATGAGGTGTCAAACCGTTCAGGGGATATATGAGTTTCAAAGTGGAATTTATGTGTTGGGTAAAGGGTTTATATAATTAATGGGGTAAAAAATTCGACGTGGATTGTGAGAGTACACAAAATGCTGCATAGTTTGGAGACTAATTACACTCCACCTACATGTGATGGTGGTTAATAATGATTAGCGTAATTGTGCATGCAACCATATTTAGCCAAATAAATTCATTCGAGTTCAGTTAGTTTTCTTCCATGCTTTCATTCATTGGATTTGTGGATTTAGCATAGCAAACCTTTTTCCTTCTATCTAAACTATTCTTCAAAAATAGTAATTGACAGCTCCCCAGAGCTTCTGTCTTCCTTGCTATATGGTGTTTTAGTTCTTATTTCCAGTCTATATGTCCTGACTTCAAAGTATTCACTCTTTATGTTATCTGTCCAAACTCCAAAGGGAATCATGTACAAACCTATTAATTGAGAAAAAAAATCCCAATCAAGTATAAAACTTTTCATCAAGGAATTGATTATGATAAGTGAGAACACCATTCATCAATAAGGTTCAAGGTATACAAATTAAACTCTCAATATATTAATTCATATGATTGCTTTAATACTAAGAATTGAGTTTTATTTATCATGTTTTAATAATATCAATCTCGATTATAAAAAGTCAACTATTAGTTCCAAACAAAATGTATTTAACTATTTATCAAGATTAGGGGTGTCAGTTCAGTTCAGGTCGGGTTCGGTTACCCGAACCGAAACCCGAAAAAACCAAAAACTCGAAACCGAAAATCACTAAAACCGAACCCGAAACCGATAAGGACTTGCGGGTTCCGGTTACCCGAAACCCGAAAATTCCTTATCGGGTTCGGGTTCGGTTAAAGCAAAACCGAAACCCGAAAACCCGAACGCCTAAGAATACGGGTTGAGTTCTATTCATTGGAGGTTTTTAGCCGGAACCCGAAAAATCGATAAGCAAAACCGAACCCGAAAAACCCGAAACCGAAACGAACCAGAACCCGAAAAACCAAAAATATATATAATCGGGTCGGTTTTGGGTAAACCCGAAAAACCGAACCCAAATGGACACCCCTAATCAAGATATATCATCGAAATAGATATCTCAAAATATTCCGACCAACGAACGGGTATAAGCTAGTTGTTAATAAAGAGGTTTGGAATTCATTCTCCAAACGATGAAAAAAAAAATAGTGAAGGAAATGGTTCAAAATGATGGTTGATTAGTCTCCCAACATAGGAAAAAGAAATTCAGAGGCTGGATTTTCCGGAGCAAGTTGTTACTGCCTATTTTATTAAACAACTTATTGGATGCTTAAAGTCGCGAGCAGGCCCACCAAACTAAACAGCCGGACTCCCTCCCTGCCGTTCTAAACTTCCACGACCTCCTCCCGAGTGTGCGATCCCAAACGGATTCCCGCGCGACTCGGTTACACGTCTCAACTCACTCGCTACCCTAACCCATCAAAACTCGGAGACCCGCGTTCAAGCTCAACAGCTTACCCACTGACGGATCGACGGGAATTCAAACCGTCGCAGGTACTTCTCATCATCGCCGCCAGGTAAGCGGAGTAATTGTCGCCGGAATTCCAGAGAATTTCGGCGGTGGGGGGCGCTCCAATGGGAGAAGATTATGGGAGCGGCGACGATGACTGCTCTTACGGATACGACGAGGAAGATTTTCTCGTCGATGATGATGGCGACGAAGGGTGCTCGTCGGATCGGTCTCCGTCGGAGAGTGCAGAGCGAAGCGCCGATAATTCTCCTTCCTATAAGGTATGTTGTTCTTACTGAACGATCAATTTTAGAAATAAAAAAATGTCTTTGGCCTTAAAATTGGGGATTGGCTTGTTGTTCTTTTTGTTGCAGGTGATCACGAGAGAGTCGCTCCTAACCGCGCAGGTTAGATTTTTTTTCTGGGGAAATTGATTTAGAAAGTACTCTGCTTTTAGGGTTTTGGTTAAAACCCTTTTGTTGTTGTTGAATTGCAGAGGAAGGATTTACAAAGGGTGATGGAGTTCTTCTCTGTCAAGGAGAAACACGCACGGACTTTACTGATTCACTTCAGATGGGATGTTGATGTGTTGCTTGAGTACCTCGTGGAGCACGGCAAAGAAAGGCTATACACCAAAGCAGGATTGGGAAACTTGGAGGGCAGTGCTGCGGAGTGCCCTTCCATAATAGATTGCTCTATTTGCTACGAAGAGGTTTCGGTCGATGAAGTGACGACTATGGATTGTGGCCACTTCTTCTGCAACGCATGTAAGCTCACCGGGCCTTAATCCAGTTGGTTGTTAGGTTCTGGGTTTGAGTTTGGATGAATGGCTTTTATTCCATTATTTAGTTGAATGTTTATGGATGATGGTCTACGTTTAGGTTGGACTCAACATTTTGTTGTGAAGATCCAAGAAGGGCAAGGTAGAAGGATAAAGTGCATGGCACCAAGATGTGAATGCATATGCGATGAAGTTCACATTAGGGACTTGGTGAGATCGGCGGATCCTAGTTTGGCTGATAGGTTTGAGCAGTTTCTGTTGGACTCGTACATAGAAGACAACAAAAGAGTGAAATGGTGCCCGAGTGTTCCTCATTGCGGGAATGCGGTTCAAGTCGAGGCTGATGACCTGGTTTGTGAGGTTGAATGTGAGTGTGGCATGCAGTTCTGTTTCAGCTGTGCTGCTGATGCACATTCCCCTTGTTCTTGTCGAATGTGGGAGCTCTGGACGAAGAAGAACCAGGATGCTACCGACAGCTGGATCACCGTCAACACGAAACCTTGCCCCAAATGCCACAAACTAGTGCAGAAGGACGGTGGATGCAATCTAGTGATCTGTACTTGTCAGCAGGCATTCTGGTAACCTTTTCTTTGAGACTTATTTTTTAGTAGGAGTTAGAGTTAAGAGGTAGCCTGGATGCAGGATTTGAAAAGTGATGCATGGTACAAGATCCATGGATTTTGAAAGGATTTGAAACTTATAGATTTATAAGTTCTGTTGATGGATGTCTGATTTTAGGAGTGGTTTGTTACCGAGTAGAATAGGATGTATGACTTTCTAAAAGTATAGAAATGCTAAACATGGCCTCCATCTCCACTGGTATTACCTTCTCGACTATTGACGTGAACAATGTTCTTCATTATACAGTAGTATGCTTCTGCCTCTCAAAATACTTTAGTGATAGAGCTGCTGCTGATAAGGCACGTTTTCTTGTTTTGGTTTTTCCTATTGGTGCAGTTGGCTCTGTGGTGCTGCTACTGGAAGAGATCACACCTGGGACAGCATCGCAAACCACAGCTGCGGGCGATACAAGGAAGACTACAAGAAGAAATCCGAGACCGCCAAGAAGGAGCTTGACCGCTATATGCACTACTACGACAGGTACAAAGCCCACCTTGACTCGCTGAAGCTTGAGTTGAAGCAGGAGCAGACCGTGATGAGCAAAGTGTCAACCTTGGAGGACAAAGAGTCGACTCTCGACATCTCTTGGATACAGAAGGCCTTCTTCAGGCTGGTCCAATCGAGGAGGATCCTCGCCCACTCATACCCTTTCCCCTACTACATGTTCGGCAGTCTGTTTAAGGATGAGATGAACGATGAGGAGATGGACCTGAAGAAGACACTGTTCGAGGATCGGCAGCAGCTGCTGGAGGCAAATGTGGAGATGCTGTCGAAATTGCTGGAGGAGAAGTTTGATGAGTTTAGAGTTGCCGGGGTTCTGGACTTGAGAGAGAAGGTTCAAGCGGTTGTGGTTTCTACTGATAATCTCTGCAGAAATCTGTCAGTTCCCCTTCTCACTATCTCTCCCCAATCTACTAATGCCTCATTTGGCCGCAAGAGATTCGTGTTAAAATGTGATAAATTTTCTTGCAGGTATGAGTTCATCGAGAATGATTTGTTGGGGCCACTAACGAAGACATTTGAGAGGATAGCTCCATATCGCGGTAGCAGTCTCTTTAACCATTTTAAAGGCGAATCGGTCGAAGTATAGAAATTTAGCTAGACTGGTTTGCATAAAGTCGGACTCAGAAGTAAAAATAAAAAAGTCAAAGACCTTTTCTTCTTCCCTTCCATCTGAAGGAACACATTGTTACTGTTCGTATAGCTCTCTAGTAGGGTTTTTACTAGCAAATAACCAATTTTTCTTGATGCTATGCCAATTTCTCATAATGTTTGGTAGCCTGTCGTTGGTTCAATAATTTCTTAGAGTTTACAAAGAGAATTGTTATTTGCTGTCCGTCCGATTACTATTTGCCACCCACGGTTAAAAAAAATAAATCATTCTACCCCTAATGCACTTCGCAATTCACTGTTCGAGTTTTAAGTCTCTCCAAACTAATCAAGCAAGTGGTAGGAATATAATACGACCCTGGAGGGTGTATTTTTATCAAAGTAACGCAGCAACGACTCAATCGAAGAATCGATCGAGCTCGAATCAAGAACGAAGCGCTCTTAATACGAACTTGGGATAAAACGGAACCAACGGACAATTCCACACCTGGGGAAAGCTCGTATGGTATAAAAGGGTAGATGCCCGACCACGATCAACGCGTTCTTGATCGATACAAGAGCTCAACGAGCTTGGAATCCACCAAACTCAAACAAGTCGCAACTTGCACAAAACCAAAGGTTTCGATTTCTATTCAACAAAGTCTTATTTTTACAACGTAAATAGAACGATATTTAAAGGCAAATAAAACCTAATACAAATCTAGATGAACAAGGAAACAATTAAGGTAAAAACAAACTCTAAATAGGACTCTAAATTCGGCCATAAACTTTCTTTCTTGAAGCACAAGTAAGCTGCCCGCAAAACAGTCAAAAGACAGCTTTCGTACTAACTTCGCGCCTTTCGTTCGAGACCTTCCAGAACTCCGATCTTTCATCCGATTCCTTCCCTTGGTAGATAAACATACCTAGTTTCATGTTGTAGAAGCCTTTGGTCTCGAATCAGATCCATGCTCCTTGAATTGAGCTCCAAAGTAGGCTTCACAAAACAGTTTTCTGCCTTAGCCATTTTCTGGCAGTTTTCCAGTTTTGAGGTAGCAACTTTGAGGCCTTGGAAAACAACCTTAATGACATCATCTGTCTCCATAAAGCATACCATTGGAAAGATGGTAACTTGATCTGCAAAACAAACCCTTAAACTTGAATTTCCACCAAGCACATTGAGAGAATCATGCCTCCAAAGTATGTACCCTGAACACGGATTTTGACTTAGCCAAATTCTGCCCTTCTTCTTCCCAACTTCGATAGCTTCTTCGTAAAGTAATTTAAACGTGTACAATGGACCATTTGGGATCATATCAGGCCCTCCCTCTTGAAAAAGTGTTTCCCTCAACACTTTGGCCTTTCTTTGCTCAAACCGTTCACAGAATTGATCCCAAATTGGATCGAAAATAGGCTGCTCGATCATCTTTTGCTGCAGAAAAATTACAGATTCAAATTGACCTTCGAGCTCTTCCAACACCTTTGAAGCTTGAAGTGCGGTTGGGAACTCTTCCTGGGCCTGAAAAAATCCTTTCTCCCCGATCAATTGCACCGGAAAGGGATCGGAATAGTCAGCTCGTCGTCGGAGCTCTTCTTTGCACACGAACTCCTTTGAACAAATTGGGGTTTTCGAATTGAAGCATTCCCAGTCTAATTCATTAACTCCAACGTCCTCTCCAGGCCTCCAATTGAAATTTAAATCCCTTTTCCAGCCTTGATTCATCACCATTCTCGTCGAATCGACGAGTTTCCTCTTCCCGCCGTCGCCGGAATTTGAATTTCCGCGACTTAGAAAACCAATTCGATTTTGGGGGTTTTAATTTCAGGCATCTCCGTGCCAATTCGATCGCTCCAGCAGCTTCCAAGAACATTCCTGAATGATTCCACATCGTTGAATTGGCTCGAATCGAATTGGAAGGTTCTACCCACAGAGGGGTCCTCATCCCTGTTCGTCGCCGGCAGCAGAGGAGATTTTCCCAGAATTGATTCTGGGATATCGGGTCTGCCCTCCTCCGTCGAAGCTAACGAGGACGTTCCTGGGGTCGAAGGGAAGGTTTCGACACTGGTTCTTGGTTTCGAATCATCGCCGGCGAGTCCAACCAATTCGTTCTCTCTCATGCTCTGCACATTCGTCAGCTGCGTTTTCAGAGGAGTATGATCTCGATTTTGATTCTGCAAAACAGAAGAATTCGTGACAGTTTGATCAAGTGGAGAGCTTCTTGTAGCTGTAGGGAACGTTCTAGGATGGTTGGCTTTGATCAAATCACTCTCCAGAGCTCCGCCCACGATGCTCTCTCCCCTGCTCTGTCTTCTCGTGGAAACACAGAGGTTCTCGGCTGGAGAAAACGAAATCTTCTCTTCGGCAACGAGCTTGGGCTCGGGCCTCGCTTCTCCAGCTCTGTGGGCTTCTCCTCGACTCGTGGTCATTCTTTCAGACTCCGGGAACTCGTTTGATGGCTCGTTGTGCTCCAATTCCCCTTCATTGTCGTCGGCAGGGCTACCAGAGTCGAAACTCTGTTTCGGCAGCGCAAAACAGGGGTCATGCCTATCGTCGGATTCCAGCACTGGAGTTGCGTTCAGAACCTTGCGAAAGCTCAGTAAATTGAATCCAACACGCCTTTGAACCCACAATTGTGCCAGATGACCCTTTTCTGTAACTCTGTTGGCGTCCAATTGCTTTTGATCTTCATAAACGTCATCCGGAGACAAAGGACACTATCTTCTTGCCGTGATGAATGAATTTGTAGCGATTACTCCGACTATCATGGGTAACGTTGCGATCAAATTGCCAAGGCCTTCCCAACATTAAGTGAACACAATTCATTGGAACAACATCACAAATTACCTCGTCTTCGTAGCTACCAATTGAAAAACGAACCACCGCTTGCTTCGTGATATTAATCGTACCATGTTCATTGATCCAGCCGAGTTGGTAAGGCTCTGGATGCCTTTGCATCGCTAATCCGAGCTTTTGGACGGCGTCTAGGCTGATGATGTTCGCACAGCAGCCTCCGTTGATCACAAGTGACAGTAATTTTCCTTCAACAAAGCATCGGCTGTGAAACAAATTATCCCGTTGTTCGTCGGATTCTCGATGCTGAACTGGAGCTGCTGGCCGCTTCTTTTGGCCACGAATTTGAAGCTCCTTTGCCTCTATACTGCTCTCCGCCATCTCTTTTCGTAGAACCAAGAAATTCATGGATAGCCAAGGAACAACTTGCACTGTCCAATAAGTCATAATGTGACTCAAATCTGAGTTTAAAATTTGTAGATGGATTAAATGTAGTCATCGAAACAAATTGTTGCAGAGTTCTCTTTCTAAAGTTCTTCGTAGAAATCAATCAACAATCACAATACACATTTTCTATAGATAAAATAAAGTATATAGTTGATAATAGATGAATTAATACAACTTTATATAACCGAGTATGTACAATTTCAAATGATATCTTCGATTTAGAATAATTTCATCTATTTAGAGAAGAACAATCACATTATGCATTTTCTATAGAGAAATAAGTATATCGTTAATAGTAAATAAATTAATACATCTATTATATAATCGAGTTACAATATAAAAAAAAAATTATATTCCATTCAGAACAATTTCACCCATTCTCAAAAGAAAAAATTTCAAAAGTTTATCCATTCCTCATTCTGTCAAGTCGTCAACCTCATTAACTTAACTAGACCTCACTTAAATTTCATTGTTTTTTCCTTTTCCAACAGATTGGGTGAATCCATTTCGAGTCATTTGGAAGCTTTGATGAAGAAGTGATGTATTATAACAATCCGTGTATTAAGATTATATATACATCAACAATGTGTGTGAAAGAATAGGATATAGGTGTGCGATTAGGGATTTGGATCAATGTGCGAATTGGGGATTTAGGTGAGGAAGAGTAGGGATTTGGGTGAGGAAGAAGCAAAAGTCGGTCTCCGGGATGGAGGTGGCCGACGGCTAGGTGAGGGAGAGAGAGGGTTCGGCTAGGTGAGAGAGAGAATTAGGCTTTTGGGAATAATAGTTGTGTTATTGCTTGCCCCTTAACCTACTCCTATCACAATATATATATTAACCGAAGAATTCCCTCTAACTACCCAAATAATTAACCTAACCGAATAAACCCCAATAGTCCCGAATAATAATAATAATGATGAACGACAAATAAACCCCTACATAACATGTTTCTGACATTCCATCCCCCTTGCCCTCAAGGTGGGCCTTCTTTCTTCTCTTCCTTCTGGTGCTGCTCTCTCCTGCCTCCATTTCTTCTCCTTCCTCCTCTGCTCTTCCAAACTGGTATCGAAGCTCCTCCTAAAACCTGGGCCAGGAGATATTCTCTCCTGCCGCCATGTAGGCTCTCTCTGTCCATTCCCACCATTGGAGGGCATCTCCCTCCAAATAGAAGGACGCCAGGTGCGCCTTCCGTTCTTCCCTGGTAGGGTGGTTCTTGAACCACCTCTCTGCTGCATACAACCACAACCCCACGTCGCCATTATCGTCATACTTCGGAAACTCGATAACCGGCGGCTTAGCTCTGAGCACCAGCTCCTGATCATAGTCATAGAGAGGGTTATAGTACCCATACCTGCCCCCATCCGACGGCAGCGGCCGACCTGACGCATGGCGGTAGTAGTCCGCCTCTTCTTCCTGTCGACGAGAATAGGCCCAGTCGGCCATTTCCCTCTGGTAGTCCTCCTCGTGTCTGGGCTTGGTCCTAGAGCCTTTCCCTTCTTCCACTCCGCGCCCATTGCGCCCTTGATCCGCGCGCGGGGTTCCCCATGGGGGAAATCCCCTTTCGGGTCCGCCGCGGTCGTTCCCGGTCGCTCCACCCGCTCCGCCCCAGCTGCTGCCCGGTGGGGCCCTTCCAGACTTGACCCGGTTTGGCCCGATTCGACCGACTCCGGTTCGACCCGATGCGGTTCGCCCAAAACTGTCCGATCCGTTTGTGACCCGACCGGCTCCTTCGGGTCCGGTGTCCGCCCACCCGCCTTCCGGGTCCTCGAAGTCCAGCTCCTCCTCTTCGCCATCGCGGCCCGACCCATCAAACTCCACCACCTTTCGCTTTCCGCGGCCCGCATAGATTTCCTGGGCCGTCGGAGAGGGCAGTAGGCCAGGCCCACTAAAGACCGGCCCGGACTGACCTTCCGGCCTCGTCCTCCGCCGCCCTCCGCACCAGCCACCACCTCTCCCGCCGTCGCGGCAGCTCCCAGCACCGCCTCGGCCACCATCTTCACCGCCGCGGGGCAGTCCCCAGGGTTTGGCTCACGGCTCTGCAGAACGCCGATCAGAACTTCCTTCATCGTGTCTGCGAGGGCTCGGCACAGCTTGTCCATCACTGTCTTGCGCATCTCTTCAATCGAGATCGCAATCTGACCGCCTAGGGCTTCGATGGCGCCGATCGAGCCACGCGATGCTGTTGCTTCCCTTTCCATCGACTCCGTGAGGGTTTCCAGCGTTGTGGCGATCACGTCATACTTGTTTGTTGTGATATCCTTCACGGTGACGACCTCCTTGCCCTATTAGAATCTAAACCAGCTGCAGACCCTTCTTTTCGCCAAGCAGTTTCTTTCCCTTACACTCTGGCATATGTAGTAGTTTCTTTTGCTCCATTTCATTCCCATTGGTACTAACCATGACTCCTTCTCCAGCCTAGCACACCCAAGCATAGTGCTTGGTCGTTTTCTGCTGCTGCGGTTTGTCTGCCGGGTTCGACATCTTCCTTGCTCAATAACCTTTGCAGAAATCGGCACACCAGCCAGGCTCTGATACCACTGAAAGAACAGGGATCTAGGTGTGCGATTAGGGATTTGCATCAATGTGCGAATTGGAGATTTAGGTGAGGAAGAATAGGGATTTGGGTGAGGAAGAAGCAGAAGTCGGCATCCGGGATGGAGGTGGCCGACGGCTAGGTGTGTGTGTGTGTGTGTGTGTGAGAGAGAGAGAGAGAGAGAGAGAGAGAGAGGGTTCGGCTAGGTGAGAGAGAGAATTATGCTTTTGGGAATAATAGTTGTGTTATTGCTTGCCCCTTAACCTACTCCTATCACAATATATATATTATCCGAAGAATTCTCTCTAACTACCCAAATAATTAACCTAATCGAATAGACCCCAATAGTCCCGAATAATAATAATAATAATGATGAACGACAAATAAACCCCTACATAACATGTTTCTGACAGTGTGTTTTATGAATTGCTTGTTTGTGAAACATAAAATAATGCATGGATTCTACAGTAACGAGGTTTTTGCTTCATAAATTTGAAAAATGAAAGTTTTGGTGAAAAACACTATTATTTGTTTCATAGATTTCATTATGGATTTTTTTTAATTAAATTTGTGTAAATGAATTGAAACTGACTTTTATTGCCCTAAGAGAAGAGAAAGGAATATGAGGCCTAAGTTGGTCACAAATGATCAATTTCAAATTACATGATCAATTTCAATTTAATGAGTGAGATTTTCAAGTTCGTGGGTTCCACTAATTTGTTGTCCCTAAATACATGAAGCAAACAATGAATTTTGGACAAAGTTCATGATGGGTTTTATCCATCAAACAAACAACCCCTAATTGAACTATGGATAATAAATTTCACAAAAAATTGAGATTAAATATACATCATTTTTCTAAGTATTAGGAATACATTATGTATTCTCATATACTAGATTGTACCCCGGCCCGTTGGCCGGTTGCAATATGATAACAGTAATGGACAAACAGAAACAAAAAAAAAGTGAAATGGGCAAATGGCTAAGATGAACATATTTGTCAACAATCTTATTGAATTGAGTAATAGTTCTGCTTCATAGAGTTGTCTTCATCATAATACATTTTCTCTACTTGAATTGAAACTTACAACTTTAATTAACCATGCAATTTTAAAACCAAAAGTAATACCTGTAAGATGGTATGTCGCGTGGTTGGACATATATAACATATTTATTACACGTATTTTAAGAAGTTAAACTGAAAATTTATTATTTTATTTTATTTTTAAATTATATGTTTCTCAAATTTTATTATTGATATCAAAATTCTAGATATTATAATAATTTAGAATAGCGTATAAAACTTTGTACATATTAATATGGCAACGCACCAATAACTTTTTTTATTAACACAGCACCAAACTTTATCAGCAATCAATAATACATTCATGGCTATAGTATATAAACTATAAAATGCTAGCCAAATGGAGGTTATGGAAATTTTGTTTTTAACTTTTTGTAGAAGGGAACTCCAACACGGCGGGCTGCAGAAAAGAGTTAGCATTTGATTGTTAATGAGTCTTTAGATTGCAACTTATATGTACCTCCTTTATATTCCTCGTTCAAATTCATTGAGCTCTTGCAATGTTTTGGTATTGATTGGTGGTTGGGTTTCAGCTTTGACTCTCGTTAGAGGATATGGTGCATATGCATCACTTTTTATTGCAAATAATAAGATTGTAAACCATTCTATTTTGGAAACTCCTCACTTATTACACACACAAAATTACATATATTCATCAACAACAAGGTAGCAACAAATGAGAAGGGTTTTCATTTGTGAATTTTGTTGTCCATTAATTAAAAAATATTAATTTATTAGCTAATAGATGCACTAATAAAGTAATAATATATCTCTTTTACCATTATGTTAAGAGATAGATATTCCGATCAAGATGAGAGGATCACCAACATTTGCGAAAATGACATATCGTGAGCATATGAAAAGTTGTACCTCCTGAATAAAAGGTTGATTACTTTAAACCAATGTTTTAGAAAGTCGACTATACTCGAAGGTCGGACCAGAAATACCGGATCCCAAATTATAGGTGGTTTTGGCGGTACAAAGTGGTTAAACCACGGTTCACTTATGGTTTTAATACAACTATCCTACTACAAACATTTCCAGTATAACTTCCGGTATTATTTCACAATCATTGATTTTAACAATTTATTATGTAAATTAAATTTACAAACTCTCGTAAACAATTTAATATGTTGCATAAACCCATAAATGAAAGAAGTGTCCTTACTAAAAGTATATTCTGATAATAATTTTTAAACATACATTCCGCTAAATAATAATATTAAAATGTAAGAAGTGTCATTGTCATTCCTAGAAACATAAACTAATCTCGATAGAGTTTTATTTATGTTAGGATTAGATAGATGATATGAATTGTTTCAATGAAAGATAGATTAAATAATCATTTATTCAATTCTATAATATCTTTTACATAAAAAGTAATATCATTTGCTTGAATAAGTATGAAGAAAAATAAAACTTTCATCAACAATAGTTACAAAAAAACATAAACACAATTCTAGTTGAAATTATAAACCGCCTTATCAAAGAGCAGGTTTTAATCTAATTTTTTACAAAAAACAAATCCACTTAGGCACCCAAGAAGCCTCGATTTAGATTGGGCGAGAGGTAATTAAACCACCCCCTTACTCGTCGCTATAAGTTGATTCATCTCTCTTGTCGTGTTAAAGTTAGGATGATGATAAATGGCACCGTCAATCAATCTGTTTGCAGACTTCATGTGCTGAAGATACTTTTTAATCTAATTTTTTATAAGCTAGGCGATGCCCTCAAGACCAAATCCACTTAGGCACCCAAGAAGTCTCGATTTAGATTTGGCGAGAGGTAATTAAACCACCCCCTTACTCGTCGCTATAAGTTGATTCATCACTCTTGTCGTGTTAAAGTTAGGATGATGATAAATGGGACCGTCAATCAATCTGTTTGCAGGCTTCATGTGCTGAAGATACTGGGGATTTTACCTCCTGATCTACGGTTATACGACCTGGCCTACGACCAGTATCGCTACTACTTGTACCTCTTCGTACAAGTCGTGACATTCTTCATTGTTGGATCGGGTTATGTCAGCACATTTGTCTCTCATTCTTGATGAAAACGACGTGATATTTAGCGATTAAAATGCTCGTCGCTGGACTTCTCAACTTGGTTGGTTGGGGTGGAGGGGGGGGGGTGGATTTTTTTCTCCTTTGTTGTTTCTTACACTTCCTCTTCTTCTTATGTATCTTGTGTAAAGGGTGGCGAAAGAAAGAACAACCATCATATTCAGTTCTTTTGGTTTGGGGGCATAAAAGGTCTTGGAGGATGGAACGAAGGAGAGAAGGGTTTAATCATTTGGGGTAAATTTCCTATATAGGATTTCTTCTGAATATAGTGTTATAAAATCGCTGCTACGGATTGGGAAATCGCTGGAATCGACAAAACAAGAATACGAAAGCAAGAATCGAAAACACGACATACGATTTACGTGGTTCACTAACACTATGTGTGTTAACTACATCCACGGGCGAGAGAGAGCCAGTTTCACTATATCGAGGAGATTACAGATTACAGAGGAGTATGAGAAGTATTTATAGTACTTCTTCATGTGGGTCTAAACCTCATCCAATATGGCAAAGGAAACGGTTACAGACCAGGCCCAGAACCCGAACCCAAATAACAGCGAGACCCCCGACTAATCCAGCCGTAGCAGCTGATAGTCTGATTTAAGTTACATCAACATTATAGTATTAAAGGTTGAAAGAAATTAAAGGAGTACTTGGAAAAGAAATACCACTGAAAATACCAACTTTTAGCAAAAGTGTCATTTATATTACGTAAATCCAATAAATACAAAAATATTCCAACCTATTAGGTGTTTGCGTCATTTATGTTACATGAATTTTTGTTGACCGTTAAAGTTGACAATTGACCTAACAGAAATCAAAACATGTTTGACTCTTAATGACATGGCATCATCTATCATTCACCTAAGCGCCACATCATCTCTCCCTCCCTCCCTCCCTCTCTCCCAAGTCGACGGCGACAACGACCAGAAAAGCTTAGCTTCCCCACATTGAATTAACCCCCCCCCCTCCAGTTAACCCACCCAGGCCAATACCACTCCTCCCGCTCCTCATCCAGTTGCCCACCCCCCTATCTATCCTTCCTCCCTCCCTTAGTCAACGGCGCCAGCTACCGGAAGAAACTCTCACCTCCAACTAACCCCTCCCATCGAATTAACCCACGAGCCCGACGAGTTGTCCTAGACCCAAACTGTCGGGC
This sequence comes from Linum tenue, assembly GCA_946122785.1. Classification (NCBI taxonomy): domain Eukaryota; kingdom Viridiplantae; phylum Streptophyta; class Magnoliopsida; order Malpighiales; family Linaceae; genus Linum; species Linum tenue. The sequence goes on along the minus strand of CAMGYJ010000008.1, from coordinate 78,788,289 downwards.
GCCATGTAATCCCCACCATTCTCGCAGATTGGAGCTCCGCCACATTACCTCCGTTGGCAGAGGAGCGATTCAGATCTGCGATGATCTCGTGGGGAAGTATCGCTTCGGCTGCAATCTTGACTTCCCCCTGAGCAGCATCTTCCACTTGTTGAATCGCTTCCCATCCACCACCTCTACCTCCGCGTTTGACTTGAACTCGACAATTGAAGGGCGTATTCATCCATAGAGTAGAGGAATCGAACTCGGAAGGTGTAAGCTTTTGTAAAAAGACAAGTGAAATGGAGAGGAAAGCTCAGCTATGTATAGGGGTGTCAGTCGGTCGGTTTTGGTTTAACCGAAAACTGATTTTCCGATTATCGGTTAAACCGAGCTGTTCCTTATGCATGCCGACCACCGACCGACAAGGATGTCCCGGTTAGCCGAGCACCGACCAACCGGTTTTCGGTTTTGGTTCGGTTATCCGCAATTAACCGAGTTTATTGAGAGAGAAAAAAAACCAACCCCACCCACCGACCCACGTTCTCTGCTCTCTTGTCAGTTGTCACCAGCAATAAAAAATTTAAAAGAAAGAAGGAGAAGAACCACCCACCGACCCACGTTCTCTTCTTCCTCCCTTATCTTCTTCTTCTCTTTTCTGCTCTCCTCCCACACCACACCTTCCTTATCTTCTTCTTCTTCTTCTCTCCTCCCTTTTTCCCCAAGAAGGCAAGAATAATAAAAGCAAAACCAGCCTGCTCCTCTCCCCTCTCTGCCACTGCCCACTACTATCCTCCAAACCCCTTCTTCTTCCTCTCTCCTCTCTCTACCTCTATGAACGACGACGAGGAGCGGCGGCGGCGGCGATCGGCAGGAAGAGCAAGGCCAGAGATGGACGAATCGTTGCCTGAGGCAGAGGCGACGATGGTGGTGAAGTGGAAGAGCGGAGGCGACGAAGGTCGACGATCTGGTCTCAGAAGAGGAGGGCATTCTGGAGAGGAGAGGCGCGGCGCGTGGTGAATGGAAGGGAAGGGAAGGGAAGGTTTTTGATTTTGGGAATTAGGGTTTTTCTATAAGATTGGGTAAATGAGGAGTCAGGTTGGTTGGGGGAAATTGGATTTTCGGATGGAGGTCGGTTTGCTCTGGTTACTCAGGTAACCGCGGTTAACTCCATCTGGTTACTCGGCTAACTGCGGTCAATCCCTCCCCCTCCGAACACCGACCGACCCTTATTTCCCATCGGTTTTCGGTTAGCCGCTAACCGGCGATTTCGGTTGAAACGACCGGTTAGCCGCTAACCGACAACCGAACTGCCACCCCTAGCTGTGTACTGAGTCTCCAGTAGCTTTTATAGCTACGAAATCAATTAACAAACATAGTCCAGTTGTCCTTACATGATAGGGTATTAATTTAAACAAACAGTGCAAATTAACTGCTAACAAAATAAATGGAACGCTGTCGTTTTCTCTTCAACCAAACTCCTTCTTCTTCATCCAAACGTCGTCGTTCTTCAGTCCTCAGTCCATTAGGATTCGATGCTCTGCAACTCAACTCTGTCAGAAGGTACTCGTCTTGTTTATTCTCATCAATTAGTAGAGGGTTGGTGGGTTCTGTGATCAATTGTGGGTTGTGGGTCACAAAAAAACCCTCCCTCTCTCGATCCACCTTCGCCACTGCTCCGCTCCACCTTCGTCACCAATCGGCTGCTGGAGATTGATGTCGGCGGTCTGGAGAAGGAGAGAGAGGGATCGTGGGGAAGGCACTGATATTTGTCCATTTTTGTACTTTTTATTTTATTTTGTTTTGTTTTGTTTTGTTTTGTTTTGATTTTTATATTTATATTTATTTTTTATTAAAACTTTCCACGTCAGTTGCCATGTTACTGTATTTTCCGTTAACCACTAACAAAAAACTTAATGGTTGGTATACAATTATTATATCGAAAATTTCGTAATATAAATGACACTTTCGTTAAAAGTTGGTATTTCTAGTGGTATTAACCCAAAAAATTATTATATTTTTACGTACGAGAGGCAGTAATAGAAAGAAGAGGTAAATAAATTGACATATTTTGTCTTCTAAGTAGAGTAGAACGTGTGCCATTTTGAGTTGTTGCAATTGGTTTTGGGTCCATTATGCTTGGTTCTCTCGTGAAAAACAGGATTCTCTGCTATATGTATAGCAGACCCGTTATAACAAAACACAGAGATTGGCAAAGGCACTTCCACTGTCAACTCAGAGAGCAACCTCTTCAACCACTCCACTTCACATACCAGGTGTGCAAGCGCCCTGTATTCTGCTTCAGACGATGACATTGACACTGTGGTTTGCTTCTTAGTTTTCCAGGTGAGGAGTGATGAACCAAGGAAAGTGCAATACCCTGTGATTGAACGACGTGTATCTGGGCAGCTTGCCCAGTCGGAATCATTGAATCCTGTCAATTTTGCTTCTGCTCCATGCTTAAACATAATGCCTTGATCTGGTGCTGTTTTGAGATACCTTAGAACCCTGTAAGCTGCATGCATGTGTTCATTACAAGGATTCTTCTGGTACTGGCACAATTGCTGAACAGCAAACACTATGTCTGGCCTGGTTATGGTGAGGTAATGGAGTCTGCCTACCAATCTCCTGTAGGTTTCCCCATCTTCCATTGGTGTTCCCTTAGCACATAGTTTCACTTTAGGATCAACAGGTGTTTTGCATCCCTTAGCCTCTAGGTAACCTGTGTCTTTCAGCAAATCAACACAATACTTCCTTTGACAAATGCTCAAACCTTCCTCATTTCTACTCACTTCTAGACCAAGAAAGTACTTCAGTGGTCCAAGCAGTTTTATCTTGAATTCCTTGCTCAAAGCAATTTTGATTTGATCAAGGTCCTTCTGTGCATCACCTCCAATGATTATGTCATCTACATAAACTAGGAAGACTACAATTCTTCCATGTGTCCATTTGGTGAATAAGGAGTAGTCAGATGCTGACTGTGAGAAACCCAGTTTCAACAAGAAGCTGATTAGCTTAGCAAACCACTGTCTTGAGGCTTGTTTTAGTCCATAAAGGGACTTTTTAAGCCTGCAAGTCATCTTCTGATTTCCTACTGACTCCATCTTTAATCCCACAGGTATTTTCATGTAAACAACCTCTTCCCAATCACCATGTAAGAAGGCATTTGACACATCCAATTGCTCCATCTTCCAGTTCTTCATAATTGCAACTGCCAGAAAGGTCTTGACTGTATTTATCTTAGCAACTGGTGAGTATGTGTCAATGAAGTCTATGCCATACACTTGTGTGTAGCCTTTGGCTACTAACCTTGCCTTTTCCCTTTCCAAAGATCCATCTGACTTGAACTTGTATTTGAACACCCATTTGTTCCCTATTTCCTTCACATTTGGTGGCAAGGGTACCACATCCCATGTCTGATTCTCATCAAGGGCATACAGTTATGAATTTATTGCTCTATTCCATGCTTCTGATCTGATTGCTTCGTAATAGGACTTAGGCTCCTCGTGATTCACAACACTCAAGGCAAACATTCTGTCTGCAGGACTCAAACCATTCACATTTAAACAGATTGAATGCTTGCTGCAAACATTGGCCTCGCCATATGGTCCAAAGGAAATGGTGGGATCCAAATGGTAATCACTGTACTTGCTAGGCAGTTTAACAGCTCTCTTTGATTTTCCTTTGTCCTGCAGAAACTCAGTCTCATGATCAACTTCAGCTTGTTGGAGTAGTTCCTGATCATCAGATTCAAAGTAGACATAGTCATCATGAGCCTCTGGTGGTGAGTTGACTGGTGAACTGGTACCAGATTGCTCATGATGAACAGGCTCAGCATGATCCTCAGGCTGCCCCCTTCATCCGTGGATGAATGAAACTGAGGAGATAGTGGTGGGGAAGAAAGAGGAACATGTAATGCAGGAGCTGGAATAGGATCTGGATTTGGTGAGAACAAGAAATTGGGAGAAGAAGGAGAAGGGGACTGATCAATGGAATGGAAGGGAAAGATGTTTTCATAGAAAACCACATCTCTAGAGATATAGGTACTTCTGGTATGAATGTATAGAACTTTGTAACCTTTCACTCCAGCAGGAAAACCTAGAAACACACAATGTCTAGCCCTGGGAGCAAATTTAGTCCTCCCATGGTTAAGAGTGTTGGCATAGCACAGGCTGCCAAACACTCTGAGGTGTTTCAAGACAGGTGGTTCGGTGTGGAGGATCTCATAGGGGGATTTGTTTTGCAAAATGGGAGTGGGAAGTCTGTTAATGAGATGGACATCATGTAACACACAATCACTCCCGTATTCTAAAGGTAGACCAGACTGGAATTTCAGTGACCTGGCCACATTAAGGATGTGTTGGTGTTTCCTTTCCACTCTTCCATTTTGTTCTGGGGTTTCAACACAGGAAACCTGGTGTTCAATTCCTTCAGCAGCAAAGTATTCACATATTTCAAATTCTTTGCCCTAATCACTTCTTTATCTTAACAGTGGCATTGTATTGATTCTTAACTAAGTTGCAGAAGCCTTGAATGAGCCCTCTGACCTCACTCTTGTGTCTCACAAATAGACCCATACACTTCGAGAATAATCATCCACAACAGTCAAGAAATAACAATAACCATCATAAGAAACAACTGAAAGAGGTCCCCAAATACCATGTGCAATAAATGAAATTTCTCAGGTGCTGTGTTGGTGCTAATGGGAAATGGAAGTTTTTTCTGTTTGGAAAAGTGACAAACATCTCAGTGTGCTAACTTAGACTGAGTTACATTAGGAATAAGATTGTGAAACATGGATAATCTGTCATGACTAGGATGGCCTAATCTCCAATGCCAAAGGTGTATGTCTTGAGGCTGGAAATTGAAGATGGAGGCTGCTTGGTGGTGTACTGGTGTGAGAGATGGACTTGAAGAAATAATCAGTTGGTAAAGACCTCTAGACTCTTTTGCAAAACCAATCTTCTTCCTGCTTAGAAGGTCCTGAATAAAGCAATGATCAAATTGGAAGTGTAAGGACAAAGGCTGATCTTGAGTGAGTTTACTAACTGATATGAGATTGAAAAAAAAAACTAGGAACTAAGAGCACATCATAGAGAGTTAACCTTGTAGGTAAGACCACTGTACCAATACAGGTGACTATGACTTGTGTCCTATTTGGAAGAAAAACATAGGTTTCTGTGACTGGATGGTATGAAGTAAACATGGTTATGGAACATGCTATGTGGTCTGAAGCCCCTATGTCTAAGATCCATAAGCTGCTATCATTGGACTTAGCTACATGGGATGAGGAAATGATGTGTATACCTGAATGATTAGGGAAAGGTGGTGGATAGTAAGAAGCAGTGTACCAATACAGGTGACTATGACTTGTGTCCTATTTGGAAGAAAAACATAGGTTTCTGTGACTGGATGGTATGAAGTAAACATGGTTATGGAACATGCTATGTGGTCTGAAGCCCCTATGTCTAAGATCCATAAGCTGCTATCATTGGACTTAGCTACATGGGATGAGGAAATGATGTGTATACCTGAATGATTAGGGAAAGGTGGTGGATAGTAAGAAGCAGTGAAGGCTTGATGGTTCACAGAAGGTGAGGAAGGTGGTGAAGGTAGGGTATTAGCACCAACTTGCAGCAAAGATTTGAGTCGTGCCATTTCCTCAAGAGTAAAGGCAGATGGATTTTGGCTCATACCTTCTCTAGTTGTGTGACCTTCAGAGTGTGAGTCACTTACATTGTTTCCTCCTCCTTGGGCCACTAACCCTGCAAACCTGGGAGTACCAGAACTAGAACTAGAACTGGAGTAACCATCCTTCTGCTGCTGTTCTCCTTGTTTCTTCTTAAGCCACCAACAATCCTCAATGTTGTGATTGTTTCGTTTGCAATATCTGCAGTACTTTTTTCCCTGAGGATTGTCTGCATTTCCCTTGTTGTTAGAACCTGAAGCTGCTAATGCTAGTGTCTGATTCTTCTTTCCTCCTGAAACTGCATCAGCCTTGAGCTTCTGTTCATGTTGTAAAAGGTCATCAACTGCCTCAGAAACACTAGATAGTGGCTTCTGCATTAACAGGTGTGTCTTGATAACTTCAAATTCTGGGTTGATTCCTCGAAGAAACTTGATCAAGTAGTCTGTCTCCTGTTTCAGGACAAAGGCCTCAACTGCTGCACATGGTACATTTGAACCAGGAGCACAAACATAGGGCACTATTGGGCAAAACTCTGTATACTCATCCCAGATTCCTTTGATTGCTGTATAATACTGATTGATGGTTCTGGTACCTTGTTTAGAGGCCAGAAGCTCACCTTCCAAGTTTGCAATCCTCATAGCATTTGGTTGTCCAAAACGCCTCTTCAACTCTTCCCAAAGAGTTTTACAGTTGTTATGATTCAAGACTGCACGTCTCTGCTCCTTAGTCATGGAGTTTTGTATCCATCACAGGACTACTGTGTTACAAGCATCCCATATACCGAACAGATCTGACCCAGAAGCAAGTATTGGGATAGATCCATCCAGAAATCCAAGTTTGTTCTTAGTTTTTAATACTACTTGAATAGATCTTGCCCACATGGTGTAATTGGTTCCATCAAATGGTTCTGCAACCAGTGATTGTGTCATGTTCTCATTAGGGTTCAAGTAGTAGGGATTACCAAATGTGATGGTCTCTGTAGTAGGTTGTTGCTGCTGTCCAAAGGATCCAAACTAGAAACTCCCATTGTTGATGTCTCCTGTTGTTCCACTTACTCCACTGGGGGATCGTTGGTTCCCACCTGGTGGCGACGTGCTTTGTTCGCCAGACATTCTTCAAGACGCAGTCGAAACCCTAGGTTTCGCTTTGCTCTGATACCATGTAAACTTTTGTAAAAAGACAAGTGAAATGGAGAGGAAAGCTCAGCTGTGTACTGAGTCTCCAGTAGCTTTTATAGCTACGAAATCGATTAACAAACATAGTCCAGTTGTCCTTACATGATAGGGTATTAATTTAAACAAAAAGTGCAAATTAACGGCTAACAAAATAAATGGAACGCTGTCGTTTTATCTTCAACCAAGCTCCTTCTTCTTCATCCAAACGTCGACGTTCTTCAGTCCTCAGTCCATTAGGATTCGATGCTCTGCAACTCAACTCTGTCAGAAGGTACTCGTCTTGTTTATTCTCATCAATTAGTAGAGGGTTGGTGGGTTCTGTGATCAATTGTGGGTTGTGGGTCACAAAAAAACCCTCCCTCTCTCGATCCACCTTCGCCACTGCTCCGCTCCACCTTCGTCACCAATCGGCTGCTGGAGATTGATGTCGGCGGTCTGGAGAAGGAGAGAGAGGGATCGTGGGGAAGGCACTGATATTTGTCCATTTTTGTACTTTTTATTTTATTTTATTTTGTTTTGTTTTGTTTCGTTTTGATTTTTATATTTATTTTTATTTTTTATTAAAACTTTCCACGTCAGTTGCCATGTTACTGTATTTTCCGTTAACCACTAACAAAAAACTTAATGGTTGGTATACAATTATCATATCAAAAATTTCGTAATATAAATGACACTTTCGTTAAAAGTTGGTATTTCTAGTGGTATTAACCCAAAAAATTATTATATTTTTACGTACGAGAGGCGGTAATAGAAAGAAGAGGTAAATAAATTGACATATTTTGTCTTCTAAGTAGAGTAGAACGTGTGCCATTTTGAGTTGTTGCAATTGGTTTTGGGTCCATTATATTTTTTTTCCTTATAGCTACCGGTGTTGAGATTTGAAGCTTTGAGTTGGAAGTAATAAATCAAAAAATCAATCCTTAGTGGTTTGCATCAGATATTTGTTGAGTTGATTCGTGGAATCATTTGGTGCTAAATTTATCGTTTGCGAAAATATTGATATTAATTAAGGATGCACAGTTTTCACTCGCATGACCACTCCACTAATTTGTAGTTTTGCATCAAATTTTAACTGCTAGTCATTTAAGGTTAGAAATTTCTATGCATAAGAACTAATCTTACTAGAGTAGGGTCCGGTCCGTTGGCCGGAAAAGTTTTTTTTAACGTTATTATACCGACGATATGATCAAAAAAAATCTACCAAATCTCGAGTTGATATATGATTTTTTTATATGAAATAGTTAAACCATAAAATACCTCAATTTTTTAGCATTTTGTATCTCTACGTTAAGGCCGCTATAAAAGTTATATAACATCAGTAGATCACCAACATAATGAAATGAGTTGAAAATTATAAAAAAAATATTTTATTTATTATTTATTAATTACCACGTCACCCAGTTAACGGTCAATTTTGAGAGTTGACTGCCACGTCAGACAAAGTTAACGGAATTGGACGGAGAGTGACCAAATTTGAAACGTTTCACAAATCTTAGTGATCACGAATGAAATTAAATATTTTTAGTGACCAAACCTGAACGTTTTTAGTAAACCCAATGAACAACCTTGTAAAACACTATAATCACCTCTCTCTCCTCTCTCTAGTTTAGTCTCTATTTTCCAGTAGGGGAGCCGCCGGTCACCAAAACCTTCGGATTCACCTTTTGGTGACCTTCGGCAAGCCGGCAACCATTCCCCCTGTCCTTTTATTTATGTTGGCGGCTTGCTCGGTTTGGATGGTGATCGCCATCGCTCGCTCGATGGTTTATTTTGTTCGATCGGCGTCTTCTGTTTGTCTGTGACTTTGTTGGGACTGGTTTTCTTCTCTTGTTTGTGGATTTTTTTTGTTGGTTGGGGGTTTGGTGGTGGTGGTTTCATCCAGCGACGACGTTGACACTGTAGGATTCTCATCGCAGCTGCTAATTTTGTTGGAGATGGTTGGTGTGGGGCTGTGGGCGTTTGTTTAGGGTTTGGTGGTTGTGGGTTTTGTGGCCTTGGGGTGTGTTTTGGGGAAAAAATTCCAAAGTACACTAGTTATTAAAAAAAATTCCCAAAATACATAAGTTATAAAAAATTTTCCAAAAGTACACATGTTTGAGCATCACCGTTTTTGACAAACGCAGTGAAGTGTATCACCGCGTTTGACAAAAACGGTGAACATTTCACCATTTAAAAAAAAAACGGTGAAGTATTCACCGTCTTAGTTTAAAACGGTGAAGGCATCACCGTTTTAAACAGAAACGGTGAATGCATCACCGTTTTAATAAAAAACGGTGAAACTTAAACCGTTTTAATGATCCACGGTCAAGCGACGCGGATTGCTGACGTGGACCAACGCGGGGTATTCACCGCGTTAGACAAACACGGTGAATACCCCGTGTTTGTTTACGTCAGCGATCCGCGCCGATGTGCTTTCTCCGTGGCCGTTAGATGCGATGAGGCGCGGATCGTGGTTTTCTTCCCACGATCCGACGCCTCACAGCACGCCACGTCGACTCGGGAGAAATCGTTTTTGGGAAATGCGATTGCTCCCCAAATAACTGCTGCGCAGTTTCTCCCCCCCCCCCCCCCCCCCCCCTTCCCCCAACTATAAATACCCCTTCCCCTCCAACTTACAACTCACCCCACAACCATTTCATTTTTTTCTCCCTCCATTTATCCGCTCTAGTCTCGTTCTAAGTATGCTCTGTGGTTGCGGCTAAGTCCGATCTTCCACATCAGAAAGAATTACTAGACTTTGACCCTAAAGCCCCCGTCCCGCTAAGTTCCCGTCCCTTACAAACCTAAACCCGTCGAACCTCTGTCCGGCTTCCGCCAAAAAATGGACGAAGAGGCTCTTCGTGTAGGTTTTTGGTTTATGATTTTTTTTAATCGAAACAATTTGATTTTGTGTTTTTTTTATCAAAACAATCTCTGATTTCATTACTTTTTTATAGATGGGTGCCGAGATATACGATCCTCGATTGTATATCCATTATGGCCCAAGGGATGCGAGTCTCTTAACCGATCAAGAAGCTCATCGCTCCCGTGCTATTTGGGATAACAATCCGGTAATTTGATGAGTATTCTTGCTTTATTTTATTATTTTCTAAGGTTTTATTTTGCTTTACTTAATCTAATAAATTGATATTTTCCCTATTTTTTTAGGAATCTCTTGTTCCCGTGGTTCATAAAGGGACCAATAACTTGCCCGCTTGGCATCCAAGGTTGGAGCCCTATATAGCGAGGACCGGTTTGGGAATGTTGCGCCATTTCTTGCGGATCGAAATCGACAACGATCTGCTTACGGCAATGGCGGAACGATGGCGTCCCGAAACCCATACGTTCCACCTTCCGGAGGGGGAAATGACGATCACCCTCAAAGACGTGGCGATCCTCACCGGGATGCCTATTTATGGGGATGCCATCATTGGTCCCACGACCTAACCCGAAGGATGTTGGGGGCCGCTCATACGTGATCGTTTGGGCTTTGACATGCCGACCACCACTCCAATTCAAGGACGGGGGCATCCGCCGTTGAATGCGGGCCAAGTGTCGGTTCCGTGGCTGGTATCTCACATCCAGCAAGAGGTGGAAATCAATGACGAGACACCGGAAGAACAAGTCGAGCGCTACGCCCGCATCTACCTCGTCGGTTTGGTGGGTGGATTTTTGTTCCCTGACAAGTCCAACCGGTGGATTCAAGGCATATGGTTGGATATGCTCACAGGTGACTGGGATGCAATCGGGCAAAAGAGTTGGGGATCGGGCGTGCTAGCGGGCGTATACCGGGAGCTGTGCACTTGCTCGAAGGTTGGAGCAAAGCAAGCTGGTGCTGCGATGTTCATCCTACAACTGTGGGTATGGGAGCATCTTCCAATGTTCGCACCTCTCGACCCACGTCCATACCGGTATGCAGAACCCAAAACCGTCAATGCGTGGTTTAAAAGCCCAAAAAAGACGATGGAACATCAGCTTCTCCTGTACTCGAACTTGATCCTCAGTGTATACATTGTTGTATACTGGGACGAAAACAGTCCCAGGATTGGACTCCTCCATTGCTCCCATAAGTCTAGGGAGTAAAGCATACGAATCCTCCCAATCACCATACACCTCAGCCATGGCTTTCTGCTTTCCATGCCATGCTTTTTTGTACCTTATCGTGTAAGAATGTCGATCCTTCACCTCTGCCATGATAGCTTTCACCTTGATATCTGGTTGTGGTTCTATAAGGTGCTTAATAGTTCTCCCAACTTTCTTTGCTTTTAGTTGCCTGTGATCTTGGGAAAGTATAGACGAGGAGCATGTGTGGATCGTCTCAGCTTTGCGAATCACCCAAGCACCCTTTCTCTTCATATTTGCAGCCCGCAGTTGTCACGTACAACCCTCTGCATCATGCTTGCATATGACATGTAGTTGTTTACTGTCAGAATATTTTACCTTACACTCGAAATTGCGCCTCAACGCCTCTTCTGTAAAAGCATCCTGCACAGCGTCTTTCGATGTGCACGCCATACCCACCTCCAAATTGGCTGTCGGATTATACACTGGCATAGGGACAAAGTCGGGGGGATCATTCTGACTATGTAAAAATTGAGTTGGAACCTGTGTGTAATATGGCGTGGGTGCCTCACGAAATGCCACCTCATCCTCGTTATCATCAGTATCTTCCTCCTCCTCGCTCACTGATCTCAAATCTTCCTCAGTATCCTCGTCGCTCGACTCGAATGGATAGCTCGGGCTAGAAGGATCAACATGACCACGATCACCAACATCGTCTTCTCGCTCATGTTAAGTACGCCCTGATCGAATGGTATTCTCGATTTCAGACCACTCTGGCTCCCAAGCAGGCCATTGAACACCATCGGCCTCAACAAATGGGGCTGGTTGATCAGGTTGCGAGTATTCTTCCGATGGCACCCATCCTGCACTACTACCTCCACCGTAGTTGATTGAACCACCACCCTCTCCGTAACCTCCTGTATAACCACCGCATTCGTAGTTGCTCGAACTACCACCCCATCCGTACCCTCCTGCAAAACCATCATCATGAGAATAATGGTGAGAATGAGATTCACCGACCGCCTCGGTCTCAACATACACCTCTGCAAGCCGGACTTGGTTATCGCTTAGGAACTGTAACATCATCGTAACCGCGTCATCATCGTTTATGACAACTTCTTGGAACACGACCCCGCCAGCACTCATGTCTGGATACCGGTAAGTAATTTTGCCAAGTCTCGTCTGTCCGCTCGTACAAACCCTGTCTGCACAAATATCACAAAGTTCTTGAAAATTGAATCGGGAGTCAATTTTCAGCATAATGGATTCGCCGTCCTCATAATCAATGCCTATGTCAGAGTTTGTCACCCTTCCATTCCACCGAATAGTAAGATGAAACTTCTTGAATTTACCCATATCTACAATTTACAATAAGTATCTATTAGCTTAAAGACAGTAAAATTCACCAAAATCATATTGTACAACTAATATTATCCATCTCATAACTAACGAACATAAATTCAACTAACTAACAACAACATAATACGAAAATTAAATCATACTATAACTACTAAAAACATCATTAGACTATAATACGAAAAGTTTCAACATACCAAAAAATTCCTGTTCTGTGTATTATGCTCGGTTTTGGTTGCTGAAATTTGAAGAAAGGGGAGTGGTTATGTTCTTAGTCTTACAACTGCTGGTGGTGTGGTATTTATAACCAAATCGGCCAACTATTCACCATTTTTGTCGAAAACGGTGAACACCATCACCGCGTTTGTCTCAAACGGTGAATAGTTGGCAGATGTGACCTAATTTTGACCTACCAGGGGTGGGAAACGTGGGAAAAGATCACTGCGTTAACCTACAACGGTGAATGTATTCACCGTTCTAATCAAACGCGGTGAATACATCACCGTTTTAGATGAACGCGGTGAATACGTCACCGTCTTTGTCAAACGCGGTGATATCCTTCACTGCGTTTGTCAAAAATGGTGAATGCCAAACATGTGTACTTTGGGAAAAATTTTTTAACTTATGTATTTTGGGAATTTTTTTAAGAACGTGTGTACAGTGGGATTTTTTTATGTGTTTTGGGCTTTCTTTCTTTTTTTATTTTTTTTTATTTTTGGGGCTTGTTCGGCTGTGTGTGGGTTTGGGCCTTTGGGGCTTTTTTTTGATCTTGTTCGTTTTGGCTGTTTTTGTTTGGCTGTCCATTTTCATGGGCAGGAGTTCTTGAGTATAATTTTGACCATTGGCCCCCTGCATTAGAAACAATAAATGAATATATAGATGGTCAGATTCATAACTAGTGGAATATGTTTTCATAGGTTCAAGTAGAATAACAGAATTAGTTTGAGCCTTTGAGGTGCACTTTTTTACTCCGTACATAATAACACTTTGAGGGAATTCAAATTATTATTAGTATTATAATTCCGAGCGGTACAGGAAGAGACGATTCCAATTGATCCCGCAACCTCATCGATGCAAGTAGAGGTGGCAAATGGATTGATCCATGGATTGGTGGATCAATGGATCAAATGAATTGGTGGATTCATGGATTGGATCAAGTGGATTGGTGGATTATCCATGAATCCAAATGACATCCTCAACCAAGGACTAATATATAAAATGTGAAAAGTTTAGGTACTAAAATGTCATGATGAAAAATTTAAGGTATCAAAATGTAATTTCCCAATGATATTTTCCATATAAAAAATAAATTTTGGGTACCAAAATATAAAATATAAAAAGTATAGGTACCAAACCGTAATTTGCCATTTGAATCCATGGATCAATCCATGAATCCACCAATCCAATTGGATTTGGATCAAATGGATTGGATTTAAATGGATTGGATGAAGTGGATATTTTTAATGGGTTGGTGGATTGGATTGAGAATTGCCACCTCTAGACGCAAGTAATTCTTCATAGGGTTGCATGTTCAATTCAGTGACAGTAGGGCTGAAAATGGGTCTGACCCGGCCCTGACCCTGTCTGACCCGCTTCTGAAGGGTCACGATGTATAACTGACCCGTCCCAACCCTGTTTCTTTTATGACCCTGTCTGACCCTTTAGAGTCGGGGCGGGTCAGTGGGACGACCCTAATAAATACACTACTTTTCTAAAAATTATAATTTGGTACCCGAACTTATTCTTCTTACATTTTAGTAGCTAAATTTTATTTTTTTACAAATAAGCTCCAAAAATTTGATGAAAAATTACATGTTGGTGCCCAAATTTTTTTCTTTTTACAATTTAGTACATTAACTTTTGAAATTTTACAAATAGGTCCAACATGTTTGTATGATGCTAAGGGTCATAGGGTCAAAAAGTGACCCGACCCTAAATTGACCCGACCCTACCTGACCCGATCCAAGCCGACCGACCCGATCCATGCCCCCCCCCCCCCCCTAAGATTATAAAATACATGTAAATTGCATGTAGACTACATCTAGAAGATAGTCCAAGTGGTTGGTATGCTAGCCTAATTTCCTTTGCTTGTGGGAAGTCAGCTGTTCGATCCACGTACCTGTCCTATTTTTATTGAATCCTACTATCTACAGCTAAGGTTAAGTGATTAGTTTGCTGCTCTGTGGGTTGTCGCCGCCGAGAAGAAAGTGGTTTGATTTAACCCACACAATCACTTTTGGTTTGTTAATACTTAATATTTGCTTCTTACTTTGATTAAATGTTTGTTTGACATATATAAGCATACATTTTTTATTGGTACATCCAAAATAACATTACTTAATGAAATATTAATTTCATTTCTTTGTTACATAAATATATTAGTGATTTGTACTTTAAGAGTTAAAAAAATTACATATTTTTTTATAGTTCAAATATTCATTCAAATAATTCATTAACAGACCGTTTGGAACCAAATGAATCTAAAATTCATTTCGTTTTAAAATGAATTCCTGTGTAGAATTCATTGTCAAATGAATTCATGTGTTTGGTATATGCTATTAGCGTTACAATCAAATTCTTGTCGACGTTCCTCATACTGCATGAATTGGCGCCAAATAATATATGTAGAAGCAATTTTGTTAATAAATGAGAATGATTATGTCCTTTTATCATAATTGGTAAATACTTGTGAAATTCATTTGAAAATTTCATCTCAATTCCTCGGAATTGCTATAACTAGTTCCAATTCCATAGAATTCAAAATTTAGAATTGAAAATGAACTCTTTTAAATACCAAACACAAAAAGATTTCATTTCAATATGAATTCCTAAAAACTTATGAATTCATTTATACCAAACGATATATAAATAAAATTCCGTCAAGTTGGTTATTTGTAGCGTTTGTCAAGAATTTATGGACATAATTGTTCTTATTATGTCATCGAAAAAAAAATGGCCCCCCCTAACTTCAAATCCTGGCTCCGTCCCTGCTAATTACGCTCTAATTTTTTAAATTTATCGCCTTAATTTAAGTAAGTTGACGTTTGCCCCTCACAAAATTCGCAATCAATAACCTAATTTCCAAAAAAAAACCCGCCCTAATCCGCGCTCTGTTCAGCAATCAGCCGCTCCTGTCGCGGCCGTTCGCCTTGGGATTCTTCCCCCGTCGCCGCCGTTCGCCTGGAATCCTCGTTCGTCGCCGCCGCATCTGCCCATTGCTCCCACTTCGCCCTCCTTCCTCCTCAACCGCGAAGAACCAAATCGTGACAACCTGTCTTCTTCCTCCTCCTTCCTCGACCACGAAGAACCTCGGCGCGGCGGTTCCTTCTTCCTCCTTCGAAAAACATCGATGGACAGACGATTGAACCCGGCGATAGCAGCGCCGTCTGGCGGGGCGGGATTCGATTCTCTCTTATGCGTCCTCAATTGGTGGAGCGGCAGGCCTGGCAACTGAGACGGGGCGGAGCGAGTAGCAGAGCAGCCACGCTAGATGCCGCCGTCAACCGAGTAGCAGAGTAGTCGCGCGAAGTTGGCGAAGGTTTCCGTCAACCTAGTAGCAGAGCAGCCGCGCGAATCGTCAGCCGTCGGTGAATTTCAAGAGCCGGATTTTCCTTTCTAGGTGGTGGGGTAATATTGTCTGTTTGGTTTATTTAGGGCGAAAATTTTAAAAAGCTAGGGCGTTAAATAGGAATTCAGTTTAAGACCCCAAAATTAGTCATTTATTTCACTTGATTACCATGGAAACTAGAGTGCAACAGTGACATATGTGTATAAAAATTACATATAATGTAGGGGGAAAAATAAACAACAATATATTATTATAATGCTAAATCTTCAACAATCACTACTTCTTTTCACTCATCAGTAAGTGTGCTGCTAGCCTTTAGGTTCTATCCAACCACAAATGTGCACTTCACTAGTAGGTAGGAAGTCTTCCATCACATCATCGTAGTCGAACGTGTGATACTTATGCGTATCCAGCGAATAGAACACAATGCTTCCTTTGGCAGAAAGTCGAGAAAAGTATATTTTGTTTTCCATTCCTGGAATTTTTGCCATAGTCGAGAAACATGATGTGTTACTCAGAAACACCATGTTTGATCCCAAGCTGTTGACTCTCCACCAACCCTTCTTCTGTCGATCGAACCTGTAAACTAAAATTGACTTGCCGAGATCACCCACTAGTATAGACATGATTTCACCTTCACATTCCACTAGATACTCCCTCTTAAATTTAAGGTCCTCGTTAGGATCCACGACGTGATGAGATAGGAGCTTCCATGGGTACACGTCGCGTTCCCATTCGTATAGTCCCTCGACGCCACGACGACAGTTGAAAACACCTAGTTTTCTCTTCTTATCCAGGAAATAGAACTTATCGTCCAGAAAAGCTGGGGTGTTGTGGTCGCTAGGTTCAAAATTCGCCTCCGCGTCCTCCAAGTAATGCCACTGTCCCTCATTCAATTTCAAGAAATAGAACCATATGCCACCATAGTCTTTCATACTTCGCGCTACTCCCATAATGGAACAATGTGGAGACGTAGGTGCGGCCGAGACCCCAATGCTTATAGGGGAAGGAGGGTATATCATCTCAGGAACACTCCAAACTTCCTCTGTAAAAGGATTCCAAAATGTAAACAAAAACACTGGTTGAGGCAATGGATTCACAGCGGGTTCGAAGATGTCATGCTCCATGCACGTCAGCAACCAACGCTCTTTGGAGAAGACAATACAAGTAGTTGAATTTGACGATGGAGATTTGGGAAGCAGTTGTCGTGGATTGGTGAATGTGTTTCTACATCTCAAGTCGTGGAGATGGAGGCTTGTCGTGTGGTGCTGAAAGAAGAAGAACCATGGATATGTCGAGGGAGACTGGAGTGCTAGGCCGTCCAAGGTAGTCATCAACGGTGCTATCAATCTCAATGTCTTACAAGAACTGTGCAAGTTCCTGTAATCACCCACCACAGTCAAACGTCTGGTTATATTGTGAAGCATGTCTAGAGGAAGGTCCAGTATCGATACGGTCTTGGATGACGACGATGCAACTCTGCCTTCCTTCTCTTGATACTCAATTGCTTGATGTGCCCGTGTGACACCATTCTCGATAGCAGCTGAGCTACAATGGCGACTAGTACTAGTAGTTTGGCCGCGATCGTAGCTAAGGAAGAAGATGGAGGATCGGCCAGAGTCATCGTGGAGGTCTGCTTCAGGAGGGGCGAGCATGAAATATGAGGATTGCCCTGTTTCGACATCAAAAGCAATGGTTCGATAATGATCGCGAAGGAAGTAAACACAATTGGGTTTTGGTCCTTTGTGGCCTGACGGGGGGATGCAGGAGAAACAGTTGTTGGGGTAACAGAAGAAGATGGCTCGTCCTTCCAAGCTCTTAACTTGAACCCATGAATAATAAGTAGACGATGGCGACGAGGACCTGGACTTGTGCAATTTGAAAACTTGTAAGAATTCGAGGTCACTGTCACTACCCCTCAACTCGCAAAACAGTAACTGAAGTAGTTCCCCACCTGACTCAACCAAGCGGCGTTGGAACCTGTTGCTGTTTGGTAGAGATTGTGGCCCATTGTCTAATACCAAACTTGCCACCAGCTTCTGTTGGCTTGTTAAATCTTTCTGAATACCAAATAAGTGTCCATCCACTGTAATCGCATATACTGTCTTATCTTGGCAAACTGTGAGGAACAAAAAGTATTTCACGTCACGAAACCTCTGTACAGCCCAACCCTTTGCAGCAGCTGCTGGTTTGCAATGCTCGAGCAGTGGAATTCCGCGGCGAGCAACTATAACTCTGCAGTCGGGGTGCGTTGGAGGATGCGTCATTATGATGGAGCACCAGTCGACAGTGTTCAACTTGGGTAGTTTGATGGACTCCATAGTGGCAGGATTGAACAAACTCAAGCATGTTGAGTTATCGGGAGGCCCAACTTGGAAGCCAGAGATTAACCACCCGAAAGGGGAGTGCCCAAGGACCGAGGAGTATTTAGGAAGCACAGCTGCAGGGAGGCAATGCTGTGGGAATTGCGTCGCCGTTGAAAACAAAGTTAGGTTCTTTTTGTGCACACTGACCACCCATGGAACATCTCTTGCAGACACTGGAAATTTCCCTGATAATGACGACGACGACTTCGACTTCTTCGATGACATGGTTGATCGATCGAGATGGAGCTAGCAAGCAAGGAACGAAGGAACCGATAATAATTTCTGAAGAGAAGGCAAGGTTTATATAGGAGATTTGCTTCCCGTTTCCCACTCTGATAGGGAAATAAAAGGCCTCTCTGATTCCGGAAGGATAGCCGTCAAAGCTGTTTTTTTTTTCTTTCTTTTTCCGGGTGTTCTTTCCGCAGTTGGGTCGAAGAAGAAGTTGAGGCTTCTCTTCTTTCTCTCGGATCTGGATTCGTCGATTGACCGGAACATGGGCCACGCAATCCAGGGACACCTATAACTCCCAATAAGAGACACATGCTGCCTTATTTTCTGGATGATTAACTCCCGAGTCCCGACTACAGGGCGCTAACTCGCGGCCTGTCCCCGTTGCTGCAACTTCACTTGCGGTGGCGCGTGTTCCGCGGCCGTGAGCACCCGGCGCAGTGGCACGAGAGGATTGGCCGGCCTTCTCTCCCCCGGCCGCCTGGTCCTCTCGTCTGGTTCCGCGCTGTCTCCCTAGGTTTTCTCATTTCCAATGTTTGATTGTTTTGCCTATTTCACAATTTGAAATGGAAGCCTAATTATGTGAGTATCCGTGAAATTTCTCAGGCGAAGGAATGGCTGGCCTGAGTTTAATATTCTGATGACAACAACGACGATGTCCTCTTAGTAAGATTCTAATAATTCCGGGATTTATCGATCGTTAAATTGTTTGACTGTGGCGGTGAGGATTTCATTCATTTTTTTTTTTCTTGCTGCAGTAAGGTACTCGAGAATGATCTTCCGAGTTGCGCTCTACACCAGGTTCGTTCGTCGTCGCTACTTGATTCATCAGTAGTTGAGTAGTGAACGTTTCTGCAGTTATGAATTGTTCATTTGCGCTGTGAAATGGGTAGTAATTGTATCCATTTTCCGATCGAACCAGTTTTGTCCTGTGGATACCCCTGCCGCCATTGATGCTTTCGTGTGCTACTGGAAGCCAAGTGCAGTTATCTTATTGGAGAGTGAGATGTGGCCGAATCTGATTATGATTTCTTCTGCTAAGGGTGTAAGTTACGAGTTATCCATCCATCCATGTGCATTATAAGCCATGGTTCTTCCCTGTGAATTATGATATAGTAATTGTTTCACCTATGCAAGTATTCGATCTTTGAATAGGTAGTATAGTGGGATTGTGAATTAGGCTTTGCTTGGACTTTGGAGGAGTTTAAATGAGAGATTAAGAGGGGAAAATTGATAAACAAAAGCTATTCCTCGTTCTCGTTCCTTAGAGGATAGCTTCTTTGGTGGGGTTATGCAATATGCTTGATTATATGCCTTGTGGAGTGACTTATCGCCATTGAATGATGTTGCAGATTCTGCTTACATTATTGAATGCTCGGATGTCTTTGAAGTCCTTCAAATTTTGGTCAGGATTGGCGCTTCCCTTGATATCGTTAATGCTATCCAAGTTTGTTTTGATTGTCCCACTAAATGACTTATCGCCATTGAATGATGTTGCAGATTCCACTTACATTATTGAATGCTCGGATGTCTGTGAAGTCCTTCAAATTTTGGTCAGGATTGGCGCTTTCCTTGATATCGTTAATGCTATCCAAGTTTGATTTGATTGTCCCACTGGTACATTCTCGGGTTATTGTGTCTTCTTTTCTCTCATTGTTGTTGTGGTGTGCTTGATGCTGATAGTGTTCTTTTTTCTAGAGTACCACTCAGGCAATACGCTTCCAGCTTCTGCAAGCTCCACCTTCAATCATAAATTTTGCTGGTGATTTGAAATACGGTATGTTTATCACACTTATCATCTAGTAAAGTGGTATTCCTCTAAAAATGAAAATTGATGTGGTATGTTTACTATTTTGTGTTTGGTCAATCGTCACACTTCACACATCTTGGTTGTTGCGAGGCATAAGTATAGATTTTGCCCATGGCTGAGAACTAGGTATCTGAATTTGCCTTGGTTGTAGTTTCTCTACACTCTCTTCTTATCACATTTTTGGGCGTTCCTAAGTTAGAGTGAGGTGTATATACTTTACACCGTGATAGAAAGGTGATGATATATCTATTTCAGTGGTAGAACCTGACATGACCAAGAGGAATATAGCAAGCACTGAAGATTTGAAGGACGAGCTCTCTGATAGGCATGTATGGATTGCTGCATCAGTTCATAGAGGTGAAGAACAAGGTGTGTTCCAGTTGCACTGGTTTCTTACTTGGTCTATCTATGCGTCATGTCAATACTATATTATTTAGATTAATCTTACAACTTGATGGTGCATGGTATAGAATATTTCCATTACAAAATGTCAAAATTTTAATTTGCTTTTGTTTGTATTGGTTGTCAGGTTTCCTGAGTTATTGTTGCTTTCTAAGCACTCATGACTGTCATCTTTTCAGTAATGTTAGCAGTTCGCAGATCGTTGGCCCGAAGGTACCCTGACTTGGTGACTATTATTGTCCCTCGCCACCTGCAGCTTGCGCACCATATTGTTGAAGTATGAATTTCAGTTCTAGCTCCATCTTTCTTCGCCTCAGCTAGTTGTTTCCAGTCTAAACTATACTTATGAGTTTGCGTGTTTGAGTGGTTACTTTATGGAAGCATAAACTTTAGGCATTTCTCGTTTAATGTTTTGTTTTGTTTAAAAATGTGCAGGAATTGCAGTAAGATGGACTTCATGTAGCCTTGAGGTCTCGAAAGGAAAAGATCACGGCCATAGGACAAGTGTACGTGGTCTACACTTTAGGTTTGCTTCTAAACTCTCCCAAGTTCCATTAGTTGATGGCCATGCATAACAAACCTGTTGCATGATGTTAGTAAATCCTTAACTCAAACTTGTTCAATAGGTGAATTAAGGCGTCTATATAGCCTAACTCCAATAGCTGTAGTTGGCGGTTCCTTCTGTCCTAGTTTTGCTGGCCATAACATATCTGAAGCTGCCGCAGCTGGCTGTGCTGTTTTAACTGGCCATTGTTCTTCTCTCTCTATCTCTGTCGACCCCTGCCTTTCATGCTATATATAAACTAATGTTTTTTAAAGCGCTTCACTGCTTCTTTAGCTTTCAGGTTTTCATGCCAGACATTTCTTACACATGATAAATGAAATGCAAAGACTGGATTCTCTTTCAGTTATGCAGGTTTTCGATGCCCCTTTCACTTCTCTGGTTCATTCATAGCCTTCTGACTGCTACCATTTTTAGCTCTTTAATTGACTGTTTTGTTCTGTATCACTTCTTCAGGTGTCTGGAAAGGAAGAACTTAAAGAAGCGCTCTTTCATCTCTTCAATGACACAAACTTGCTCAAAGCACGACGCATGGCTTCGAAACAAACGTTTCATACCCTTTCCTCGCCCTGCTCTCTTCTACACACTGCTGTTGATCTAGTCCAAGTTAGATAAAGAGATCTAGTCATGCCCCACATTTGCAGCCCAAAAAGTACTTAAAGTAAATGCCTTGGTGACACGCCAAAACACAACACCAAACTGCGACCAAGTGAAATCGCAGTCCGGGAATGCAGTAACAGGCAAGTTATATTATCAACCCGGGGTCTAGATCTACTGCTTACTCCGTGATTCTCTATTATCTAGCAAACTAGTTCGAGTGATTGTTGTTAAAAGCAAAAGCAGTAAGAAAGCAGTAAATTGTTCGGTTTTCAAAGTCAGGAAAGAGTCACTCGGGATTGAGTCCCCCTAGGACACAAGAGTTTTTTCTTTCATAAATATCCAGCTTTTCAACTGCGGTAGACTGTCTTTTTGAATCTGTGCTCCTCGCAACATGATTTATTAATGTTATTCACCGATGTAACTCATGATAGTTGTGTTTGTTGATATGTAAAGGCCCTAGCCCCTTGATTAGGTCCAATGGTAATTCCCTGTGTTGATTCACTGTTGATTAGACTGCGGAAGTCCCGACAGTAGGTTGGAATCTCTTAAGCTGACCAAGCCCTCTCAGTCTAACTACCCGGCAGACGACTAGTCTTCAACGGGATAGAAAGCTGAGGCTATGAACACAGAACTCCACTACTGGAATTGAACTCCAGTACAAAGCAGTAAACTGGCTAACTCTCGTATAGCCAACCTCCTACTATTGAATGAAGATGCTCTAATAAACTAATCAGATTCTATCTATCTCAAGTTGCAGCAGAAATCGAGAAAAGCTGATCAGACTCCAATCAACTCAATAAACATGCATCATTCGATTAAAATCAAACAGTAATATCATCCCAAGTCATTACAATCAAATCCCTGACACAAGGAACTAGGGTTCTTCATACCCAAGTGAGAGAAGGGTTCTACTCCATAGAGAGAAGAGAAAACAGTAATCGAAGTAGTCATACTCATAATGATGAGGAAAATCTGCTCCGGGATGATTTCCACTCCTATGACGATCTCCAAGCTCGATTCGATGAAACCCAGCTCCAAGATAGCTTCTAGGATGTGTTCTTCGTACTTTCTCTCTCTAGGGCTCTGTTTTTGCTTTGAAAATCCGATTCTCCCACTTTTGGCTCGGAATTGGCTCAAAAACCAGAATTTCCCGACTCACACGGGCAGGCCACACGGCCGTGTGGCTCACCACTTTGCCCGTGCGAGTCGAAACGCGGCGTATCATTAAGTTCGAACTTCAGCCTTCTCACACGGCCTGGGTTGCACGGCCGTGTGAGAAATCCAGTCTGCCCGTGTTCGGCCTCGGCAAATATCACACGGCCACAATTGCACTTTGCACGGCCGTGTGAATTTCATGGGTGGCCCGTGTGTGGCCTCGGGAAAAATCACACGGTCATCTTGCTTACTTGCACGGCCGTGCGATGCCCCGGTCTGCCCGTGCGACTTCCTTGACACCTCGCCAAGCGTCCGATCTTCGTCCAATCGACCCCAGACTCGCTCCCAAGCCTCCATTCACGTACTAGGACCTGAAATATCACAAACAAGCACAACCTAGTGTGAAATCGGCCTAAAACACGAGAATCAACACCTCAAACGGTGTAAGAACGGGGGTAAAACATGTGTAAATAACGGTCTATCAAACTCCCCCACACTTAATCGTTTGCTTGTCCCCAAGCAAACCAAGTCAGACACCAGGTAAGCTTACATATTTCAATCAACCAACATTGGGGACAAGTCATAAAGGCACAGAACACGTGAATCGTACTGGTTTTCAAACATCAATACATGAACAACCTCAATAGCAACCTGGACCACCACCACAAAGGACATTCGAGTGCAGCAAAATCGAGTGAAGGAAGAGTCTCCCTTCTGTTCACCAGCCAACCTATACTGTCACTCTAGAAAATGGCCAAGTGTAACCACTTCCTAAAGCGTAGTATAGCGGGTTTGGGTTTTATTATCAACCCGGGTCCTAGATGTGATGACTACTCGGTGAATTCTTGTTATTTAGCGGTGAACTTTTAGTGCAACTCAAGCAAACAAAACACAAAGCAAGTAAACGGTTTGTTGTCAAGTCAAGAGAGGTCACCCGGATATGGTTCCCCCTAGACTGCAGTTAAGTCGGATTGCCATTTACCAAGTTCAGTTTTCATGAAAGTTATACTGCGGAAGGTTCTCAATTAGCCTGAAGTCTCGACTAAAGGTCTCCAGACCCTCTCAATCTGAGTCTCTAGCGGGCGACTAACCTCCACCGGAGTAAACAGATTGAGGCCCTAACGAACCAAACCTCCACTACCGAATTAACTTCGGTACAGAATAGCGAATTTGCTCCTCGACTAAAGTCACCAATTCGCCACCTTCGATTAAGGGTACTCTATCAACCTAGGCAGATATTCTCATTCCAGGTGAAAGCAGAAACAACAGGAATTTGATCAGGATTCAAGTCATTCAATCATTCAAACCTCAATCGAATATAATCAATTCACAAACTCTGCACTTGGGTTCATACAATCAGACCTAGCATACAAATCTAGGGTTCCCCATACCCAGATGAATGGGGAAACTACTCCATAGAGAAAGAAGCAAAAGCAGATTCAGACGCGGAAATCATACTGTGAAGTTGGATTTCTGCTTCTGGACGTTTAATCGCACTTCTCCAAGCTCAAACCGGGCTCCAATGGTGTTGAAGATCGATCTATGGCGCTTGGGAACTCTGGTTCGTCGCTTTCTCTCTCTAGGAATCGATTTCTCTCTCAAAAACTCGGAACCTTTCAATGCTGGCCTTCTTCTTCCTTATATCAGCTGCCTGGTCGCGATACCCGGTCGAAATACCCGGTCGGGTATATTGGGTTTCGACAGGGCATTATCGCAGCGCACCGTTTCAGTCAAAGGAGAAATCCCCGGTCACTCGCCATAATCCCCGACCGGGGATTTTGCTGTTGTGCCCGGGCCCCTCTCTGCTTCTCGGGCGCCCAAAAGTGATGAATACCCGGTCGGGTATTTGACCACCTGACCGGGTATTTTCCTCCTACTGCCCACTTCGTCCCAACTTCGCTCCTTTCGACCCAGAACTCGTTTCTCCGCCTCGATTCCAACGCCGGGACCTGAAATATGACATAAACACACAACCTAGCGTAAAATCGGCTTAAAACACGAGATTCAACATCACAAACGGCTTCAGAATAGGGGTGAAAACATGTATAATTATCGGTCTATCAAACTCCCCCACACTTAACCGTTTGCTTGTCCCCAAGCAAACCTAACTCAAACCAATGCAACTCTCCAGACCTCTATAGCAACAAACAACCTCGATCGTAGGTAGCGGACTTCCTAGATCATTTAGCAGCTTACGAGGTCAACCGACGCACAAGTCATCTCATAGCCTCTTCGGCGAGAACGCTAGTCTCGAATCGGCATCGTGGCAAATAGTGAACAGAGGACAAATGAATCGTGGACGAAGAGACTGTCAAAAACAAAAGATCATGGACTCACATTTTTCAAGGTGCTCTTATTTTCTTTTTGAAGACGGTTGGAACCCCTTTTTTTCCTTTTCTTTTGTTCTCTTTTTTTCTTTGTTTTTCCAAGGGTTCCAACCCGATTTTCAGAAAACGGGGCTCCCACCTAGCAAAGGTTTTGCGGGAACCCGGCTCTTACCGGCCATGCCGGGAGCGAATGTCTCGAGCCTCGTGCGGGGAAAGATATGTAAGGGGGCTGGAGGTAGTAGGTCGAAATTGGGAACGGATTCCCGTCTCCCCTTACACACTTTTGCCCTATTCGCACGGGAGACGTTATTGTAAAGCACATTTTCGAGCACCTTTTATTTCAAAACATGATACAGGAGTCCATGACAGGTAGAGAGTCAACAACACCACACCATTCAAGGGTCCTAAGATCACTAATTCACACAATCAACCAACACAATATGAAGAAGAAACGAGACTTCTTAAATGCATCAACATCCTCCATAGTGCTACACTACCTCCCTAGGTTGTAAATCACTACAGAGACTGTCAATTCAAAGCATACTGAGCAGGTAATTGCAAGGAACACGTACTTGGAGCCCTCAAATTTAAAAATTTGGACAGTGGACTAGGCTCCAAGCACACAAACAGAGCTAATGCAGTCAAAAGATAAACATCCCCCCCACACTTAAGATCGACATTGCCCTCAATGGAGAAGAGGAAAGGAAAGGGGAACGATGTTACCGGTGTGCACAGACTGCAGGAGACTGGAAATGGACCAGTCGGCATGGGACGGACTGGAGAGAGGACCAGTCGGGAACACAGACAGAGCTAAAAGAGACCAAAAAGCTCAAACACATACGTTAGGTCCAACGGTCAGCCCAATAGTACAGCATCCAAAATGAAAAGAAAAAGAAACAAAAACCGACACAAAACAGACAGTTTGCATGCTGACACAGATAAGAACTCTCAAAACATGCCCCTAGGGCCCTCCGAGACCGGAGAAATCAATCTGATCCATAAGGTCGTCGACGCCATCATCCGGTGGCTGCCGTGGCGGCGAATGCTCCCACCGGGTGGTCCAGTGGTGCTCCTCTGGAGGGTGGCAAGCCTGGAGCAGATGCTCGGAATACTCCATCAGACGGCGGCCTCGATCTCTCTCCCGCTCGATGAGAGCAGTAGTCACTCCCATGCTGGTCTCCAAGCGGCCTAGGCGCTCATCAACGCCCGTCATCCTGGACCGGTACTCGGCCTGGTGGGCCGAATACTGCTGGTAGAACTGGACCTGATGGTCCATGAGCTGCTGGTTCTGAAGACCAAGCTGCTGGAACTGGAGCCCCATCTGCTGGAACTGCTTCGTGAAGAAGTCCATCGACGGACCAGAAGGACCAGAGGAGGACTCACCTCTCACCGGTCTCCGTTGAGGCTGAAGGTCCCCAGGCGGTGAGAGCGGGGGCTCCGGCTCATCGGCATCCATAGCGCCGTCATCATCATCATCCGCATCCTCATCGACCTCCTCTCCTGAATAGTCAGCATCCTCCTCGTCCTCATCAAGATCCACAACCTCCGCAGGGGGCATAGAGAGCCCATCCACCCAGGTGCGGATGTCGTCAGTGGCCAGGAGGCGTGCACTGTGGAGCACATCCCTGCTGAGGGGTGCGGAGCCGCCCTGCTCGGTCGCATCGTGAAGCCCCTCGAAGCTGATCCCGAAGTGGCGGGCCAATCGGGTGATCAGAGGACCACAGAAGAGGTGGGTAGGATTCTCGTGGACTCGGGAGAATGTGGTGGCCACGAAAGGTCCCAAGTGGAGCATGTCCTCCGGATCCCCCATACAGGACATGGCGTACAGGACCCGCTTCGGGACCTTGTGCGAGCCGGTGGCGTTGGGGACGATGGAGCGGGTGATGAGCAGGTTCAGAATGTGCCACTCCGGCCTGAGGGTGCTGACGTAGGTCTGGCCAGCCACGAAGAAGTCATCCCGATAGGCGAACCTGACGACCTCTCTGTAGAAATGATCCTGGTACCAGTCGGGCGGGTTCGGGAGCTCGACCGTGTGGCCATCGAATGGGTTGTACTCGATCCCCAATGCTGAGGCCAACCCGTCAATGGTCAGCTGTCGGGGACGGCCACCCAACCGGAACTTCACTGCATGGGCGTCCCGAGGCTTCTTCTTGTCGTACTCGAACGTGGTGTAGAACTCCCACACCAGCTCCGTGTAGGTGGGCTCGTCAATGGCAAGAAGTGTCCGCCAATCGGGGTGGCTGATGGCGGTGCTGAGCTCCTGCAAGCAGTGGAGCTGCTCGAACACTGCCCACTCGAGGTGGTGGTGTTTCTCCAGCTTCCCCCGGATCACCTTGCGGAACTGGTCCGCGTACTCCCGGTGCAGGCTCAAGCCCTGCACAAATGCGTGATCGAGGGACATGATCCTGCACAAACAACAAACCCAAAGTGGAGCCAAGAAAATATATTGTCAGGACCAACGGCATGGGGTCAGCACTACCCCCACACTCAAGCTCACCGAGGCTAACAATTTAAGCACAGCCGGTTGAATTGCAAGTAACTCAACCGGAATTCAAGGCAGGATCACAGAATAGACCACAATAAGCATACGGACAGCACATCTACCACATATACAGCCATGCAAGCTCAAGTCATCCCTCACCCTACTCTAAATCAGGCAGGCAAACACAGTTCTCGGTCCTAGAATCTACAGTCCGATTTTCCATAAACTAGAAATGAACAGGAAACACACCTGGAAACACAAGGAGGACCGTAGCTAGGACGCGAAGGAAGGGTGAGGGACGCGAGGGGAGCGAAAAAATCGCCCCGGAGACTCGCCGGAAAATGGCCGGCGAATCGCCGGAAAGTCGCCGAAAAATGTCCGGCGGCGACCGGCGGGCGGCGGAGGCGCGGCGGCGGCTTGTAACGGCGGCCGGCGGTGGCCCAAAGAGGAGAGAGGGGAGAGTGTTTGAGAGTAGAGAGAGAAGAAAGTTGGAAAAAATGAGGGTAGAGAGAGAAATGGCCGGGGGTTTCCTTTAAATAGGAAAAATACCCGGTCGGGTATTTGGGAGTCCTCGACCGGGTTTGCCAAACGCTGCGTTTCAAATGGAAGATTATACCCGGCCTCGAGTCAAAAAGACCCGGCCGGGTATTTTTGAATCAAGGTCGGGTATTATCATGAAACGCGGCGTTCAGAGGCGGGGGAATACCCGGTCGCGAACCAAAAATACCCGGTCGGGTATTTTTGGGACGGGGTCGAGTATTTCACTTTTTTTCCCCCGAGAAACAGAGGGGGCCCCGGGCGTGAGCCAAAAATACCCGGTCGGGTATTTTGGCCCACGACCGGGTATTTCCCCCTTGTCGGCCAAAAAATCACTTTTCCCAAAATTTCAACCTCTCCTGCACGAAAACACCAAATCGAGGCATCAACGACGACCGAACTTCAATACAGACATGCAACTGACTCGGCATGACACAAAAACTCAGAAAAAAGGGAAAAGAAAATGCAAACCGTGGTGGGGTTGCCTCCCCACAAGCGCTTCTTTACCGTCTTTTAGCTGGACGCCCATGGCGGAACTAAGGGTCCGCGAGTTCCACCACCAACTCCGCACGTTTGACCTCGTCCCCCAAGTAGAGTTTGAGACGATGGCCATTCACTTTAAACGGCTCAGTCTGCGGGTTGGCAATTTCGATAGTGCCATACGAAAACACCTGGGTGACCGTGAACGGTCCAGACCACCGGGAGCGGAGTTTTCCGGGAAAGAGCTTCAGGCGAGAGTTATAGAGGAGAACTCGATCACCAACCTGGAACTCCTTCGGACCCCGCAACCGGGCATCGTGCAGGCGCTTAGTGCGCTCCTTGTACAACCGGGTGTTCTCATAGGCGTGGTAACGCCACTCTTCCAGCTCCAACATCTGCATTTTTCGCTCAACACCTGCAACATGAACATCCAAGTTGAGCAGCTTAAGGGCCCAGAAGGCCTTGTGCTCTAGCTCCACGGGCAAATGGCATGCCTTTCCATAGACAAGCCGGTACGGTGAAGTACCAATGGGCGTCTTGTAGGCTGTGCGATATGCCCACAGAGCATCATCGAGCTTGGTGGACCAATCTTTGCGGGACTGATCCACCGTTTTCTCCAGGATCCGCTTGAGCTCCCGGTTCGTCAGTTCAGCCTGGCCACTGGTCTGGGGATGATAGCCCACGGACACCTTGTGAGTCACACCATAGCGAGACAGTAGTTTATCGAATTGGCCCTGGAAATGGGTGCCTCTATCGCTTATGATGGCTCTAGGTGTCCCGAACCGGGAGAATAGCTGCTTCAAAAAACCACAAACACGTCTAGCATCATTGGTGGGCAAAGCTTGCGCCTCAGCCCACCTAGAGACGTAGTCAACAGCAACCAGAATATAGGTGTTACCAAAAGATGGAGGGAAGGGGCCCATGAAGTCGATACCCCAGACATCAAAAATCTCACAAGTTATAAACACATTCTGGGGCATCTCATCACGGGCAGAGATGTTACCTGACCTCTGGCATCGGTCGCACCTGCGTGCGAAGGCGTCTGCATCCTTGAAGAGCGTGGGCCAGTAAAAGCCCGACTGGAGCACCTTCCTCGCCGTGCGGTTTCCTCCGTGATGACCGCCAGTAGGTCCTTCATGACAGTGAGATAGAATGCCCTCCATCTCACTCTCCATAACACAACGACGGATGATCCCGTCGGCTCCGATCCGAAAAAGATGTGGGTCATCCCAGAAGTAGTACTTCAGATCGGAGAAAAACTTCCTCTTGGCGTGAGTTGCCATCCCCTTGGGCAGCTGCTGGCCCACCAAATAGTTCGCAAAATCGGAGTACCAGGGGGTGACACTCTCCACCAAGCACATCATCATCAACCTCTCGTCTGGGAAGGAGTCATCAATCTCCTCCACGAGGTTGTCCGCAGGAGGTGCGTCCAACCGGGAGAGGTGATCAGTTGCAACATTTTCTGCTCCCTTCTTGTCCCGGATCTCAATATCGAACTCCTGCAGCAGTAAGATCCATCGTATGAGCCGAGGCTTGGCATCAGCCTTGCTCATCAGGTATCTAATCGCTGAGTGATCTGTGTACACGGTCACACGAGACAAGACCAGATAGGGGCGAAACTTATCAAAGGCAAACACCACCGCAAGCAGCTCCTTCTCTGTGGTGGTGTAGTTCTCCTGGGCATCATTCAGAGTCTTCGAGGCGTAGTAGATAGGTTGGAAGTGTTGATCTCGCCTCTGCCCCAAAACAGCTCCAACAGCAAAATCACTGGCGTCGCACATCAGCTCAAATGGTAGGGACCAGTCAGGAACAACCATGATAGGAGCCTGGGTGAGCTTCTCCTTCAAGGTGGTGAACGCCGCTGTGCAAGCATCAGTGAACTGGAAGGGGGCATCCTTCTCCAGAAGCTTAGTTAGGGGCAGGGCGATCTTCGAGAAGTCCTTGATGAACCGGCTATAGAAACCTGCATGGCCAAGAAAACTCCGGATCCCCTTTACAGATGTAGGAGGAGGCAGCTTGCTGATAGTCTCGATCTTTGCTCTGTCTACCTCGATCCCCATCTTGGAGATCTTGTGCCCAAGAACTATGCCTTCTCGAACCATGAAGTGGCACTTCTCCCAACTCAGTGCCAGGTTCGTTTCTTCACACCGTTTAAGTACAAGTTCCAGGTTATGGAGACAGTGAGAGAAGGAGTCTCCATAAACCGAGAAGTCGTCCATAAACACCTCCATGATCTCGTCGACCAGACGGTCAAAGATGGCGAGCATGCATCGCTGAAAAGTGGCTGGGGCGTTGCATAGCCCGAATGGAATCCTCCGGTAAGCAAATGTGCCGAAGGGGCAGGTGAAAGTGGTCTTCGCCTGGTCCTCCGGTGCTATAGGGATCTGAAAGTATCCGGACATCCCATCCAGGAAGCAGTAGAACTCGTGCCCCGCCAATCTCTCCAACATCTGATCAATGAACGGCAGCGGGAAATGGTCCTTCCGAGTAGCGTCGTTGAGACGCCGATAGTCGATGCAAACACGGTACCCAGTCACCGTGCGCATCGGGATGAGCTCGTTCTTCTCGTTAGGCACCACGGTCATCCCACCCTTTTTGGGCACCACCTGGGTGGGACTGACCCACTCGCTGTCAGAAATGGCGAAGATGATCCCCGCATCCATCAGCTTCACGATCTCCAATGCGGCTGCCTCACTGGCCGCATCTCATCCTCCAGCAGTATCCTGTGCGAGCAAAAAGAGGGGCTGATCCCCCGGATATCTGTGATCTTCCATGCCAAAGCTCGCTCGTACTGCTTCAGCAAGGCCACCAGTCTGGTCTTCTGCTCGGGTGTGAGGGTCGAGCTAATGATAACTGGCAGCTTATTCCCCTCCCGGAGAAATGCATACTCCAAATGAGGAGGGAGGGGCTTAAGCTCCAGCTCTGGTGGTTCCTCCAAAGAAGTAGTGATGCGGGTGGAGGATGAGATCGGTTTAAACAGCCTGTCGCCCTCCAAGAAGGGGCCACTCTCCAATGCGGCCAACTGCTCCGCCAGCTGCGGCTCCTGCAATGCCTGCTCACCTAGCAAAATACAACGCTCAAGAGCATCATCAGTACCCGCACTCGTGATGGCGAGTGCGGTCTCAAAATCGGCAAGCACATCACAGTAGTCTATGTCATCATGCAAATGAGAATGTTTCCCATTGTCAGACACAGAAAAAGTAGTCTGTTCATCACCAGCACGCAGAATCAATTAACCACTATGCACATCAATAAGCGCCTTGGCGGTGGCGAGAAATGGTCTACCCAAAATCAAAGGCACTTCCTCATCCTCATTTATATCCAAAATAACAAAATCAACAGGATATGTGAATGCACCAACATTAACAAGCAAGTCCTCAATGATACCCCTAGGATGCACGATAGAACGATCAGCTAACTGAATGCTCATCCTAGTAGCTATAGGTTCACCTAGGTCTAGCTTCTTAAACAGTTTATAGGGCATGACGTTAATGCTAGCGCCTAGGTCCGCCAAGGACTTTCCTACATGCATGCTGCCAATAACAAGAGGGATAGTGAAACTCCCTGGGTCTTTGCGCTTCTCTGGCAGCTTGTTCTGCAGGATGGCAGAACACTCCTCGCTGAGCATCACTGTCGAAAGATCCCCAAGTTTCTTCTTGTTGATGAGGAGGTCCTTCATAAACTTGGCATACTTGGGCATCTTCGACAGTGCCTCCACGAACGGCATGCTGATGTTGACCTGCTTCAACATTGCCATGAACTTGGCAAACTCTGTCTCCAGCTTGTCTTTATGGAGTCGAGTGGGGAAGGGCAGCTGGGGTGTATGCTCCTTAACCACAGGTTGCGGCTTTGGAGCAGGTGCTGTGCTGCCTTCCCCCACCTCTGCAGTATCCGCTGGAGGTGTTGAAGCAGGTAGTGGGTCGTCTCGCCTGGGCTGGGCAGGAGCAGCAGATGTAGTCTTGCCACTCCTGGTGGTGATGGCGTGTGCAGTCTCATGCGGGTCCCGTGGATTGGGGATGGTGGTGGCAGGCAGAGTCCCCGGTGCCCTGGTAGTGTTCTGGCGAGCTAGGCTCCCAATCTAGTTCTGTAGATCCTGCAGAATGGCACCTTGGTTCCTCTGGCCTCCCTCTAGTGAGGCTATGTTCTGATCCATCCTTGTGAAGTTCGCCTGACTGGTGGTCATGAAAGCCTGCAAAATATTCTTCAGATCAGATATCTGAGGATCTGGTGCTGCGGCTGCTGGAGGCTGAGCAAACTGGCGCTGGGGCTGCTGGAATGGCTGCCCTTGCCTAGGCTGGTAGGGCTGCTGCTGTGGTGGTGGCCCTTGCTTAGCCTGGAAGGGCTGCCTCTGCTGAAAACCACCTGCTGGTGCTGGAAACCCAGGTGGCTTGTTGGTGTTGCTGCTCCAAGCAAAGTTGGGATGCTGGCGCCATCCCTCATTATAGGTACTGCTGTATGGGTCCAGGCGCCGAGCATTTTCTATGAAGTCCACCTGCTCTTGGGGAGTAGAAGACTCCCTCATAGACTGACAATCCTCCACCAGGTGATTCGGGCTCTCACACCATTGACACTGAGCTACTGGAGGCGTAGCTACACCTCGGCCCGGAAGGAGACTGTTAGGCTGCTTCAATGTCTGCACCAACTCAGCCACCTGCTGCTCTAACCCGGACCTGGCCTCCATAGCATGCACACTCCGGTCCCGGGAGTTCCTGCCTCTGTTGTTCTGCCCCCAGGAGTGGTCTCGGGCAGCCAAGGTACTGATCATCTGGTTCAGCTCGGGTGGAGTCTTAGTAAGGATATCCCCTCCTGGGCATAGAGACTCAATCACCCTCTGGCTGTCTGGAGTGAGGGCGCTGTAGAAGTTCCCTACTGTGAAAGCATCGCTGAAGCCATGATGGGGACACTGCCAGAAGTATCCCATGTACCGCTCCCATGCATCACGAAGGGACTCATCTGGCTCTTGGCGGAAGTGAGTGATCTCCCGCTGTATCTCCGTGGTCTTCGATGCCGGATAATACCAGTGCACGAACTTGTCAGCCAGATCGTCCCAAGAGGTGATGGACAATGGGGGCTGGGTCTCCAACCACCTCTTAGCATTCCCCGCCAGAGAATGGGGGAAGAGGTGAAGGCGGATTGCGTCATCCGGGACACCGTTCAGCTTGAACCCGTTCGTCAGCTGCAGAAAACGGGAAAGGTGTACCCGGGCTTCCTCATCCTTCAAGCCATGGAACTGGATAGAGGATGTGATGAGTTGAATCCAGCATGGCTTGATCTCGAAGTTGTTTGCAGGAATGGGCGGATAGAGGATGACCGGGCGGATGTCAGCAATCCGTGGAGTATAGTAGTACTCCAAGGTGGGACCCGGTGGTGGCGGATGATGATGGTTCCCAGCTCCCTGGGGATTTGGGTCATTCCCCAGGATCTGGTTCTGAGGAGGCGGGTTCTGATCGCCTTCCATCTCGTACTCGTCCTCGGTGTCGCTGCTCAATTGGCCGTCTCGGCGCTCCACCGTAGCCAGTCTAGCTCGCTGTTGTCTCCGAAGTTGTTTGCAGGTGCGCTCAATCTCATGATTCAACGGCAGTAAACCTCCCGACTGGCTACGGGTCATGCACTATCTGCACACAATCAAGCAATGCAAACCCGTGAAGGCACAAGTGGGAAAAACAAAAAATCAATGCGAAAATGAAAATTCTAAAGTAACAGAAATCACTTTTCTTCAACAACCTAGTCGTCCCCGGCAACGGCGCCAAAAACTTGACTCACTCCTACTGTCACTCTAGAAAATGGCCAAGTGTAACCACTTCCTAAAGCGTAGTATAGCGGGTTTGGGTTTTATTATCAACCCGGGTCCTAGATGTGATGACTACTCGGTGAATTCTTGTTATTTAGCGGTGAACTTTTAGTGCAACTCAAGCAAACAAAACACAAAGCAAGTAAACGGTTTGTTGTCAAGTCAAGAGAGGTCACCCGGATATGGTTCCCCCTAGACTGCAGTTAAGTCGGATTGCCATTTACCAAGTTCAGTTTTCATGAAAGTTATACTGCGGAAGGTTCTCAATTAGCCTGAAGTCTCGACTAAAGGTCTCCAGACCCTCTCAATCTGAGTCTCTAGCGGGCAACTAACCTCCACCGGAGTAAACAGATTGAGACCCTAACGAACTAAACCTCCACTACCGAATTAACTTCGGTACAGAATAGCGAATTTGCTCCTCGACTAAAGTCACCAATTCGCCACCTTCGATTAAGGGTACTCTATCAACCTAGGCAGATATTCTCATTCCAGGTCAAAGCAGAAACAACAGGAATTTGATCAGGATTCAAGTCATTCAATCATTCAAACCTCAATCGAATATAATCAATTCACAAACTCTGCACTTGGGTTCATACAATCAGACCTAGCATACAAATCTAGGGTTCCCCATACCCAGATGAATGGGGAAACTACTCCATAGAGAAAGAAGCAAAAGCAGATTCAGACGCGGAAATCATACTGTGAAGTTGGATTTCTGCTCCTGGACGTTTAATCGCACTTCTCCAAGCTCAAACCGGGCTCCAATGGTGTTGAAGATCGATCTATAGCGCTTGGGAACTCTGGTTCGTCGCTTTCTCTCTCTTGGAATCGATTTCTCTCTCAAAAACTCGGAACCTTTCAATGTTGGCCTTCTTCTTCCTTATATCAGCTGCCTGGTCGCGATACCCGGTCGAAATACCCGGTCGGGTATATTGGGTTTCGACCGGGCATTATCGCAGCGCACCGTTTCAGTCAAAGGAGAAATCCCCGGTCACTCCCCATAATCCCCGACCGGGGATTTTGCTGTTGTGCCCGGGCCCCTCTCTGCTTCTCGGGCGCCCAAAAGTGATGAATACCCGGTCGGGTATTTGACCACCTGACCGGGTATTTTCCTCCTACTGCCCACTTCGTCCCAACTTCGCTCCTTTCGACCCAGAACTCGTTTCTCCGCCTCGATTCCAACGCCGGGACCTGAAATATGACATAAACACACAACCTAGCGTAAAATCGGCTTAAAACACGAGATTCCACATCACAAACGGCTTCAGAATCGGGGTGAAAACATGTATAATTATCAGTCTATCTCTAGACTTGATTCAACCACTTACTCAAAACAGTCAACTCATGCATCCAACTCAAGATATCAGAATAGAGATCAAGCAATCTAGGTCCTCACCGGGGTACAAGAGTATATAGAATATGAAAATGAATCACTCACTCTCGACCAGTGCGGTCAGGACAATTAGATGCGAAAAATGTGCATGCTATTCTCTCAATCCCTAACATCTCTTCACCATGATGGCAGCTTCTAAATGCTAGAGCTCACATATGGGGTGTCACCACTAACTAATCCGGAGGTCTTAGACACAGGTTCAAATGACTGGCTAGGGTCTTGGACATGGGGAAAAGGCCTTTTAAGTGGTGGAAGTATTCATAGCACAAGGTTCCACATTTCCAAACACACAATCACAGTCAAACAAACCGGTATTTTCGTTCTGCTATTCTGCATTACTCAATATCTCAAGAGCACAAGAGCGAAGGAGGTATAAACATCAGCATTCCCAAGCCAGGCTGCTAAGAAACACTACTAAATGGGCATTATTCAGATTTTTGGTAGTGGCTCTCTTTTGCTTTCAATTTTTCTTTGCTTTTCTTTCATTTTCTTTTCATTTCTTAAGAGAACCACCACTTCTGCACATATTTCAAACGTCTGCCCAACTTTTAAGCACTACCTCCAACACTCACATAAACTTTAGCAGAAACAGCAGAGAATATGTAAAAACCACTCTGTGGAACCTTCTAAAAGATGCAACAAGGGTGACTTTTTTCATTATAGACCAAAAGAAAGGGTAACACACGGCTCAAAGGGGCTGACTAGGGGATATGACACATCAGGACAGTCAGTTTTGGGCGTGGGCTAATCCTATGCCCCCATCATCTTAGCTAGTGACAACGTGAATGCTACACATCATGGAAGAGGGATCTATCGCACAAGAAAGAAACGAGCAGGCTCAAATCTCACATGGCTACCTATATGCTCTATCTCACATTCTGATACCCTGAACTAGATGCATAAACGACTGTCAAGAACAAGTAATCGATCCAAGTCACAGTTGGCAAGCAAACAGTTGAAAAACTGAACCCCTAGATCGTTCTACTGCACATCTCAGTCCTCATCATAGGTTGTCCTAGTCGCAAACAAGTTGTCATGCATTAATCCGAAAACCATTCAATTCATCAATCAAAACACAGTGCCAATATGAGCAAACAGCAGTACTTGGAGCCCTCAAATCGTAAGATTCGGACAGCGGACTAGGCTCCAAGCACACAGATATATATTCCAACCGATACAAAGCACCCCCCCCCCCACACTTAAGCACGACATTGCCCTCAATGGAGTAGAGGGAGAGATAAGGGGAACGATGTTACCGGATTGAAACACTGCTGGGGGACTGGAAGTGGACCAGTCAGCGGGGCTAGCATCAGCAAAACACACTGGGTGATAGAAACCATAGTTCCAAGTGGACAAACCGACAAAAACAAACGAAATAAAAACAAACCTTGGTGGGGTTGCCTCCCCACAAGCGCTTCTTTACCGTCTTTTAGCTGGACGCCAGTATGGATGCTCAGGGAAGTGTAGGATCAGGTGCCTTCAAGAGCGGATCCACATCGCTCTTGAGGTACAGCTTCAAATGGTGGCCATGCACGCGACGAATGTGGCCACCTGCATTTGCCAGCTCGACTTGGTCATCTGGCAAGATGCAAGCGAGTGAATACTCGGATGGCCAAGGCGGGGGCGGGACCAGCTCGTAGTGGTCTCCGGTGCTCTTTCGAGCAGGCTTAGCTGCCTGCAGTTTCGGCCGCCACTCCTCCTTGAGCTGTTCTTTTGATGACGGAGTGGTCCGGAGTGGCGGCGAAGGTGTGGGAGGCGGGTCCTGCAAAATAGACAGCACAGAAGGATACACGACAGACTCGTGCTCCTTGTGAGATACAGCATGCAGAGGTAACGAAGCAGGTATAGTGTTAGCAACTGGAAACGTTATTCGCTCCTCGCCATCCCTCAAAACTAGGGTCCCATCAATGCACATCTATGAGAGCCTTGGCGGTGGCCAGGAAAGGCCTTCCCAGTATAAGGGGCACTTCTGTGTCCTCATTGATGTCCAGGACAACAAAATCCACAGGATACTTGAACTTGCCAACCTTAACCAGAAGGTCTTCCACTATGCCCCTAGGATGCACTACAGATCTGTCAGCTAATTGGAGGGTCATCCTAGTAGCACGGGGTTCACCTAGGCCTAGTTTCTTGAACAATTGATATGGCATAACATTGATACTAGCACCTAAATCCGCCAAGGACTTCTCTACATGCAACTTATCAATAGAGCAAGGGATAGTAAAACTACCTGGGTCCTTCTTCTTCTGCGGAAGCTTGTTCTGCAGAATAGCCGAGCACTCCTCGCTGAGCTCCACAGTGGCCAGCTCACTCAGCTTCTGCTTCTTTGAGAGAAGCTCTTTCAGAAACTTCGCATACTTCGGCATTTGCGATAGTGCCTCCAGGAAGGGCACTTGGACATTCAGTTTCTTAAGCATGGCCATGAAGTTTTCGAACTCTGCCTCCAGCCTGTCTTTGTGCAACCGCGTAGGGAAGGGAAGTTTCGGGATGTACTCCTTCACTACCGGTTGCGACTTAGGTGCAGGTACCTCAATCTCCTTTTCTGCCTCTTGTTCAACTGCTGGAGACGCTAAGACAGGGCTCTCTCTCTCTCTCCGGTTCCCGAGCAGGGGGATCAACAGTCATCTTGCCATTCCTGGTCATGATGGCATTGCAGTGCTCATTCGGGGGCGGCGGATGAGGGATGGTCTGCCCGGGTAGGGTACCAGGAGTCCTTCGAGCCACTGCCTGAGCCACACTCTCCAGCTGGGTCTGGATATCCTGCAAGACAGCCTGTGTGTTCCTCTGGCTAGCTTCAAGAGCCAGGAATTTACCCGAGGCCTTTTCCATGAACTGCTCGATAGTGTTGAACTTCTGAGCACTAGAACTGGCGAGAGAACCCACCAAGTCCCGCAATTCAGCCATCTGATCATTCTGCACTGGGGCAGCAGGGGCTGTACCTGGCTGCTGGAAAGGTCGTGGCTGTGATTGAGCAGCATGCCCCTGCATGGGCTGATAAAGAGACTGTTGTGGGCTGCTGGAATTGCCCCTGTCTGGGCTGATATGGTGGCCTCTGGAAGCCCGGCGGTCCCTGAGGAACTAGTGGTCTGGAATTTGCCCCACCCTAGGAGAAGTTAGGATGCTGGCGCCACCCCTCATTGTACGTGTTGCTGTAGGGGTCATTTCGCCTGACGCTATTAATGAAGTTCACCTGCTCCTGGGGTGTGGTTGATTCCTTCATTGCCTGGCAGTCTTCCACCGTGTGATGGGTGCTCTCGCACCAGTGGCAGAGCATCGCCTGCTGCTGTCCGGTCCCTGGAATCATCCCGGAACGATGGATAGCTGAAACCAGCTTCGATACTACCTGCACCAAATCAGAGGGATGGGCTCCCACAGAATGTACACCTCGGCTTGGTGCTCTCCTCGATCTCCTGGCAGTGCCCCAATCATAACCATTCTCCGCCATCTCCTCAAAGAGTTGATTCAGCTGTGGCGGGGTTTTGGTCAGCATGTTCCCGCCACAAACCGAATCGATCAGCTGCTTGTCCTCCGGGAAGAGGGCGTGATAGAAGGTGCCCACCTTGAAGGCATCATTGAAGCCATGATTTGGACACCTCAGAAAGAGACTGTTGTATCTCTCCCAAGCATCCCTGATGGTCTCATCCTCATCCTGAGCAAAATGTGTAATTTGCTTCTGCAGGTCAGCTGTCTTGGATGGAGGATGGTAGCGGGTGAGGAACTTGTCCACCAGGTTGGCGAACGTGGTGATGGAGCCCGGAGGTCGAGTGTCTAGCCACTCCTTGGCTTGCCCCTCCAGAGTAAACGGAAAGTACCTAAGCTGGATGGCCACTGAACCGCGCAGCATAGTAATGACTGAGGTGCTCACCTCAAAGTTGTTGGCTGGGACATGAGGGTGTTGAATGGGTGACCTCATGTCCGCAGCCCTAGCGGTCCAGTAGGATCCCATGGTCTGCTCATCTGGGTTGATCACATCGTGGTTCTGCGGATCACCCATCTCTCCTTCTTCTTCTTCTTCGATCTGCAGCTGTGATAGCGCCTTCTCCGCAGCCAATCGCGCCCTTAGAGCCCGCTTGGAGTTCCTGCAGGTTCGTTCAAGCTCCTGGTCTAATGGTAGTAGTTCTCCCGACTGGCTACGGGTCATGCACTACCTGCACACACTCGGCAGAAGCAACCCGTGAAGGCACACAGGTGGAAGAAATAAAATGCAGTAAATAAAAAGCTAGAGTAACAAATTCTCACGTTTCCCCAATAACCTAGAGGGTCCCCGGCAACGGCGCCAAAAACTTGACACGCCAAAACACAACACCAAACTGCGACCAAGTGAAATCACAGTCCGGGAATACAGTAACAGGCAAGTTATATTATCAACCCGGGGTCTAGATCTACTGCTTACTCCGTGATTCTCTATTATCTAGCAAACTAGTTCGAGTGATTGTTGTTAAAAGCAAAAGCAGTAAGAAAGCAGTAAATTGTTCGGTTTTCAAAGTCAGGAAAGAGTCACTCGGGATTGAGTCCCCCTAGCCCCTTGATTAGGTCCAATGGTAATTCCCTGGGTTGATTCACTGTTGATTAGACTGCGGAAGTCCCGACGGTAGCTTGGAATCTCTTAAGCTGACCAAGCCCTCTCAGTCTAACTACCCGGCAGACGACTAGTCTTCACCGGGATAGAAAGCTGAGGCTATGAACACAGAACTCCACTATTGGAATTGAACTCCAGTACAAAGCAGTAAACTGGCTAACTCTCGTATAGCCAACCTCCTACTATCGAATGAAAAGGCTCTAACAACCTAATCAGATTCTATCTATCTCAGGTTGCAGCAAAAATCGAGAAAAGCTGATCAGACTCCAATCAATTCAATAAACATGCATCATTCGATTAAAATCAAACAGTAATATCATCCCAAGTCATTACAATCAAATCCCTGACACAAGGAACTAGGGTTCTTCATACCCAAGTGAGAGAAGGGTTCTACTCCATAGAGAGAGAAGAGAAAATAGTAATCGGAGTAGTCATACTCATAATGATGAGGAAAATCTGCTCCGGGATGATGATTTCCACTCCTATGACGATCTCCAAGCTCGATTCGATGAAACCCAGCTCCAAGATAGCTTCTAGGATGTGTTCTTCGTACTTTCTCTCTCTAGGGCTCTGTTTTTGCTTTGAAAATCCGATTCTCCCACTTTTGGCTCGGAATTGGCTCAAAAACCAGAATTTCCCGACTCACACGGGCAGGCCACACGGCCGTGTGGCTCACCACTTTGCTCGTGCGAGTCGAAACGCGGCGTATCATTAAGTTCGAACTTCAGCCTTCTCACACGGCATGGGTTGCACGGCCGTGTGAGAAATCCAGTATGCCCGTGTTCGGCCTCGGCAAATATCACACGGCCACAATTGCACTTTGCACGGCCGTATGAATTTCATGGGTTGCCCGTGTGTGGCCTCGGCAAAAATCACACGACCATCTTGCTTACTTGCACGGCCGTGCGATGCCCCGGTCTGCCCGTGCGACTTCCTTGACACCTCGCCAAGCGTCCGATCTTCGTCCAATCGACCCCAGACTCGCTCCCAAGCCTCCATTCACGTACTAGGACCTGAATTATCACAAACAAGCACAACCTAGCGTGAAATCGACCTAAAACACGAGAATCAACAACCTCAAACGTGTAAGAACGGGGGTAAAAACATGTGTAAATAACGGTCTATCACTTGGCCAAGGAACTTAGTGGTCACAAGGATCAGGTAGTGTTCTTGCGCTTTGGTGATTTTTTTTGTGTTTTTCATTGTTTTTACTTGGCATAGAGTTCTTGCTAATTGGTAGTTTAGCCAAACATTTAAGTCTGTCTCATAGGAAAGAAAACCAGTTTTTTTATAATGGGAAAGAAAACCAGTTTGATAGGCGATCTTTGATGTTAGCCTGCAATTGTTTATTTTTCCTGAACTTGAACTCTTCTTTTTCTCTGTCCAGCCATTCTTCTCAGCTAATGCTATTGCTCTTACTTGGAGAAAATCCTCTCCAAGGGTCACAAATCACTCTGTTCAGATTGCTGTGAGTGAACTGTTCTTTTGGTAGAAATGACCAGTCCAGGTATGACAGTTGCTGAAGCAACAAAGCATCAAAATCTTTGGTTCCAGATCTTTTTGTGGAGAATTTTGATGTGTTACCCTCTCATTTTGTTAGCATGAGACGTTCTTCCAAATCAAACTTGCCATCAAGGATGAGGTTGAGTATCTTGAGAAGGCTGGAATAAACGTCATCCAGATTGACGAGGCTGCTTTGGGGAGGGTTGCCTCTAAGGAAGTTGGAGCATGCTTTCTATATGGATTGGGCTGTCCACTCCTTCAGGATTACCAACTGTGGTGTCCAAGATACTACCCAGGTTAGCATCACTTTCCTGTTCCCTTGTTCCGGGAAACTATTCCAAGTTTTGTGGCTTTGATTTTAGTTTTTGCATTATGGCTGCTGGAATTAACTAAAAGAGTGAACTTTTGATGTTGGCTCGCAGATCCATACCCACATGCGCTACTCAAATTTCAATGATGTCATTCACTCAATCGTTAGCATGGATGCTGGTGTGCACAATATTCACTCGCCTAGTATCCCTTCCACGGAAGAAATTATCCTATAACGAATTACATATGTTCACATGTTCTTTCGTCTTATGATCTTCACTTCATTGATGAACAGATCCCCAGAGTTTCTAGATTGTACATGGGTTCTCTTAACTGCAACTTGGGGGTCTTGGTGGAGTTGTCAAAATAGAACGGGCGATATAGTAGTGTGGCCCGGGCAACGCTGCAAGGTTTATCTTTCTGGTGGAGACTTCTTGTATTGGCGAGGAAATTGGAAAACGACGGAAGTCCAATATTTGTTTGATTCGCTATACACAAAAGCTCAATCTCTGACTTCGAACTCCACTCCCTCTCCTAATTTTGCAATTTGGCCCGTGATTCGCTTTCCTTTCCATTTGGGCTGACCAGCCCATTACTCATTATTTAAGGGCCCATGGATCTGGCTCCACTTCTTTCTGGGCCTGGGATCCATAATATCAAGATAGGATAGCTATTTCTATAAAGGGTTATAGGTATAATATGCCCCTTTGTATTTTTCTCAAACATGCCTTTCTACTTTGAATCACATCAACCATACCCCTTTACTATCAACAAATTCTCAAACATACCCTTCCGTTAGTTTTTCCTTCCAAAACGTTAAATCCGGTCCAACCAAATTCTACCCAGCAAATAAGAAGCCAAAGGCATTTCTACCCTAATTTGTTTTTAGCCTATCGCCCTTCCCCACATCCACCCACCAAATTAACCTTGTCGAATAAAAAAAAATCTCTTCACTATCCTCCCTCGTTCTAGATCCCAACTCCTCCATCCACTCTTACCCAAATGATTCCTACGTTAATCGACTTAGCTACATGGTCCATGAAACCGTACCGAGACCGTACCGGAAAAGTCAGCGTTAGGGTATTTTATGGTAAAATCGTGGTTTAGTCGTAGTTCAAACCGTTATACCGTTAAATACCGCCTACCGGTTTAGCCTCCGATACTGGTATTTCGTGGTTGAAACGTCTGTACGGTACGATTTCATGGACACTGCTTAGCTACTGCTCTAACCCCGTCCATTGTATAATTCCCTTTCCAAATCCGAACCCTAAAAAGTTCATCTCGCCCCGCATGTATCGGGTAGCCGTGTTCTTTGGTTGAGGCCGCGACTAGACTCGATCGTGATTGGGGAAATTGGATGGAGCCATAGGAATGATTCAATTTGATAATTGCCCGGCAGCGGCAGGAAGAATAGATGGTGGCGTTGACTGGTCGGTCGACGTTTTGAATATGCAGAAGTGGGGGATATTATTACGGCAAGGATATGGGTTTGCGACGTCGATGGTGGAAGCAGATGGGTGTTGAAACATTGTTTAATTGCTGGGAAAGTTAGTTAATCATGTGTCTATTACAGCGGATGATTCGACAATAAGTGAAAAATCAAGGGGAAAGAAAAGAACAAAGGGAATCACGAATCAGGAAATGAAAGGACAATGGGATAAATAAATAGAAGGGTAAAATGTAATTTTTCTTCTATTTTGCTGGGTAGATTTTGGTAGGACCGGATTTAACGGTTGTCGGATGGAAAAATTAACGGAAGGGTATGTTTGAGAATTTGTTGATAGTAAAGGGGTATGTTTGATGTGATTCAAAGTAGAAGGGCATATTTAAGAAAAATGTATAATAGAGGGGCATATTATACCTATTAACGGTCATTGGAGCTCCGCCTCCGTTGCACACCCTAAGGACGGTCCTCGCGAGGGTTTGGCGATTTGAAGGGGATCTGTCGATTTCTCAATTGGAGGGCGGGCTGCTGCAGTTCGTCTTCTCCCTTCAATCGTACTTGCAGGCGGCGGTTTCTGCTGGGCCATGGATCTTCGACAAATATATGCTGACCCTTCAGCCCTGGTCTGCGCCATCGGAGGAAGTGATTGAAAACCTTCGGCGGGCTCCCCTTGCAGTCCAGATTTGGGGGGTTCCTTTCGACTGTTTCACCAACAAAATGGCTCTCCGTTTGGGTTCAGCATTGGGGGAAACCTCCACCCCTACTCTTCACCGGTCTGATGTCTCGGGTGGGTTATACTTCAGGGCAGAGCCTGTGCTTACTCTGTTGGAGCCCCTGCTGGACGCGATCTCCACCGGGCATATTGACCCACAGAAAGCTCATCAAACAGGGTCCTCTACCTCATACGCGATTCCAGTTTGACTGCCGATGGATCACCAACCCAGAAGTCTTGGATGTGATCAAAGCCGCATGGATGAAACATGTTCGGGGCACCACTCAGTATAAGGCCTACACCTTACTTAAACTGGTAAGGCGTGACTTGGTTGAGTGGGCGCGCTTAGGGACATC
Organism: Linum tenue; assembly: GCA_946122785.1. NCBI lineage: Eukaryota > Viridiplantae > Streptophyta > Magnoliopsida > Malpighiales > Linaceae > Linum > Linum tenue. The sequence continues at coordinate 78,743,448 of CAMGYJ010000008.1, read as the reverse complement.
CAATTCAGCCAGGAAAATAAGAGAGCTTAAGGATGCGTTTGAGGAGGCCAGAGGGGAGGTTACCGTAGATTGCACCTTGATTCAGAACCTCGAGAGAGAGTTGGCATCAGCGTATGTTCAAGAGGAACTCTTCTGGAGACAGAAATCTCGGGTTGGGTGGCTGAGAGAGGGGGATTCCAACACGAATTTGTTTCATCGAGCAGTGCTGCAACGAAGACGTTTCAACCGTCTGTCTGGGCTAAAAGACTCAACGGGGGTGATCCACTATGATGAGGAGGCTATGGGGAGTATTGTAGTACCATATTTCAGGTGTTATTTACCTCTTCGAATGTGGATTCTGCTCAATTTGTTGCGGATTTAGGACTGCAGCAGAAGGTTACGAGCCAAATGAACGGTATGCTGGTTCTCCAGTGACTGATTTGGAGATCAAGGAAGCAGTGTTTCGTATTGGGGCGTCTCAAGCCCCGAGTTCTGATGGCTTCACCGCCGGGTTCTTCCACGCTCATTGGGATATTGTTGGACCCGACATAAGTGTCGCGGTGCATAACTTCTTCCGGACTGGTAGGCTGCTACACAATTTCAATCATACCCTGATTTCTCTGCTGCCAAAGGTACCTAATGCTGATTCGATGCGGCAACTTCGTCTGATTGGTTTATGTCAGGTTTTTTATAAAATTCTGGCTAAGATAATGGCGGCTAGACTAGGGCTTATTCTTCCTAACATAGTTAGTTCCTCTCAAAACGACTTTTTTAGAGGTAGGTTGATTTCTGACAATATTTTAATCGGGCAAGAAGTTATGCAATTCTTGAAAACTAAAGTGCATGGACGTGAGAAGTGGATGGCTTTGAAACTGGATATGGAGAAGGCATACGACCGCGTCGAGTGGCCTTTCCTTTTATAGATCATGGACAACTTGGGCTTTTGCTCGGAGTGGCTGCATTGGGTCAAGACTTGCATCTCTACCGTTAGCTTCTCAGTCCTGATCAATGGGTGATCTCATGGGTACTTCAAACCTCAACGTGGTCTCCGCCAAGGTGATCCGTTATCCCCCCTTCTCTATGCATTATATACTGAAGCCTTGTATGCTAAACTAGCCGCTGAGATCAATGTTGCTCGGCTTCATGGTCTTCGTGTTCATCGGCATGCTCCCCTAACGTCCCATCTTTTGTTTGCGGATGATACTTACCTCTTCTTGCGTGCGTCTATTCCGGAGTGTACCTCCCTGTTATCCCTTCTGCACTCATTAGAGGAAGTTAGTGGTCAGAAAGTTAATTTACCTAAATCCTCTTTGTGTGTGAGTGCTAATGTGAGTGATCAGGAGAGGTCTGCTCTTTGTGCTTGCTTAGGTATTGCAGAATCTACCCTTCAGGAAAAATACTTGGGCTTACCTGTTCACATTCAGCATTCTAAAACTCAGACGTTTCGGTTCGTAGAGGAGGGCCTTGCTGCTAGGATTCGATCTTGGAAATCCAAAGCCATGTCTTTAGCCGCGAAAGAAGTAGTGATTAAGTCTATAGGCTCTGCTTCCTTGATCTATACTATGTCTGTGTTTCGTCTTCCCTCTTTCACTTGTCGCAGGTTGAATGGGAAGCTATCCTGGTTCTGGTGGGCGGATCAGGATAAAGAAGATGGTATACACTGGCTCTCGTGGCAAGAAGTTTGTTACAGCAAATTTGAGGGGGGTCTCGGGTTTCGAGACTTTGAGAGGTTTAACATTGCTCTCTTGGTGAAGCAAGCCTGGAGAGTGCTGCAGAACACGGCTTCCACATTAGCACACCTGTATCGAGCTCGTTATCACCCAAATTCACCCTTCCTGGAGGCAAAGGTGGGTTCTAGACCCTCTTGGGCTTGGCAAGGGTTATTAGCTGGTCGGGATCTCCTCTTACGAGGGCTTCGGTGGCGGGTTGGTGACGGCGCTCGCATCCGCATTTTAACAGATAAGTGGCTTCCTTCTGACCCTCCCTCCTCTCCTACTCTTCTCTCTGGTATTAGTTTGTGCCCCCATCTTATTGCTGATCTGATCTGTCCGGAGTCTCGATCTTGGAATCGGGCTTTGCTAGTTTCACTGTTCACCAGCGAGTCTGTCGATTTGATACTCTCCATCCCGCTCTTCTTTCGGCTACTGCCGGACTGTTTGATTTGACATTATGCGGCGAATGGCGAGTACTCGGTTAAGTCGGGGTACCATGTTCTGTCCAATGAACTGAAAATTGCTCATCCTCCATCTCCTCTTCCTTTTGACAGCAGGTTTTGGAAGCTACTTTGGAGTCTCCCACTGCCGCCCAAATTAAAAATTTTCTGCTGGAGGATGGTGCGCGGCTTCCTCCCAGTTCGCGATGTACTCCTGTACAAAAGACTGGTTACGGATGCAACCTGCCCGGTTTGCTCACATGGCTCAGAATCTATTATGCACTCTTTCTTCTCTTGCAGAGTTGCTATGGAATTATGAGAATTGGCTGGTTTGGGACACTTACACAGGATCCTAGAAGGACTCTCACATGCAGATTGTTGGAACCATTTATTCTTTTCCTGCCATCTTACTAAAGTTAACATTGCAGATATAATCTTCATTTGTTGGCGAGTTTGGAAGGCAAGATGTTGGTCCATTCATAAACATATACAGTGTCGGGGGTGTGCTCTTCTTCGTCAGTACAGGGCTCAGGTAGATGAATGGATACACGCCACAGATCCTATGACATTACATCAAGAGCCATCGAGGTCGGGCGCTCCTTCGGCCCTCCGTCAAAACGCAGCCATCTGCTTCCGCCCTCGATGGTGTATGTCCTTCTGGTGGAGTGCTTGTTCGATTTGATGGGTCTTGGAAAAAAGGAGTAGTCGGTGGAATCGGCTTTACCGGGTTCTCTCCTGCAGGTGAACTCCTCTTCGCAATGGGCAAGTATTACTCAGGATGTCGCGCATGGTGCTGAAGGAGCTCTTCTCGAGGAAATCTGCTTTGCTATTGCTGGTTTCTCTTGTTTTTCTTGTACTTTTACACCTAGGTTGTACAATAGGGTTGCCCACTTAGTGGCTACTAATGCCCTCTCATCGGCAGTTCCGCTAGCGACCGACTGCCGCGTCTGGCTTTTAAGTATCTTGTAATATCTAATTTTACCCTATATATGCAAAAAAAAAAAAAAAACCTTGGTTAATGCTTCATATAAAACCATTTGCACTTATGGGCCACAGAGTAGCTTGGCAGCTGTATCCATCGTCTTTCGCCCTCGCAAAAATCTGGGAAACCAGACTGACTGACTGAGTGCCGATAGATCTTCCCAGCTTGTGCCGGCGACTTAATAGCTAACACACCCAATCCTGAAATCGCTGAATCTCATTTCCCCGAAGTTGCTTGCAGTCACCTATGTCGTCTCCTTCAATGTTCAGCAACAACAGCGTTTCCATTCCAGTCTCCGACGACGACGAAGACGAGCTCAGCCGGAAGCGAGTCCGAGTTCGCAGGAAGCGCAAGAAGCCGCTGAGCCACCGCGTGAAGCACGATTTGGGCAAGCGGCTCGTTAGGTTTCTCGTGAGGTACTGGGCGTTGCTCATCTTCCTCCCCGCCGCCGCTCTGCTCTGCTACGAGGCCACCAAAATCGGCAAGGAACCCGCCGTCGACGAGGATGATCTCGACCGCTTCGTGGCAGAGGGAACAGAGGTAGATCCTGACCTCGACCCAGTCTTCAAACCGCCGCCCAAGGTTTCTCACCCCAATTTGAATCGGATGGATCCGGTTACTCGAATGATTGACGGTGTGCGTGAACGTAAGTGTTTTTCATCTGAGCTCTTCTTGTTGCTTTCCAGTTTCCAGTTTCTCAATTGCATCTCTGGAAATCTGTATCAGCTTGCTTGAAGCTCCGGCCGTCGGACGAACTTGAACTTCTGGATATCCCTAACGGCGGCGGCATTGAAAGTCCGGTTAAGAGTGTAAAATACTTGACAGAGAGAGATTTGCCGGAACAGAACGGGACTCATAGGTCGAAACGGTTCAAGTTCAATTCGTTTAGTGGATACCCGAGTCTCGAAGACAGGGATGGAAGCTTTGTGGTGAACCAGACTCCTGCTGTACATTGTGGGTTCTTCAGTGAAAGTGGAGGGTTCAATATATCTGACGCTGATAAGAGTTATATGGATAGTTGCCAAGTGGTGGTTTCTACTTGTGCTTTTGGTGGTGGGGATGATCTATACCAACCCATCGGAATGTCAAATGCTTCACTTCAGAAGGTCTGTGATGCTTCTTTAGATTGCTTGAACTTCGTGTCTGCACTACAAAAGGGAAGCTTTTAGCGAGCTCATTGGTTTGCATTTGTGCAGGTTTGCTATGTTGCATTTTGGGATGATATTACACTGGCTGCCCAGGAGAATGCCGGGCACACTATTGGGGATGATAAGTTTATTGGGAATTGGCGCATTGTTCTTGTGGATGATCTTCCATTTGTGGATCAACGATTAAATGGTAAAATTCCAAAGGTATTGTAACTCTTTTACAGTGCTATGTTGCGCTTATAGTCTGTGTGATGGTTAGGTTTATACTTCTGTTTACTTCTAGTTTCTCTCGGAAGATCGGTTTCTAGCTCAGATATTGGAAAGTGTAAATGCCATAGTTTAACGGTTAAATCCCCCTTCCTTTCTGGTTTCATTTTCTTTGTATTGTGAGCTAAGCACATTTAGAAGTACTCTGATGAGGAAGATCTGAGAATAGAAATACCATAGTTATAGGCAGAGAAGCTGGTTGTCGATGTGAACCGGGAATGAAGTGGATGTCATTTTGTGGACTAAAATGGGTTTATCCAGGAGTAATAGGAAGGATTGGGGTCAAGTAGGTGGTGATAGTGATGACTGTAGCACATAGATGTTGTAATGCTTGTGGTATTTATCCTGATTGCTGATTATGAGCCCAGTTCTTTAGATGAGAGTTATACATTTGAGAACTTTCTCAATTCAAATGTAAGTTGGAGGGTGGGGATTGATTTCCGACTTATTTGGAATGGAGTTTATCTTATCAAAAGGCAGTTCAGTGGTTCTTGTTTGTGGATAGTGCTTACTTTGGATTGTTTTAGTGTTTGTTCATGCAAAATTCAGTGAGTTGAAGTTTGTAACCAACTTTTAATTAATTTTTACCCATTTTCAGATGTTGGGACATCGGCTCTTTCCTAATGCAAAGTACTCTATATGGGTGGACTCAAAGTCTCAGTTCAGGAGGGATCCGTTGGGTGTTCTCGAAGCTCTCCTCTGGCGTACAAATTCCGTGTTAGCAATCTCAGAACATGGAGCTCGCAGCAGCGTGTATGATGAGGCTAAAGCTGTTGTCAAGAAAAACAAAGCCAGACCAGAAGAAGTCGATGTCCAAATAACTCAGTACAAGAAAGATGGTATGCCCGAAGACAAGAGATTGAATGGAAAGAAAGGTATGCAATCCTTTGTCAACACACTGCCATTTGCTTCCGTGAATTCAATTGAATAGCAGAAGGAATTGTTCGACATGTCCGCGTAGCTAAGGCAATGTAACCACGATTAGATTGTCGTTTAGGAGCTGAAATGAGGGCTCCCTTCACGATCCAGTCTTCCTTTCTGCGATTTTGAAACATGAACTATGTCTGTAATAACAAGTAACATTTGGTCATTTGCAGCTCTGAATGAAGCTTCAATCATAGTGAGGGAGCACACGCCAGTGGTCAATCTGTTCATGTGCATCTGGTTCAATGAAGCAGTGCGATTCACTTCGCGAGACCAGCTGAGCTTTCCCTACGTGCTGTGGCGACTGAAAGTGCTTAAAGACACCAACATGTTCCCAGTTTGCATACGGAAAGATCTTGTTAATAGTATTGGCCATCTACGCAAGGCCAAGCCTTCGGTAAAAAGAGCCATGCCTTCCACTGCTGATGACGAGGCTTGATTTTGTTATGGGCCTCTAATTCTTCTTTTTTCTTGTTGTTGTTCAAATTTTGTTACCTATTTATACCTGAGATTATTACGAGATTAGCCCCTGATTCTTTCATCACTGTTAACCATGTATTGACATTGACATAGTTTATTCCCCTTCGGAGCATTCCTCGGTTCTTGGTCATGGTAATATGAAGTTGGGTCTTTACCGATCAATAATGTACCATTGATGACGATGACACATAGCGCTGAGTAGGCTTGTTCATGAACGACTCGACGTCCGATAAAAAAAAACTCGTTTGAAACTCGATCGTCTTAATCGAGTCAGCTTGCGAACAAGTTCGTTAATTAAAACGAGACGAACTTGAACCATGCCATGTTCAGCTCGAAAGCTCGTGAACAAGCTCTTTTAACGGTTTGGCATTAGAAAGGATTGGAGTTCATAGATTTTATGTATTGAAATTGAGATAAATATTGTGTTTTGTTTTGCTAGACTCTGTTTCAGGTTTGAATGTAATTTTGTGCTCAGTTCTAGCTCAATCTTGAGCTATAATGGATATTTTATGTGTTGAACTCGATTTTGGACTCGTTAAACTTATTTGGCGAGCCAAACTCGAGTCGAGCTCGAGTTTTCATTTTTCATAAACGAGTCGAGCTCGAGCTTGTATATTAAAGCTCGTGATGAACTCGAGTCGGGGTCGAGCCTGGAAATATATTAACGAGCCGAGCCTGAGCCGAGCCCGAGCTATGACAAAGTTTGGTTCGGCTCGGCTCATTAACAGGGGCTAAGATTAGGTGACTAAGGGAGGGTCGCTTAGTCACATGACTAAGTGAATCTCAGCCATCCAACCTCATTTAAATCTGATGGTTCCAATTAATTTGATTTAATGAAGGGTAATGTAGTAATTGCATTATTATTTATTTTATTATTATTTTTTATTTTATTAATTAAAAAGAATTCACCGCCTCCGTCCCTTCCCCGTCGTTTACAAAACTCCCGACGTCCCGTCGACTTCCTCACCTCATGTCCCTTCCTCGTCGGCACCAGTTCCCGATGTCTCTTCCCTTCCGCCGGCTAGGGATTCCTAGCGGGGCAAAAACCTTCTCGGGGAACTATCCTGGCGGGGTTTTTAGGATTTTTTTAGAGAGAGAGAGAGCATGTTCGTCGACTGTGGATTTTCGGCGACCAGAGACGTCGGAGACGGATTTTCCGGTGCCAGTGTTGGATTCGTAATCTTTGCCGACCTATTTTGTAATGTATATCAATTCAGTTTGTATTGTTTATCATTCTAGTTTGTTATTTTTGTCTTGTGTTTGGAATGTTTACATGAGTAATTTGTAATATTTTGATTTATAATATTTGTTGCTCTAGTTTGTATACTTTATGTTATGATTTGTATATGTTGTATTCATTATTTTGTAATGCAATTTTACCGATTTGTATTGTAAGTAGTGTTATTTTGTAATGTTAGTATGCTTTGTAATGTTTGGCAGTTTATTCTGTAATGTTTGTAAGGTTTGTTAATTTTGTAATGTTTGTTGGTTTCTTTGGTAATGTGTAAGTTTTGTTATTTTTATGCACCATGTTTGTCATTTTTGTCAACCATGTTTGTAATGTTTTTTATGTCTAAAAAACAACCTGATTGACTTTTGAACGAAACTCATATATATAGAGAAGGAGCCCCCAAAGTCAACCCTGTTGTTTATCATTTTGTATGGTTTGTCAGTTTAGTTTGTAATTTTTGTCCACCATGTTTGTGATGTTTGTATATCTAAAAAACAACCGGGTCGACTTTGGGACGGTGCCCCTCTATATAGAGATGAAGCCTCTAAAGTCAACCTGTTTTTTCCCCATTTTTTATGATTTGTATTGTTTGTCTGTCTACTTTGTATTATTTGTATAGTTCATATGTTTTTTATTGTTTGTAAATCTGTTTGTATGTTTTGTCGTTCTAGTTTGTACTGTTTGTATATTTTGTCGTTCTAGTTTGTACGATTGTATGGTTTGTACTGTTTGTATACTTCGTAATTTTCATAATACCCAAACTAATTCTGTCATTAATTTAAAAGCCTTCCCACTTTTCAATCGTCAGATTGGAGTGTGCAGATCTAAAGATTGGAAGGACTTGACTAAGCATCCCTAGTCACTTGATCCTCCCTCCATTAACAGCCCTAGTGCTAAGTAATGTAATTGGGCAGGACGCTAAAACAAATTTTCAAAATACAGAGTTATATGTGACAGATCCCATGAGATCTTAGTAAAAATAGAAAAGAGAAGATGGAGATTAGAGATGAGTGTAGGGCTGAAAAACGGTCCAATCCGGTTAAAATTGGATCGGATTAACCTGGTTTTTTGAAACCGTTTTAGCTATACTAGCAACCGGAAATTGGATTGGATGGGCATCCGGTTTCAACCATGACCGGACTAGATTGAATTCGGTCCGATCCGGTTTCAACCAAAAAACCCGGAAATTGTCTCTAACTCCCAAAATGCTAGCGTTTATCATTAATTGAAAAAAAATTGGACAAGTCTGGTCCCGAGTCCCAACTCACAAATACAATCCTCATTTCTCTTAGATCCCTCTACCTCCTTCTCGATTGAACCACAAGTCCACAATCCACATCTTCTCTCTCTCATCCCCATCTCTTCCGTCTCCTTTCCATCTCCATCTCTCACAACTCTATTTCTTCCCAAATTCCAACTCCCAACCATAGATCGATAAGCCAATCTCGCATCAGAATAGGAAGATGAGATGAAAGACAAAAATGAAGTCGGCGATTGGAGGTATGCAGTATCGGTAGAGGACCCGTATGTTGAGTTCGGTGCCGGAAAGGCAGTGTCGGCACTCGGTGGACAACAAAAGAGAGACGCGACTTGACCCGCGAAGACTGGGCATCGCCATCGCAATCTCCATTGCCATCGCCTTGAGCAGCCCTCGGCCGACCCTATCTCCCACCGTCATTGTTCATCTTATTCTTCCCTCGAGGCTCGATTCACTGCGTCTAATCGATCGTCGGCCAGAGGGAGAGGCCGCCGGAGGGAGAGCAGAGGGCGGGCGGGTTGGCGTTTGTTTCACTAGGAAGAGAGGATCGACGGTTTGTGGGAGACTGGAGATGACCAAAAGAGGAAGGAAGAGGAAGCGGCAGAGTGGCTGTGTATGGGAGGTTGAGGGTTGTTTGATGGCTGGGCTAAAAGTTGAGGGGGATTAGGGTTTTTTTGGGCTGGGCAAAAGGCAGGGCTGACTAGGCAGGTCCAGTTTTTTCGGTTTTAATCGGATTATACCTGGTACGGCTTTTCTTCAGATATCTGCAACCGAAATCCAGATTGGATTGGGTTGCATCCGGTTTCCGGTCAAAACCGGAATGGTTTAAACTGGACGATTTTTGGTTTGACCGGAAAACAGTAACCGAATTTCCAGCTCTAGATGAGTGCACTTTTTTCTTAAACTTTTTTTTAGTAAAAAGATTTCCATGTCACTAGCCACTTAATGACCGGCTATGTTTTTTTGTTAATCCCTACTGGAAACCTTAATGGAAGAGAAGATTTAGTATACAAATGACATATGAAAAACTATGTGATATAATGAGTCTCGTTAAAGGTTGGTATTTGTATTCGTACTAGCCATTGTCAACATTATTTTCATATTCTTTTCTCCCTCAATTTTTTTATAACTCGTCATTCCATATAATTCCTCCCGTTATTTTCCTGCTTTTGTATTAGTTTCAACATTAATACTAAATGAGGTCTAATGAAGTAACTAAACACAAAAAAAATTCGGTGTTGTCGATGTACCTCTTTTATCACAAGGTCACAACAGTTGTGCAATCACAACCAGCTAGTGCAAACGAGCCGAGTTGAGCTGACTTTTGACTTACCTCATGCTCAAATCATTAGAAACTAAGTTGAGCTTGAGCTCAGCTCGTTTAATAAAACCTTGGATCAAAGTCGACTCGAGCTTGGCTCGTTAATTAACTCATGAGCTCGATCTACTCAATCTCAGATCGAGCTCACCTCATTTGTGATACATGTGATTAATATGTCGATAAAAAAAGAATGATATTTCATGACTAATAGATCACAAACTTTTTTCTTCTTCTTAAATTGTAGGCGCTATGGTCAAAGAAAAGAGAAAGGATTACAAGACAAGGGAAGTAAGAAGGGGGAGGTAGAGACAACTATCACATTTTTGGGAAAAGTGACTCCCTTATCATCATCGCTTAGAATCTCCAAAAGACCATAAGGGGAGTTTGACAATTCATACGTATCGTAGGGATCTTCTTAAATTGTAGGCGCTATGGTCAAAGAAAAGAGAAAGGATTACAAGACAAGGGAAGTAAGAAGGGGGAGGTAGAGACAACTATCACATTTTTGGGAAAAGTGACTCCCTTATCATCATCGCTTAGAATCTCCAAAAGACCATAAGGGGAGTTTGACAATTCATACGTATCGTAGGGATAGGCGAGGCTATATTGTGAGAGCCCGTTCGCGACTCTATTTCCCTACCTCTACATATGAGAGAGTTGAACGATCAAATTTTAAGTAAGTTTATGCTAGATTGCCGCAAGAATAGTGGCATACAGATGTATCTGATTCGTCTTGTTGTTCACTAGATCAATGGCCAACTTCGAGTATGATTCCACTATAAACGTTTTGTAACCCTGATTCCATGCCAAATTCATATCATTTAAGATACCCCGAAGCTCTGCCATCGCTATCGAACACGACACAAGGCTTGCACAGAAGCCACCCTACCATCTTTCATCACTGCTTCTTAGGACGCCACACTTTGTGGCCAAACCGGGGGTTACCATTGGAGGCCTGTTAACATTCAACTTTGTCCACCCACTTTGTGGAGGTTTCCATCTGGCATCAATTTGCACTCTCGGGGTAGTAGCCCTATTCTTGAAGATATCAAACCTTCGGGCGACCCAACCATCATGACATAGTTTCACTTTCACCTTGATTGCTTGTGTGAGGGAAGAGGGGGAAAGGGTCTTATGTGTACCTTAAAAAAGACCCCTCATTCTTATTCTTCCAAAGCAGCCAAATGGCAATGCTGAAGAAAGCATTACAGGGGTATTCCTGCAACAGTCACATCTTCTGTCAAGAAATTTGCTTTAAACCATATCTCAGTCGGGGCATTAAAGAAAAAATGTTGCTTTTCTGATTTCACAGCTCGTCCACAAGTAGGCAGAATAGGGGCAATCTCCAAAGATGCGAGGGCTAGACTCCAACTCCATGAGGTCGTGTCACCTGTAGCAGTCTGTCGTTTGAGCCAAGTGATGCTGAAAGCATACTTCGTTGTTGCTGATCTTGCCCAGGGCCGTCAACCAAGCAAAATAACGAACTCTTTTCGTGATAGGAAGGCTCCATATATTCTTCCAAATCGTCTGCTCGTTGTTAGGAGCAGCTGGGGCAGTTAAAGATAGGCGCTTTTAGCGGATGACTGATAATTTCTAACTAGTTCATATCATGTTATTTAGTCATAATTAGTAGCTAAGCAGTTTATAATCAATAATTACCCTTTCATATTATAAATGATACGTATTTGAGCTAATAGTCAAACTCTTTATCCATTATAGATTGTGAAGTATACAATCTGACAAATTTATGAACGATCAACAACTCATATGCTATAGATCGATTCGCTAATATATCACTAGTTGGTACATTATTGGCTCGCTTGCCACACTATGGAGTTAGCTCATGAGGTTAAAATGAGTCAACTCACAAGTTAAGATCAACGAGCCACCAAATTGAGCTGACTCACGAGCTCACTAACTGAACAAGGCTAAACTCGACCTATACTCATTATCAAATAAACCGAGTTTCGAACAAACTTATTACGAGTTAAACACCGATCCACTCCCGAACAAGTTGACTCATTTACCACCCTACAACAAACAACTAACTGTACTAAATCGGCACATCGTTTGTCTCCTTCCAAAATCCCTACCACTAAAAGAAAATCTGATCCGTGGGCTTGACAAACAGCTGGGTTCCCTCTTCTGGTCCTGGGTTTCCGTCAAGTGGCATAGCTACTAGGGGTGGAAATCGGTACGGTATCGGTATCCCAATACCAAATACCGAAATCTCGAATACCGAATTACACCCTAAAATCAATCCCAATCCCAATCCCTAAATAATTTCGGTATCCCAATCCCAATCCCTAAATAATTTCGGTATCACAATCGGTACCTCGGTATCCCAATCGGTATTATCGAATACATAATTACTTACCTTTGTAATTAATAATTAAATATATAAATTAAATTTTATTGTTTAATTTAGGGCGAAGAGACTAAGAAAATAGTCTTGAGTTGCCTAGAGCTAACATCTTAAGTTCTTGTAATTGGTAATCTTTAATTTGACGAATTTGAGGTTGAGAGACGACTAATAATAGTGTGAAATAGTGATATAATGATCTATGTATAATTAAATGACACTTTTGGTGGTTGATGGTCGCGTAGTAGTGAATGTGAGAGTCTAGTTGAGAGGATAAAATACACGCTAACTTATGTATTTAGTATAAACTTGTATTGTATATTTTTTTTTTCTATTTCTATATAACCATCTATTCAATTTATATTCTCGATTTATTTTCTCTCAAATTGGATTTAGTTTCTTGTGTTAAAACTTTGGCTCGGAAACACAAAAGTACTGTACGGATTTTTTTGAAAAGGTTGGGGTCGGAATTGTTGGAAGAATTTTTTACCGACGAAAAACAGATTCTGTCTTTGATTCCAAGAACTTCGTCTATTTCCCAAAGATTATATAAAGGACGGGTTTGGTATTTGGATATTGTTTGTATCAATGAACTGGCCCATGAAAAAAATTTGTTTATCAAACATGTAAATAGAAATTTTCCATAAATGATCAAATGAAGGGGTAACAAAAAAGTTCATTTATTTCGATTATGAAATGTTCAGAAAGTATATCAGCAAGGATTGAGCAACTGAGTATTCAACTTTCTTCTCAGGTACGGGGTTCCGTCTAGGGGAAAACTGAGCTTTCAATAATTCTGCTAGTTGCTTTGATAGGTGCGATTGTTGTGGCTCGTCAGTAGGGAATTTATAGAATTAGCAATCAACCATTTTTTTTTCTAAGTTATTACATTCATTTTCTTTTAATTCTATTTGAAATTTTTTCTGTATAAATTCTTTTAGTAGATCTAGTACGAATATATTTCTTTGCTCTACATTTTCAATATTATTAACCCAATTAGTTGCCTAGTTGCCGTTCAATTTTTGTTCATATTGAAATAAACCGAAATAGATAAGGAGTTGGTGGATAATGCTCGAACATGTACTTGTTTTGAGTGCCTATTTATTTTCTATTGGGATCTATGGATTGGTCACGAGTCGAAATATGGTTAGGGCCCTTATGTGTCTTGAACTTCTATTGAATGCAGTTAATATAAATTTCATAACATTTTCTGATTTTTTTGATAATCGCCAATTAAAAGGAAATATTTTCTCAATTTTTGTTATAGCTATTGCAGCCGCCGAAGCAGCTATTGGACTGGCTAATTGATCGGTATTTCGGTATATACCGATCCCAATCCCGTAATCCCTAATACCGAATAACAATTGAAATTCAATCTCAATCCCAATCCCACAAAATAATACGTATATTCGGTAATACCAAATATAAACAAATTCGGTACGGTATTCGGTATATCCCAAATACCGGTACCAAACTTTCAGCCCTAATAGCCACCATTGTTGAACAATCTTTATTTTATTTTAGTTTCATGAATATAATATAATGGGCCCGATTTACATATGTTTTCTTTTCTTTGAGAAAAAGAAGAAAAACGAGAACAAAATTGGAGAGGTTAAGGAAAACAAATACGCGTTCAATTCACGCCAGCCCACCGCCTCAGACCAAATCCTATCAACAAGACAACAACCGACTTAAGATAACTTAACTAATAATGAAAAAAGGAAAGGAATGATAATCGACGAAATCACAGCCGTCCATCGCCTCGATCACCCGCTTAATCCCAGCCCTCCATCGCCCCAAGCCACAGCTTATAAATAGTTACCGGTTTTCCCCCACTTCATCTTGCATTCGCGTTGCCTGAAAATTGTGCGACCGTGCTCCTCCCCTTTTCCCCACCGCTGCCGGCGATTCCAATGATTAATCTTCTCTCTTCTTCTTCTTTGTCTTTTCTTTTTAACAACTCTCTCCTCTCTTATTTGGAGCCTCCCGATGATTCTGCTTATGATGTGATTATAGGTTGTCATCCTTTGCGTTGGCTTCTCTGATCGTCGGTCTGCCTTAGCCGTCTCTGTTACGTTCTTCAATTTCTTCTCCGGATATGGCTACTGCTTGTTGATATCTACCTGCGTTCTCGATGGTTTGGGTTTGGTCTCCGTTTTTTTGGATGCTGTAGTCGATGACATAAATATCGATTCTGAATTGGAAAGTTCAGCCCTACGGTTGATGTGTTGTTTTTGTTGGATGATTTAGGATCTTGAGGTGACGAGAAACATGCTGCGTTCTTGCGATATTGGCCGTGTTTCCCGATTCATCTTCATCTACAGAGGGCCAGGATTTTCTCCTTCTCAACTTTTCTTCAATTTGATTTGCGACTTGCTTGTCTGATCGTGGCTAGGCGTATCTTGTTCTTGGATCGATGATTCTGCTATCTGGCTTCTCTAACTATCGCTGTGTTCGTTGATCTGGTGCTTTCTAGAGTCGTGGACCCTTGGATTTCCGCCGAGAGCTCGTCTTTTTCCTATAGGCCTTGGAGTCGAAGATCCTGAGTATTTGTATTCAGTAAATTGGATTGCTTGGTTTACTGCTTCGGTTCGGCAGGGGTTGATTTGTTGTTTCTTGTTGCCCGATTTAGGACCTCCAAGTGCGATCGGTGCCAGGATGTGTAGTCATGGATTCCTCCTCCTCTCTCCGTAGAGGCCGTGGTTGTAGATCCCGAGTTTCTGAGTATTTGGATTTTGGTTGTCTGGATTAATCCCTTCTGTTTGCCGGTGGTTGATTCGTTGCGTCTCGTTGAATAACTTAGGACCTGGAAGCACGATCGATTGCTCAATGTGCTGCAGAGGGAGTCATATCCCTCGCGTATTGACATGGCCGCAGTGTGTTCTACCCTTTTGGTATTCGTTGATTGTCAAAACCATATTCTACCGGGGTTGATTTTTGCAGATTGGTATCTGCAGGCTGGAGGCTTGCTCTTCCAGGGTGCAGGAGCCTTGTTCTTCTTTCTCCTTCCCTTCCGTTTGTTTTAAATGAATTTTTTACTGTTCCCTTGGCCATGGCGATGTGATTCCTGTCTTATTCTCACCCTGAACAGATTTTCCCCGACTAATTGATTTAAGGGAGGGGCGACTGTGCCGATAAGTATCTTGTGCCATTCTTCTGCCTAGGGCGGTTAGGGAGTTCATTTCAGTATCTTTTGAATTGGGGTTCAATGGTTCTTTCTAGCTTTTTGGATCTTCAGGAACTGGCTTGTGTTCGTTGGAAGAACTTAGATCTGTATATCTGAACAAGGAGTAGTCTGTTTTATGATAATTCTTCTGGCTTTCCAATGTTTCGTCGTTCTTGGCTTCCTCCTTTGATTTTTTGTTGGTGGCAATTTTGGGTTTTAACTCTCAGGGGGAGAGGACTATGCTGGGCTTGGAGCATCTTTCGCAGATAGGATGCAGTACCGAGTATAATGTCAAGACATGGGTTACCCTTACTTCCTACCTGTTAAGTTTTTTTCGCTGCATTTTCCGTGATGATTTTATTATTCTTCTTCCATCTTCTGCAGAGATGTCAAGATGATTGGTTTGTGACTGAGTGTGCTTTGCTGGGTGATTGGTATCTGTCAATGGTCTTGTGGTTGGGAGGTTTTGTGGACGTTCTGTGTTTCATTATATGTAGTTTTCTCTAGTTTGGGTTGGTGACATGGTGCTCTTTGGGTTTGTCGGTGTTTCTCAGTTGCAGTTGCACAGGACTCGACGGATGCGGAAGGGTTTGGCTTATATGTCTTGGTTCTCTTTTCTTTTTCGGGTTGTTTACTTGTTTCTATAGCTGTTTAATTGAGTTCGTTTTGATATTCTACTACATATGGACTGCTGCAGGGTGTTGATTTGGACTGTTCCTCCCATCATTCTGGGGATGCAGGAACCTTGTCCTCTCTCCATAGAGGCTGTGGTTCAGTGGTGTAGATCCCGAGTATCTGAGTATTTGGATTTTAGTTGTCTGGATTAATCCCTTCTGTTTGGCGGTGGTTGATTCGTTGCTTCTCGTTGAATAACTTAGGAACTGGAAGCACGATCGATTGCTCAATGTGCTGCAGAGGGAGTCATATCCCTCGCGTATTAACATGGTCGCATTCACTGGTGTTCTACCCTTTTGGTATTCGTTGATTGTCAAAACCATATTCTACCGGGGTTGATTTACAGATTGGTATCTGCAGGCTGGAAGCTTGCTCTTCCAGGCTGCAGGAGCCTTCTTCTTCTTTATCCTTCCCTTCCGTTTGTTTTAAATGAATTTTTACTGTTCCCTTAGCAATGTGGATGCGATTCCTGTCTTATTCTCACCCTGAACAGATTTTCGCCGACTAATTGATTTAAGGGAGGGGCTACTGTACCGAGAGTTAATTTCAGTATCTTTTGAATTGGGGTTCAATAGTTCTTTCTGGATTTTTTGATCTTCAGGAACTGGCTTGTGTTCGTTGGAAGAACTTAGATCCGTATATCTGAACAGGGAGTAGTCGGTTATATGATAGTTCTTCTAACTTTCCAATGTTTCGTCGTTCTTGGCTTCCTCCTTTGATTTTTTGTTGGTGGCAATTTTGGGTTGTAACTCTCAGGGGGAGAGGACTATTCTGGGCTTGGAGCATCTTTCGCAGATAGGATGCAGTAACGAGCATAATGCCAATACATGGGTTACCCTTACTTCCTACCTGTTAAGTGTTTTTCGCTGTATTTTCCGCGATGATTTTATTATTCTTCTTCCATCTTCTGCAGAGATGCCAAGATGATTGGTTTGTGACTGAGTGTGCTTTGCTGGGTGATTGGTATCTGTCGATGGTCTTGTGGTTGGGAGGTTTTGTGGACGTTCTGTGTTTCATTATAGGTAGTTTTCTCTTGTTTGGGTTGGTGACATGGTGATCTTTGGGTTTGTCGGTGTTTCTCAGTTGCAGTTGCACAGGACTCAACGAGCGGAAGGGTTTGGCTTATATGTCTTGGTTCTCTTTCTTCTTCGGGTTGTTTACTTGTTTCTATAGCTGTCATGTTTAAGTGAGTTCGTTTT
The DNA here is from genome assembly GCA_946122785.1 of Linum tenue. Classification (NCBI taxonomy): domain Eukaryota; kingdom Viridiplantae; phylum Streptophyta; class Magnoliopsida; order Malpighiales; family Linaceae; genus Linum; species Linum tenue. The sequence goes on along the minus strand of CAMGYJ010000008.1, from coordinate 78,726,304 downwards.
GATATTCTACTACATATGGACTGCTGCAGGGTGTTGATTTGGACTGTTCCTCCCATCATTCTGGGAGTGCAGGAACCTTGTCCTAAGTTTTCTCTTTCCTTCACTTTTAGGTTAGATTTTAGATTTCGATTCCCTTCATGTTGGGCGGTGTCTACTTGACTAATTTTCATTATGAGCAGATGTTTCCCTGGCTAATTGACTTCAGTCTACTTGTCGTTCTTCTGCCTTGGATGATCTTCTCGATTGGAATGGTTATCCCATCTTTCAGACTTTTTGGATCTTCAGGGACTGGCGGGTGTTCGTATGAACTTAGACTCGTATATCTGATCAGGGAGTAGACGGTTATATGATAAATCTTCTGGTTCCCCGCTCAATTGTTGTTGGCTTCCTCCTTTGAGTTTTGTTGTTGGTAACTTTGGGGTTGTTACTCTCAGGGGGAGACTATGGTGGCTTGGAGCATCTTTGGCACAGATAGGTTGCTATAATGTAGAGACATGGATTATCCTTACCCCCTACCTGTTAATTGTTGTTTAACTGCTTTCAGAATTTCCATTGAGCAGTGATTCATCATTCTTCTTCCATCTTCTTTACAGATACATGATTGGTTTGTTACATCATGTACTTCGCCGAGTGAGTAGTATCTGTCAGTGGTCCTGTGGTTGGGTGGTTTTGTGGACAGACTGTGTTCACTTATAGGCAGTTTTTTGTTGTTTGGGTTAGTGACATGGTGCTTTTTTGGTTTGCCAGTGTTTTCTTAGGCTGCAGTGGCGCAGGACGGACCGACTATGTGTCTTAGCATTAATTTTCTGGCTTGTTATCTTGTTTTTATAGCGAGCATGTTTAAGAAAATCCTTTTTGATGTATTACTACATCTGGATTGCTGCAGGGTGTTGATTTTGACTATTCTGCATATAGTTTTGTGGATGCAAGAATATTACATCACTAAGTTCCTCTCTTTCCTTTACTTTTGTGCTAGACATTAGATTTCAATTCCCTTCACCAATGAGACAGTTACTATCTGTGACCAATTTTCATCCTTAGCAGATATTTTCCCGGGCTAACTGACTTCAATGTGCTGCTGGAGCAATGAGTATGCTGTGTCGATCTTGTACCGAGTTATTTCATGATCTTCTGAAGTGGAGTGTGATGTTTCCCCTTTACCGACTATGTGTCTTAGCATTTATTTTCTGGCTTGTTATCTTGTTTTTATAGCGACCATGTTTAAGAAAATCCTTTTTGATGTATTACTAAATCTGGATTGCTGCAGGGTGTTGCTTTGGACTGTTCTGCATATCGTTTTGTGGATGTCAGAATATTACATCACTAAGTTCCTCCCTTTCCTTTACTTTTGTGTTAAGATATTAGATTTCAATTACCTTCACCAATGAGACAGCTACTATCTGTGACCAATTTTCATCCTTAGCAGATATTTTCCCGGGCTAACTGACTTCAGTGTGCTGCTGTAGCAATGAGTATGCTGTGTCGATCTTGTACCGTGTTATTTCATGATCTTCTGAAGTGGAGTGTGATGTTTCCCCTTTTTCTTGCTTTTTGGATCTTCAAGAACTGGCAAGTGTATGTTGGAAGAATCTAGATCTGTATATCGGATCAGGGAGTAGTCGGTTATATGATAAATCTTTTAATTCTTCGATGGTACATTGTGTTCTTGGCTTCCTCCTTTGAATTCGGTTGGTGGTGATTTTGGGGTTTTAACTCTCAGGGGCTATGCTGGCTTGGGGCATCTTTAGCAGATAGGAAGCAAAGCCGAGCATAATGTCAAGATATGGGTTACCTTACCTTCCGACATGTTCAATTGTTTTGCATCGTGTTTTGGAATTTCCGTTGCACAATGATTCATTGTACTTGTCTTCCTCTTATGATTTTTGTGGTGGTAATTTTGGGGTTGCCACTCTCAGGGGGATGTATTATACTGGCTTGGAGTATCTTTAGCAGATAGGATGCTGAACGTAGCATAATATCAAGACATAGATTACCCTTGCCTTCCCCACATGTTAATTGTTTTTCACCGTGTTTCGGAATTGCGCAATGGTTCACTGTTCATCTTCTATCTTTCGCACAGGTGTTGACATGATTGGTTAGTGACGTTATGTGCTTTGCGTTGGTGGTTAGCGTTCGTCTCCATCTGTCAATGTTCTTGTGGTTGGGAGGTTTTGTGGACAGTCTGTTTCATTTTAGGTAGTTTTTTGTTGTTTGGGTTTGCGACATGGTGCTATTTGGGCTTGCTAGTGTTTTTCAGGGTGCTGTGGCCCAGGATGGAACAGATGGGGGAGGGTTTCGCTTTTATGTCTTAGCTGTCTCTTCTTTTCGGGTTGATTTCTTACTTTTATAGGTGCCTTATTTAAGTAAGTTTTGATGTACTACAACATCTGGATTGCTGCAGAGTTTTGGTGTACTACAACATCTGGATTGCTGCAGGTTGTTAGCTTTGGATTGTTATGCGTATCATCCTGTGGATGCGGGAACCTTATCTTAGTAGGTTCTCTTCCCTTCACTTCTTCGCTACTTTCTAAATTTCAATTCGCTTCACTAGAGGGTGACTATTTGTGGCTACTTATAATCTTGAGCAGATGTTTTCTCTGGCTAATTGACTTCAGGGGGTTGTTATTAACAAGTGTTTGTTGGAAGAACTTAGATCTGTATCGAAGTGTATTGTTATTTCGGGGTCTTCTGAATCGAAGTGTATTGTTATCCCGTCTTCCTTACTTTTTGGATCTTTAGGAAACTAACAAGTGTTTGTTGGAAGAACTTAGATCTGTATATGTTATCAGGAGTAGTCGGTTATATGATAGGTTGACTTTCCTACTTATTAATTGTTTTTTGCTGTGTTTTTTCGGAATTTAGATTGCACAATGCTTCCTGGTTCTTGCTTCCTCCAATAATATTTGTTGGTAATTTTGGGGTTACAACTCAGGGGGAGATCTATGCTTGGCTTGGACCACCTTTAGCAGGTAGGATTCTAAACGGAGCATAATATCAAGACATGGGTTACCCTTACCTTCCTAGTTGTTAATTGTTTTTTTTTTTCAGTGTCTTTGAATTCCATTGTGCAGTAATTCATCCTTCTCTTTCCTTCTTCTGCGTGGACGTCGACATTAGCGGTTAGCGACAGCGTGTGCTTTGTGGGGTTGGTCAGTATCTGTCAATGGACTTGTGGTTGGGATGCTTTGTGGACAGTCTGTGCTTCATTATAGTTGGCTTTTTGCTGTTTGGGAAAATGGTTACATGGTGCTATTTGGGTTTGTGGTATTATCTCAGGGTGCAGTGGCATAGGATGGGGTAGGGTTTGGCTTATGATTCTTAGCTATCTTCATTTTTTTTGGGTGTTAAGGTTGCCATGTTTAGGTAGGTTTGTTTTGATGTAATACATCTGGAATCCTGCAGGGTGTCCTTTGCACTGTTCTGCATATCTTTTTGGCGATGCTGGAACCATATCTAAGTTCTTTTCTTTCCTTCACTTCAGTGTTAGATGTTGAATTTCAACTCCCTTGATGGTGACAATTTGACTAATTTTGATCCCGAACAGATGTTTTCCCTGGATAATTAACTTCAGCAGGCTGACGTAGCAACATGTATACTGTGTTGTTGTTGCTGCAGTGTTGGAGATTAATTTCGACCTTTTTCAATTGGAGATCTCTTGTTACCCCATGAACCTTATCAAAGTTCTTCTCTTCTTCACTTCAGTGTTGGATGTTAAATTTCGACTCCCTTGGTGTCAATTTGACTAATTTTGATCATGGACAGATGTTTTCCCTGGCTAATTAACTACAACAGGCTGACGTAGCAATGTGTGTACTGTGTGGGTGTCGTTGCAGTGTTAGAGACTAATTGAATAACTGTTCGGTACTTTTTTTAATTGGAACCCTACCTAAGTTCTTCTCTTTCCTTCACTTCAGTGTTAGATATCAAATTTCAACTCCCTTGATGGTGACAATTTAAAATTTTGATCCTAAACAGATGTTTCCCCTGGCTAATTAACTTCAGCAGGCTGATGTAGCATCGTGTATACTGTGTCGTTGTTGGTGCAGTGTCGGAGTAGTTATATTTGGTACTAGTTTGAATTGGAGATCTCTTGTTACCCCATGAATTTGAATGGTGCTCCTTTAGACTGTTCTGCCCCCACAACTTTCAACGTTCTCTGCCGAATTTTCACCTTGATCTAAGACGCCCCCCCCTCATCTTATTTTTTTGTCTGTCAAGATACTGAACCTTTAGGCTGGAGTCTACTTTTGTCCTCTGTTTTTTTGGCTGCTTCCATCTGTGGATGTTGATTGCATTTGTACAATGTCTTAAGTTGCATGGATGTCTCTTTCCGCTAAGCTAGTGGAAGATCCATTAGAGTTTCCATTGACCTCATGCATGTGTCTTTTGTTCACTGTTCTGTTGGGATTTTGGAACCTTCGTTAAAATTATGTTTTCCATGCAGATAGTACTGCGACTGGATGACACAGCCTTGAGATCGGAGATGATAAGTTCCCTTTTTCTGCTAGTGATGTTCTTTCCAATGACTTGGCTATATGCCGACTTGTAAGTTCCAAGTGTTCAGTGACATGTTTGAGGCCACACTGGTTTCTCTATGTTATGGATCGTTGTTTCTGCTGCTCTTGGTCCTATTACTTCTCAGGCTAGCTCTTCCTTTTTGGTTATTGGGTGGCTTCGACAAGGAAAGAACGTTCGTGGGAAACTGCATTAGGTATAGGTACTTTGGAGGATAATGAAGTGCTCGTCCTTTTGGCTTTCCTACCTTACTGGCTTTAGTCTACAGGATCCGACTCCAAGCACGGGTTTCTTGCTCTCCCAGGTTTACAGTAATATGACTTCACTCTTTCTTGGTTAAGAGCGCTGTAATATGTTATATTGTACTGGTCGGACGCCGGGTTGGTGATTTCTTGCTTTTCATTCTCAGATGAACCAGTTTAGAATGTATGACATTTGGTTTGTTTGAGGTATCATATCCATATCCGACCAGAGCATGGAGATAAGCTTGTGGTGTCCTCACATCCTCTTGTTTTCTGTTGGCTGCTCTTGCTTTTCTTTCTCACGGTACACAGGTCTAGAATGGGCGACATTCCACTTGTTCGAAGTATTGCTATTCGTGTCTGCTGACAGCATGGTTTGTTGGTTCTCATGTTTCTAAGATATTAGTTTCTCTGTACCATGTTAGTTCAATAAATTATGCCCTGCTTCTTGCTTTCAATAAATCTTCGGCATTGTAAACACTGTGGTTGTAGTTCTCCTGCCAGCTGTTTGTTCGTCTCATTGGTGATCCTCCTAGTGGGTCTATGATTCTACAAGGCAATTGCTGCAGCAGGGGGGACTGTTGGAAAAGCTCCAGGGCAACGTGTTAATTGGTCTTTTTCTCTGCTGCTATGAGCATTTGAGTTATAGTTACATTGTGCACCACTGCTATAAGTGTTGAGTTGATAAATCTTTTAGTTCAGCAGTAGTTGGATGTCTCGCTGGAGGGTTGCTTTGGACTGCTCGCTCCTGATTCTTCTGTCACACTGGTTTCGAGGGTTTGGTTTGCCTAATTGCTTTCTTCACATGAACAACTCGTGTTTGTGAGGTGGTAACGTATCCATAGCTGATTCAACAGGAGACTTTTGGTGATTCTTTTGGTCGGAGGTAACGAGCTTTGGATCTCTCCATCTTGGAGGTGGCCTATGCAAGGTGGGTGATTCTCGTTGCTTTGGACGAAGTATTACTTGGGTTATGCCTCCCATATGTGCCTGTCGTGTTGAACCGTAAATGAAAATATTGCTGGTGGTGCTACTTAGCATTTTCATGGATTAGAAGGTCTGCGGTCGATTAGTGACCACTGGAGTTTCTGGGTTCGTTGCTCCCTCTTGGTCTTCCATTCATGCACTACTGCTTCAGTTCGTGATGCATCTCTCTAATATCGGCATCCTTGTACTGGTGCTCTCGCTGCATTTGTGTTGGAGATATTTTGAATGAGGGTAAATATCCGTGTTGCTTGTTGCTGCCTGCATTAGTTGGATCGTTATTCTTGCTTGTCGTGCCTGCATTAGTACGAGGAAGTTACATGGATGGTACTGGATTAAGTTCGATCGTCTTGGCTCTTGACCGTTTTGACTCGACTTGTCTTTGACTATACTTGCGTGTTGTTTTAGAATAGGACTTATGCATGTAACTTGGCCTGTGCGCTCGACTTGTCGGTGCATGGACGGTCCCAAGCCCGTTAAAACAAGGAGGGCATGCTATTTGGCTGGTGGTTCAGCTTGTTTGCAGGTCAAGTGCATGCAACTCTCTGGCCAGAGCTGGGTGCATCTTAGATCAGGTGCATGTTCGTACGTGTTCCTTCAATGATTGTTGCTGGCTGAGATACTTGTAGTGTGGGGAGGTTTCCATCGTTGACTTCGATACAGTAAATAGAATTTATCAGGTCAAACCTTCATCATCCTGATATACCACTTAGAGGTAGTGCCTTGGTCACATCACAAGGACCTAACTTGTTGCTTGTTGGGTCTACGATGCTCTCTGAATGATATTTGGATTAATAAATGTGGCTTCTTCTTGATTTTTGCCTCATTTTGCAGCACTGAAGGAACAGGTCATCAACACTGCATTTTCGATAGTACTTGCTATCTAACAGGAAACCCCTCTGGCTTGTATTTGCTTTTCCACTTCCAATCCGTAGATCCCTTCTCTCGTTGCACAAGTTTTTCTCACTTCCCAGTTCCCACCGTTCACCAAGTTATTGATCTTTGCTGGTGGGTTGGAAGACGCAAAATATTAAAAAAAAGTGTATTTAAGAACTGATCAGTGTTTACATGGTGCCGTTGGATTGTAATAATCTTATTGATCGGATTGTTATATCTTAAACTTCTGCAACTTCCACTTCTAATTAAATCTAAGCCCTTCTTGATACGTATAAAATTTGCTTCGACATAGATTGCAATCTTGATGTGATAAACATGATTTGTATAAACATTGTAGTTCCAGGTTGCCATAGCTGTTACAATCATGCAAGTTTTTTGTTTTGTTTTTTCTAACGCTCCTTATTCTTGGTTAAGTCTGTAGTAATTTTACTGCGAGTAAAAGTTATAAGGAGCTTGGTGGATAAATTTGATCGACTATGCTGTGGATGGGTCGGTCAATATAGTGTGTGACAATATAAATGATTGTCGATCTTGTCTTTTCTAGGTAAATTGGTTTTAAATTGAAAAATCCTTACACCAACATAAATTTGTAGTTGTCTACATCTACAAATCATATTATGCACTTCACTCTATATGGTTTTTGTCATGTTGCACTTTGATTGGTTCTCCTTATTCCATGGAAGGGCAATTTTGCCCATTTTTCAAAATGCGGTCTCGTTCTTAATACTACCTTGCCTTTGAGTACTGTTGTTTGTATTTGGTTTGGGCCTAACAGTATGCGTCATTAAATTTCTAATTGGATCAGCTTTTATAATCTTAAGTTTGTTTCGGCTTGATGATCGCACTAAATTTCAAAGCCTTCCTTCTGACTAAATTTGTTTCGGCTCTGCTGCTCCCCTGTTAAAATTTTTCGTTGAACAAGGGCGATGGTTTGGTTGAGCAGGAAGAACGATGGAGACCCGACCCACGCCGCCCACCTCGCTGCCGCTGTAATTCCCGACACTGCAAGAGTCGCTGATCGTTTTTTCCTTTTGGTGCAGGCGATGGAGGGTTGTGTTTATGGGAAGGGGGTGAATACAAGGGAAGGGCGGCCAATTGAGTTGGTCAGGTGGGCATCAGGGGGTATAATCGTCTATTGGTTAGAGGGTTCCGGGTGCGGATCTCGGAGAGGGTTCCGTCGCTCTAGGCGATGGCAGAGGGGAGCATTGAATCGATCCCCTCTCGAACTCCAGAGACCAGCAGCGAGGGAACGCCGGCCCAGAATCGAAGCAGGCGTCGAGGTCGAAAGCGGAGTGGAGCGACTAGTCGGCGCGCGTGCAGAATTTTTTTTAGGTTTTGGGGTGTGTAGAAAAGAAATTAATTTTTTATTTTTTTTATTTCAATGAATGTAATAATGAGGTGTAAAATATAAAAGTTTATCTTTTTATTTTTAATAATTTTTTAATTGCCACGTCACATATTTAACGGTCAACTAGGAAAGTTGACTGCCGCGTAAGCTAGAATTAACGGAAATGGACAGAGAGTGACCAAACTTGAACCATTTAACTAATTTGAGTGACCAAAATTGGATTTAATTATTTCCAGTGACCAAACATGAACGTTTTTTTTGTAATTTCAGTAACCAATCATGCAATTAACCCTTTAACAAATTCGTATATTCCCTGAGAGAAGCACGCAAGAAAAGATAGGATTCATTGCCGAAGAATAAATGAGAGATGATTGGAGAGTAATGCCCCATATGTAGACCATGGAAACGACAAGCGCCGAAGTTTTGTCGCAACAAGGTAGAAAACCTCTCCATGGCTAGTGCGAACAAGAGAGGAAAAATTGGATCTCCATATCGAATCTCTCGATCTCGAGTGGGATGAAAATCACCAGCCGTACACCCATTCATCATCACAATTCAGAGAGGTCGAGATGGTCCAAGATAGGGTCAGTAACCACTGGTTACTGACCCATCAGTACCAACACGCGGGCCGTAGATTTGGGGAGGGAGAAATCGTGTGGATGGGCTGGACGCTGGGTGGGGAGGGGCATTTTTGTCCGTTTTTGTTTTTTTAATTTTTTATTTATTCCGCATTTCAATGCTGGCTTTTCAATGAAAGAGAGAGAATCTTCTTTCTCTGCAACTCAACTTTATTCCTTCTCTCTTCCTTTTTTTCAATCTCTTTCCATAACCTTTCTCTTTCTCTATTCCTTATCTCTTACTTTTTTTCTCACAATCTCCTTTTCAAATCTAAATCTGCTCTCTTCCTTCTTCATTTTTTTTCTCTAGCATAAAAATTCTAGTCATTCTCTTTCATTGCATTTCTTCTCTTCATCAACTCGTTGGACTCAATTCCGATCTTTCTCATTTTTTTGGCATTTTGGTGTTCTTGATTGAGGAAGAGGAAATGAGAGGCATCAGAAGACGATTTTTTTCTCTCCCTCCTTCTGTTTTTTTCTTTTTAGATAATATATATTGATATTATGACTCTATACCATATGGTATTGGGTGGTAACGAAATATATATTGACATTACCACACTATACCCTATGGTAATTTATGGTATTGCGTGGTAACGAAATATATATTGATATTACCACTCTATACCATATGGTATTGTGTGATATTACCACACTATACCATATGGTATTGTGTGGTAACGAAATATATATTGATATTACCACTCTATACCATATGGTATTGTGTGATATTACCACACTATACCATATGGTATTGTGTGGTAACGAATATATATTGATATTACCACACTATAACCTATGGTATTGGGTGGTAACGAAATATATATTGATATTACCACACTATACCATATGGTATTGGGTGGTAACGAAATATATATTGATATTACCACTCTATACAATATGGTATTGTGTGATATTACCACACTATACCATATGGTATTGTGTGGTAACGAAATATATATTGATATTACCACACTATACCCTATGGTATTTGGTGGTAACGAAATATATATTGATATTACCACACTATACCATATGGTATTTGGTGGTAACGGAATATATATTGATATTACCACACTATATCATACGGTATTGTGTGAATTGTGCGATATTACCACACTATACCATATGGTATTGGGTGGTAACGAAATATATATTGATATTACCACACTATACCATATGGTATTGGGTGGTAACGAAATATATATTCATGTGGCAAATATTACCATACCACATGGTATGCTCTTGTTTAATACCAGTCAATACCATATGGTATAGACTGGTAATAACTGGAAAAAAAATTTGTGTCCAAAAAATATCAAAGTGGATATTGTTTGAGCCCGATCGACTGGGGGTCGCTCGGGTCCAAGGGGTTTGGGGTGTCAGCCATGACCTTGAAAGGGTAGGCGCCCCTCCTCGTCCGAAGCAGAAGAAAAGAAGAAGTATGTAGAGAGGGAAAGTAGAGAGAAATTAGAGTAAAGAGTAGATAGATCTTATTTATGAGGAGAGAACTCCTATTTATACACAATTGAGAGTTAGGTAGTGGTCTGGGCGCCTGCCAAGCCATAAATGCTCTGGTCGGGCGCCTCAGACTCTCTGACACTGTTCATAGTCCTTTTGGCAGAGGGTGTCCCCCTGCCCCTTGTCCTTGCTGATGTCAGGTGCCTGACCTTGTCTCTTGTCTCCCAGCCTTGTCTTCTTTCCTTCTTCATGCCATTAGCCATGATATTAATCCTTTAATTACTATGATACCCTATCAATTGCCCCTTTTGGTGATGGCACAAGCAGTGTGGCATCGGCAAACAAGTATGTTCTAAAAAGGTCTAAAAATAAATAAATAAATAAATAAATAAATAAGACAAAATACCCCTAAACAGGGGGTGCCACGGTATGAGAAGCAGGGGGGAGGGCAAAGATGATACCCTAAACAGACTGCTTATTGCGCTTTTGGGCCAAGCCCAGCGTGGGAATGAGACTGGCGACTTGGAGATGGAGTTAGGGGGAGTGGAGTGGGTTTTGGGTTACCCACCTCGTAAACAGCGCGCCTCTCTCTTCTCCTTATATAAACATGCCTTCCCCTTATTTTCCTCCTCCCCTCTTTTTCCTTTTCACTTCAGCCGCTCCCTTCTCTTTCCTCTCCCTCTCCCTCTCTGGCGGAAGGCGCCTCTGCCCTCTTCGCCGGCGCCTCGGCGCGCTCCCCTCGGCCCTCTTTCCTTTCCTCCTCGGCGCTCTGCCTTGCAAAGGCGCCTCTGCCCCTTCGACCCGGCGCCCCGCGCTGCTTCCCCTTTTCTTTGGTCGGCGCCTACTTTGCAAAGGCGCCTCTGCCCTTTCGACAACGCGCCCCGCGCCGCTTCCCCTTTTACTTTGCCGGCGCCTTTTGCTTTCTTCGGCGCCATTCTTCGCGAAGGCGCTCCGCTTTTGCCTTTTCCGCCGGAGCCTCGCGTCCATTCTCCCTATCCAATTCATTCTCGAAGACGCCTTTCCTCCTCTTTCGGGCGACACCTTGCTCGGCTCGCTCTCTTGTGTTCATCAGGTACGTGCTCTTTGGATTTGAATGGTGGCGCCTCCGGTGTATGCTTTTGAATTGAAAGGAGGCGCCTTCAGTTATTGCTTATGACAATCCGATTAGGATTTGTAGGAAAGCCCCTTCGATTATTACGTCCGATTAGGGTTTATGAGTAGGCGCCTCCGACCATTGCCCCCGATTAGGGTTTGTGGGTAGGTGCCTCCGATTATTCTCGCTCGAATAGCCGAAGTTTGTGTTCATATGCTAGGCGCCTCTCATTTCTTTGTTCTTCTGCTTTTGCAGGTGCCGCTTCTCCAAGCTTCGGAAGTGTTTCTGCCCTTTTAACCCAGGTAGATTCTGCTCCTTGCTTTCGGTGTAATATTTTGGTTTTTGCTAAGCGCCTTGGTTTTGCTCGCCACTTTATGGTTGTCATTTTTGCTCATGGTGCAGACTCTGATTCAAGGCGTCCCTAGGCGCCTCATTGCTAGCGGTTACGGGTCGCGATAGCGGTTTCTTGCCCGCGCGTTATCGGCTTAGGCGTTGTACACGCTTCTCTTCCAAGGTTAACTTCGCTGCTTACCACTCACTCATGGCTTCCAATAATTCTCAACCTTCTGCGTCTGTGGGTGGCGCCCCTGCCTCCAAGAAAGGAAAGGAGAAGGCGTCCTCAAGTAAAGTTAGGAAGATGGGTAAGTTACACTCTCTCTATCTCGTTAACTTTAGTATCATATATTTGTTGTTTGGGAATCTTAGCGGATCAAACAGTGTATAGACGATCCAAATGGAGACTTGCCGAGATTGCTAGTGACATCGAGGATGATCAATCATACACCCGTCAGGAGGTGCTTACTGAAGATGATGCGTCAAGTGCGGACTCCGACCCTCGCCCGTCTTCTCAGACGGTTTCCGATTCAGGCTATACGATTTTGCCATGGCGGGGGATGTGGGGTGGTGAGGCGCCTCCCTCTTCGGCGCGCCTACTGGGTCCTGACAAGCGACCCAGCATTCAACTTCATCGCGTTGTATCTTATATCCGCGGCCTCGGTTACCCTACGGACTGGGGATATGCGATTCCGGATCGTAATGCTCGCATCGGGAGTTGTCCCGAGGGTTGGTTTGCGGTTTACTCGGAGTATCTGAAGTGTGGTTTGAAGTTCCCCTTGGATCCTATTTTGTCGGGCATTTTGGAGATGGTTGGATGCCCTCCTAGCTTCCTGTCCCCTTCGCTTATCTTTCATACTTGCGCCTTCCGGCTCATCTGTAAGCGCTTAGGCTACATCCCTTCATTCTCTATCTTTCGTAGCATATATGCACTGGAGCGGGGTAAGCATGGCTGGTCGGCTGTGAAGCGCGATAGTAAGTATCAGGGGCGGATTTGCAAGGGATCACCTAAGCTCCCTAGCAAATGGTATCGTTCCTACTTCTTTATTAGGCCGACCCCCGGCACTTGGCATGCGCCAACTTCGGCGCCTCTCTCGACTCTGTGGGGTGAGGGTTCGGAAGAAACTTGGGCCAAGGATTTTACCCTTGCGAAGCCTGAGCGGGAACAGAAGCATCACATTCTTCGTGCGCCCCCCGTGGACTTTAGGAGAAAAGGGGAGAGAGCGCGCGCCTTGGGAGAACTTTACGACCATGGTATATTTCTTTCGAATGATTTTATTCTATCTCCCAACTTATGGTATTTGCATAACTCTTTTTTTTGCAGATTTTGACTACTCGAGCCTAGCGAAGATGACTAAGAAGACTCCTGGGGCCTCCGGAGCCAGGGCACAGAAGGCGCCTAGCATCCCTGCCGAGCGAACTCCCCGTTCATCTGACAAGGCGTTTGACGACGTCGGGGAGGCGTCTCCTCGATTGTTTCCTTCCTTGGGGTCGCGCGACCCTCTCCCAGAGAAGACATTAGGCAAGCGCCATGCCTCCGCCGACTCTCCCGTTGTGGTTCCGAAGAAGAAGAACAAGCCAAGTCTTGGGAGCATTGATGAGATTTTGGCACCTCCTCGCTCGCGACGTGCCGTAAAGCCGAAGGAACCTGTTCCGATCTCTCCGTCGGCTGCTCTCAATGCTCCAAGCGCCTTTACTTCGGCCTTGGAGTTGAAGAAGTTCCTTAAGGTTCCCCTTGACGAGGGTACCTCTCCTGCAGGCTCGGCGTGTCAGCACTTGTTTCAGGTATGCTCCCACACACTTTTACTATTAGTAGATCATGCTTCATTACTAATTGTTGTTGTTTCTTGTTTAGGCGATGTTTGATGTGATTACTCTTTCTGACAAGAGTGCGGAGAATCGGGATCGCGCCCATCAGAACTTTCTGCAGGCTTCTCAGTTGAAAACTGACAAGATCACCCTCCAAAGTGTTAACTCTCGTCTGGAGGATGAGTTGGCATCGGTGAAGCGGCAGCTTTCGGACGCCTTGGCTGCTGAGAGTGTTTCTGCTCGTGAAGAGAAGGAGAAGGAGATAGCATTCCAGGCGAAGCGGATTGACACCTTGGAGAAGGAGCTGTTGGCGATGTCTGCCGCTAGGGGTCACCAGAAGGTGAGTTCTCTTGTTGTGTCTTTCTTGCTCTCCCTTCATTCGAGCTAAGCGCGTAAACCTTTTTTTTTTTTTAGGAGGAATTTAAGAAGAGGCTGATCAAGGAGCGTGAAGATGCCGTAGACGCCCACTTGTCCTCAGCGGAATTTCGCGAGTGGCAGCAGAACCTTCTGCTCGGAGTGAAGAAAAGGGCTTTCATCGGCATTCGTAAGAAGGTCTGTTCCGATAATCCTGACATGAAGTGGGATACTCCGGAGGTCTGGCAGGCCATGGATGATTACTTCCTCTCCCTTGGTACGGATAACGAGCCTTCTGACTCGGACCCGTACCCCTTGGATGAGGGTGACTCTTCTGCCGATGATGTGGAGGTTGATGTCGAGAAGGTTGGGGAAGAGGAAGTGGGTGACAACGTTGATGCCAATGCTGGTGCTGGGGAAGGTGGTGGGGACGTGGTTGCTGTCGATGGTCAGGGTGGCGCCTCGGATGGTGGTACCGATGGTGACTCTAGCTCGTCCGATAATCACTCGAGCAAGTCGGACTAGTAGAGTTGGGACGTTTTTTTCTTTTCTTTGTTCGTATGGACTTAGTCAATTTTATGTTATCTTCTGCTCATTTCTCCCTTGCATGCCTGTGGATGTTTAGCCTTCGGGCTATTATTTTGAACAGTGTTATCGGCGAGTTCTCCGTTTTCTTGGACCTACCTATTGTGAATGTTGTTTTAGTCCTGTCATATATTTGATAAGAAGGAGTAACGCGTCCAGGCTCCTTCTTGACGAAGGAAGAAAGTTTTGGATCGCCCATGCGTATTTTGAAAAAGAGGTGACGCGTCTAGGCTTCTCCTCGACGGAGGAAGCAAGCTTTAGATTTCTTCACACGTATTCTTGATGAAGAAGTAACGTGTCTAGGCTTCTTCTCGACGAAGGAAGCAAGTTTTGGGACTCCCATGCGTATTCTTGAAAAAGAAATAACGCGTCTAGGCTTCTCCTCGACGGAGGAAGCGGGTTTGGGTGACCCCTTCTGCCGAGGCAGGAATTTTTGCGAGGGATATCAATTTTATCGCCTCTCATGGGGACTCGCACAACGAGCGCCCGATACTTGGATGAAAACCAAGTGTAAGCGCTAGGGCTCTTCCGTCAGTTCGCGGGAAAAATGTTCCGCTAGGATGATTATCCTAGACAAAAACTTAGCTTTTCTTACGTGTGCTCCTGAAAAGGAGGAAACACGCTTAGGCTTCTCCTCGACGGAGGAAGCGAGTCAGGAAAGACTCCATCTGTTAAAACAGGGATAGCTTTGCCTTGCTGAGTAATGAATCTCCATTCCTTGAGAAAAATAAAGGGTTACATGGGGTATCGCCAGGGTGCGTCCCCTTTCCCATAAACTTCCATCATTACCAATTTGAAGAATGACTCCTACTATGTTTCTACCTTCCTTAGGGTGTCTTTGGGTTACGCCTCTTTGAAGGCGCCCCTCCCCCCTGCAAAAATGCCTATCTTTTGATTACTTGAAGTAAAGAAAAGTAAAGAAAACTGAACGCACTCCGATTTTCCTTAGGGTGTCTTCGGGTTACGCCTCTCCAAGGACGCCCCTCTTCCCTACAAAATGTCCATCTTCCGACTACTCTTGTGCCTCTTGGTCGCACATGTACTTCCTCAGATGCTTTGCATTCCAAGTCTTGCTCACACGCTCTGCCTCCATGGTAGCGAGCTTGAAAGTGCTTGGTCCTATTACCTCCCTTACGACAAAGGGTCCTTCCCATTTAGCAGCCAACTTCCCATGATTCGGGTTAGGACGGAATACTTTCCTCAGGACAAGATCTCCCTCTTCGATGTGGTGTGGCCTCAGCTTTGAATTATAGTATTTTGCCAACTGCTCCTTATCCTCCACCAACTTCTTAAGCGCCTGAACTCTTTTCTCATCTAGCATGTCTAGTTCATGAGCCATGCTTGTGTTGTTTTCCTCGCCGAAACATTGGACACGCAAGGTGGGCAACGCAACTTCCGTGGGGGTTACTGCTTCCGCACCAAAGGTTAGGGCGAATGGGGTCTCGCCTGTGGAGCTTTTGGGGGTGGTGCGTAGTGCCCACAACACGTGAGGGAGCTCGTCTACCCAATTTCCTTTCTGCTCATGGAGACGCTTTTTCAGTCCTTGAAGTATGGTTTTGTTTGCCGCCTCTGCCTGTCCATTTGCTTCTGGGTATGCTACTGATGAGAGTTTGAGCTGGATATTGTAACTTTGACAGAAATCTGCGAAGGAGGTACAGTCGAACTGTTTGCCATGATCAGTGACAATAGAGTTTGGGATGCCAAACCGTGCAAGTATGTTGTTGAAGACAAATTTCTCGACTTGCTTTGCTGTAATAGTGGCCAGCGGCTCAGCCTCAATCCACTTTGTGAAGTAGTCCACTGCTACTATAAGGTATTTCCGTTTTCCCGATGCTTTGGGGAAAGGACCCACCAGATCCATTCCCCACTGGGCAAAGGGCCAAGGACTGACGTTCCCTTGCATTGCGTGGCTGGAAGGTGGTGCTCCTTGGCATGGGTTTGGCATGCGTGACATGCCGCAGCGAATTGCTTTGCATCGTTTCTCATGGTTGGCCAGTAGTACCCTTGCAACTTGAGTGTTCTTTCCAAACTCCTCGGCCCCCCATGTCTCCCACACACCCCCTCATGAATTTCGCGGAGCGCCCACTTTGCTTCAGCTTTTCCCAGGCACCTGAGATATACTCCCTCGAACGACCGCCGGTGTAACTCCGAGCCAATAATGGTGCAACGTGCCGCCCGCCTTCTTACTCCTGTGGCCTCTTTTGAATCTGTCGGAATGGTACCATTCATGAGGTATTCAACGATCGGCACCCTCCAATCTTGCTCCTCTTGATTGATGTTAACACTGTTTACCCCCATTCCCGGAGTGTTCGGGCTCTCCTTTTCGACAATTACATGTCGTTCCTCTTCAAAGTCGACAGCTGTGGCTAATTTGGAAAGCGCATCCGCGTGCGCGTTGTCACCTCGCGCTATATGAGAGAGTTTCCAATCCTCGAAACCCTGCGCCCTCTTCTTTGCTTCTTCCACGTAACGCAGCAAACAATCTTCCTTGACTTCAAACTCCCCCAGCACCTGCCGAACCACCAATGCGGAATCGGAGAAGACGTCTAGGCGCCTTGCCCCTAGCTCCTCCGCGATGCGCATGCCGTTGATAAGTGCCTCGTATTCTGCCGCATTGTTGGTTTTAAGTGTTGAGAATCGTAAAGCCACTTCTGTGTGACTCCCCCTGGCGTTTCCAAGACTATGCCAGCGCCTGCCCCTGTCTTGCTTGCCGCACCATCGACAAACAGCTTCCACCTTCCTTCGTCGATTCCCGTAGGCTCGATCGTTCCTTCTGCAACAAAATCTGCTAGGACTTGGGCTTTAATTGAAGGTCGAGGAGCATACTGGATATCGAACTCACTTAGCTCGACTGCCCATTTGGTTAGACGTCCCGAAGCACTTGTGCTATGAAGAATTCTTTTCATTGGCAGGTTAGTTAGTACAGTGACCGTGTGTCCCTGAAAATAGGGCCTCAGTTTTTGGGCAGCAGTTACCAATGCCAGGGCTGCCTTCTCGATGGCTGGATACCTTCTTTCAGTTGGGAGAAGCGTCTTACTAATGTAGTATACCGGCTGATCTGCAAGATTTTCAAGGTGACGCCTAACAAGCACCGCACTGATAGCCACGTCTGATATGGCTATGTAAAGGAACAAACGTTCTCCCTCCTTTGGAGCTACGAGGATGGGGGGATTCACTAGCAGAGTCTTCATCTCTTCGAACGCCTTCTCACATTCTTCCGTCCACTTGAACTTGGATTTCTTCTTTAGAGAATTGAAAAGTGGGGCGCACCTATCCGCTGACCTTGGAATGAACCTGTTAAGAGCGACGAGTTTACCTGCCAACGCTTGAACCTCTTTTGCCGTTCTTGGTGACTTGA
The DNA here is from genome assembly GCA_946122785.1 of Linum tenue. NCBI lineage: Eukaryota > Viridiplantae > Streptophyta > Magnoliopsida > Malpighiales > Linaceae > Linum > Linum tenue. The sequence continues at coordinate 78,708,708 of CAMGYJ010000008.1, read as the reverse complement.
GTTCGGAAATCGCTTTTATCTGCTTCGGATTAGCCTCAATACCACGGCGAGTGATCATGAAGCCTAAGAATTGACCCGCACCTGCTCCGAATACACACTTGAGGGGGTTAAGCTTCAGATTGTGGCGCCTCAGGTTCTCGAACGTCTCCCTGAGGTCGCTCAGATGGTCACCCTCTTTCTTGCTCTTGATTAACACATCGTCTACGTACGCCTCCACATTTCGTCCTATCTGCTCTCCAAATACTTTGTCTACCATCCTCTGATAGGTGGCACCCGCGTTTTTCAGACCAAATGGCATCACTACATAGCAGTAGTTCCCGTACGGGGTCATGAAAGCCGTTTTCTCTTGATCTTCTTCGCTGAGAGGAATTTGGTGGTACCCTGAAAACATGTCGAGAAAGCTTAACATTTCGTGGTTGGAGGTGGCATCGACCAGCTGGTCAATTCTTGGTAAGGGGTACGGGTCCTTCGGGCATGCTTTGTTTAGCGAGGTGAAGTCAATACACATTCTCCATGTCCCGTTGTGTTTCTTGACTAACACTGTGTTTGCCAACCACTTCGGGTACTGCACCTCTCGGATGAATCCTGCCTTGAGTAACTTTTGTACCTCTTCCATCATGGCCACCCTCCTTGCCAACGATGCTCCCCTTCTTTTTTGCTGTACTGGCACACTTTCTGGTTTCACGGAGAGCTTATGTTCCATAAGGTCTCTGGAAACTCCTGGCATGTCTTCAGGACTCCAAGCAAACAAGTCTGAGTATTCCCGTAACAAGTTGATCATTGGGAGGCGCATGTGCTCCGGCAAATGGGCTGAGAGTCGAACGACTCGGCTTGGGTCGTCGGGGTCTAATGGCAGCTCAATTTCTGAATCTACCGCTCCTGGGCGCGGCACTTCTGTTGGCCTGGCATCAATCGTGTGTATTTTTGGCTTGTGTAGGGTTGCTGCATAGCACGCCTTTGCTGCCTTTACATCTCCTCTGGCTATCCCCATTCCTTGGGGTGTTTGGAATTTCATTGCTTGATGACAGGTTGAGGCCACAGCTCCAAACTTAGCTAGGAAGGGCCTTCCCAGAATGGCATTATATGCGGACGGGCAATCGGCAATGTGGAAGTCCACTGGATGTGTAGCACTCGGCTCCTCATCTCCTACCTTGACTTTTAGGCGCGCCGTTCCTAACACCTTTACTTTCGCTCCGGAGAAGCCGACAAGTTGGGCCTCTGAAGCTTGCATCACCTCAGGGGGTGTCTGCATTTGGCGCCAACAAGAATAGAAGAGTATGTCAGCGGAACTCCCACTATCCACCAGCACTCTGAACACCTTGAAACCTTCTACTTGTATGTTGACGACGAGAGGGCTTTCCGACGGGCCCTCTGGAGGATAGTCTTGCGATGTAAACGACAGGTCGGGACCATCCTGTTTTGCGATCTTCATACACCATGTGTCGCTTGCTTGCCCCTTGCGCTTCTTCTTTCGGCTAGGCTCCCCTCCCGCGATGGTTCTTATCTCCTTGACGTTCGGGTTGGGGCCTAGGCGCTCCTGTACTGGTGGCCTGGCGACTGGGGAGAGACTGCGTTCCCGCGGGGATTGGTTTCCCTGATCTGCCTTCTGGATCATCTCCCTTACCCCTCCTCGATCGGAGATTATCTTGAGCGCCTTTTTGAAGTAGTGGCAGTCGACGGTGTTGTGAGTGCGCGAGTTATGGTACTCATAGTACATGTTCGCCTGCCCACGAGATTGGTTCACGTTCTCGCGATTGGTGCGGTCGCGGCGAGGCTCTTGTGAATTTGCAAGAACGTCTCTTCTCACCCAGACATTGGGACGTCGGGTATCATCCCGTCGATCAGGACTCCGCCTTCTGGTCCTAGGCGCCTCGCCCCTCCCACTCTGAGCTGGGCGCCTAGAGCTACCTCCTTGCTCTTCCTCCTTTGACCCTAGCGCCTCCTCCATGAGAATTGCCTTTTGAACTTTTTCCTCCAGCTCAGCCACCTGTCTTATCTCTCTTTTGGCCAGAGAGCGCCTTAGCTCTTCGTTAGTGCTGGCGTCCATTAGGTTGGTGCGCATGAGTGGAGGGGTTAGGTCTTTAACATCGGACGCAACCTCCCACCATCGCCCCATGAAGTGCCTGAGGCTCTCTCCCTTTCTTTGCTTAAGGTTGACAAGTGCCCGGACCGTCAGCGTCTGCCTCTTCTGGCTTGCATACTTCGTTGTGAATAGCAATGCGAATTGAGCGAAGCTCTGAATGATGCCCTCCGGAAGCGATGAGTACCAACTACTGCACGCTCCGGTGAAGGTTGAGGGGAATGCCTTGCACAAGGCGGCGTCGGACGCGTTGAGAAGTTGCATTTTACGGCAGAACGCACTCAAGTGATCCTCTGGATCAGACTTTCCTTCATATGATGGTAGACCGATGCTTGCGAAATTTGGTGAGATTGGTGTCTCGAGCACTCCTTTTGACAATGGTTGTCTAATGATTTGAGAACTTCTTTCCTCCAAGGCGCCATAGTTGAGTCGGGCGTACTTTTCCAAGTAGGCATCGTCGTCTGCTTCCATTGCATCCTCATTTGGCGAGGCGCCTACACCCTCCCTTGGGGAGTTCGTGGGAGGCGCCTCAGCTTCTAGCATTTTTCCTCGGAGGCGCCTCCTCTCTTCCATGGCTTCTTGTGAGTTGGGAGGCGCCTGGTCGTTACCTTTGGTGAGCGTCGTCAATGCGGTCATGACTTGGTCTAGCTGGCCTTGCATGCTCGCCATTTGAAGTGCTTGCTTTTCCCGGAGCTTTACCAGTTGGTCCTCCACGCGCCCCGCGCCTTCTCCGTTTCCCGATGGATCCTCGTCGTCGGATGCTTCCAAACCTTGAAGGGTGAGTGGTTGTGGGTTGATTGCTTCACGACCAACAACTTGCTTGAGTGGCGTCTTTGTAGGCGCCGGGCTCCTTTCCTCCCCCTTCTTTGAGTTGGAAGCGTCTTTCAAAGTCATGCTTGGCCCCACGGTGGGCGCCAATTGTTTGAGCCCGATCGACTGGGGGTCGCTCGGGTCCAAGGGGTTTGGGGTGTCAGCCATGACCTTGAAAGGGTAGGCGCCCCTCCTCGTCCGAAGCAGAAGAAAAGAAGAAGTATGTAGAGAGGGAAAGTAGAGAGAAATTAGAGTAAAGAGTAGATAGATCTTATTTATGAGGAGAGAACTCCTATTTATACACAATTGAGAGTTAGGTAGTGGTCTGGGCGCCTGCCAAGCCATAAATGCTCTGGTCGGGCGCCTCAGACTCTCTGACACTGTTCATAGTCCTTTTGGCAGAGGGTGTCCCCCTGCCCCTTGTCCTTGCTGATGTCAGGTGCCTGACCTTGTCTCTTGTCTCCCAGCCTTGTCTTTTTCCTCTTGTCTTCTTTCCTTCTTCATGCCATTAGCCATGATATTAATCCTTTAATTACTATGATACCCTATCAGATATCATTTTGAAGAGCACAATTAATCTGATCTAACTGTGCAAAAAAAATTAAATTTCGACTTAAAACGAGTTAGAAATCGTCCGTTAAAGATTAAGGGAAGGAAAATTAAATGTTTTGCCAGGAGAGAGAAGGAGGGGCTGATAGGCTCCGGTCAAAAGTGAGCATCAATAATAAATAGGAGTAAGTGCAATTTTACCGTACTACCCTTTTCACATTTAATTTAAATAAAAAAGTGACTGACACGTGGAGACCAGGGAAGGGGTTACTGATGGGTTACTGACCCATCAGTTACTGACAAGATCTGGACCCGGTCGAGATTGTTACATATTTGCATATCCAATTAGCCACATAGATGAGAAGCTCAATTGTGGCTTCAGAACGAAATGGAACGACCATTCCAACCACTCAAAGCCTAATTAAGAAGTTCAATTATATACCTATAGAAAAGATCGGGGCAACAACCCAAAGACCGGAACTGATAGCGAGGCCCAATAATGAACCTAGAAGCCCAGGCAAGTTCAAGACCCCACACTAGCTTTCGCAAAGTAGGGGTTTTTCCCAAACGGCACACGTCTTATAAAAAATTATCAAAATACAATTTTTTTTAAAAAAATCTCCAAATTTCACATGTTTTGGGACATCATTTCACACAAAAGCAATCCGTGACAGATCACTTGAGATCTCAGTAATCTGAGAGAGATCGCAGATCGCTTGAGATCTCAGCGATAATTGACATATTGCTTGTGATCTCAGCGACCAGTGACAGATCGCTTGAGATCTCAGCGATTAGTAATTCCAGTAACCAAAATTGTAATTTATCCTTTTTAGTTGTGAAGATCTCGAAAAGTTATGCAAAATAAAAAAAATTAACATTGATCAGATCACAGAGTGCAAAGTTACCGTCGTCTGATTTTTTTCCGTATATAACATTCTCATCGCTGAGATTACTAGTGATCTGTCACTGATCTTGAGGTTGCAAGCAATCTATAACTGATCGCTGAGTTTGGTGGCGGGTTCAATCTTGGACATGTGGTGGAAATTTCCAAGATAAAGTACGGTAGGGGGCAGAGGGATGCCAGTCTACCACCAAACCCTCCGAAAACCACGACCACCACACCGTCCACCAATCTGAACCTCAGATTCCCGTTCCAACAACAACAACATCATCATTATCTAGATAGTACTAGTAGCATTCTCCCCCCAGGTTGAGGAGGAGGTGCGGCGGCAAGGATGATGATGACTGATGAGATCAAGATTCATGTCGTGGTTCCCGACGAAGAGGAGCATGAGAGCTCCTCGGATGCGGTGGACTACCACCCTCTATGCCCCGCTTCGTCCATGCTGTCGAGCTCCTTGGAGGCCACGAAAGTGAGTAGTTATGATGAAAGATCTTGTCTTTAATTAATCGTTTTCTCCCCTTGTAATCAATTTATTAGGACGATATTGACTTGTTGGTCCGGTCCTTGGTCCACATGAATTTTAAAATACTAAAGAAATGATAGACTAAACTGATATTTGGATCGGACGTTTCTGGATTCTACCGACCCCAGGCCCCCTCCGCGGACCAAATGGACCGAATGCAATGATGATCCGGTCCTTGGTTTTAAAATATTTCACTAATAAATCGCGATTCTCATGTATTTGGTTTGGTCCGACCGAACAATATACATAATAGAAAACATTGGGGCAACAGCCCAAAGACCGAAACTGATAGAGAGGCCCAATAATGTACCCAGCAGCCCAGGAAAGCTCAGGACCCATAGCAACTCAGGCGAAGTGAAACGCTGTGCATAGCTGCCGTTCATCGTCTTCGTACGGTATTGGGAGAAATGAATTGACCCGAAAAGGAAGCCCCTAGAAACGAACCAGAATTGTGAAAAGAAAAGTCTAAATATAGGGGAAAAAGGGGAAAACAGAAAAAAGGAGGCGCTGGGCTGCTGGCTGCGTGGATTTGTCAAGCTCTTTGCTGATCTCTTCACCCCTTTAGTCCTTCCTCAGCGCTTATCCCCCGCGTCCTCGATCTGAAGTAAGATTTTCCTGTTTCCATCGCTTCCGGAGCTTTGAGCGACCAACGGCGAGCACGAAATGGCGAAATCCAGCGCCGATGACGCGGAGCTCCGGCGTGCCTGCGAGGCAGCAATTGAAGGCACGAAGCAGAAGGTCGTGATGTCGATCCGAGTCGCCAAGAGCCGAGGCGTCTGGGGCAAATCCGGCAAATTGGGCCGGCAGATGGCCAAACCTAGGGTTCTTGCCGTCTCCAGTACGTCCTAATCTCTCATTTCCGTTGCCGAGCTTCCAATTATGAGTTTCGCATTGTATATCGCTGCTCTTCCAATCATTCGTCTTCATGCTTAGGCTGTGTGTCGAAGTTATCTTTGCCTCTAGAGAGTGGGAATTGGTTATGGAGACTTCTAGTCAAACAGTGGAGAAGCATGATCTATTTGAGGAGAATGAAGTCCATTAAGTTGACTGAATTTGAAACCGTGAAGAAATGCTGATAATGAGTCTTTCAATCTTGATTAGTTGAATTTCACTAGGTAGTCCCTGTGCTATCGATGTGCATTTTGATATCGAGGAAGAAGAAGAGGGCGATCTCTTTCTGCTCTCTTCTTTTTGTTCAGTCGGACCTATGTCTTCAGACACTTCAAGTTAAAGTCATCTGATTGTAGCTTCAAACCGGTGATCGCTTCAGTTTATATTTATCTGTAATCGTCTAGTACAAGCATGAACCAATGGCAGAGCTCTTTTGCGTTAGCTCCTTGGCTCTTCAGTTCATCCCATTTCGATTGCTTCTGCAGAATGTACTGTTCCCTGACTCCTGATACGAGAGACTATGGTTTTCATTTGTTTTTCTTTTCTGTAGTGGAATGAGATGCTATGTTTAGTGCCAGCAGTTTCAACTACTTTAGCAGCTTCTTTAATGACGGCTTTTCCCCCTATTTCAGCAAAACAAAAGGCTGGACGAACGAAAGCATTTCTTAGAGTTATGAAATATTCCACTGGAGGAGTCCTAGAGGTATGTTTTTCACTTGATCTGGCATCTAAGAACTGGAATTAAGATTGATGAGAACGAGTAATTGTACGTGGCCCTTCCAACAAGGCCACAGGCAACTGGATAACCTGTGTACTTTTTTACTCATTGCAATTTCTGTTCTGGTCTTCTTTTTTTTTTAGATAATGCTATAGACCTTAGAATTGAACCATTTTTACTTCCCGGAAATGTTGACTTTGGTGTTCTGATAAATTAATAGAATCTCAGAGTTTGTATCTGTTCTAATACTGAAACGAGGCATTGCTTCATGGTCAATGACCAAAACGAGGCTCTTTCCTGGTTTCATCTTCCATCCCAGTGGTACTTGAAAAATGACATTTCACTTAGGAGTGGTGAACTTACAATGTTATGTTTTCTCACTTTTACAAGGAGAGAGCGGTTGGGGATTAGATAGCAACCCAGCATAAAAAACCACTTCCCTACAGCAAAGATACTCATAAACTGCTTCAAGAGCTGCACGTGTCATTTCGTGCTTGCGAAATTTATGTGCTTTACATATCTATTTCTTGCCTTATTGCAGCCAGCAAAGTTGTATAAACTCAAGCATCTTTCAAAGGTGGAGGTTATAGCCAACGATCCTAGTGGATGCACATTTACCCTGGTAACATACATCTTTTATCCTCACTTTGCTCTATCTATAGGCTTTCAGATCAATGTTTTGGATTGATAACAAGCTGGTTTGCTATAGAAAAAGTTGAATTACATTTTTTCAACTTTTGCTTATTTGAAGTTTGATTATATCCTTCCTTGACGAGAACATCTAAGTAATTTTGTTTTCCTTCCAGGGATTTGATAATCTTAGGAGCCAGAGTGTAGCTCCACCTCAATGGACTATGCGCAACGTTGATGACAGGTGGTCCTTGTTAGCAAGAAACCTACTCAGTCCTATTCTTAAGAACAATAAGGTTCTAAGAGATGCCATCTAACTGAAGTAACTTATCCGTTATTTTCGTTTGAATTCTTTATCGCAGGAACCATCTATTGTTTTGTATCTTAAATATCTCGAAAGATGTTCTTGGGCGACTTCCGAAAGTTGTTGGCATAGATGTTGTGGAAATGGCTCTTTGGGCTAAGGTGTGCTTTTTAATTCTCTGCCTTCCTGTCATCCTTTATGATTTGGGATTCTTTTCTTTTTTCAGTCCATTGAATCGGAAGAGCACTTTTGATGCAGGAAAATACAGGTACCGTCTCAAAGCAAAGGGTTCAACATGATGGTCATGGCAGCCCTGTTGCTGTCAATGTGGACGACGGTGAATTGAACGTTACTGTTGAGAGAGAACTTGTTTCCCAAGCAGAGGAAGAAGACATGGAAGCTCTTCTTGACACGTAAGTACTTCATCCTTCATTTTACCGAAAATCCAATTTTAGATTTTTTCTTGGAAAATGACAATTGGGACAACCAACCAACATAATCTCTAACCTTGAACTAGCAAGCATTAGGCGCAACCAACCGGTCTAGGCTGACTGAGAATGTTTATTTAATTTACTTACTACATCTATGTGATTGTTAGAGGATGTTATATGAGTTGGCTATAATCCACCCTATCCTGTTTATACCTCTGCAGTGGTGTAATTCTTTCTTGTTCTTCCAGTCAGGCATTCTTCTTGTGTGGTGTAACTGCATACCTGTGCAGTTGCATTCCAGTCTAGTTGTCCTTCCTGATTTTCAAGTATACTTTGTAAAGGTGGTCCTTGTAACATATGGTGTAATGCAGTTATGTAATGGGTATTGGGGAAGCTGAGGCTTTTTCTGAAAGGTTGAAGCGTGAGCTTCTTGCCCTGGAAGCAGCAAATGTCCATGCCATCGTGGAAAGTGAACCTTTGATAGATCAGGTATGTTCCTTGTTAACACTGTATAGTTGGATCCGGGTGGCCATGTGGGACATTCTAAACACTGATTTATTTGTTTGTTTTTGGCTCACTATTCTGTACTTATTAATCACTGCTGTTATTCTGGTGTAGTGACGGTGTGAAGCTTCTGAATTGACTTATGATCTGTGGGTATTTCAGGTGTTGCAAGGGCTTGAGGAGGCAACAATCTGTGTTGATGATATGGATGAATGGTTAAGCATCTTCAATGTAAAACTTAGACACATGCGAGAAGATATTGAATCAGTAAGCTTTCTCCACGCATTTTCTTAGAGTGTTTTGTTTGGTGTTCCTGCTCTAGTTTCATGTTATACAGTGCTTTGTCTGCTGTTTTGTAAATATCCTGACCCTGATGGTATCATATTTCTCTGTCCCTTATGTTTTAATGTATTTCTAGAACATATTGAAGGTTCAAACTGTTCTACAGCTAACCCTGTCCCCCTCCCTCCCTCCTCTTTTTGCTTGTTTGTGCAAGGGTTTCTAGGCTTGATTTAGAAAAAAGCTATTATAGGGTATTGGTTGACTTCCTCAGTTAAGACTTTCATGTGTCTCGGAGACTGATGTTTTGTGCTTGGTATACTTGAATCAAGTAGCTTATCTCATATTCTGATGTTCTTCCCATGCTGTTCAGATAGAAACTCGCAACAACAAGTTGGAGATGCAGTCTGTAAATAATCAGGCGCTGATTGAAGAACTTGATAAGCTCGTTGAACGGCTGCGTGTCCCTTCTGACGTATGTTTGTTCCATGATGTTCATTTGCCATGTTCTCATTATTTCAGCACATGTGCTCCCCTTAAAAGGATTCTTTGGCTTTAGTATGCAGTGTGTCTAACAGGAGGTACATTTGATGAAGCACGCATGCTTCAAAATATTGAAGCATGTGAGTGGTTGACTCGTGCTCTGCATGGTTTGGAAGTACCTAATATCGATCCAAGCTATGCAAACATGCGTTCTGTATGTTCTCTTTCTTTCTCTCTCTTTCTTGCTTTTTGTTTTTGTTTCTGTTGCTATGTCATGTCATTGGCACTTTGCAAGAGCTGGAACGCGCAGCTATGCTGGGTATTTTATTTCCTGTAAAGTGCTGTTCTTGGTTGCCTGTGCATTTTATAATTAAGACTAAACGTTGGAGTTGTGTAACAAGATGGACTTTTTACGAACACTCTTGCTGTTTTTAGGTCCGAGAGAAGCGAGCTGAACTTGAAAAACTTAAAGCTACATTTGTCAGGAGGGCCTCTGAGTTTCTTAGGAACTACTTTGCAAGTTTGGTTGATTTCATGATAAGTGACAAGAGTTACTTCTCTCAGGTATTATATGCTGTGCTTTTATATTGGTTTATTTATATTAGAGTTTTTGACATAATCCCATAGTTGTCTCTTTTGTGTATGGATGAAACAGCGGGGACAGCTGAAAAGGCCAGATCATGCTGATTTGAGGTACAAATGCAGGACATATGCTCGTCTTCTTCAGCATTTGAAGGTTGGCTATCTATCTTCCAATTTTTCGCGATTCTTCGTCTTCTAGTATATAATTTTCTTCATTTAATGAGCCTATCCTATTTTTCAGAGTCTTGATAAGAATTGCTTGGTTCCATTGAGGAAAGCATACTGTGGCTCTCTAAACTTGCTTCTTCGTCGGGAGGTCTGGATTTATTGCACTTTAGTTAGCCTATATTGTTCTTTTTCTTACTATCTATACGATAATAGTGCTAGCTCCCAACTTATATTTCCTTGTCTTTTCTTCTGTATAAATAGCTCAGAAAAACGTAATAATCATTTGTTTCTTCAATATCCTAACTTATTCTATTTACAGGCCCGTGAATTTGCTAACGAGCTTCGTGCCAGTACCAAGGCATCAAGAAATCCTACTGTGTGGCTTGAATCAACCACTGGCTCAAACCAAAATGCACAGACTGATACGTCTGCAGTTTCTGAGGCGTATGCTAAAATGCTCACCATTTTTATCCCACTCCTTGTGGATGAGGTTATGATCTTGTAAAATTCACATTGGTATAGGTAGGCTCTGTCTTTTCCGTTATTACTAAGAGTTGGTTGCATGATTCATTTTGCAGAGTTCTTTTTTCGCTCACTTCATGTGCTTTGAGGTCCCTGCACTCGTCCCCCCAGGAGGTGCTGTTAATGGAAATAAAGGTGGAAGCTATGATAATGATGCTGATGATGACGATTTGGGCATTATGGACATTGATGACAATGACAGCAACGCTGGTATCTCGTCAATATCTTTTCTCAAGCCATTGCTGTTTTATGTGTACATTTATCTTTTCTTGAACTCTTCTGATCAGATGAATCACTTGATTTTCGTAGGTAAAAGTGCTGCAGATCTGACAGCACTGAATGAATCTCTTCAGGATTTACTTGATGGAATCCAAGTAATGAAAATGCTGTTAGCTCTATCATTCCCTTGGACCATCATAGTGCCTTGGTATTCTTACTAAATATATTTTGTATGAACTTTTAGGAGGACTTTTATGCTGTTGTTGATTGGGCCTACAAGATTGATCCACTACGCTGTATATCAATGCATGGGATTACAGAACGATATCTTTCTGGTCAGAAAGCTGATGCAGCAGGTTTTGTGCGTCTGTTGCTTGGTGATCTGGAATCAAGAGTTTCCATGCAGTTCAGTCGTGTATGTTTTTTTTCTCTCCACATGCCTCACCAACCACTGGTGTTCCTATATCTCATTGTTCTAGAATGGTTAACTTGTGAGTTTTTGTTGCAGTTTGTCGATGAAGCTTGCCACCAGATTGAAAGAAATGAGCGTAACGTGCGGCAGATGGGGGTCTTATCGTACATCCCAAGGTTATTCATTTCTGTGGAGCTTGATGTTATTTATTTTTTGTTATACCCCTCTATATCTTTATTAGCCTAGGATGGCAAGTTAATTTATCTGATTGTCTGTATTTCACCTTGGCTTGGACAATTGTACTGTGCATGAGATTGATGTGTCCTTTGTCTGTGTAGATTTGCTACTCTGGCTACTCGAATGGAGCAATACATTCAGGGACAATCTAGAGATTTAGTTGATCAGGCGTACACAAAATTTGTATGCTTTTCTTAGCGGACACTCTTCATCTTCTCATTGTCGTGTTCATACTTCTGATTTAACTACTGATGCACTTTTTCTGGCATTGTTGGATAGGTGAGCATAATGTTTGCGACATTGGAGAAGATTGCTCAAACGGATCCAAAATATTCTGACATATTCCTTTTGGAGAACTATGCAGCGTTTCAAAACAGGTGGGGACTTTCCTCTGAATGGTTCCCGCACAGAATTTGTTTTAAAACGACATCACATTTCTCGTATGTTATTTATTTATGCTGATTAGAAGCAGTTGCATGCAGCTTATATGACCTAGCCAATGTAGTCCCAACGTTAGCCAAATTTTATCACCAGGCAAGTGAAGCTTATGAGCAAGCTTGTACTCGCCACATCAGCATGATTATCTATTATGTAAGTTATATCGCTGCACTTTCTTCAACTGTGTTTCGTACTTATCCTGCATGCATTTGTTATAATCTTAAAACTGATTTTCGTTTTTTGTGAGCTGTGACATACTTGTTGGACTTGTTATCTGCAGCAATTTGAACGGCTCTTCCAGTTTGCTCGAAAGATTGAGGATCTTATGTACACCATAACAGCGGAGGAGGTTAGTTTTTAAATGCAGATGAACGCATGCTTTTGAGAATACAAATTGCCTAAAACTTCCCTTTTATTTTTCCCATTCCACAGATTCCTTTCCAGATGGGACTGTCGAAAATGGAACTGCGGAAGACGATAAAATATAGTCTATCTGGAGTAAGTCTGTCGGTTGAATACCCTCTCAGTCTCATAGTTGTTCTTTGTGAAGCAGAAATCATAGTTCTTTTGCTTCCTTGGATGACAGGTTGACAAGTCTATCAGTGCAATGTACAAAAAGTTGCAGAAGAACTTAACCTCGGAAGAGCTATTGCCGTCTTTGTGGGACAAATGCAAGGTATAAAAATTTCCTGCTAAATTTTTTTCAACTTAATCCAGTGCCTTAATTACTCTGCTACTTCCACAGCCGTCTTCATGTTACTTCTGAGAACATTGTAATCGACTGTTCATGCAAACTTTCGTCATTTGAACTTGATCTCATTCATTGTTCAACAATAAATTGTCAATCCAATGTACACTTTCAATCATATTTGAACTCATTCTGTTGCTTGGCTGCTGGTTTTTAAAACTTCTGCAGAAGGAGTTCCTAGACAAGTACGAGGGTTTCGTACAATTGGTTGCCAAGATATACCCTAACGAGAACATCCCGTCGGTAGCTGAAATGAGAGAACTTCTGGCTTCCATGTAAAGCATTCTCCCTACCTCAGTTTTGTAAAAAAAGAAATAGATAATTTTCATCTCCCTGTTGTTCCCTCAAATCGTTCTCACTCCAGTGTAGTATGTGCTTCATTGTGCCGTAATTATTATTTGATTCTAATATTCGATTCATTGCCTTGGCTTCATTTCATAACCATGATTCTCAATTTGTATCGAGCGTGGTATTTGTGCAGTGTTAAATGACCGATTTGGAGGCCCTCCGCCTTTTCTTGAGCTGTTTACTCCTTTTGTTTTGAGCCTATTTTTCGCTGAATGATTCTCCATTTCATAGCACTATGCAAGAGAGTGAAAAAAGCACTCTTCTGCCAATAACCCAGTTTAAGTACTACAACTAAGAACTCTCTCTCTCTCTTTACAAAGACCTTCTAGCTACTCTAATAAAAGTATCAGAAATTCAAAATCCCTACAAACAGGCAAAAGAACAGCTGCTCTTTGGAATCCTGTCCGGAATTATACAGAACACAATCACTAGGCACCTACTTAACCCAACTGATTAGTATGTCCCTTTGTAACAATTCTGCCTCAGATAATAAGCAAGATAAGCACCCTACAACATGGAATGCTTTACTTATTCCAAACTAGTGAACACCATTCAACTTGAGGTTGTTGAGTACGTATTGAAAGCAAGGATTGAAGAACCGTATCGTATCAATGGCCCGATCGGAAAAATCTCATGCCGGTGTCTAAACCGGTAGATGGTTTTTAGCGGTGTAAAACAGTTGAACCACGAATTCAGCACAAAATACCATACCGCTTATTGAAAGTCATACTTTTTCGCCCCTAAAAAACGGGACAATGAAAGCCCATCCCACAACACATTACCATTTTGCACACTCATCTGCGGCTGTATGATTTATCTGTGTTTGAGCAGCCTACACTCGACCAGGGAGTGACAATAAGTCTGCTGCTCCCTTCAGTCTGTCTGTCTGCACTCATTGTGCCCTTTCATTCGATGTGTTTTTATATTTACTTATGAATTCCTTTTTGGTGCTTGCCGCCACTGTTTTCTGCCATGCCTGAAACTTGCTTTAGTAGGCAAATGGGTGGTCGCACAAGAAATAAGCAATTAAATGCGGATTAACGCCATTTTTCTAACTAAACATAGATCCAACATCTAACCACATATCATCTTGAGATGTTCAAACACATATTTCTTCCTCTTTCCAACACGTTTCCCTATTCCCTTTCCATTTTACTAACTATTATGGACAATCATGAAATCATGGACAGTTAGACACGCCTAAAATTCGGGGAAATTTTCATCAAATTTTCATCAAACCATGAATAGTAATTCTCTTATTTCAAACTCGAGACATGATTGATCATCAGAGTAAGTGTTATCTATCTACTGTATCAAAAGGTATTTTTTCGGTCTAATTTTATTATTATTGAAGTTTTGTGTTTGTTTATAATGTATTAAAAGACTAATTACAATTGTAAATATATTGTATTGATATTGTGCAATAAAATTAATATTATGAGTCATGAGAACATAATTGCAAGAGCAGGTCGTCGTGGATACCAAGTATCAACTGAGCAAATTCCCAGTTGCGTACTTGAGAGTCCCTCTAATTGTTGTGAAACTAACTATTGCTGCCTGTAAGCCACTGATTGATCGTATAAAAACAAAAGTGTAGGGGTCGAAAGCTCAAACACTAATCTATATTGGTAGAATGGAGCTGGTGGGTACTGTGATCTACAGCATTGCACAGTATTGGATAAGTGTTTGTATGTTGCCAAAGACAGTGAGCCGAGAGGTTGAAAAGCTTTGCAGTAATTTCTTTGTACACAAGTAGCTGAAACTCATGATCACTCATATGGTTTTTGTGTGTTTTTTCCAAAGTGTTTCAGCAGCTCTTTGGCAGGATCACTTCTTGGTAGCATGTCAATTGGGCTGAAGGAGTTCACTGGGCAAATCCAGCAATTTGGCAGAGTTGATCCTGATTGTGCAGCTGGTAGACTCATTTGGCAGTCTATGATAAGCCATATTTGAGGAGAAAGTGCAGTCGAATTTACGGCAGTGGCCGAAGAGAGGTTTTGGATATTGTCAAAATTGTCAAAGATGAGGTTGATACTATGTTGCTAGTTAAATGGGTTGTAGTTCTTTTTTATTCGCAAGGTTGAGTTAAGGTTTATACATAGTTAGTGTAAATTCTGTTAGAAGTTAGGAGTACCTAACTGTAATTTACCTATTTAGGGTTAATACTCGACCTAGTATATAAGTGTTGTATGGTTGAGTTTCCGATGTAACGTGTACGTGAGCAATAATCAAGAACTCTACCTTGTGCCCTGGACTAGTCTTAACGATCAACATTGTTGAGGAAACCACGTAAATCTGGTGTTGTGCGTTTATGCTTTCTTTGATTGATCGAGACTTTGACATGGTATCAGAGCCTTCTGTGACCGTGAGGTCTTCTGTTCGAATCCCGGTGACCCCCATCTGTTTCCGTTTCTGTTAAGCACACGGTGTCCGGACCTGTGCCTGCCCAAACTCCAAGTCTATCTGAATGTCTTGAGTTTGAAGGGGGTGTTAGTAAACTGTATATGATCAACGATTGAATCTCTCCCAACAACTCGAGTTATTGGGAGCAACTACGCTTGTTGACTGCCCTATGCTTGCGCGTCGGGGTCGTGGCCGAGGAGGAGGGGCAACATGTGGTACTTCTCTTCCTGGGGCTGCTTATGCTACCACGGCGCCTGTGGACGACTCGGCTTCCTCTCTGACATCGACTGATGTCCGGCGGCTTGTGCAGGAAGCATTGAAGGAGGCTTTGCCCATGGCTCTGACTTCTGCTTTTGCTATGGGTACGGTATCTTCTACAACTCCTTTGCATGTTGACTCGGCTGCATATAACCGATTCTCGTCAATTATTTTGTACCCTTGATACTTTTGTTCCCTGTCTCGATTTACAAGTTGCAAATGGAACACTTATGTCTGTTGAGGGTGTGGGTCATATAGTTCGGCCTTCTATCTCTCTCCTAGATACTCTCTATGTTCCTAAGCTAGTGCCCAACCTTGTCTCCGTGGGTCAATTAGCTGAGGATGGTTGTCGGATTACATTTGATAAGATCGGGTGTGTTGTGCAGGACATGAGGATCGGGAGAGGCACTAAGAAGGGCAAGACATTCCTGTTGGATTCCTATTCTCGAACCGGGATACCAGAGGTGCAGCGGCATGAAGGGAGGTTGGATCTTGGCGCCGGGCAGTAGGGTGCTAATGGGGAAAGTGTGTTTTCTTTTGCTAGAGATAATTTAGTTTCTTCGGTGAAATTATCTAACTGGGATTTATGGCATTTTCGATTGGGTCATCCTAATTCTGTGAGACTTCGCACTATGTTTCAGAATAAATGGTTATCTGGTACTATTTTGAGTGATCAAATTCATGAATGCGTTCATTGTTTGCAAGCTAAAATGACGTAGAATTCCTTTACTTCAAGCACTACTGTTTATTCTGATCCGTTCGATCTTGTGCACACGGATTTGTGGGGACCATCACCTGCGATATCTCGCTTGGGGTATGGATATTTTTTTGCTCTTTGTGGATCATGCCACACGTTTAACATGGGTGTTCTTTCTGCGTCAGAAATCCGAGTTGTTGTCTGTTGCACAGGATTTTCTGGCAATGGTTTCTACTCAGTTTGATCGGACAGTTAAGATACTACGTTCTAATCTTGGAGGGGAGTACACCTCCAATCCCTTACAGAATCTCCTCCGTGAACGGGGTATTGTATCTCAACATGCCTGTACTGGTACATCGCAACAAAACAGGTTAGTGGAGAGAAAGAATCGACATGCGCTTGAATTGACTCGAGCACTGTTGTTTCACTCGCTGGTTCCCTCGAATTTTTGGGTTGAGGCCGTTCATACTACGGTTTATCTGATTAATCGACAGATTACTCCGATTCTGCAGCAGCAAAGTCCATATCAAGTTTTATACTCTCGTATCCTGGATTATGGATGGCTGTGTGATTTTGGGTGTGTGTGTGTTATGTTCTGGTTACTCGACGGGAGAAGAATAAGCTCACTCCTAAATCTATTGAGTGTGTTTTCCTGGGCTATTTCGATACACAAAAAAGGTTATGTGTGTTATGATGTTACTGCTCTCCGAATTCGGATGTCTTGTCATGTGGTTTTTCTTGAACACATGCTATATTTTGGAGCTTCAGTTTCAGAGACCTCTGTCCCACCGGATTTGGATTTTTTGAAACTTCTCCCATGGACGATCCACCACCCGCAGACCCATCTACCTCCTCTTCCTCGCTGGGCGACTCATCCTCGAGTACCTCCTCATCCGGTCACTCCTCCTCTGCTGACTCCTCTCCTTCCTCTCCTTCTTCCCCTAGTACATGTTGTTCTTCCTCCTCTGGCACGAGCAGTAGCTCTCCTCGCACAGGAAGCAGTGTGGACTCCACTCAGTTGAGTGGATCCTCGCCTCCCACTTCCTCACCTGCCTCTCTTCAGCCCGTGGAAGCTAAAGTTCCTCAGCTGCGACGATCCAATCGTATCACTAGAGGTCAGCCTCCTCTTTGGCATTCCGATTTCATTACCTTTTCCACCCCAGCTGTTTTTGTTCCTGCCACTTATAAGCAAGCCAAGGGGCATGCTGAATGGGATAATGTCATGAATGTTGAAACGGAAGCCCTCGAAGCTGCTCATATATGGGATTTGGTTCCCCGCTCTTCTGAGTTCTCTATTATTGGCTTTCGGTGGGTTTTTACTATCAAAATAAATCCTGATGGCACCGTGGAGCATTTTAAAGTACGGTTAGTGGCGCAAGGGTTTCGTCAGGAGTATGGCGTTGACTATGCCAAGACCTTTGCGTCGGTTGCAAAGATGCAAACAGTTTGGAGTCTCTTAGCTGTCGCAGCTATGAAGAATTGGCCGTTGATTCAGTTGGATGTGACAAACGCCTTTCTCCATGGTGATCTCAAGGAGGTTATATACATGGAGCTCCCTCTTGGTTATACAAAGGGCGACAGTTCTATGGTGTGTAGGCTTCGTCATTCATTATATGGACTGAAACAGGCTCCGAGCGTGGTTTGAGAAGTTTCATGCTACTATTATTCAGGCTGGTTTTGTGCAGAGTGATAGTGATCCATCCCTATTCCTGCGTTCTTCTGCTGGGGCCTCACAGTTCTCTTGATCTATGTTGACGATATGGTGGTTAGCGGAGATGATGTCGAAGGCATTCAGGATATAACTCAGACTCTGCGATCTGCGTTTAATTTGAAGGAATTAGGTGATCTTTCTTACTTTTTGGGACTTGAGATTCATCTTTCTCCTGCTGGTATTCATGTTGGTCAGCGAAAGTATGTACTTGATTTACTCGAAGAGGCGCAGATGGATGAGTGTACTCCTTGTGCTACTCCCATGGAACAGAATCTCAAGCTTCGATAGGGGGATGACGATTTATTTTCTAATGGTTCACTATATCACAGTATAGTAGGCAGCTTGATCTACTTGACTCACACATGCCCGGATATTTCATATGTTGTACAGGTTGTGAGTCAGTTTATGTCTGCACCACAAACTACTCACTGGACTGCAGTTCAACGAATTCTCCGCTATCTCCACGGCAGTCAGGAGGTCGGTTTGCTGTTTCCTTCAGGTGGCGAGGTTGTGATGGATGTGTATGCAGACTATGCTGGTTGTCTTGATACACGACGTTCGACTTTTGGGTTGTGTGTCAAGGTGGGTCACTCCTTTATTTCATGGCGGTGTAAGAAGCATGATCGTGTTTCAAAGTCATCCACAGAAGTCGAATATCGTTCCATGAGTGAGGTTGCTTCTAAGATCACCTGGTTGTGTCGACTGTTGGCCGAGCTAGGAGTAAAGATTGCTAATCCTGTTCGATTGTTTGTTGACAACACCAGTGCTATTCGTATTGCTACGAATCCGGTTTTACATGATAGGACCAAACACATAAAAGTTCACGTTCACTATATTCGACAGCTAGTGATAGAGGGTTCTGTGGAGTTAGCATATATTACGTCGGAGGATCAAATAGTAGATTTGTTGACTAAAACAGTGTCTTCATCACTTCATTGGTTTCTAGCACACAAATTGATGTTGCGACATCACCATCAATTTGAGGGAGGGTGTTAAAAGTTAGGAGTACCTAACCCTAATTAACCTATTTAGGGTTAATACTCGACCTAGAATATAAGTGTTGTATGGCTGAGTTTCTGATGTAACGTGTACGTGAGCAATAATCAAGAACTCTGCCTTGTGTCGTGGACTAGTCTCAACGATCAGCATCGTTGAGGAAACCACGTAAATCTGGTGTTGTGCGTTTATGCTTTCTTTGATTGATCGAGACTTTGACAATTTCTGGTTCCCTTTTGCGAGACTTTGTTGGCAATAGGAACAACATATTCAATTGATCTTGCAATTGCATTGATGTGTATACTCTAAGAGTTAAGTGAGTTCAAATTTAGTGCAGATTATAAGTAGATTGACTTCAAATATACTTTTTATACGCTTAAATTCATTGTATGTTAATAATTTTTCACAAATTTACATGTTTTATTAAACCGACATGAACAAGCACAAACGAATTATATTCCAATCAAACCATACAGCTTGCTAAACCTGCTCAACCGGTTTGCCAACCTCCCGTCTCGGTTTTCAACTGCCGGACAAAATGGAAAGCTTAAAAAGTCCCAAATCTTCCCTGCACAACAAAATCTGAAAATCCCAGAATTCTCTCGTAAGGTTTACACTGCCGCCGCTAGCAAATATGAGCGTCGATGACGGTTTTGGCGTGCACTACGACACCGACGATGATTACCTGGACGCCGAAGTAGAAGATGATGATACCGCCGGCCTCTTGGCAGAAGAAGTTGACAGCCTTAGGCCGGCGGAACTTCCTTTTCAGGTACTAAAGGAAGACGAAATCCAGCGGCGGATGGAGGACGAGATCGGCCAACTATCCGCCTTGCTCTGCCTCTCCAATTCCGAGGCCAGCATCCTCCTCCGTCACTCCAATTGGGACGCCTACAAGCTTCAGGACTCATGGTTCACCAACGAATCCGAGCTCCGCCACAGAGTTGGTCTCTCCGCCATGGATAACCCTACCGCCGCCGCGGCGGCCGATCAATCGGACTGCAGAATCTGCTTCGACTCCTTCTCTCCCGATTCGTTCAATTCTGCCGCTTGCGGCCACCAATTCTGTCGCGACTGTTGGAGGCAGTACTTCGCCACGAGCGTCAACGGCGGCCCCGGAACCCTAAATCTGAGGTGTCCCGAGCCGTCGTGCACGATCGCCGTGACGGAAGACCTAATCAACAAAATCGCCGACGAAATCGATCGAAAGAGATACCAAAAGTACCTCCTTCGATCGTACGTCGAAGAGAACAGGAAATTGAAGTGGTGCCCCGCGGCGGGCTGCGAACACGCCGTCCAATTCGCAGCCGCGGCGGGCGACCCCAACTACGACGTCTCCTGCCTCTGCTCCCACGCCTTCTGCTGGAACTGCTGCGAGGAGCCCCACCGCCCGGTCAATTGCATCACCGTGAAGAACTGGATCGCGAAAAACGATTTGGAATCGGCGAACGAGAATTGGAAGAAAGCGTACACGAAGCCCTGCCCCAATTGCTCGAAACCGATCGAGAAGAACGCTGGATGTATGCGAATGAAATTTGCCGCGCCTTGCAACTACTAGTTCTGCTGGCTCTGCCTCCCGAATTGGGACGTCCACGGCTACGGCGGCTGCAATCAGTACCAGCCGCCGGAGGATTCCACATTGCCCCAATTGAGAGCCGAATTGCAGAGGTACCAGCACTACTACGACCGGTGGGCGGCCAACGAGAAATCGAGGCAAATAGCTGCCAAGGATTTGGCTGAAGTGAGGGGATTGGATGAGAGTGGCAACACTAAGTTGTTCATCGAAGCTTGGGAGCAGATTGTGGAATGCAGGAGGGTTCAGAAGTGGACTTATGCTTATGGGTTCTATGTTGTGGGTGGGAGGAAGGAGTTCTTCGAGTATTTGCAGGGACAGGCTTATACGTGTTTGGAGAGGCTCCATGGCTGTGCCGAGAAGGGGATGAAGCGTTTCGTAAGCGATGGGAGGATTCGAGACGACGATGGAGATGGTGAGTACGTTTCCTTTCGGATTAAGCTGCTTGAGCTGACTAAGTTGAGCAAGACTTACTTTGAGAATCTGGTGGCGGCGCTGGAGAATGGGTTGGCGGGTGATAATGACGCCGGAAGCGGCGGCGGTGCTTCTAGTGGTGACAGTGGTTTGGGGCGGCGCGTGGGGTTGAAGGATCGGCGACGAAGTGGGAGAGTGGTGGTTAATGAAGAAGAGTATCCCAAGCTGGAAAGGCTGGGGCTTCTGAAAGCCAGAAGAAGCCGACTTTCTTAGCTTGTTGGTATTTTTTTTCTTTTCTAAATAAGAGAAATATAGTTTTTTTTTATAATTAGATGTTATGTTATGTAAGGGATTGAAATCTAATCTAAGACTAGTGATCATTTTTTTTTTGTTGGTTAATCAAATTTTAAAGACAATTAGATCTAAAAGGACACTATGCTATGGTACAATTTAGGGTGGCAAATGAGTCGAGTTTTCGTTTAGTTTGAGTTCGACCGTTAGTAAATTATTCAGCTCGAACTCGAATTTTGATAATCCAATTTGAGCTCATGCTCGGATTGAACAAAAATAATTTAACTCGAGCTCGACTCAGTAGAGCTCGGTAAATGCTCATCAACACTACTTGATATGCTGAGTACAAGCTTGGGTCAATATGAGCTCGATTTGAAATTATTCTTGTTGAAAAATGTGTAAACATAACAATTTAAATGATAAAACAAACACAAGAAACTAAAAAGAACAACTAATTTCCATACACATCCGTATTAACAAGATAATGTTAATGTTCATATGAGTAATTAATTATTCAACAAGCACTAAATAAGCCAGCCTGCGAGCTTCACTCAACAAGCCACCGAGTCAAACTAGCTCGCGAGCTAATCAAGCTAAACATGGTCTAGTTCAACCTTGGCTCGTTTACTAACGCTCTGTTTGGCAACAAGGGGTGCAAATTGCAGGAGGGTGCAAGTTGAGGGGTAAATTGCTGGGAGGGTGCAAATTGCTGGGGATGTAACTGGAGGGGTAAATTGTTGTTTGGATGAAAAAGTAGGGGGTGCAAATAAAGTGCAAAGTAAGTAATTATATTATTTTAAAATAGATTTTAAAATTATAAAATATTATCATAAAATAATAAAATAAAGATTACCATATAATAATAAATATACTTTACTAAAAATAGTTATTATATAATAATGCTCAAATAATACTTAATTATAACAATTGTAATAATCATTGATCGAGCGATCTCAAAACTCGAAGCTCAACTCATAACTGGTAATTCTATATAGGGTTTTCGTGTCTAGTTTAATCTTAAATTGTCAAACTTAGTCAAACGCGTTCGAATTTGTAAGTTTTAACTATTTAGTCAAATAAAATGAGTTAACCAAACAATTTCTCTCTATCTTTTCCACAAACACCTTGTATATCTAATTTTCAATGCAAATTCGATTCAACCAAGAGATCTAGATTTGACTTGACGAACATTTATAAACTTGTTTCCAGAGTCAAATGGTCAACCCCGAATAATGTTTACATTAATGATATTTATAAAAAGAAGAAATTGATAATATTAATTATTATATAATTATATATAACACAATTAGAAAAACAAAATTCCATAATTCCCCCCTCCCCCTCTCTTCCTTCCTTCCTTTGCACCCCAATTCGGGGGGTAAGCCGAAACAGTAAATTTGCACTCTCGTTTTGCACCCCCTACTGTTCCAAATTAACCAAACAGGTACAGATGTGTTGGAAACTATGTTTACCCCTCACATTTGCACCCTCCTCCCATTTACCCCTCTTCCCAAACAGAGTGTAAAGAGTCGGCTTGTTAAATAATGAGTTAAGTATCAAACAAATTTTTTTCCTATCTAAACGTCGAGTTGCTCGCAAACGGTTTGGCTCATTTGCAAACTAATAGTACTCAAATTAAACAACAAGGTACAATGAATGAATAGCCACTATTTACTTGTATTTATGAACAATGACGGAAGAACAGCTATGGCGTTTTCTTCAATGTTTTTGAATTATTTTTAGTATATGATAATTTTGATCAAACTCACTTTGTAAACTAACTTCATTCGAGTTGTGGAATCACGGCAAGTGACTATTGAGAGCCGGCCAGGGAATTGCGGAGAGTCAATTATTTATCTCAATCAGAGGAACAATGGGCACAATAAAAAAAATCCCCAATTCTCTGTTCCTATCCCTCGCCGCCTGTTTCCATGGACGGGAGAGGAAGGCAATTAACACGAGAGGTGCTTGAGTTCAACTCTTTAAGCCTCATTTTTTAAGGAAAATCTTAAAGCTTTTTTATTGGCTGGTAGTAGATTAGGTAGTTAATGGGGATTAGTAGTTAATAGGTATTTAAGAGTAAATGGGGTATGCAAATATAATTAATTAATGATTCTCTTTCTCTCTTCTCCCATGATTTTCTCCATAACCCTCTCTCTACATTATAATTAAAAAGAAATATGAAATTAATTTTATTTAATATTTAATAAAATCCGAATTTAATAATTTTTTTTTCTAAAATGGAAATTTGAAATTTAAAATATATGTCTCTTTCACATCTTGGCAAATTCCGATAGTATTAAGTATTAGGGTATGCCTACGGTGACATGCATGTCACGGTGACGTGCACTTTCCGGTCGACCTCAGTTAGGATTAGGTCGACCGAATTCTCATGTAGGATCTGGTCGACCTCATTAGGATTCGGTCGACCTCATATAGGATCAGGTCGACATAATATGTTGTTTCAGTGTAAAAACAGTTCATGGTGCCTACTTTGGATATTCATATCATACAATTGGCTAGATGGAAATTGAAGACTAATGACTTGTTTTGAAGCTGGAGTGTTCCTCTACATATTGAAGTGATTGAGAGCTCGATAGGAAGTCCAGAAGACCATTTTTGAACCTCATCACTAGGCTATGCCAAAACTGGGAAACTGACTGGAAATGGCTAAGTCTGGAAACGTGTTTGTGAAGCCTATTTTGGAGCTCAATTCGAGAAGCATGAATGCGAGCCGAGTCCTGGAGCCTCTACCACGTTAAATTAGGTATGTTTTTATACAAATTCAAGGCATTGGATGAAAGATTGGATATCTGT
Organism: Linum tenue; assembly: GCA_946122785.1. Lineage (NCBI taxonomy): Eukaryota > Viridiplantae > Streptophyta > Magnoliopsida > Malpighiales > Linaceae > Linum > Linum tenue. Next base: position 78,684,768 of record CAMGYJ010000008.1, on the reverse strand, counting down.
AAGGCTTCAAACAAAAGGGTCGAAGTTGCTACGAAGACTGTTTTTCTGGCAGACTTCGAGCACAAGCAAGCTGCCAGAAAAACAGACTTCGTAGCAACTTCGAGCATTTTGTTTACAGCCTTAAAGATATTCAATCTTTCATCCAATGTCTTTCCTTTGTATAAAAAATACGCAATTTAACGTGGTAGAGGCCCATGGACTTGACTCGCATCCATTCTTCTCAAATTGAGCTACAAAGTAGGCTTGACAAACACGTTGCCAGACTTAGCCATTTTCAGGCAGTTTCCCAGTTTTGGCATAGCCTTTTGGTCAGGTTCAAAAATGGTCTTCTGGACTTTCTATTGAGCTCCCAAGTACTTTAATGTGTAGAGGGACACTTCAGCTTCAAAACAAGCCTTTAATCTCCAATTTCCATCTAACCAATTGTAAGATATGAATCTCTAAAGTAGGCACCATGAAACTGTTTTTACACTGAAACAACAGATTAAGTCGACCTAATCCTATATGAGGTCGACCGAAAAGTGCATGTCGCCGTAGCAAAGTCCTAAGTATTAACATTTTGTAATGACATTATCAATATTTATAAATTGAATCATCATTAGGGCTTTTCGTTGCATGGGTTTGGGATTTTTCGTTGTTATGTATTCGTTTGTGTTATTATTAATGTTGTTCGACATGTTTTTTAATAATTTTATATGACATTATTAACTTTTTATGTTATGTTTTGTTTGTAACATTAGCAAAAGTGAAATTGTGTTTTCAATTTATTGGTACTTGAAGTTTATTTACTATTACATCGTATTATCAATTTGGTTCGCAATGATTTATAATCATTTGAAGTGATATTATCAATGTTTTTTTTCAAGCACAATACAACCATTAGCAAAAATTTATTTCATTTGTATGATTGCTTATGTTTAGTGATTTGAATTATTAATATTTTTTCGTTTAGGTTTGTAACTTTGTCAAATGTCATTATCAAGAAGCATACTTGTTAGGAATTCGTTTGTTTATGACATTAGCAAAAATGAATTTACGTTTAATGATATAACTATGGTTATTTATCTTTCAATCTAAGTTAGTAACGTATTTGGTGTCATTATTAATAGGTGTGTATAAGCATTATCAATGTTTGAAAAATAAGATATTAATAATATCTAATAAGGTACTTAACAATCATTAGTTGCTATCATTATCAACGTTTTTTAATGCATTATCCATTAAACACATGTTACTTATTAATGCGTTTTTAGTGCTTTTTTGACATTAAACATTGCATCTGAGTATTATTAATAATTTTTTTATTACAAAAATCTATTTCCTTATCAGTGACTTATTCAATATTAATGGTTTTTAATATCTTTGTTAAAATTTTGATGTCATTTATAATGTTGAAGTCTAACATTTTTCTATTGATGTTTTGTGTTTATTTTCAATGAAATACTTTTCGTTATCAATGATTTATTGTATTGTTATTAAAAATTTGGTGTTGAGGCGTGAATGTTGGTTTGCTTGAGCTAATATTTTTCTAGACAATGTTTGTTTGACTGAATCACACAGGTGCACTATGTCACAAGTACCCAAGATGCTGAAAATCAGTATTGTGCTTTATGATCATTAAGAATGATAATGTAAAGCAAGATTAATTGATCATAAAACGTTAATAATGTCATTAGAAATCATTGGAAGAGGCCATGACTAGATAGTTATAAACATGATGTGAAAATGTTAATCATTAGTACTAAAGATGTTATAAATCAATGATATTGTTATTCAAACTATTAATGACCATGTTACATAACTTTAATGATTCATTCATAGGTGTTGATGACGAAACTATAAAACAGTAACAATTGATCCAAAATTGTTAATAATGTAATTGTAAGGAATTGATAAGTATATTGAAGTCGTTAATAATGATGAGGTATAATAATAACGATTCATTTCATAAATATTGATAATGTCATTGCAAAATGTTAATACGACATTCAAGTTGCCACGAAGTGAGAGAGAGCATATATTTTTAATTTTTAATTTTAATTTTAAAAAATAAAAAATATTAAGTTCGAATTTATTAAATATTAAATAATAAAATTTAATTAAATTAATTTCGAATTTCCTTTTAATTGTATTGGAGAGAGAGGGTTATGGAGAAGATCAAGGAGGAGAGAAAGAGAATCATTAATGAGTAATATTAATTATATTTTCATAATATCTTATTTATTCCAACTAACTATTAACTACTAACTCCTCATTAACTACCTAATCTAGTATCAGCCAATAAAAATGGTTTAAGAACCTCCTTAAACAATGAGGCTTAAGGACCGGATCCAACCCGCAGGAGAGGGCACTTTAGAGTTTAAGCAAAGAGTTAAGATAAGGTGATTAGGGGTTCTTAGTCATGTGACTAAGTGAATTTCAGCATTTCCTCTCATTAAAATTCAATGGCTCAAATTAATATATTTTAATGAAGGACATGATAGTAAATACACAATTTATTTATTTAGCAATTAAATTAAAAAAAAAATAAAAGCGGGCCCACAGCTAGCTATCGCCGATCCCACCGAGCTTTTCTAGGAAATTCTTCCTGGCGGGCGACGGCCATCTCCCCGACTCATCCTAGCGCCGTTTTTCCCCATTCCCATTCCCAGCACGATAGAGGTCCATTTTTATAGGGATTTTCCATTCCCATTCCCATTGAGAGAGAGAGAGAGAGAGAGAGAGAGATTTTCGACGATAACGGAGGAGACTTTTCCGGTGACCAGAGATGGCATGCGATGATTTCCCGACGACATTGTTGTTTTTGTGATGTTTGTCCACCTATTTTGTAATGTTTATAAGTCTGGTTTGAAATATTTATATCGATTTCGTTTGTATTGTTTATTATTCTTGTTTATCATCTTTCTCTATTACATTTGTAATGTTTATATGACTATTTTGTATATATTGTAATTTGTAATGTTTGTTTTTCTAGTTTGTATACTTTTATGTTATGATTTGTATACTTTGTATTGATTGATTTGTAATACAAGTTTACCGATTTGTATTGTAAGTAGTGATATTTTGTACGTGTAGTATGTTTTGGGGAGCGGATATGGTGACAACTATAGGTGTCAAAACATAGTCCGACCCGATTAACCCGCCCGATCAACCCAACCCGCAACCCGACCGCAACCCGAATTGACTAAAAGTCAACAACCCGTAACCCGCCCGACCCGCAACCCGATTGACCCGCAACCCAACTAACCCGCAACCCGACTGACCCGCAACCCGATTAACCCGAACCCGATTGACCCGCAACTCGTCTGACCCGCAACCCGATTAACCCGAACCCGATTGACCCGAACCTAACTAACCCGTAACCCGACCGACTCAACCCAAATTTCATCTAATCCACTTGAATAATTATAAAAATATACAATACATAGTTTTTCCAAATAAATTTTTTATTCTAAACTTAAGTAAAATTATTTTTTCATTTCGTATAGGAAATTTAAAAAATATGAAACTCACTTGATATTACGTATTTTAAGAAAATTACAAAATTGAAACATGAAGGTCACTTGAGATCATGACAATATTAATATAATATATAAATTAAAATTTTGGTTAATTTAACTAATTAATAAAATTATCAATTAAATATAAATAAAGTAAAGTAATGTATTTGGTAATTTGATGTTTTTAAATGAAGAGGGAAATTTTGGTGTATTGATGTTTTTGGGAAGAGAAAGAAGAGGGAAATTTGGTTCTTTGAATTTTTTAGAAAAGAAACAAGTGGGAATTTTGGTGGTTTTGATATGTGAGAAGAGAAAGAAGTGGAAAAATTTGATTCTTTTGATTATAAAAGAGAAATAAGGAGGGAAACTTTTGAGTTTTCAACTTTTTGTAGAAGGAAAGAAGAGGATAATTTGGTTCTTTCAATTTTATGGAAGAGAAAGAGGAGGGAAAATTGAGTTTTCTAATGTATGGAAGTAGAAAGAAGGAGGAAAATTTTAGTATTTTTGCGAAAAGAAAGAAGGAAACAAATTTGGTGTTTTCAATTTTTTGGTTTTTCATAATTTTAGCTTTTGAAATATGAATCTTTAACTTTTATATGGAGGGCATGACTAGTTAAAATTATTCTTATCAGACTCGTATGCTCCAGACGCATAGCATGCTCCAGATTCTCTACACCGTTGATCTCATCTAACGATATTTATTAATGCTAATTAAATTACATGTAATTTACTATTTAAAGATAATTAAATGATTAATACGTGATGTTTAGTTCCTATACATATTTTGACATATCAATTTTATAATACCTAATCTTTTTCCAATCATAACTTAATCCCCAATTTTGGCATTCTCTACATTTGTATTTTGTTTCTTCTCATACTGTCAAGGCCAACTCCAAATCCTTTCACGTTTCCTCTTCATCTTGGTGGGTGAACCTTCTCCTCCCCCTTGACGATCATCAAATCTATCCCTAGCCGTCTCATATCGTCGATCACTGGAATTTTACACATCCTATATATATCCCTCTCTTCGGATAATTTCCAGTTCATCTCTCCGTTACCGCCACCACATTACTCTCGACTATCTCCGTCAGAAGTTCTCCCTCTATAGAAACTCAAGATACGGATCCCGCTGCGGCTGCTGCGTCTCCTTCCCCTATGCCTCCTTCGTGTCCGAGAGAAAGACATTCAGTTACATGAGGCGATTCCACAGTCTGATTCCATCTAGAACCCTAGGTATAGTTTAATCAAAATTGGACATCTGGATCTCTAGGAATAGTTCAATCAAAATTGGAATAAAGCTACCAAACCACTATTCCCATATCAATTCACAAAAAAATATTCCACATAAGATGGCCAAATGAATCCCCCAACCTGATAATGGACAAATAACAGAGGGGAGAGCAGCATGGTGAACCGAAAAAACAAATAATCTCCCCACAATAAGTGCGCCCGCTGCTGTAGAGGAGTAGATGTTGTTTTGGATCGGAGATGAGAATTCCCGGTGATTTCCTGATCCTCCGCCGCCTTCCAATCTTTTGTATATAGGGGACGACGACTAGTCGACTACTACGATGACGGTGTATCAAACATCAGCTTCGGTTTTATTTACTCAATGATACAATACAAGATGATTATTCATTGTTGGGGGATTGTAATGGACGTATAATTATTTACGGGTGTAATTAGTAATTGTAATTATTAATAAGAAATTAGTTAATTATAAATAATAATAGCCATTAGATTTGATCAATGGTGGAGCGTACTATGTGTCTGGAGCATACGAGTCGTATCCATATATATATATATATATATATGTATGTAATTGTTTATGGGCTAATAAATAAATTAACCATTAGTTACAACAATTTATACTAAACTTGATAAGTAATCTTTGACGGTTCGTTGTTTAGGATATAAAGTATATGGTTAGGGTATAAGGTACATATGGTTTAGGGTGTATATGGTTAGGGTATAAGATATTGATGGTTTTGACGGTTCTAAGTTTTTTATTAACATATGTTCACTTGAAGTCATTTGAAGTCTTTAACGGCAGGAGATCCCTTTTTAATTTATGTTTATGGTACGTGGTTAGGGTACAAGGTATGTGGTGTAAAGTAAGATATATGGTTAGGGTATGACAATTAGCAAATATCACTTTTTCTCTATGTTTTGAAAATCAAAGTATGAATTTCACTTTTAAATTAACTATACTAGCAAAATCACAACTCAAAGACATATGGTTAGGGTATAGGGTATAGGACTATAGGTTATGTGGTTAGTGTATAATGTATTGATGGTTTAGGGTATACAATCAACAACATATACTAACTTAATATTGTTGATTGAGAGTAAGGCTAAGTGTATAGGATATATGCTATTGAGTAAGTTATGATTGAAGTAACAATAATTTTACTAAATTTGATAGCTAATCTTTAATGGTTCAATTTTTAGGATAATTCGAACAATTTTACAAATAACTCGTTTGGCAACAGTTTACTGAAGTTATTTGGGCAATGAGTTATTTCGAAATAACTCCTTTTATCACTATGCTTTTGCCAAATACCACACACCAAATACCAGATTTGCATGGTTATACTAAACGAGATACTTTAATCCAATTACTACTGATGAATACTAAAATATCAAATAAACAATTAATGTTGTCTTTTGGTTGCAAATATTGATATAACAATTACTATTAGCTATAATACTTTACCAATTATGATTAATTACATTACAAGTTTGCAAGTCATACAAATTGATTTAACATTTTGACTAGTTTTTTTCATAAAAATAAAGTATATATATACAAGGTAGAAATAAATTGGTTAAAAAGTTGAGAAAATATTTTAAATTAGTGTAATAAAATGTGTAAGTTGGTAATGAGTAATGAGTTAAGTTACTTGATGTGCTGGCCCGAACAACCCGAAACCCGATCCGCCCGCAACCCGCCCGACCCAAAACCCGATGAACCCGGAACCCGATGAACCCGGAACCCGATGAACCCGCAACCCGACTAATCCGCAACCCGTTTGAACCCGAACCCGATGAACCCGAACCCGACTAACCCGCAACCCGACTAACCCGCAACCCGTTTGAACCCGAACCCGATTGAACCCAACCCGAACCCGCCCGATTGACACCTATAGTGACAACACCATATTTGTTGTTATTGTAACAACACTAGTCTCCAATCAATAGGAAGCTAGGGTTGTGATGACTTTTTATTAGCTTAGTTGACCTAGTGTAAAATCAAAACAGGGGTATAATTGTCATTATGAAAAATATGTTTAAATAATAATAAAAAATAAAATTATTATTTTATTTTCTGCCCAAAATTTCGCCGGAATTATGCCACCGGTCGTCGGAATATGCTTATCGGTGTCGGAATTCGCTTACCGGCGTCGGAACATGCTTATCGGCGTTGGAATCTAGTCATCGGGGCCGGAATATGCCTATCGGATCGGAATCTGCTCATTGACGGTCAACGATCACCGGATGTTATGGTATGCATTGTGTGATTTATGGTTTGGTTTCTCATATTTTTGTATGCCTTTTGTGGTTTGCTTTATCGTGTTTGTGGTTTGCATTAAGAAGTTTCTGGTTTGTTTTCAAAAAATTTGTGGTTTTCATTGTGAGGTTTCTGGTTTGTTTTAATATATTTGGGTTTGCATTAGGACGTTTCCGGTTTGATTTTTTGTGGTTTGATTTACTGTGTTTGTGGCACTAGGAGGTTTCTGGTGTGCTTATGACATATTTTGTGGTTTGCTTTGCGGGGTTTCTAGCATGTTTTAGGAGACTTGTGGTTTGTATTAGGAGGTTTCTAGTTTGCATTAAGAAGTTTCTGGTGTGCTTTCGAAACTTTTGAGGTTTGCTTTGCGAGGTTTCTGGTTTGTTTTAATATATTTGTGGTCTGCATTAGGCGTTTTTGGTTTGCTTTATTGTGGTTTGCTTTACCGTGTTTGTGGTTTGCATTAGGGGGTATCTGGTGTGCTTTTCAAAATATTTATGGTTTGCTTTATGTTTTCAAAATTTTTGTCCAAAGAACTTCAACGAAACTAAAATGAGATATAGTTAAAATAGTTCAATTTATTAATTCATATGACTACTTATAAAGTTGTAGATTAGAAATTATATGGCTAAGCATTTCATCATAAAACAAAGCATAAACATTGAGATCAAATTAAAGTAGAACGTTTTAGGTTTACTTTATTGTGGTTTGCTTTACCGTGTTTGTGGTTTGCATTAGGGGATATCTGGTGTGCTTTTCAAAATATTTATGGTTTGCTTTGTATTTTCAAATTTTTTGTTCCAAAGCACTTCAACGAAACTAAAATGGAATATAGTTAAAATATGTTCAAATTATTAATTCATATGACTACTTATAAAGTTGTAGATTAGAAATTATATAGCTAAGCATTTCATCATAAAACAAAGCATAAACATTGAGATAAAATCAAAGCAACTAATGCCTATTTGGCACGCCTTTGGACTTTACCAATTCGAAACAGAGGATATCGAGAGACAAGTTTTATTTATATATATATATATATATATATTAGGGTTTGTCGCTGCATCCCACTGCCACCAGAAAGAATGGAGAATCACAGGCTTGAGCGGAAGCACTGCCTCCTGAAGCCGTTCTTATCGGTGGTCCCGTTCTGCATGTTCCTGCTGATGGATATCTACTGGAAGTACGAGACCCGGCCGAGCTGCGACGGCAAATCCTGCAGCCCGAGCGAGCAGCTCCGCCACCAGAAATCAATCATGAAGAGCCAGAGGAACGCTCGGTTGATCACCGCCGCGCTGATCTTCTATTGGCTGCTTTACTCTGTCACCAATCTCGTCGTCAAGATCGAGCGGCTGAATCAGCGCGTTGAGAGGCTCAAGAGCAAGGAGTGATGGAATGTGCTCGGCGTTGGCGGTGGGAATTGAGATATTTTAATTTAATTATATTTTAGTAAGTTTACCCTTATACCTATACCCTTAATGAATCCTGTTGTTATACTATCCGGGCTCAAGATAGGGTGCATAACCCATGGTTATACACCCATGGTTATGCACCCATCAATAATCAAATCTGGACCCTTCATTTAGAAAATCCAGATCTAAGGATGGAGAATTAAAGGCTATTTTTATTTTCACTAGTTTTCTTAATTGATTCATATCTTTTTCGTTTTAACTCGGATTTTAATTTTTTTTGCACAGATGAAACGAGTTCACCGTGCTCTACAAAATGAGATCAATTTTCAATATTTTTTTAGGAAAAAAAATTCTGGCCTCTCGGTACCAACTGCATACCATATGGTATCTTCTTCGTTTTTAATTCGTTTTTGAAAATGTTTGCACAGCAGGGATGAGTTCATCATGATCTACTGGATCTACAAATTTCTGGGTGAACATATTACAGGACCAAAAAATACCACACAATACCATACAATACCACCCTGGTACGGGGTGGTATTGTATGGTATCTTCTTCGTTTTTAATTCGTTTTTGAAAACGTTTGCATAGAAGGGACGAGTTCATCATGATCTATTGGATCTACAAATTTCTGGGTGAACAAATTACAGGACCAAAAAATACCATACAATACCACCCTAGTACGGGGTGGTATTGTGTGGTATACAATGTTAAAAGTCGTAAATTACAATTAATATATTTCTACTATCATGTATTCAACCATCCTACAGTATTGGTTTGTTCATACCACCATGGTACTTTTTCAAAACATAGGTATGCTTTTATTTCAATACCAGTCAATACCATATGGTATAGGCTGGTAAAAAATGGCTCAATTTTTTTTGTTCGAAAAATATATTAAAGTGGATATAATTTTGAAGAGCACAATTAATCTGATCTAACTGTGCAAAAAAAATTAAATTTCGACTTAAAATGAGCGAGAAATCGTCCGTCAAAGATTAAAGAGGGAAAAATTAAAGACTTTCCATGAGAGAGAGGATGCTGATGTCATGCTGATGTGGACGGGTTACTCATGGTTACTCACCACAAAGTTACTGACCTGATCCATTCCCTACTATCCGGGCCCGTATGTTTTATACTGTTTGTTAGTTTGTAATGTTTGTCGGTTTCTTTTGTATTGTTTGTAAGTTTTGTTATTTTTGTACACCATGGTTGATTTGCAAACAAACCGACGTGATTTGCATCACAAATCAATACATATAAAGTATACAAATTAATATTACAAAACATACAAACTATACAAATCATACTGACATTATGTACAAAAATACTAACAATACAAACTGACAACACTTGGATTACAAATCACTATTCTTCCTTCAGACGACAAAATACGATGTCTCTCCACCGCTGTCGCCGCCGACTCTCTCTATAGCCGTCGTTACCTCTCTCTCTCCATCACCGCGCCGCTTCTCTCTCCTCCATCATCGTCGAAGCTCCCTCCGCCACCGCCTCTCTCTCTCCTCTGTTTTGACGACGATGACATCCAGATCTACTTTCTCTCTCTCCAATGCTGCAGCCTCCGTCGCGACGCCTTTCCCTCTCTCCATCAACGCTGACAAGGTCTTCTTTCTCTCTCTCCATCGTCGTCGTCGCCCCCTCTCTTCCACTATTGTCGTTGCTCTCTCCCCGCCGCTTTTATCTCTCTCTCGTGGCCGCCGTTGGCAACACAGAAGAGAACGACTGGAGATAGAAAAAAAAACAAATTTCATAATCCCAAAATTGCCTTTTCCCATTATTTAATTATCCCTACCCTATTTTCGACCATTAGATTGATTAATAAGGATCCAATGGCTAGAAGGGGTTTAGGCAAGTGACTAAGCACCCCCTTAGTCACCAGATCCTCTCTCTTAAGTAACTTGGAAGGAGAATGTTGTTTTATTGAGGATAGTGAGAAAGAAATGTGTTTTGTGAATTTTGATGAATATGTTATTTTTTTGTATGTAATAGTAAAATAATATATATATATATATATATATATATATTTATTTTCATTGCTTGTGAATTGTTAACTAAATTTGTACTTTCTTGCTAATTTTCTTCACTATTAAAAATCAAAAGTATATCATTTGAAAAAAAAGTGTTAACCTATTATTAATATTTTGTTGATTAATCAACATAGCAACTAAAAACATAAACAAATAACACATCACGGGTAAAATATTGTAACTAAACAATGTTGTAGCTTTTATAGTCATATTATTTTTCTATATTTTTTACCGAATGTTGTAGCTTTTATATTTTGTTTATTACTTGGTTACTTTTCATCTCTTTTCGTTCTAAATTTTTTCAATTAGTGAAATATGTTTAATTCTTTCTAACTGTGTTCCAACTTCCGTTCATCCTTTTTTTTTTGTATTTTGATGTATTGATAATCGATTCGGTTCTATTTTAACTATTTTGTTTTGGTGAAACTATTTTAACTATTTCTAATGGTGCTTCTAATTGAAATAGTGGGTTTAGATACATATTCTAATATTTATTTTGAATATTTATTATTATATTCTAGCATATTTATTATTCTTCTTGATATTCGTTTACTAATTTTACTATTTTATCTATTTTATTGAAAAATATTTGATTAGTCATTCTAGTAATAACATGTTTAAAAGGTTTTATAATTATTATATTAGATAAAAACTTGTTGAAATATAGTTTGGTTGTTTTTTAAAATTTTGCGTATAAAAAAGTAATTAAAAGTTTGGGTTTGATGGAAAAGTAGACGGATGCACATTTTGGCAACTTTAATGGTACTCGACGCCCTATTCAAACTTAAGTGGTATGTCTACACAATTCTCAAACTTAAGTGGCACCCGAGGTATTTTACCCAACACATCACACTACACATACACAAATCCTTCTAAAAGTAGGCCATCTGCTAATACTAGACATGTATAAATTGAATTCGTCCAAAAAATAAGGCGACCACACATTATTCGTAATGATTAAGACACTAGGTAAAACTTGTGTAGGTATCTTATCTGAATAATTTTATGAATGATTTGATTTCAACTAATTTATTAATTTCTTACCGCGGCGGAGCACATAAAAAACTAGTAAATCGCTAGAATGAAAAATGTATTGTATCAGCGGTTTGAAGGGAAAATCCGACTACTCGAGCCAAACAAATTGACGATTTTAGCGATATGAAACAGTTGAATCAAGATTAAATCTTGATTTCAGCACAAAATATTATATCACTCACATTTCTCATTTGATATTATTTTATCGTTATTATAATTAGTTCAATCATTTTTTTTGGCAATATACACTTCCATAGTCACAACTTTTACGTTTGTGACAGATATAGCCATAACTTTCGAAATACACAATATAGCCAGAATTTTTATAGTTAAATGACAAATATATTCATTTTCGTTACAAACTTTAATGGTGTTAGAGATTCCGTTAGTTAGGTTAAGGGTACGCTGACTAAGATGCCAAATTGACGTACACATCAGCGACAACTCAGCCTCACTTGCCACGTAGATGTCACATCATCACTTGCCACTTTTTTTTTTTACAATTCAAAATACACTTTCATAGCCACAACTTTCACGTTTGTGACAATTATAGCCACAATTTTTGAAATACAAGAAATAACTAGAATTTTGATGGTTTTTTTATAAATCTAGTCATTTCCGTCAGTCCAGTCATACTGTTAAGTGACACCATTAAAAGGATGGAAGAAAGTGACTATTTTGTGAATTTCGAAAGTTGTGGCTATAATGTTACAAACGTGAAGGTTGTGGCTATGAAATTATATTTTACCAAAAATTTTAAAAAGCACTGAAATTAGGGTTAATTACATGGTTGGTCACTGAGATTGCAAAAAAGAGTTCAAGTTTGGTCACTCGAAATATTTAAATCCATTGGTGGTATTTCAGTTTACTGAAACTGTTCACATTTGGTACTCTCCGTTCAACTTCGTTAACTTTTGCTTACGTAGCGGTCAACTTTAAAGTTGACCGTTAAGTGAGTGATGTTGCAACTAAAAAAACAATAAAATTTAATCTTTTATAATTTCCACCTCATTTCTAACTATTTAAAAAATAAAAATAAAAATTATTAAATGTGTGACATGGGCAATTTAAAAATTTAAAAATTAATTTGTAAAAGTTTCCATTGCAACCCCAATTCCACCCTAGGCCGTCGCAGCTTCTCCCACTACCGCACCCGACAAATCATTGAAGCCGCCTCCGCCATCATCACCAAGTGGAACCCTCTTCTACGACAGCAAGCCGGAGGTCCTCCGATTCCTCAAGTGCCTCACCGACGACCAGACCGCAATGCTCGTCCTCTCCACCCAGGACTACTCCCGATATCCCCACCTCGTCTACGCCCAGCTCCTACTGCGGCCTCCTCAACTTCTACCAGATCCTCTCTACCAACCGGGCCTACCTAGACCCCGAATCCATCTCCACCCAATCCTCTGCCAGATCCAGCCTCTCCGATTTCGACGTGGCCGGAGCGGAAGCCGACGCCATCGCCAAGGTGGAGCAGGTTTCCTCGCTCGGGATGGTCAATTTGAGATCCATCGTCGAGTGCATGATTTTCGTTTGACTCGGATCCACGCCGCGGAGGAAGAAGACCCTTCTCACATCGTGGATTGGACCTTGTACGACGACCGGCGTGGTGGTGGACGGATCCGCAGGGCATACAACGAGCAGATGCTCGTTGTGCTGACCGATGCCAGCCGGGCGGTCGGGATCTCCGCGGAAGGGATCTTCCTTCCAAGGAAAAAGTGGGAGGAGGATACCTGGCGGTGGCTGTTGGAGAAGCCTCACCGGCTGCGACCACCTGCAGCTGGTTGTGTAATTGTTGTCTTTTTTTTTTTTTTCACTTATCGATTGGCTGGTTATTCACATCCAAAAAGTGAGGTGGAAAATTTTAAAAATTAAATTTTATTTATTTTTAAATTTTTAAATTTCCATGTCACAAATTTTATGGTCAACTATAAGAGTTGACCGCCACATAAGCAAAAGTTAACGGAGTTGGACGGAGAGTGACTACCCTTGAACGCTTTCAGTAATCTAAAATACCACCAATGGATTTAAAAATTTTGAGTAACCAAATTTAAACGTTTTTTGTAATCTCAGTGACCACTATGCAATTAACCCCTTAAAAATAACAAATAAACAATAAAATCACCTCTTATGTTGCTTACCCCGCTTCTAAACTCTTCCAATGGACTCTCTCAATTACTATACTCTTTTTTAACCACACAATAATTAATTCTCACAAGTACCAAATCTCACAAGCAAAGAAGAAAAGGTAAGTAACGGAAAACAAAACAAAAAAAACGAAGGAAGAAAAGGTAATGGGAAGAAAGAAAGTAAAGGGAAAATGTAAAAAAAAAAATTGTGAGGCTTTTCTCTCCAAATTGGAGGGATAGGTACAATAGTGGATTGTCCACTGTTTTTTCCTCACGCCCTCCCTGTAGCTCTCTTCGGAAACAGGGCGAAGTTTCTTGGGGATTGTATTTTTCCTCATATATTTTGCTTTCCTTGCTTTTCCTTCTTTAAAAATCAGAGGGTCAATCTCTGCCACCACAATAATCATCTTCACCATGACACCATCCTCTGCTTCCTTAAGCAACTCTCCCGCTCCTTCCTCCACTACTATCCCTCCCGCCAACGCGCCCAAACCATCACATTTGCCGATTCCCATTTCGTCAATAAGCTCAAGCGCTCCACCTACTCCGACCTCGAGCTCGTACTAATGGCTACCACGATTCCTCCATCATCAACAGCGGCGGCTCCGCCACCGTCATCACGCCATCGCCAGGGATGGAAAGCTCAACACTATCAAACGCCAGGACACCACCTTCATCACCCTCAACTCCAAGCGCGAGTCCAGACCTTCGGTGGCCAAATCCTCCTTTTTAGTCGCATATTAGCCTCCAAGAATGGTTGTTCGACGAGGGATAAAGCGTTGAACTTGGAATTGGGAATAGAGGAAATCTCCAGATCTAGAACCTCTTTCCTCATATCAGCTTCTTCTCAGGCGACTGAGGGAGATCAATAACGTATGGCAAGTTTTATCTCAGGTCGGCGGCAGGCAGCTGAGATTGGGAGAAGAAACTTGGAGGTGCACTGCTGGAATGTTGACATTGATTCCTACTCCATCTAGGGAGTTTCGCTAGCCCCGGCTCCTATGGCTCCGACGAAGAGCAATTGCGATAAGGAGAACTTATTCCAATTTGTGGTGGCCAATGGTGCATGTGATTAGCCCGAGGGGAGGACTGAAAAGAGCTAGGGCTTTCGTCGATGGATAGTAATAGGGGAACATGCAATTTTTTTTTGCCAAGAAACAATTTTTTGTATTTTTTATACATTATATTTTCTGTATCATAAATGGTTGTTTAATCCATGTGGCATAGTCAAACTTTGACTTCATGCCATGTCACAAAAATTTTGCCACATCATGGTCAACTAACAGTTGACCGGATGGAAACTTAACAGTTTGGCTATTATATTGATTTTTGAAAGTTTTGCCTATTATTTTGTTTAGAACAAAAATGTTTGGCTATTATATTGCATTTACACTTTTAATTATTATAACACTTGGAAAAGTTCATTCATGACCTGTTCAACAATCCTCTAAAGATAATAATTAAAATGATATATATTATCAAATACTAATTCATTGGTAACTAGGGATTGGCCTATGGCATCATCGAGACAAGGAGCAGAGAGTTCCAAACCTTCCAAGATATCCGGAGTTCAATCCAACAAAAGATATGAGTGATCCCAATTCTGTCTACACCAGATATTCAGGGATTTTGACATATTCAAGGAAGCAATCAAGATGTACTCTATCAAAAGCAAGCAGCCTCTCAAGTTTAAACATAGTGACAGGACTAGAGTTCAAGTTGTATGCCAGCAAGGTTGTCTGTGGAACATATGGGTAGGACCAACAAACGACGAAAAGGCTGTTCAAATAAGAACATGTTTTATGCAACACGAGGCCTGTATCATGGTGTTCAAGAACAAGTTTGAGAATGCTGCTTTCATTGCTCGGAGGTACTTGCAAAGGTTTCAGGCCGATCCATAATAGGGGACTGAATCAATCATCCAAACTGTTCCAGAAGACTGTAGCTGGACTATTTCAAGATGGACTGCATGGAGAATCTGGCGTTTAGCAAAGGATCTTCTAAGAGGCAATGCGAGAGCGCAGTATCTCAAGTTGCAAGACTATTGTGCTCAAGTGCGTAGGACAAGTCCTGCTTCTACCTGCTATGTGGAGACTTGTGAAAACTCCAATATGTTCAAGAGGATGTACTGTTGTTTAGAACCTTGTAAGAAGGGGGTTGAATATTGTAGGAAATTTATTATGCTCGATGGCTATTTTTTCAAGACAGAATATGGGGGACAGTTACTATCTGCAGTTAGTATAGATGAAAATGGTGGAAGTTTTCCTATATCATATGCTCTAGTGATAGTGGAGAATGAAGACAATCAGACTTGGTTCTTAAACCAACTATGCCTCGATCTAAACATATTTGAAGATCTAGGAAGCTGGACATTTATGTCAGATAAGCAAAAAGTAAATGTTCTTTCATTGTTTCAATACATTTTAGCTGCTGCATCAAAATTGTTTCAACTTCTTGAAGCTGCAACTTGCTAATCACTTTTGATTTTGTAATGCAGGGCCAGTTGAATGCTTTGGAGAGTTTAGTTCCATATGCTGAGCATCGATATTGTGTCAGACACCTCATTTCAAATCTATTCCGGGCACAAGGTAGTAACAAAAAAACCAGAGACTTACTATGGACTGCTGCTAGAGCAAGTTATGATGCAACTTTTCGTAAGAGCGTGAATGAATTAAAGGATTATGATGAAAAGGCTAATAGATGGTTGCTTGAGAAGTCATTCTCACAGTGGACTAGGTCACATTTCCAGCCATACTACAAGTCAGATATATTGATGAACAATATCTGTGAAAGTTGGAATAAGTCCTTATTAGGAGCTAGGACCAAACCAATCATTAGCATGTTCAGAGCTATTAGGAACATATTGATGCACAGATTCTGTAACAGGAAGAAAATGGCAGACTGGAAATTCATAGGTCGTTTCTTTCCTACAATCCAGCAAAAGCTAGATGTGGCTAAGCAAGCTAGCTTTCTATGTACTGCCATCTAGAGTGGTCCACGAAAATTTCAAGTCTCATGTCTAGAGGGCCAGGTTGTTGTTGACTTGAGAAAGTCCAAATGCACGTGTAGAAGGTGGAAATTAACAGGTTTACCTTGTCCTCATGCCATACGCTGCATATGGCTAATCTCGAAAAGGGTTGAGAACTATGTGAATAAGTGTTATAAAGTTGGAGCCTACATTGAAACCTATAGTGGTCAAGTGGAGCCTATGGTTGGGAAAGAACTGTGATTTCCAAGCGGAAGGGAATCTATTTTGCCACCACAACTGATTATAGCTGAAATAAAGAGAGGAAGGCACCAAACCAGAAGGAGAAAGGGCATTGAGGAGACAACATGTCCTAATAAATAGAAACGCAAGCTTAGATCTAAGAATGGGAGGATGTGTAGGAAAGGTAAGGGGGGAACTATTACGTGTAGTGAGTGTAAGCAACCAGGGCATGATAAGTTATTCCATACAAAGGGGAATAAGGAGGGAAACTAAAAAACAGGTGTTGCGTCGACTTAAAGATCATCAACCGAGGTGACTACTGTAACTGCACAACTAGTTTTATAGTTGGTTACCTGGAAATGTTTCAATTCTCATGGTTGTGTATTTGATTTGTAGGGAACCACGCCACCTATGGGATCAACTGGTATTGTATTACAGTGGATGCCTGATGTATGGTGCTTAATATTTAAATTCCATTATTTTTCTATTGTGGGGACTCTTACTAATTGATTCTGAATAAGGAATCACTCGGACTCGTCCAATGAATCCTTTAAGTCAAGATGAAACTACTTCTTTCCCGTTCCAACAAGGCAGCCAAAGTTTCAATTCAGCTTCTATTCCATCTTTACAAAGCAATCAATCTGAGGTGGTAATTGGGACTGAATACAAGCTGTCAAGTTTTAGTTCATGTTCTACTTTGAAGTTACTATATTTCGTATGTTTTGATGTACGAGGGACAACGAGCTCGTTTTGCACAAGGAGAAGGAGGCCAAGCAAACTCCCTGTCATGCCAAGATCACGTCTTTAAGATCCAAATGGAAGAAAGGAGTCAAAGGGGAAAGGAAAGATGTGATATTCGTAGTTAAATGGGGGAGGCTTAGGCTAGTAGGAATCGAATATGAGCGGGTTTTTTTAAATGGAGCTGGATTTTTTGTTGTTTGATTTCCAACACCTTATAGTCATTGAAATGGAGCTGGTTTGCTGGCTTATTTTTTTTGGTTTGATTTCCAGCACCTCACTATCATTGAAATGGAGCTGATTTGCTGGTTTTTTTGGTGTATTGATTTTCAGCAACACCTTACAGTCAATGAAATTGAGCTGGTTTCCTATTTTTTTTTTAGTTGTATTGATTTTCAGCACCGTACAGTCATTGAAATTGAGATTCATCATTGGTGGTTGTGAGCAGAATTTCTACGGTTTGTTCATGAATATAAACGCTTTCCAAATCCATTACATCATCCAAAATAGGTTCCCAATCCATTACATCATCTAATACAAGTTTGCAATTCATTACATCATCCAAATCAGGTTCCCACCTCATTACATGTTCCCAAACAGGTAATCCATCACACTCTTTGCCAAAAGAACTCCTTTGATGATTTCTCTCACAAATGAGTTGCGATTGTTCCTCCTCTCCACCTATCGGATTCTCTAGTGCAAGACAAGAACAAGACGCTTAATATTATCTTCAAGTGGTGGATCGATCCAACGAAAATAGTTACATGCTTTTGCACTCTGTGAATCAAAGAAGAGACAAACAAAATCCATATATTACATATGAGAAAGGTCTGCAATATGCCATGAAATGAGGTGGCAGACCTTTCTCATATGTAATATATGGATTTTGCCTCGTAGTAATACTACTAGTTTTGAAGTCAGAGATCACAAGTTCGAATCTTTCAAGTAGTTCCTAAACAACTAAAAGTTAACCTATATCACTCTCATCTATAAAAAAAAAAAAAGCGATAAATGTATATCATAAACCTCTTATAATATGAAAATTTGTTACTCACTATGAAAAATAATGAAATTGTGTACTCTATGAATAAGATAAATTATTTTTATTTTTATCGACTCACACACCTATCAAAAATCCTGAATCAACGATGGATATAATCTTATAGAGTACAAAAAAAATTCTATTTTTAGGTTTTTTTATGGTTTACTGCATATTGTTTTTATAACATTATGGGCTCTCGTTTGCGTCGTGGATTTGAAAAATGAAGATTTTGGTATAACTTGGGTTTTGAAAAACCATGGATATATGAGGGTTTTAGCTTCATTATGGATTTGCTAAACACCATTGTTTGTTTGATGGATTTCATAATGGATTTTGTTAATTAAATTTGTATGTATAAAGTGTAATTTACCTTTATTGCCATCAATGATATAAGAAGAGAAAGCAAATATGAAGGGGTAGGTTGGTAAAAAATGATGGACTTCAAAGTCCATAATCAATTCCCACCGAAATAGGTGGAACTTTCGGGGTCGTTTGTTTCAAGGATTTGGTACATGGATTTGGTACCAAAAAACCAAATATCAAGGATTTAGGTACAATCCGTTGTTTGCTTGCACCTTTTTTGGAGACCAAATCCGTGGGGCCCACGGATTTTAAGGGTCCAAATCCGTGGACCCCAATGACTTATAAATCCCACATGTTGATGTGGGATTTGGAATATGGCATAAATCCTTGATGAGATTTTACCCATATACCCTCATGCACTTTTAATATTCCAAGGTTGCCCTCAAATTTAACTATTATACATTATAATTAACAATAAATGAATAATATAAACGTTCAATTAATGTGCAAACATGAGTTAGATTTTTTATATCATTTCTTGTGTTCTAGTTTTCTTTGACCTTTTCATGGAACGTGTAATTGTTTGTTCTCCCGATTCTAATATATGTTGTTATATGTTACTTTTGAAAAGGAGGACAAAGAATTGGTAATTGATTATGTTACGTTAAAAGTTAAAACGGAATTTTTTCGTTTATTATTATTGTCCATGTGGCAACATTATGCTTATTAGTATGTATTGTCCTTGTTTTGTGTACATATCATAAACATGTCAAACATATAGAAAATGATAGTAAGGTAATTTTGAAGTTTTGTCCTTGTTTTGTGTACATATCATAAACATGTCAAACATATAGAAAAGGGCAGTAATGTAATTTTTGACTTCAAGTAGTAAATCCCACACCTTTAAATTCATGATAAAAACATCCCAACAAACAAAGGATTGTTACAAATCCATGATGCCTCAAATCCTTGATAAATCTTGGGTTTAAATTACAAAACCCTCATTTTTAAATCCATGAAGCAAACGAAGTCCGTGAGGTTCACGGATTTGGTACCTTAAAGTTCGTGGGACCCACGGATTTGTTTCTACTAAATGCATGAAGTAAACAATGGATTTTGGACAAAATCCATGATAAATTCAAATCCATCACCAAATCCATCAAGCAAACAAGCCTATAGTTCTGCATATTAGAAGAGTTTGTATTGGAACCTATCTCATCCCTTCAATAATTACGTTGTATTTATTATTAGTATGCAAAAAATTATTAGTATGCAAAAAAGGTTAAGTATGATCCTTCCTCGCATTATACTCCTAATTTGCATGAATTCCGTAATTAAAGACTCCTTTTCCTTCCCCTCAACAGACTAGAAGCAAATAAAAAGGTAAAAAAAAGACTACAAACAGAGAAAGAAAAGGAAAAACACTCTCATCTCCAAAAGGCAGTAAAATAAGTGTGATCGCCGGCTAAAAGATGCGCCTCGATAATTCCGATGAAGACAATTTCGCTGAATTGATCTACATCAGCAGCGACGACGAGTTGGACACCGAAAAAGACGCCATAGAATCCGACGATGAAGCCGAATTCGACAGCAACAATGCCGCGGCCGGTCTCTTGGACGATCTCGAAACCGTTCCGCCGCCAGAGCTGTCTTACTCCGTTTTGACAGAATCCGACATCCGCCGCCGCATCGACGACGACATCAACCAGCTCTCCGCCGTTCTCTGCCTGCCGAAATCCGATACAACCCTAATTCTCCGCCATTTCGATTGGGACGCGAGCAAGGTCGAGGACTCGTGGTTCGCCGATGAATCCGAAATCCGCCGGCAAGTCGGCCTCCCGGTAGCAACTCAACAGGTAACATCTCTTCGACCCGATCATCGCACTCTCACCTGCAGTATCTGTTTCGAATCGCACCGCTTATCGTCCTTCAGCTCCGCCCCATGCGGCCACCAATTCTGCCGCTGGTGCTGGCGGAATTACATCGCGGCGAGCGTCAACGACGGGCCCAGCTCCCTGAAATTGAAATGCCCTGAACCTTCCTGCAAAGTTCTCGCAGGCGACGATCTGATCAAGAAAATCGCAGACGAAAAGGTGCGGACAAAGTATTCCAATTTCGCCCTTAGGTCTTTTGTAGAGAACAGCAGGAGAAGGAAGTGGTGCCCTGCTCCCAACTGCCAACACGCCGTGGAATTCACGCCGTCGGGGGATCTAAACTACGACGTTTCGTGCCTCTGCTCGCACAGTTTCTGCTGGAACTGCACCGAGGACAAGCACCGCCCTGTGGACTGCGAGACAGTGAAGAACTGGTCACTGAAGAACGCCTCCGAATCTCAAAACGAGATGTGGAAGAAAGTGAACACGAAACCATGCCCGAAATGCGGCAGGGCGATCGAGAAGAACAAAGGCTGTATGCACATGACCTGTGCAGCTCCATGCCGGCACCACTTCTGTTGGGTATGCCTGGGGCCGTTGGGCGTCAGCCACACGTCCTGCAATGGGTACAATGATGATGGTAGCAAAGATGGATTGCAGTCACTGAGGGCAGAAGTGAAGAGGTACCAGCACTACTACGAACGGTGGGCGGAGAACGAGAAGTCGAGGCAGATTGCGGTGAACGATTTGAAGAATGTGAGGACGAATGTGGTTTCGGAGATTGCAGGAGCCCTTGGTTTGAATGTGAGCCAGCTAGATTTCTTGATTGAAGCTTGGGAGCAGATTGTGGAGTGCAGGAGGGTCTTGAAGTGGACTTATGCGTACGGGTATTACTTGCCCGTTGGTGAAGCTGCGAAGAAGCAGTTCTTCGAGTACCTGCAAGGGCAGGCCGAGACTTGTTTGGAGAGGCTTCATGATTGTGCAGAGAAGGAAATGAGGAAGTTTGTGCTTGAAGAAAGCTGCATGCATGAGTATGTTGCCTTCCAGAAGAAGCTGAATGAGCTGACGAAGTTGAGCAAGACGTACTTTGAGAATTTGGTTCGAGCATTGGAGAATAGACTGTCTGAGGTTGAGGCCCCTATTGAAGGGAAGAGACGGAAGATGGAGAACTGTGATAAGACCAGTATGAATAAGAAGAGACAGAGGAAGGTTGGATGAATAACTGGCGTCATTCCTATGTATAAAAATAAACAATGAGGGATTGGTATGCTTTTTTTCCCCCTCATCGTCTTCGATTAACTGTTATCAGGTTACAAAACCTCATGTTCAATAATTCATGGATATATAAAGCTTCATGTTTTATGAAGTGTTCTTTGTTTAGTATATGAAAAAGGAACAATCTTTATGGGCTACATGATGTGGGTTCTTTGAGTGCTTTGCTTGCTTGTTGTTCTGCAACTCGATCGAGAAGAACGCTAGATGTATCCAAATCTCATGCTCCGCTCCTTGCAGCTTCGGGTCCATGGCAGCTAAGGACGCTGCAACCAGTACCAGCAGCTGCCGGAAAATTCCAAATTGCCCCAGTCGAGAGCCGAATTGCAGAGGTAACAGCACTTCCATGACCAGAACTGCTGCTAAGTATTACGTCTACTATGGATAAGAGTATGCAGAGCTGAAAAGATTGGAGTGCGTCTTGCTGGCGAAGGCCAGAAAATGGGGACCCGTTGGTAGATTTCTTCATTTTGGGATGAATGAACAGCTATTTAGATGTACCTATGAACACCAGCTAGCCATGGCATTTTCGTTAATGTTTTTTAATTATTATATTCGGAGAAATTCTTTGATGTTGTTCAGTTACCTTTGTGTAGTATTTTTTTTAACCTGTTTTTGTCGCCATCAGTTATCTTACCCGAACGAACCAGCGTTCCTTTAGTTACAATTCCATCCATGATGACCAGCCAAGCTAAGAAAGTATTGCTGAGAAATGAGAATGTGGCCTTTTCCCCAAACCAAATCTGCCCATTCCACCGGTGTGAATCTAGTTCTCAAAGGGTTCTAGAATATGAATACCTTGTAAGCGGCCATGAGCTTACCATCCCAACAATGGCCTCATCTTCAAGACCCTACGCCATACCCAGGAACTACTAGGACGAAAACTTATAGTCCGTAAGCTACTTGCCTTAACCTTATAACATAATATCCAAGCCTGATTCCAAGCTAACAGATCTTTCAAGCCAAGCCTCCTCCCCGGGCTTTAGTCTAGGTCTAGCCAGTTGATCCCAATCAATTTTGGCTCTGCCCTCCATTCCACCATGCCATAGAAATTTGGAACATACATCATGAATTTGTTTGAACACTTTTTTAGGCAAACGGAATACATTGATTTAATTTTGCAATAATCGCATAAGGGTTGAGGAGATTAACTGCAACCTCCTAGTACAACTCAGCTTTTTAGTTCTCAAGGACTCGATTTTCTGAGTAATTTTGGCCACCAATTCGTCACAGGCATCAGAGGAGAGCTTACCCGAGAACAAAGGCAAACCAAGATATCGCACTGGCAAAGTTCCCTCCTGAAAAACTAGAGAGATGGAGAGCATTTTACTTGTAGTTCACTGAGTTACCACCAAAAGACACCTCGCATTTCCTAGGATTGAACTTGAGACCCGAGAGTAAATAGAACTCATTCAATACATTTTACATCCTATTAAATACCTGAGCAGACCCCTCAGTAAAGATGAGGAGGTCATCCGCGAAACATAGATGAGTTATATTGACTCGTTTGCATTGGGGATGAAAAGACAGAGAACTTCAAGTTGCAACATTGTTTAGCATAATAGAAAGACTCCCCATAGCAATTGTGAAGAGGCAGGATGAGAGGAGATCACACTATCTCACCCCCTAAGAGCACCAAAGTAACCACACAAACTGCCATTAATACTTTAATACCGAATCTAGCAGTTTTCACACATAATGTAATCAAATAAGAGTAATTTGCTAGGTACCACATAACATCCATCATAAAAAAATAAGTACTCCCAATAAACTGAATAGAAGGCTTTGATGAGATCTTGATAGCACAACGGGAAGACAAGTGTTTCCTATTCTAGCCACTAACTAGTTCTTGAGCCATGAGTATGTTATCCATAATCCTCCTACCATGTACAAACGCAGACTAGTTATTACTTATATAAGATGAGAGTCTATCTACTAGAAGCTTTGCAAATTGCAATGATTTTATAAGGTGTTTTAACACATGAAATTTACTTACTCTTTCAGCATGATGACAAAAGGAACCTTAGGAATTAGAGAGACTGCAATACGATTGACACTACCTGGAAATCTCCCTTAGACGAAGCAATCAAAGACTCCTGCAATAATGTCATCACCAATAATCGACCAAGTCTCTTAATAGAAACGAGCGGGAAAAACATCTGAGCCAGGGGCCCTATGTGGATTCATATGCATAACAACCTTCCTTATTTCCTCTTATGTAACAAGCTTACATATCATAGTCTTTTTCTCATCTGTTAACCTTTTCTTCACAAGCTCTGATAGTAACTGTCTGTTAGGTTGAACTTTCGGATCTACTCTTCCAAACAACAATTTATAAAAGGACACAAATTCGTCTGCAATCTTCCCTACATCTGTAAATTCCTCACCTTCAATGATGATCTTCCTTACTGCCATTCGAGCAGTTTTGACCTTAACAGTCTGATGAAAATATCGAGCAGATCTATTGCCCAGTGTTAGCCCTCTAATTCTCGACTTCTGCCAATACAAATGCTTCTGAACCTTTCTTAATTCCTCAAGGTTCCTCTGTAATGACGCAACATCAGCAAAATTAGTAGCATTAATTGAGAGCCACACTCTATGCAGCTAAAAAAAATTCTCTACTTCTCTCACCGGGCCACTAATATATGTGTATACCTCCTTATTTAACTTCCTAAGCGCTTTTTCACTTCATTCAACCTGGCTTTCACAATCATAATTGGCATCCCTTGCACATGACTATTTGATCACATTCATCCGTGCAAGTTATTGTCAATGGTTAGCACGTGTCAACAACTAACCCATCCTATGTCGTATTCTACTCGGGCCCTGGTACCCTAGCCTACTTCACACCTTGTTGTTATTTATTCGATTGGTGTGTGAAGGATTTGAGCGAATTAACTAGTCTATAGATTGATAAAGCTAAAAGAAGGTACTTTAGGGAACTATCCATCACCCTAGTCTAGGACTACTATGTAATGTCTAGATACTTAGGGTTTATCGAATGTGGTGAATGAGCTCTTTTCCATGAGCTTTCGTGGTTATCCACAAGCCTCCGAGCTCCATCAATCCAAACATCACATATCATAAGGATTGTTTTGCAATGGACTATCATAAGGCCTCTAAGTTCCCCCCCCCCCCCCCACCCCCCCAACACACACACACTTGAGTGAAACTCAGACTTGAGCAAGAGAGGAAACTTAGATGGAGAGATAGTTCCAAAATAATAAACACTAGGATCTCCCAAATCAATGCAAAATCAAGTAATAAAAGTTAACCCATGCAAAGAAGCTGAGCATTCAAGAACTCGAGCATTCAACACATGTTGAGCAAGATAAGGTGATTAAAATATGAAACATGGGAAAGTGTACATTATCTTGCTAGGAGACATGTTGGGAATCCAAAAGCAGTAAAAATCCTCCTCAAAAGATGATAGAAAGTGAAAATAGAGTAGGTATGCTCATCAAGCTAAGAGGAGTGGAGAAACATGGCATGTAAATCCAAAAAGATAAAAAGGCTAAACTACACATGGGTGAAATGTGAGTTCCCCCTCTAAATAAGCACGGACAAGATCGCAATCGTGATCTTTAGTATGTCAACCGCGATCTTTACCTTGTTCAGGACAACATGCTTTTTCCTATTCCCTAAGCCTAATCACCCATCCAAATCATTCAAACATCCAAAAAACAAGGGCTAAGTTATATCAATCATTCTCATCTTGTAGCTTATCTCCTCCTCAACAAACCTTAAGGTGATCTTGCTTCCACTTACATCAATGATAGTCCATGTCATGGCTAAGAAGGATCAGCCTAGGATAATCGATGCATTATACCACTCCATGTCGAGAACCACGAAGTCCACCAGATAGACAAAATGAGCACACTTCACCATGACGTTCTCTATGATTCATCTTGGCTCGATGATGGACCTATTGGCCAACTCAATCCGCATCTTAGTATGTATGACTGGTCCAAGGTCTAGTTCATTGTATATTTGTGTAGGCACAATGTTGATGCTAAACCCCAAATCGGCAAACGGATTCCAAAAAACTTTTACCCCGAAGGTGCATGCAATAGTGAAGATTCCCAGATCTTGTAATTTAAGAGGGAATCCTCCACACCCAATGGATGCTGAAGCAACTTCACTAACAGATACCATAACTAACTTCTTCCATTTTCCTTTTTCCCGACAATATTTCTTTCAAGAATTTAGTATCATTAGGAATCTTCATCACCATGTCTAGGAAAGGAACCGTTACCTTCAACTGCTTCAAGGTATCCTTCCACGATGCACATTCATGATAGAGTTTTCTTTCAAATAATCATCTAGGATAAGGAACTTTTGGTGTTGGATTGGGTACTTGAGTCTTCTTTGACTTCTCCTCATCTTTAATCTTCATTTCAATAGGGGGTTGCTCTTCTTTCTAAGCTAGCTCTTCTTCTTGAACGTCTTCACGTTGAACTTCTCTTGCCGGAATCCTCGGAGATGAGATAGGAATCTCCTTTAAAGGTCAGCCACTCCTTAGAGTTACCACATGACACCCTTCTTTTGCATTAGGCTCGGTATTGCTTAGTAAAGTTCCTTAAGGTCTTAACAATAGAGTTTGAGCCAACAAACTTATTTGAGCTTCAAGATTTTGAAGTGAAGCTTGTTGATTCCTTTGATCCACTTCCAAACTTGAGAATTTGGTTGAGGTACTCTATATGAACTTGTCAATAGCTTCAAACTTCTTGTTGGAGTGTGTAACGTATTGACCTACCAAGTCTTCAAGTTTAGAGACTCGACCATCAGAGGGTCGACTTTGTTCTTAATACACTCCTTGGTATGAAGGCTGACTCGGTCTTGAATAAGTATTTTGCATTGGAGCTTGAGATTGAAATCCCGGAGGTTTTCTATCCGTCGGAGAAGACCAAATAAAGTTAGGATTATTCCTCCAACCCGGATTATATGTTGAGCTATAAGGATTGTTTCCTCGAGATTTTCCTCCAACAAAGTTGGCTTGCTCAAATTGTAGTGAAGCCTCGATCATAGACTTACACTCTTCCATAGTATGACTTGATTCGCCACACCAATCACATTTCATAAGTTGCTTCCCATTGCTCTTCATTGATGATGCAACTTGATCAATTTTCTTGGTAAGTTCTTGAATATGAGCCGCTACCGATAATGGTTCTTCGAACTTTATTAAATTTCCCTTCTTCATGCTCTTGCATCTCCTTCCGTCACCCCAATCGTATTTATTGAGGGCCATCTCTTCAATCAATTGTTGAAGTTCTCCGACTTCTTTGTTCCTAATGGCACCTCCACTAGCCGCATTAATGAGGTTTCGTGACTCCTTTGTCAAACCATTATAAAAGTTTCCACTTGTTACTAATCGGGTATGCCATGATGTGGGCACTTGAGTAAGAGCGATATAAACATTTCCCAAGCTTCAAACAATAGCTCATCCTCCTCATGACGGAACATAGTAATCTCACTTCTCATTAAAGCTTTCTAAAAAGGGGGAATATACCTTGTGAAGAACTTGTTGTAAAGATCCTCCCATGAGGTGATGGAGTGATGTGGTTGATTAGTCAACCATTGTTTGGCCGCTCCATTCAAGGTAAACGGAAACAACCTTAGGCGAACTGCCTCTTGAGGAACCTCATTGACTTTGATTCCATCCGTCAACTCATAAAATGACTTGACATTTGCATGAGCATCTTCACTCATTATCCCACTAAATTGAACCTCACTTTGAAGCATTGAAATCGTGCCCGACTTTATCTCATAGTCGTTGTTGGGAACCGTTGGATGAAGAATATGTGATTGAACATTATCCACACTTGACCTAGAGTAAGAACCCATTGTTCTTGGCCTTGGGGCTTGGTGAAACTTGAGCTTGTTGATCGGCCATTGGTGGAGATTGAGGCCTTGCAACTCTTCTCGGATTCCGAAAGGTTCTTTCTATTTCTGTATCAAGAGGTAATATCTCCAAAGAATGTCTTATTTGCATACAAAAGTTCTACAAATCACAACCTTAACCATCTGTGACGTACGAAGTTGGATAACAAAACACAAAATGAAACAAACACAAAAACAGCAAAACACAAACAAAAGCACGAACAAGAACAACAACACAAAAAGAAACAAACACGAAAATAACGAAACACAAACAAAGGCACAAACAAGAACACCAAACAAACAAACAAAACAAAGTAAAGACTAAACAAACAACTTAATGGTTTTCTACTAGTTACCAAGGTTCCCCGACAATGGCGCCAAAAAGCGTGAACACATTCATCCGTGCAAGTTATTATCAATGGTTAGCACGTGTCAACAACTACCCCATCCTATGCCAATTTTAACCCAAGATGGAATTATCGTATAGTGGCAATCAAGGTCGTATTCTACTCGGGTCTTGGTACCCTAGCCTACTTCCCACCTAGTTGTTATTTAGTCGATCGGTTTGAGGGTTTGTGTGGAGGATTTGAGCGAATTAACTAGTCTAGAGATTGATAAACCTAAAAGCAGGTACTTCGGGGAACTATCCCTCACCCTAGGCTAGGGCTACTATGTAATGTCTAAATACTTAGGGTTTATCGAATGTGGTGAGTGAGCACGTTCCCGTGGGCTTAAGCTATTGTATCTAGGGCATTAAGCTCGTAGCTCCTTTCAATGGATACTATACACTATCCACACCGAGGTTTCATCTCGGGTTCTAGGAAGGCTACCTATGGCAGGGGTTCGGTCGCGTCGACCGCCAAAGGTCCCTATTCATACATCTAACACGATTCGCTTGATGACGCATACTCGTCTAACACTAAAACTCCAAACCCAGCATAGAAGCATAAAGTAAGCTAGTAGAGAAGATTAGGGCGACTTGCCCAAACACAATCAAAGCTAGAATAGCAATAGAATCAACTATATAAACACATTCATTCAAATCCTAAAATATTCATACATACATAGTAAACCCTAAAACTAGGGTTTGGGGTTTCGAACCACTAGTACCTTAGAGGACTACTCCATAAAGGAGGGAATAAGATACATAGAAGAGATTGAAAAAGTCTTAAAGTTGAGGAAGATGTCTCCTCTCTTCTACCTCCTCCTTCTTCTTCTTCTCTTCTTCCTTTAGCTTCTCTCTCTTCTCTCTCTCTAAAATTAGAAACTTTATCTCAAAATCCACTCTCCAAATGAAGGGGATGGGGTCTTCAATTTATAGGCATCAGAGGGCGGAGAAGTTCTCAGCCGGACAGGGTAAAGATCGCGGGCAGGATCTTCAATGGCGAGGTCGCGATCTTGCGACGCTGCCGTTTCGGCCTTCGGGAATGAGGAGTTTGCGGGCTGACTTCGCGGTGGTGATTCACAAGTCACGGACGCGATCTTCCTCACGATCAATTTACACTGTGACCGTGATCCAACCGAGGAAACTCTCTGTTTCTCCATGTCTCCTTCTTCATGAAGTTCACGCCCTGAGCCCTCGAATTCGCGGCAGCGATCTTGGGCTTCCAGGCCGCGATCTTTAACTTGACTTTGAGGTCCATGATCTCAGTCGTGATCTTCACTTCTAGGCCACTATCTTCAGTCTTCTGCACCCTTGCTACACTTGTGACCTTGTTTTGTACCTAATTCGCATGTATCGTCTAAAGCACCCTAAAATCACATCAAATTCAAATAGGAATGAAATAGGGATGCAATTGACAATGTTCAAGCAATTATGCACATGAATTGGCACGAAACAAACCTTAATATGAAGGGTAAATAATACCAATTTAAGTGTTATTACTAATCCACCTAGAAGGAACAATATCAAAAAAAAATTGGATGGTATTAAAAATTGAAAGTACTTAAACGATTTTGGGAGGGGCATGTGCTGGCTTTGTAGAGACAAGGACTTCACAATGATATGAGAAGGCATCATGAGAATTTCTAGAACACATTCTAGGAATAAATCAAACCATACCTCATTCATCAAAGCTCGATCAAGTCTTCTAGAAATTGGGTTCCTCTCTTGGAGTCCGGATCTGGTGACTAGGGGGGGTCCTTAGTCACTTGACTAAGCCCCCCTCAGCCTTTGGATTGATCTGATGGTCCAAATAAATAAATTAGTTATTATTAAATGAGAAGGATAGTTTTGACATTATCAATAAATTATTAACTCCTATTTTTCTGTTTTGTTTTATTTATTATTATTGAATTCTTTTTTATGCCTCTGCAACACATCTCCTTCCTTTCCCTTTTTGCGATGTCCAGAGAGAGAGATAGAGAGAGAGAGAAAGCCATGGCGGGGGAAAGAGATCGCAACACCGGTGGATGAGAGAGAGAGAGAGAAAAAAAGGCGACGATGTCGATGGAGAGAGAGATGGTGGCGGCGCTACGCTGGAGGAGAGAGAGGCGATGCCAACGCCGGCGATGATGGAGATCTCGACGGCGACGACGACAATGGAGATCTCGACGGCGCTGACGAGAGTGGAGAGAGGGAAAGGAGATCGCGACAGAGGCGGCAGCCTTGGAGAGAGAGAAAGCAGATCTAGCCGTCGTCGTCGGAAAACAGAGAAGAGAGAGAGACGATGGTGGAGGAGAGAGAGGCGGTGGAGAGAGAGCATAGGCACGGTGGAGGAGAGAGAGGCGGTGCGGCGATGGAGAGAGAGAGGTGGCAACGGTAGTAGAGAGATTCAGCGGCGGCGGTGGTCGAAAGACAGTCGACGGCGGCAACAACGGTGGAGAGAGAGGGAAGAACAGTGATTTGTAATGCAAGTGTTGTCGGTTTGTATTGTTAGTATTTTTGTACATAATTTCAGTGTGATTTGTATGTTTTGTAAAAATGACAAACATGGTGAACAAAAATAACAAAGTTTACAAACATTACAAAAAAACCAACAAACATTACAAGATAACAAAGCTTACAAATATTACAAAATAAACCGACAAATAGTACAAACCATACTAACCGTACAAAATACCACTACTTATAATACAAATCGGTAAAAATGTATTACACATCAATGAATACAAAGCATACAAATTATAACATAAAACTATACAAACTAGAGCAACAAATATTATAAATCAAAATATATACAAATTAATCATGTAAACATTACAAACACAACAAACAAAAATAACAAACTAGAATGATAAATGATACAAACTGAATTGGTATAAACATTACAAACTAGATTTATAAACATTACCAAAAAGGTCGACAAACATCACAAATCAGCACTGTCACTGGAAAATTTGTCTTTGCCGGAAAATCCACCGGAAAGCTCTCTCTCTCTTTCTCTCTCCCTCTCGTAGCTATAGCTATTTTGGGGCACAAAATCCCTTGGGTTGGGGACACAAAAATCCTGTTGCCGGGAAAACTCCCCAGAAAAGAAACGATCACCGTCTCTCTCTCTTCTCCTCCTCCTCCACGACTGTTGGCATCTCTCTCTTCCCCTACTCCACGGCCGCCGTCGCCGTCTCTCTCCTCCTCTACGACCGTCGTCGCCGTCTCTGTCCTCCTCTACGACCGCCGCCGTCATCTATCTCCTCCTCTACGATCGCCGCCGTCGTCCCTCGCTGGATGCGTCTTTCTCTCTCCCCGCAGCCCCCAATTTTTTCTCTCTCCCCACTGCTCAAAACTCTCTCTCTCTCTCTCTCCCCACAGCACACAACGGAGTAAAAAATAGAAACAAACTCTACTGTTTTTATTTTTTAATTATAATTATTAAACGTATAATTACTTTGTTGCCTTCATTAAAGTGAGTGAATTATAGCCACAGGATTTAAATGAGATTGGGTGGCTGAGATTGACTTAAACAAGTGACTAAGGTACCCCCTTAGTCACCTGATCTTAACCCCCTCTCTTGCCTATTAGTCCAGGTGAATAAAGGTCCAACCTAGCAATGATATATAAAACAATTCCATTTTAGATACCCATGCACCAAAATCATCCATACAGCTCATTGTATTCACTAAGTTCGAAGTGTCTCCTAGAGATAAAAACCGCATTAAAGTCCACCCCTAAGCCAATAATAAAGTTAACTTTTAATCGAGAAATATCCTGATGAGTAGACCTTTCTAACTCCTCCTTTGAAGCATAGACCACTGTAATAAAACAACTATCAACATCTTTCCCGACAATGAACATAATACTTCCAAGGAACGAGTATGCTCAAATCCACACAATGCGGATCCTAGAATATTCAAACTCTACCCAAATCACTTTCAACATTATTCAAATGCCTCTTCCAGCCAGAACAAAAATATGCAGCCACTTCCTCGGATTTATTTTTCCTAATTCTTGTTTCTAAAATTGCCACTACATCTACTCTATACTTACGAAGGACATGAGAAAATTCCTTCTCTTGGAGGGTTTGTTAAACCCTCAAACATTCCAAAATAAGATCTTCATGGAGGAGGGGAGGGCTGCCTCACAGACTTTTTTTATACCTTTTTTCATGGCCACCTACATTTTGATACTTCATCTTCACTCAACTTATTAAAAACATCAATAATAATCCAACCAAATGAGCAACATGCCTTGCATATAGAAGGTTGATGACTATATATTGAACCACTATCCTCATCGATGTATCATCATCCGACCAAACAAGAACATGATCTGAGAAGTCACCCAACGCCCTCAATTCAACTGTCACCTTGGAAACTTCCAATAGACCACTCATTCTAGTTGTCTGATCCACAACAAGAGGCACTCCAAGCCAACTACCCACGACTAAGCCCTTGGTAGTTGACATACTCAAGATGAGTATTAGAGAAACTTACCCAAATTGGAATTGCCTTCTTACCAATATCTGCAACAACAATACCTGACGTCTAGGGGCGTAGATATAGCAAGTAATCAGAATATAACAACGTGCAATTTTTATATATCCATTCGCAAGTACTTGTGATGAGAGTTGAATCAACAAAGTGTATATCGAAGAAGCGAGACCCGCATCAGCCCATCACGTCCCCATATCTTATTTCTCCATCGCCTAAGAATTGAAAGAGCTAGAGTTGATGAAGAAACTGCCCACAGGCCACAAGGTTGTGGTTCCATCGTGCAGCTCCCTCATCCTGAATGAACTTAGGAATCCTCAGACCACCCTTGTAGACCATTGGTTTCACATAACACATTCGATTTGCCTATGAGAACCCAAATAATTCTGCCCATGCCTTTATAGAAACGCCTCGATCAAGAACAAGATTTAGAACGTAGTCGACCATCGCGCTCAAACAAATAGGAATAGAAGGAGCAGAAAGAAATGCACCGACACAAGTGTCTGCACGACCAACCAGGCCCAAGAACGGATACCTAGCTGGTGATCAAGAAATCAGGAGGATTTTCTCACACTACTCTCTTCCTATATAGCAAAGTCCAAAATAAAATACAAGATTATCCTTACCATATCTATTTTTTTTCTGAGAAAATATATTTTGCTTTAATCTAAATAAATTAGAAAATAATATTAATTAATATAAAGAATCTAACAAGATCCATTTTGACTATGAGTTAATGTCGACGGAGAATTGGCAAATGCAATGTCTCTTATCCAAGAAAGCTAAGAGGAGTGGAGTTGAAAACGAAAGAGGAGTAAACGAATTGTTCTTTGCCAAACTGGAATGACAATGAAAGATTGTCGTGAGGATGAAGATTGCAGACAAAGGGAAGAACAAACGATCAAGTTGGGTAAAAAAATGGGTATTGGTCGGGTTAGGGAGATACGGTGACAACCCCATTAGGGGTTGTGAGATTGACAACCCATTTTATAACCATAGGATTCATTCTCTCTCTTGTCTCTTTCTTCTTTTTTCAAATCAATGGTACAGATTGGATTAAGGGTATTTTTGGACGAAAAAAATTGACCACACTAGATTATTACCCCTATTAATACCTAAAACCCTACACTCTCTCTTTCCTCTCTCTCTCTCTCACGCCATCTTTCTTCTTCCTATTCTTCTTCTTCTTCTTCCTCCCATCTCTTCCCTCTCTCTCTATCGGCTGCCACCACCGTCGTCGCAGCCGACCCGTCACGCCCTCCGCCTCTCACCACCGTCGTCGCAGCCGACCCGCCACGCCGTCGCGACCTCCTCCTCCCACTACCACCGTCTTCATAACCCTCCGCCCGCCCTCTGTCTCCCACCACCACCGTCGCCACGAGGTCACCGCCTCTCCCCTGCCTCCCCCTTTCGTCATCCCTATTTTTTTTCCAGATCTGTGATTTTTCATATTTCAGATCTGATTTTTTTGTGCTAGTCTCTAGTGGTACGCTACCAGTGACAATGGTACCGCTACCAGTGGTACTGGTACTACTAATGGTATCGCTACAAGTGGTAATGGTATCGTACCACTAGCACTGATAGCGTACCACTAGCACTTGTAGCGTACCACTAACACTGGTACTTTTTTTAACGCACTAGTAGCTTACCACTAGCACTAGTATATTAATTACCAGTAGACTAATCAAGGTTCTAAAAGGCGCTAGGCGTAAGGCAGGCGCTCGGCTCCCGACTTGCGCCTTACCTGATTAGGCGTAGCCTAGGCGCGCCTAGGCGTTCAGAGCATAAATGGAAAAAGTTCTCAAATATTTCCTGTTTTTTGGAATAATTCATATAATCCAAGTGCATATAAAATTAGCAATGCCTAGTTCTTAAGAGTAAACACTTAACATAACAAATAACAAGAAAATAGTGACCACTTCCTAGAATCACAAGTTCATAAAATGTCGAAATACTAAACAATAGTCAATAAGTTCATAGGAAAATGTTCATTCTTCATCATCCAAGTAGGTCCGTCCAGCCACCACTTCATCTTCATCATCCTCAAATGCAATCTCCTCACCATCCTCCTCCTCTTCCTCCTCTTCAGACTCTATTTCTTCATCATGGAGCTCTCTCACTCGTGCACTCCTGCGAAGCTCACTCTGTTCACCCGCCATTGCATCTGTAACAATACTCGAGGGTGCACAATATGATTCCTCATCCTCATCTACGAATACATACATAGCATGGTCATCCCCTTCCCGTGTTTCTGATTTTCTAGGGCAAGAGGCAATTTTCTGATTTTCTAGGACAAAACGAAGAGTATTGGGTTTAACCGCCTAAGCTCGCCCAGGAACGCCCAGGCACGCCTTCTCTCCACTAGGCGTAAACTAAGCGCTATTCCTACCTACTAAGTGCTACCAGCGCCTTTTACAACGCCTATGGCCAAGTCAAGGCGATCCTCCACCGCCTAGCGCCTAATTGAGCCTAGGCGTGCGCCTAGGCGCGCCTTCTTGAACCCTGAGACTAATAGATTGGTACACTTTTTAACGCACTGGTACATTTTTTCAGGTTGCCGGAGGGAGTCTGCCGGAGAGAATTTGCCGAAGAAAAAGTCTGTCCATCGTAGCGGAGTGGCCGCAGGAGAAAGGAAGAGAGAGAGATAGATAGAGATGTTAATGTATAGGATCTAAATTTCAAAAAAAAATTGTATTTAATATGAGTTTTTAATTCCCAATCTGATTAATACAAAAAAGGTAATTAATTTTTCATACCCAAAATACCCTTGGTTGTCAATCTGACAATCCCCTTAGGGGTTGTCACCGTATCCCGTCCCGTCGGGTTAGGTTGGGGCAAGATGACATGTTGGGATGTGATGACGTGGCAGGTCTAGTTTCACTATTTTCGGGTTAAATCAAGCTGCCTAGGCGATTTTGTTTGCCACATCAGCACATAATAGAATCCATTAATGAAGTTAAACGGAGATAATGGAGAGTGACCACTGACCATACATGTACCGTTTTACTAGTTTAAGTGACCAACATTGAAATTAAATATTTCTAGTGACTGAACATGACACTTTTAATAAAGCCAGTGATCAAACTTACAATTTATCCGACGATAAATATTATGAACTGTTAGTCATTAATTAATATAAAAAGTAAGGGTGTGCCTACGGTGACATGCATGTCACGGTGACTTGCACTTTCCGGTCGACCTCAGTTAGGATCAGGTCGACCTCATTTAGGATTCGGTCGACCTCATATAGGATCAGGTCGACCTAATCTGTTGTTTCAGTGTAAAAACAGTTTATGGTGCCTACTTTGGATATTCATATCATACAATTGGCTAGATGGAAATTGAAGACTAATGACTTGTTTTGAAGCTGGAGTGTCCCTCTACATATTGAAGTGATTGAGAGCTCGATAGGAAGCCCAGAAGACTATTTTTGAACCTCATCAAAAGGCTATGCCAAAACTGGGAAACTACCTGGAAATGGCTAAGTCTGGAAACGTGTTTGTGAAGCCTATTTTGGAGCTCAATTCGAGAAGCATGAATGCGATTCGAGTCCAAGAGCCTCTACCACGTCAAATTAGATATGTTTTTATACAAATTCAAGGCATTGGATGAAAGATTAGATATCTGTAAGGCTTCAAACAAAAGGGTCGAAGTTGCTACGAAGACTGTTTTTCTGGCAGACTTCGAGCACAAGCAAGCTGCCAGAAAAACAGCCTTCGTAGCAACTTCGAGCCTTTTGTTTGAAGCCTTAAAGATATTCAATCTTTCATCCAATGCCTTTCCTTTGTATAAAAAAAATATGTAATTTAACGTGGTAGAGGCCCCTGGACTTGACTCGCATCCATGCTTCTCAAATTGAGCTCCAAAGTAGGCTTGACAAACACGTTGCCAGACTTAGCCATTTTCAGGCAGTTTCCCAGTTTTGGCATAGCCTTTTGGTCAGGTTCAAAAATGGTCTTCTGGACTTTCTATTGAGCTCCCAAGTACTTTAATGTGTAGAGGGACACTTCAGCTTCAAAACAAGCCTTTAATCTCCAATTTCCATCTAGCCAATTGTAAAATATGAATCTCCAAAGTAGGCACCATGAAACTATTTTTACACTAAAACAACAAATTCGGTCGACCTGATCCTATATGAGGTCGACCGAAAAGTACATGTCAACGTAGCAAAGTCCAAAAAGGTAAATAGATTAGTAAAGAACTAACCGCCTAGACATTAGGGTTACGCTAGTATGTATAAAGTAAATAAAAGGGTAAAAAGTAAAAACAAAAACCCTACAGCCACTCTGAAGTTCGTTTACCCTACCGGAAAAAGAATGCGACAAGATGATTCCGACTATGACAATTTCGCCGAATTCAGCTACTTAAGCAGCGACGACGACTTAAACGCCGTTGAATCCGACGATCAGGCTGAATTCGACAGCGACAATGCCGTCGCCTTCCTTTTGGACCAGCTCGAAGCCGCTCTGCCGCCAGAGTTGTCATACTCCGTCTTGACAGAATCCGACATCCGCGGTCGCATCGACGACGACGTCGCCCAGCTCTCGGCCGTGCTCTGCCTTCCAAAATCCGACGCAACCCTAATTCTCCGTCACTTCGATTGGGACGCGAGCAAGGCCGAGGACTCGTGGTTCGCCGACGAATTCAAAGTCCGCCGCCAAGTCGGCCTCCCGACGGCGGCAGCTCAAAAGGTAACTTCCCCTCCTTCCGATCATCATATTCTCACCTGCAAGATCTGTTTCGAACCGCACCCTTTAACCTCCTTCAACTCCGCGGACTGCGGCCACCGATTCTGTCGCTGTTGCTTGCGAAAATACATCGCGCATAGCGTCAACGACGGACCCCGCTGCCTGCAATTGAGATGCCCTGAACCTTCCTGCAAAATTCTCGTAGGAGACGAACTGATCAACCAAATTGCCGACGAAAATGATCGGAAAAAGTATTCCAATTTCGCAATTAGGTCTTATGTAGAGAACAGCAGTAGAAGGAAATGGTGCCCTGCTCCCAACTGCCCACACGCTGTGGAATTCATGTCATTTGGGGATCTAAACTACGATGTTTCGTGCCTCTGCTCCCACAGCTTCTGCTGGAGCTGCAGCGAGGACAAGCACTCGCCGGTGGACTGCGAGACAGTGAAGAACTGGTCACTGAAGAACGCCTCCGAATCTCAAAATGAGATGTGGAAGAAAGTAAACACGAAGCCATGCCCGAAATGCAGCAGGGCGATCGAAAAGAACGAAGGGTGTATGCACATGAGATGTGCAGCTCCATGCCGGCACGAATTCTGCTGGGTGTGCCTGGGGTCGTGGACAGGCCACTCGTATTCCTGCAATAGGTACAAGGATGTGGATCCAGATGGATTGCAGTCATTGAGGGAAGAAGTGAAGAGGTACCAGCACTACTACGAAAGGTGGGCAGCGAACGAGAAATCGAGGCAGATTGCGATTAGAGACTTGAAGGATGTGAGGGAGAATGTGGTTTCGGAGATTGGAAGAGTCCATCGTCAGAATCACAGCCAGCTTATGTTCTTGACTGAAGCTTGGGTGCAGATTGTGGAGTGCAGAAGGGTTCTGAAGTGGACTTACGCGTATGGGTATTACTTGCCCATTAGAGAAGCTGCGAAGAAGCAGTTCTTTGAGTACTTGCAAGGGCAGGCTGAAACTTGTTTGGAGAGGCTTCATGATTGTGCAGAGAAGGAAATGAAGAAGTTTGTGGTTCAAGGAAGCTGCATGCACGAGTATGCTGCCTTTCGGATGAAGCTGAATGAGCTGACGAAGATGTGCAAGACTTACTTCGAGAATTTGGTTCGTGCGCTGGAGAATGGATTGTCTGATGTTGAGACTGGTATGAATGGATAGAGACTGAAGATGGAGACTTGAACAATGGGCGCCATCCTTATACATATATACATAACATATAATGAGGGTTTAGTATGCTTTTTCCTCCTCATCTTCTTTAATTTATTGTTATCATGTACCATTAGGGCTTAAATTATGAAAACTATTTATGGTTATATACATGTGAAGCTACATGCTTTTTCATGTGTTCTTTTGTTTAGCCTAAATGGAAAAAAATGAACAAACCTTATGGCTACATGGGGTTCTTTTGCATGGTTTCCGTAGCTTGTTATTCTAAAACTAGTGAGGACGCCCTTGATCGAGGTAGTTATCGATCATCAGCACCAGTGTAGAGTTTTGACAGGAGGAATGTGGAAGCTGAAGAAACCAGAACAGCTGCAGCGAAGCAGGCGAGATCAAAGCTGGTAACTAAAGGTACGTTCTTGAACTTCTCGAGCAGGCCGACTTGAAGTATCATCATGACTGCATGGCCGATTTTCGACTTGGCTTGTGAAACAGAGCGAGTTTCCACCCATGCTGGAAGGTACTGTATTGTGCAAAAGGAAGAGGAGGCACAGATTCTGAACTCATTAGTTAACTACTCAGAATGAGTGTGTGTAGAGGAAGAATGGATCTTATTGTTGAAGTGCAAGGCATATACCTTCAAGTGGAAGATTCCAAATGAGTTGGAATGTGGTAGCCAAGTCTGCTTGTCGTGTTGAGAATCCTTGGAGCCCACAAACATGGCATGTAACCCGACACCAAATACAAGCATGGCGGTTCCCACCAAGAACATGTCTGGTTTTACATGTGTAAGAAAAACAATGGTTGAAAAGTGGCATATTTGTTACCTTCCATGACTTTTTCAGAACCCTTTTTAAGTAATGAAAAACTAATCAAGCAGAATACCTATGGCTTCTATGAGGAGCTTCATCATATGCCCTTGATCCAAGTTTGTAGACAGAGTATGGAAGTAGTGAGAATAGGACTCCGCCACAAGAAAGCAACCCTTCAATACAAGATTTGAATGCATAATAGTTCAGTTCCCTTAGGCCAGAAACCAGAGAAGTGTATATGGAAAAACCAATAAGAAAAAAAGGGCTCTGCTTTTCTTAATGATATACCTCCATGAAGCATAGTACAGAGCCAAGCAGGGAGCCGGCGACAGCCAAGAGAGTGAAGAACCGGCAGTCGAATATCGCTCTCTCGATGGCCATCTGGATATGAAACTTCCCCTGTTTCCTATTCACATCGGCGGTGGCAGTGGGAGGAGGATTGCTTAATCCCACCATCTTTAACTTGTTAACCAAGGAAGCCAGATCTATATCTGTCAATGGCGCGGCCGTGATCTGTGCGCTACTAGTACTAGTCTGGGAAGTCTGATCAGCTGAGGATGATGCCCCAATGGCCCTCGCTGCCACCGTGGAATCTAACCTTC
The DNA here is from genome assembly GCA_946122785.1 of Linum tenue. Lineage (NCBI taxonomy): Eukaryota > Viridiplantae > Streptophyta > Magnoliopsida > Malpighiales > Linaceae > Linum > Linum tenue. The sequence goes on along the minus strand of CAMGYJ010000008.1, from coordinate 78,644,666 downwards.
TCTGCGAACAATCGAAGTTACCAATCGGAATTCGATCCTTTGTATCTCCATTACCACTAAACCGAACTGAAAAGGAATAAGAGGTGGAAGGAGCAGAGAGATGGTGGAGTGGTCCAGCTTTGGAGGAGGCTTGAAGCAGCCTTGTGGTTGACATTTTTTTCTTCTTCTTGGTGCTGGAAAACAGGGGGGTTTTGGAGAGGCCGAGAGGGTTTAATGGCTGGCGGCACTACTTGTCAAAGTATTGCAGAGAAGCAATGGAGGGAGAGAGGTGGATGTAGAGAAGAGAAGTGAAGATTTTTTTTATTTATATTTACATTATTTGTCGTGTTCTCCCTCCCTTGTTGGAGAGGTTTCCATTGGTGGAGGCTTTGACCTCGTAATTTCCTTGTGGCGAAGTTCCCTTCCCTGGTTGAGTTTGGTTTGGTGTGAAGAGAAGAGAAGACTACTCAAAGCTGGAACCCGGTGGTCTGTGGAACTTGTACCGAGTCCTGCCCTCCATTTGTATTTTTCCCAAATGCGCGCGCTTTTCAGATTTTTTTGCCCTTTTGGCGGTTGGCATCGCGGGGATTGTTTCTGCATCGTCGGTTTGGGGAAGGGCAGTATGGTAAAATCGATAACTGCCACGTGGGAAGAAATAATGGTCTAGAATGCACGTGCCATTTTTGTTGGGTGGAGGTCTGGACTCTGGACTCTGAAAAGGGAGACGTAGGTGTGGCTCTATATTTGAAAACATGATTAATCTGATTTTCTGTATAAAAAGAATTTGAATTTCGAGTTAAGAAAATAAAATGTAAACTACTAAATTTAATTGTGAAACCAAATTATCATTATTCAGTGACCAACTAGAATGTCCTTCCTTGTAATTAGGGTTGGGAAAATAGACCAGATCGTTAGAAAAACTATGGTCCAAACCGTACCGTATAGTTTGGTCTGGACCGTAGACCGTTAAGTATGGTCTGTATTATTTTATATTTTGATTTCTTGGTCTGGTCTGGTCTAGACCGCGGTTTACCGGACCAAACTATGGACCCAACTGACTTGTCAATACGTGTTAAAAGCCCATTCGACTACTCTCCCAACTCCCACAACGACACCCAAGTCTCAACCTTAGTTTTGTGAATCTCGTCCCTCCTTCATTCACAACCACATTTAACCAGAGAGTAAAGATAATTGTGTCTCCATATGACATTATGTTAATGTTTATGACGTTATGATGCAAGTTGTGATGCTTTTACTTTGTATATTTGTTATGTACTAAGATTTAGGGTATCAAATTATTCATGGATGTTAGGATTAATGTGTTAAGGGAAATAACAATTATTTTTCTAGGTTATTGGTTCAATTTTTTATGTGGTTGACTAAACAAATTATTCATTTTTCGTTGAGTATGGTCTATCTGGACCAGACCAGATCGAACCAGACCGCACAAGAGTGATCTGAACCGAATCATATAATTTATGGTCTGATCTGTGATCTATACTTCAGCCTCTAAGTCTAGACTATAGACCGTATATATGAACTGATATGGACGAGACCTCGCCATTTCCCACCCTACTTGTAATTTCCTTTTCCCAAACAATCAATCAAAACACCTGGTAGGTCTCGAAGCTCATTTTCTTGACTTCCTCTTACAGCCTGTTTGGATACAATTCAAGAAGAAATGGAAATGGAATTCTATTTCCAATTCCTATTTTTATAGAATTCCATTTCCAATATTAGTGTTTGGTATAATTCCTCCAACTAAAGAAATGAATTGCACTTTTAACAATAATTAATAATATAATATATTTATTTTATCTTGGGAAATGAAATATGAATGATAGAGAAAGAGAGTAGTGTGATAGTTGGTTAATAAAATAATAATAAATAGTGATGGGACCCACTAATTCCATCTTCATAAACACAATTTTGATAGGAATTGTAATTCCCAAAACTTAGCCCAATTGGAATTCATTTCTCAACCTTCTTATCCTTCCAAACATAAAATATGGAACTGGAATTGAAAATGGAATTCCAATTCCTGAGTTTTTTGTCTATCCAAACAGGCTGTTAAAGATGTGCGGTTAGAATTGCAAGTCACAACTTTCTACTCCCTTTGTTTGTTTGCGACATCACCACTACTTTCTATCTAGCCAGAAATTTCAAGTCATTGTGCATTTCCGCATCTGCCCCTCCAGTTTGTTCTGAGACCGTGTACTTCATGCAAAAATCAAAATTAATTTGAGTTTAGAGAACCCCAAAGATTTTCTCAAGAGATTTAACTAGGGTGACTAGTGAAGGGTTTTATGCGGATATGGGTGGATTTGGAATCATTCATTACGTGGTGAGTGAAAGAAAAAAATGACTCACATCCATCCAAGTATAGGGTTGTTTAAATGGTGTGGTTATCGTGGTAACCGTTTTAACTGGTAGAATTTGGCTAATTTGATTTGGTTAATTTGGATAATTGGTTTTGGTTTAGCTAAATTTTTTGCTTGTTTGGTTTAGGTGGTTTGGTTTGGTTTTAGACACTCATAACCAATCAAACCAAATTAACCAGTTAAGTAATTATCCATATATTTAATATCCGTTAGATCTCCTTTTTTGGGCTCCGGCCAATCCCAACCGTCAATTTGTATTTTTTTTATTAAATTAAAATTCTGGTTCGAGTTTAGAGAATCGGGGTTTGGGGTTTATCCATTAGAGGTTATGGTATAATATCATACCCCAAACTCGATTTAATTCATGGTCTAAATAGAGATACCTCGCTAAGAGTACCTGGAGTATAGTATACTCCAGGAGTACACGAGTCTGGCCCATTATGGTATACACATACTTAATACTTGGCATGACCACTTAAGAGCCAAACATTCCTTCCTTCTAGACTCATCAACAATAAAACTCAATATTGTTCTTATTCTGTATATTTGTATTTGTAGAGTGTAGACCATGATATACAACACCCAATTTAGACAAAACTCATACAATATATTAGATTAAAACTTGAATGGAAGGTCATTTTCAACCTATAAAAATTGCTAAGAGACTAATTCAATTCACACAATCACAACAATTAATTAACTCCATAATATTGACATATATTTTTGTTAGGTGAATAATTCTATTGACTGTAAGATAATTGTATTAGTTGCATGTATTTCTGTAAGGGTTAACTATAACTATGTGTTCATTGTAATGTTTTATTCATCATATAAATTGTGAATTGAGGCATTAACCAAAAATTTCTCACTTAATAATGTGATGTTATATTGGTTAATTTGGTTAACCAATTAACCAATATAACTTTAGTTTGGTTAACTTGGGTGTTTTATTAGTTTGGACGGTTTGGTTATGATATTGTATTCTATGGTTAATAGGATTTTAGCTTGATTGGTTTGGTAATTACCATGGTAACCATTCGAACACTCCCTACAAGCATCACATGTGAGTGGTTGGGTTGAGTGATTGCGAATTATGGGTGGTGGTTGAGTGGATTTTGTGGTTTACAACATACATTACATATGATCACATAGTTTCAATAGTTTTAAACTTAAATGAAAGAAATTTTCAAACTAAATAACGTTTAATCCATAAATTACGTGAATAATTTATTTTACAATATTGGTATTGGTAATTGTCCATAAATTATAAAATATTCAAATGATAAACATGGTCTAAGTCTGATTATAACCAAGGTTTAAGAATGTACTAGGCATAAGGCAAACGTTTTGGTCTTGCCTAACGCCTCATTTGCCTATACGTTGTCAGCGTAAATAGCTTTTTAACTTAGTCGCAAATTACAATTTAAAATTGATGGAAGGAATGAATGAAGAATCAGTAGTAGTTTGAGATGGTGTCATTTTGAGGAAGACAACTGTTTTTTTTTCTTGCCATCTACCTACTAGTTATGGTTAAGCGTACTTTCAATTGTCTAAGCACACCTCACAACGCAATCCTATGATCGAAATTGAGAGGAATTTCCGTGGTTTTAAGGATTTCATTTTTGGTAAAGCTATATGTTAGAGTTTTGATGGCTTGAGGTTAAAATTTTGGGTGGGTCGTGGGTCAATCATAGTCCACCCGCACCCACCCAATCTTTTATGGGTCACCTATTTTACAATTCACATCCACTCATAAGAACCACCCACATCCCTCATTGAGAAAACAAAAACCAGCAATGTCCAAATCAAGTATATGGAATGCATCGGTCAGTTTTTTCTGATATATAGTTTTGTAATTAAAATGAAAGGGAAAAAAAAGAAATACAAAACATGCAATCTGCTATAGAAATCTCATATACAAACAAAAGAAGCAGACAAGCAATATATGCGTGGAAGCACCAACACATAATAACTTTTGTCAATATCCCTACCACTGTGAAATCCTACCAAATCACTCATAACCACTCTACTGCACTAAACACACAAATGAGCAGCTCTGTACTTTCTATCACTTCAATCTGTATATGTCAATTGTCATGAACCATCTCCATTATCACGATTTTTATCCTTCTCGACTGCAAACACACTGATTGGTTCACTCTTACTCCTTCTTGGCAGCTACATGGCATTCAGTGCACATAAATTCAAACGACCATTCCTTGCTGCAATTTATGGCTTGGGGTAATATCACTTCAGTTATAATACAAATTTACATGAAATGAAAGGAATGATCATTATGATAGCCTTGTAAAATTTAGAGTACCAATGGTGATTGCTCTCTTCTCCTCGATGGCTTCATCAATAAAATGAGATTGATGACTATCTCTACAAGCGCATTCTATATAATCATAGTATGACCTTTTGTACAAACCATTTCTGCCTTACCCATTTTCGCATCGCAACTCCAAGAGCTAACTTGTTGGGGCTCTACTCTAGGTAAACAACTTGTATCAACATCAGGCATGAAAAATAAAATTGCTTTGGTTGAGATACTATTAGCATCTTGTGATACTCTGAAGAAGGCTAAACCGTTTCTCAGGCATTGTCAACCCCCAGTTAATTTGACGTGGGTCGTTGCTCTCTTACCATCTAAATTAAAGAGGAAACTCAAGTTAGCCTCTTTTATAACTTAGCTTGATAATTTCTTAGAGGAGATACAATCACAATTCACAATTATAGAACATCCACCTCAAATAATACAATCTTATGAAAACAACACTAATAAAGCACCTAAATTACAATTCTGTACATTTTTCCTATGAGGGTGTGCATGTGCAGATTAAGAAAAATATAAGGATTAAGGAGGGAGCTTACTTGACACGCGGTTTTGATGAGCAAAAATCCCGACAATAAATTCCAGGTGGATATGTCCAATCGACCGGTCTAGATATGCGTATATATCAACATGCTATACTACAAACACAAAGAGTTCGGTTTGTCCTTCCCATAACAACATATGCTCACCATGTATTTTTTCCTTGTAAAGAGAAGGATATCAAACAATCTTGTATCTACTCCAATTATCGCTATCACTCGTGCTTTTTATATAGTGGTAATTAGAGCCCAACGTTTAAATTTTGAAGCTAGTGACCACTATCACGAAACATCATATTGTAAAAATTTATCTGCAATCATGAGATTATTTCACTCAAAAGAAACCATGTTTATATGTTGAAGATCATCATTATAGTTTGAATGGTTCAATTCGGCAATGATCTCAGCTCTTAGATCTAAATTTTGTGTAAAAGTGGTATGATTGAAGTTATTCCCTATGTTAACACTAATCCAAATATTATTTGTTTACCGGAAACTAACCAAAATAAACATTTCAAATCAGAAAAATGATGATACTGAAAAGGAGTATCATAACAAAAACAACAAAAAGTATAGCTATTTATCTTTAATCAACTCAAAAGTCAACCTAGAAGATCAACCAAATGAACTGATGTTAAGAGATCACACATTATTGTCAAAGAAACTAAATAACCCATTAGTAGGCTCTCCAAGCAAGAACAATCAACCTTTCCATATTTATCCCTCCTAAAATTGCTTTGCGTAACAATATAGGTGGAGGAGGTTAGGCAATTGTAGAGTCCAATGGGAAGGTTTGGAAAGACGGCGAGGGTTGAGCGTTTAGTAGGCCGGGAGCCCGAGACATTTTTTTTATCTTTGATTAACTCAAAAGTCAACCTAGAAGATCAACCAAATGAACTAATGTTAATATATCACACATTACTGTCAAAGAAACTAAATAATCCACTAGTCAGCTCTCCAAGCAAGAACAGTCAACATTTCCATAATTACTCCTTCAAAAATTGTTTTGCGTAACAATATAGATGGAGGAGGTTAGGCGGTTGTCGAGTCCAGTGGGAAGGTTTGGAGAGACGACGATGGGTGAGCGTTTAGTAGGCCGTGAGCCCGGGACATTGTTTATCTTTAATCAACTCAAAAGTCAACCTAGAAGATCAACCCGGGTGGTTGAGCGTTTAGTGGGCCGGACACTATCTGGGCCCGTTTACATTAGTAGCGCATTTTCCATCCACATTGGGCAAACCAACAACACTCAATATTTTCATATTTACCCTCCAAAAATTGCTATGGTGTAACAATAGAGGTAGAGGAGATTAGTCGGTTGTTGAGTCTGATGGGAAGTTTGGAGAGACGGCGATGGTTGAGCATTTAGCGGGTCGGGGCACTATTTGGGCCCGTTTACATTAGTAGTGTATTTTCCATCCGTGTTCGGCAAACCAACATCACTCAACCTTTCCATATTTCCCCCTCTTTTAAAGGTACATGTGCTCATATTCACTCAAAAGTTATATGTTTAAAAATAGCGTTACTTTATGATAGTTATAACAATTAAGTCTATGTTAAGAATTCTACATCGCTTCTACACATTCAAGAGTGCAATTCGATATGCAATATTTGATTTAATGACATTTTGTTTGCTAACCGTGGTGGAAAAGTCTTATGATTTTTCAGATTTAAGATTCCTGTATGTTTTTAATTGAAAAAGATCACACAAATGTGTTTATTATAATTGGTTATGTTTCTTATATTTGTTTGAAGAGACCATGGTTCAAATCTCATTATTGATGTATTTTTCCTGTAAATAAGAAAATAATAAATGACTGTGAAGACGATTCTACCCCTCTTACTTTCACTCTGGATGCAAGAAATTTGAAATGGGGCTTCAAGTTTTCTCATTTGGCTTTTATTTATTCTGTAGATGTAGATTTAAATAATTAACATTTTCTCACAACAGAAATTGTTTGTTTTGGCTTTATTTGTTTAAACTATTATTAATTATAGGACTGATAAATGGTGCAGTCTGGTCTAGACCGAACTATACATACGGTCTACGGTTCATAACAAAATGCTAAAGTATAGATCGTAGACCAGATCATATACTATACGTTCAAACCCGATCATACATGTACGGTGTGTTCTAGTACAATATGGTCCAGATAAATCACATTGAACAAAAAATGGAAAAAAGGGTAATGTCTATTTTTTATCCAAACTTTTTTCAAATTCTTTTATATTATCCAAACTTATTAAAATGCTATTAATTAGCCAAATCTTTCGTAATGCATCAAAATATTAGCCATTTTTACGTTATGCATCAAAATCTTTCGTACTCTTTTCTTAGTTAAAATACTAAAATTTTGAAAAATGTGTCTCTTCCAAGTGAGTATCATCTTGCCAAGTCAATATTACTAACAAAATTGCTAACGGAAAGTTAACATTTGGCTAATTCTTATTATTTCGATAGGTTTGTCTAATGAAAAAGAATTCGAAAAAGATTTGGATAAAATATAGACATGACCCCAAAAAAAAATAGTCAATCACATTGAATTGAGCCAATAACCAAAAAAAAATATGTTTGTTTTGCCTTAAAACATAAATCCAACACAAATAAATTTGACACCCTAAATCTCTCTAAATAACAAATATACAAAGTCAAAATATTTCAACTTGCACCATAAAGTCATAAACATTAACATAATATCATACGAAAACATGATCATCTCTACTCTTTAGTAAAATATGGGTTTGAATGAATGAGACAAGATTCACCAAATTAAAATTGAGACTTAAATCTCATTGAGAAAGTTAAGAGAGTGGTCTAGTGGGCTGCAAACATGTATTGGAAGTCGACTGGGTCTACAATTTGATAAGGTAAACCACAATCTACGATCTGTACCGAGCTGTACAGTCTGATTTGGTTCTCGGGTTGTCAAGCGGTCCTATATTCCCCGCCCTAATTGATTTAAGAACGACTGATAGTTTAAAACTTTGAAAAATGAACGGCCTCGTCTATCCCCCAAGGTTATGGGCTATGCAATCCAGCTCATTGTCAACTTCACACTCGACACAATTTTGTGAACTCTGAGTAGCCATTGACCGTGTGCTCTAAAGAGTATCAGGCCAAACTTGAAATTTTGATTTCAGCCAAACCCAATATCCCAATGCCAAAGCTGGAAGCCTGGAACTAACAGTTAAAACTTAAAAAATGCGAACAAAATGAGCTGACCACAAATGTCACTTGAAGCACTATACTTTGCTCGTCCAGAAACCCTCTACTGATCTATGCCTGGTTCCTCCACCAAGAACAAAGCAACAGCGCTACTAAACCCCTAATCTACATTATCTAGTTGTAGAGAGACCCAAGAAATTGAGTTTAGCGAACGGATAATCAATAATTCTCAGCAACAGGCCTAGAAGGAAACAGTCTCATAAGAAACGTGATCAATGACCAGAGACAAACCACACCAAGGAACTGGAATGCCACCCCCACTGAAATCAAAGCCTTCACTCTTTCGATCAGTTCAGGAGATTCGGGGATCCCTTGCATTGTGAACAGCAGCTTCTGGATGAATTGAGCAGCCTTGGTCAATTGGAATAGTCTGTATACCTGTTTTGAACACAGTACAAGTTGTCAAACTTTGCAGCAATAGTGTGATAAACCTCAACCAGAAAGTTATATTTATTTTCTCCCTTTTCTTGAAAGCGATATTACCTCGAAAATGATAGGGACTATAGGCCAACAAGATGAACCTCGCTTCTCCAGATTGGCCTCAAACACGCGCTGGGCTATGCATCCAGCTAAATATGGAATAACAGAAACTGCCACAGGCACACCAAGCACGGGCCAGGTGACATATACCATAAGTAGTGGTGCTATGACCTTAAACCCCATGGTGAAGAATGCTGAAGTCAAATAGCCTCTAAGGCCTGTGATTAGACCCCATCTTTTCGAACTGAATTCCAGGTAAGGCCTTTGCATTCGGTCAGTTATGCTTAGAAAGGCTGCTAAAGCAATGTAGAAGCCTACCTCAAAAGACAGTGAACTCACCATCTCTGCAATAACAAATTCATGGAACAATCATTTGGGTATTGAGCTGAATAGAGCAAGATGAAATCAAAACTGGAGAATGGGGTTTCAACCATTTACCTACAAGAACAACATCCTTTAGGAGTTCTTGGATTGCGAAACCAAGGAAGAATTGGGGGACGATCAAAGAAGAAATCAGGACAACCGGCCCTAAAATCCAGAGGAAAGAACCTTTGTCCTCTTTGAAAGGTGCTGACACCAATCGTCCTTCTTCCACTGACTGGTGAGTCAATCCACAGAATGATACAGAACCCGATTTGCCCCGAAATGGCTCAAACCCACCATCAAAGGTTCCAGTAGCAGGCAGCCCAAAACCTTTCTTCTCCGAAAGATTCAAATTGGCGTCCGCATGATGACTAGAGCTAGAAGCACGCAATATAATTCCTCTGTTCAAGCCACGCAATTCATTTCCCCTATATACATTCTTCGAACCAGCTGAAAACAGAGCGAAAAAGTAAAGGAAGAGTTTCATAAAACAATTTACCAAAGCAACCTCAAAATCGAAGCAGAACGTACAGTTCGAGATGGTGCCCAATAGAGGTCTCCCATATCTGGCCCCAAATTGAATGGACGAAGAACCCTAGAAATGGAAGACTAGAAGCCATCAAAACAATGAACGAGAATGTGATTCGTTTGTTCAATTTTCAAAGGCTGAATCAGTAGCGACGTACTCACAATTCGACTAGTCGAGTGGTGGCGAGTTTGGTATCCGAGCTTCGGAAAGGAAATTCCGCCAAAGACGGATTGCAATTCCATTTTTTAGCTAGTTGCTCCCTCCCTGAGTTCAGCGATTGAGAAGCTTAAACCCTAAACCCCGGGTGGTACGCCTCATTAAATCCGGTCGGGTGGTCAATAGGGATGGCAATCGATTGGATCGGGATTGGATGTATATGGATCCGTTACCCGTCCGCAAGAACTTCGGGTTCGGGAAATCCCCGAACCAATTGTGTTATCGAATGTAAAATATCAACCAGGCCGGCCCGTTGTTGGATTTCGAATTTGTTGGGGATTCGAAACTTATCTAACCAGTTTATTAATTAAATCAAATGACAGTCACTCACCGAGATAAACATAATTCAGAGTTCCATTTCCATTAAAAAAAACAACCAAATTCTTACGTGAAGGTGAAGCATGAACTTCATAACATCAAATCCAGAAACCAGAATGCACTGGAGAAGTAGCAAAAGATCAAAACATTCAATATAAAACATCCAATCCTAAGATACCATCAAATCCAAAATGACAAAGACCATTGTATCAGCAAAACAAATGTTTAAATGACTAGCAAAACATCTCCACTACTAGAGAACAACTTCGATAGCAGCAGAGGCGTGCAGCAGCAGCAACACAACAACAAGATAAAGACTTCACTTCAGGCCTCCATACTCCACTTTCTAGCAGCAACAACAATGCAGCATTCTGCATTCCTTGGTTCCACCTAGCAGCCAAGACAACAAAACTCAAACAAAACCTGAAAACGATCAAAACCAACCGGTAGTAAGGATCCAAATTCACAAATCATGAAATCAACTAAAGTACTAAGTACTAAGAGAACTCAAAAGTTCTTACTTACATAAGCTTGAAACGAGGGGCTTGCTCTACACATTTAAACAAACTATCTCAATCTCATTGACATATATTAAAGGTTGGAAGAAATCACACAGCTGAAACAAGGTTTTTTGCTTATTACCTTTAGTAGTTTCAGCATCAGGTTGGAGCTGAACCAGATTGACTTCACTTGTATGGGAGAAACATCCTTCTGACACTCCTGCTCCAGCCGCAACATCATCTACGAATGCAAGCCAAGTCAAAATAGTTACATAACATGCTAAAACAACAATGAAATTGAACAAAAAGAATAACTTAAAAGGGTTAAGAGTTTACCTTCAGCCAACTCAGCTTGCAGCCAACTTCTTGTGCACACAAGTGTTTCCACAATAGCATGGTGTAACCTGTTCCTATGAGGGTCTAAAATATGACCTACAGAGAGGAATGCACACTCAGATGCAACAAAGGTAACATGAACAACCAAAACATCCCTTGCTATCGCTTGCAATGTGTGATGTTTTGGACCATTATACTTCCACCACATTAAAATATCAAACTCAGCAGAATGGGGGAGAATTTCCTCATTGAGGTAATTGTCCAACTCAGTATGAACAGAAGTAACCCTTGCCCTTTTTCTTTAACTCACAAATCGATCAAAGTCCAAATAAGTGGTACTAGGAGCAGAGGACTGAACTCCCACATACCCAGAAACATTCAGATTCCTCTCCTCGTTCACTTGGTACTCCAGTACCAGATCAGATAATATGTCCTTAACAGATTCCAAACAATAGCAATCAATTCCAAAATTAGCAGCATAGTATTCCACAATATCCTACTTTTACCGTGGAGCTAAAATCACAGCAATAGCAAGGACTTTGTGAATCTCGTCCCAGTACTTGCTGAATTTTTCCAGCATAGAATGACCCATCTTTTGAATCAATTCATTGGTATCAACACGCACTCATGAATCTTGAGTTTCAACTCACAAATACGAGGGAAGAACAGATTATTCGTTGGATACTTCAATCTAGAGAACAAATCAGAGATAGAGCTAAAAACTTTAAGTTTCTCACAAACTAGTGCACCAAATTGCCACTACTCATTCGATGGCAAGAAATTGTATTGAGCATCACGTTATTTAAGTCTAGTGAAAACCTCCTTGTAAGGAATAGCAACATATAGCATTTTAATGGTGGAGTTCCACCGAGTAGGGCAATCCATAACAAGTCGTTTCTCAGAAGTGAACTTTAACTGTTGTGCAGTTTCAAGGAAGAACTCTAGCCTTTTAGGGGTAGCAGACCAGTAAACTGTAACACCCCACCCATAATCTCTATGGTTGAACCCGTGGTTCAACCGCGCAGCCAAATCATCGGTGTTGAACTCGATCATCTCAAACATCATATCCGATAATTAAACACAAACATAAACCGTTATCATACAAACTCATTATTCGAATCCCAACCCACTTATTGAATTTTACAAAATGTGGGTTTATTATTCAAACACTCAAAGCAAAAATCCTAGGTGACCATGACAGAACAGTGTTCCAAACTACCTCATGATGGTAGTACAGAAGGATAGGGCAGCCTCAGTAGTCCGATCCTAGTTGCACCTGCGAGCCTGAAAACAGACGTGGGTCAGCAACTAAGCTGTGTGTGTGGATCTTTCCCACGACCTAATTTTGGGACCGCAATCAGCTAATCAAACAATCATAATCAATCATAAATTATTACTCTAGATGCCATCTTAAATCATCATATATAAATTACCTATCAAATTATCGAATCCACCAACTAATCATCACCAAATCAATTTATCCAATAAGATAATCACTTAATTTCACGAACACATAATCAATGCATGATATGAAAATTCCGGTTAATTATTAATGGCGCCAAGGTCACCATACACTTACCCTCGCTCGAGCAAATCATCATCCGTGGTGCTCATGCAACCACAACACTCAATCCGTGGTTTTTAACCACAACACTCATCCGTGGTGCTCATGCAACCACAACACTAAATCGAATAAGCGAGCTAAATCTACCCACTCTCAAGGGGTGAGGGTAAATGCATGCCCTTTCTATATCTACGTGAATTAATATGATCACGAATCAAACCATTTCCATTTTTCTCATCCATCACAATCAATCCGGAATCAATGTAATCTTACGGATTAACCAGTTCATATATATATTTTCCGTCGATTATCAACTCGACGTTTCAAAAAAAATCAACTATTTCATCATCCAATACCAAATCACATAAATCATCTCATTCTCCCGTAAAGCTACTCAGCAGTACCATATCACCATTCCTCATCCAAAATTCATCAACAATATCACGAAATAGCGCCAACGCAAATAATTATAAATAACCCGATCGCGGTTAAAAATGTCCTTAACTCAAAATTCACTTTCCTTCATTAAAATCCTCACACAATTCATGTAAATTAATTTATTGACACAAAATCCATTAAATCTAGTTCTGGTCATAAAAATCAATTTAGACAATAAAGTATCAAAAATCTCGTATTAACCATTATTTTACGGTAACTTAAATTCCAACAAAACGGAAAATTCAAAAATCTCCCAAAAATACAAGAACCTTCATTTATCATCCTAAAACAGGTCTGTCCAGTTTTTATATTTTTCAACAACTCAAAACCATGAAAATAATATTACACTCGGTATTTATCGCAAATCTCGTATTAAGCTCATTTTTACAGTTTTTAAGATAAAAATTCCACCAACTGTCTAATTTACCATTTTCAGACCACAAACCATTTAATAATCCATACTGACCATTTTAAAGTGATCCAAATCTTAAAGATAAATAAAACACGTTTTTACCGAGCTTTTCGTAAAATTCACCGTTATGCAGTTTTTAATCTGAAAACCATTTTCAAGTGAAATATTCTGCTCAATCTGCCCCAACCTCATTTTAGACAAACAAAAATCTCTTAGATCAGTTTTAGACTCAATATACCAAACTATTCATTTTTACGGTGAAACTTGTCAAATACCGATATTTACACCGTAAAATCCATAACAATCAAGAATAATCACCAAATCATCATATCAACAAATAATTCATCACCCACAGTAATCTATCCATCCAAATATGCAAATCAAGCATAAATAATCGATGCAATAATTAAGGTCCTCTTAATCCCCACACACCTTAATTTAGCCGATTTCAAGTCGGGAATTAAGTTCTAAAATTCCAGAGATTGGCTCCTAAAAATTCTCCTTGTTTCTACGGTCCTGTAGGCGAAAACGGTTCGTCGTTTGGACGTCAAACGAAGAAACGGCGAGCTGATCATCGTTAGTACGAAATTACGGATTAATTGTTAATTTTCTGCATGTCCCAAAATCTGCAGAAAACTAGAAATTTTCCTACCTCGCGTACCAACTTCCCGGCCTTGTTTCTCCCTCGTCTGAGCTCGGAATTCAATTCTGTAAACTCTGTGATGTTCGTGGAGACTTGCTCTTCGCAACGGTATCAAGCTTCGTAGCTGATACTGCCTTTTGTAGCGCTGGTTGGGTTGACAAAAAGGTTACGGCAAAAGTATCGGCGAAGAATTTCCGTTGAGTTGGTTGGACGATTTTGGCTTCTTAATGGGATTTGTGTGGGTTCTAAACCTTTGCTGGGCATACAGAGGTTATGATAGGCGTTTTTCAAATATCCTTTCCTTCCATTCTTTTCATGTCGTATGAGAATGATGATATGAAGTGAGGAAGAAGAAGAAGAGAGGCTCCCCCTCTTATTAACTCTTGTTTCAGATCTTCATCACTCCTAATTAAGGCCCAGGCAGACCCTCATAAAGCTAAAGGTCGCCTTCTAAATCCTCAGGTCAGTTATGGAGTTGAAGGGACGAGTTTCGAGAGCTGCACCGCTTGGTAGAGTTTATCTGCAGCAGCGATGTAAGTTAAGTTTATAAAAATGCCGGAGTAGTATTTACACAAAAAGTCCTGTGTGGCATAGTTGTCTGGCCACTTGCCTCTCCTTGGAACTTTGGCCAGGTTACAGGTTCGATTCCTGGCAGCCCCTTATTTATTTTTATTGCATTTTTTTTAGGCTTGGAGAGTTTCAAAGTGATTTCATTGATCCTATCTCGTATAGGATAACTTCTAGATTTTTTTCCAGCTTCAAATCGTACTATATGCGTCCGCTACTTGGAAAAAAAATTATCCGATGTTCGGGATGTTACATAAACAACACTGCTCCTAATGTTTTCAATACCCTCTTTAACAACATCCAAACCATCTTTCACAATCAAATTCAAGATGTGAGCAGCACACCTCATTTGTATCAAAGCCTCATCACTTATCAAGTAAGGTAACACTAATTTTGACGGTATGACAAGAATTATAGAGTCATTAGTGCTACAATTGTCTAGAGTAATGGTGGATACCTTACTGTCGACATTCCAGTCGAGCAAACAGTTAATCAATATTGTCCTCAACCTTTCAGCAGCATGAGGTGCTGGTACATATGCAAATCTGCACAAGAACGAACACACAAAGAAACAAATGCAATTAGGAATGAAATAAAAACTAAGAAACCGACACCAATGATTTAAAACGATACAAAGTACATGTCTTACCTAATAATATGGCTCCTAAGCACCCACGAGTTGTCAATATAATGAGTTGTAACAGCCATGCACCCCTTCTTTTGATTGGTGGCAGTCCACAAATCAGTAGTTATTGCAATTCCACCTCTGTTGCTACCAAACCCACTTTGAATCTTAGCTCTTTCAGTATCATAGATCTTAAAGATCTCTTTCTTTATAGTATTCCTCGATGGAACAGTGAACAATGGTTGAAGAGAGCAGACAAATCTCTTGAAATAGAGATGATCAACCATCGACAAAGGATAATCATGAATTGTAATAGCAATTGCAATCTCCCTTTTCGAAAAATCAGAGTTGAAAGCTCTAGCAACCAATTCTTTAGCCAAATAGTGAGGGCTGAGAATCTTTTGACTATCATCCCTAATTTTCTTTTGAACACAGATTTTGGTGTGATTCTTTAGGTGGGTAGTACCATTATTTGATTCCCCAACTAATTGCTTCTTACAATAATTGCATTTAGCCTTGACAATTCCATTAATTCAAACTTTGGTATAGTGTAACCAAACAACACTCTTAAGCTTACCAACGTCGAGTAATTCCTCGACAATATTGTCATTCTGCTCATTTGTAGTTGTTGCCTACGAAGCTGGATTTGTGACAGTCCAATTTTCAGTAGGTGCAGACAAAACTGGATTTGCACTATTACCATTATCTTGAAGAGTGGGTTGAACTCCCTCTGTTGACATTGTTCCTGCCGAAAAAATAGAGGAACAAGGATTACTAGGATATCAAGCAACTCCCTCAATCATTAACCAACATCAATTATCAAAATTGAAACAAAGAAAGTGGATATTTACCTTGAAAAAACATAGAGAGGCACAAATAATGGGTGGGAATGGATGTGAAGATGATTCTCGCATGCACAAAAATATGAACAAAAAAATAAACCCCGCCTCATATTTATACTCCAGTCGAATCAACTATTCGACTTCACTGCGAGAAATTCTCTCTGCATGCGGCGAGCCATGATTGAAAGGGAAGTGATTATCATCATCGGGAAGGAAAACGGATAATCAATGGGAGATATGCGTCGAAATGTTAGGGATTCAATGCAGCCCAAGCAATCAGATTGCTAGAATCTAGCCTAGAGTTGGAGGCGGAGAAGAAAATGGGAGATGAAGAGTTTAGTTGAGGGGAGTAATCTAGCCTAGGGTTGATGATTAGATGGTATATATATGTACGGGGCGGAGTCTGGGGGGATAGTTGCGAGTCTGAAGTCCGCCTGAAGCCCGTTTCTCTTATTCTCGGGTTAATCCTAGTCCGGCCCGGAGCCCGTCCTCTACGGATTTTGTCGGGTCGGGTTTAGATCGGATTTTCGAGTTTCGGTTCATTTTGCCGAGCCTAGTGGTCAATATGCCCCTGCGGCCCTGCCATTTTGATTACTGTACCGATTCGAAGACTGCCCGGTGGTAGTTTGGATGAGAAATTATAATGGATTCATTTAATTAATTTAATCAATTTGTTTTTCATATTGATAATATGGTCAAATTGTTTCATTTAACAACACAAAATTTAGATAAAACAATTTTTTCTGAAGAATTTCAAATTGACTCGTTTTGAGATAATTTTTTAAAATGAAATTGACTTTTTGAGATAATTACAATTGTTTGGAGTGGGAGCAAATAATTCAAATTGACTCATTTTAAATAAATCGTTTTATAAAATAAGACAATAGACCATGATTGTCATGCTAGAGGCATGCCGACTGGTTGAACCTCGTTCAACTAGTATCACTCATGAAACCATAATGAACACCACCGATACAACCGCCATGATCTGCTTATAAATTCTAAGCAAAATGAGGTCATTTTAGACAATGTATAATAAATAAAAAATAATTATTGTTTATTTTATGAATTTAAAAATTTATATATTTGTTGGATGGTAAGTAAATTATCTTCAAATATATTTTATATATGATTAAATTCATTGGATGTTAATGGTTTTCACATTTTTACATATATTGTTAAACCGATATGAACTTACACAAATTCGTTGTACCACAAATTGTACCATTGCAATTGTCTAACTGGTGCATTGATATTAACCGATTTGACCACTTTACAATAGATCAAATTATCTCGTTTTTCAATTAATTTACCGTTGAAAACTGGGCTATTTAGATCGATCAATCTGTACCTACTACCTAAGGTCAGGTCCAGAGTCTTTAATTGTCCTCAATTAATGGATCGGGCCATGAGCCAGGCCCTACGAGATCCTCAATTTCAGTATTTGACTTCTTTCCCATAATCTACAAACTAGCTTTTACTCGACCTATTTGGTCGGATGAATTTTGCTTTATTTCTTTTTTATTGTTTGATGTTAATCAATTCATTCATCTTTTTTAATAATTTGAAATTTTGTAAATAATTTATTGACAATGTGAAAATATGTTTTCTGCTACTTGTCGATTGTGACATTAGTGATATTAGTTCATATATATTTGTGTTAATTAGATCATCCTTCGATTAATATTATTTTTATTTCGATATTTCATAAGAATTTTTGAACTTCTTGTTGTCGCCATAAATTGGTTAAAAGGTATTTCCTTATAATATTTTGCATTACTAACTTGCTTTGCTCAACCAGGACCAGAAAAGAATCCCCAACAGCATCCAATCCAATATCAAAGCCATCGCTAATTTGGAAGAGCAACAACAACCATGCAAGATGCAACAATCCCGAATTAGTCATTGGTCTACTCGAAATCAACTAATTTTGTTCGAGGATGCTATATCAAAATTAAGCATAAAATACCACCAAGTTGAGAAAGATGAGAAAGAAATGTCTCCAAAAGCATTCCCACTATCAACCCTACCAGTGTCGTTTTCTCGTTGAAAATTCTTAAATATAGGCTAGTTTGGCCTTGCTGTAGGTTTGCCAAAACAGCTTCTCCTTGAGATTTTAGAGAAATACTTAAAAAAAAATTGAGTGTTTGACTGAAATATTATCATAAGTACTTTAACTATATTTGTTTTAATTAATATTTATTCTCTAACTATCGTTATAGAGAGAATTACGGAAAAGAAATTAGGTAGTCTTTTTTAGTCTTTCATTCGGGTAATATTATGCAATTGTATTGGTTTTACACTGCAATGTTTAACCAAAGCATAATCCTACAGAATTTGGAAAGGTAATTGTTGAGGAAACTTCAAATCAATAGAGCTTCAGATAAGAAAGAAACACAAGTAAACAACCATTGGCATTGAGCTGACGTAAATGTCGTATTTCATGACGTAGCACTTGTCGTCGAGCGATCCTTTCCCAAACATGAGCCAACCTTATGTACGGCGGAAGACGAAGAGATCGTTTGGAAAGACTCTAAGCGTTAAAGAAATCAAGAGGGAAAGAGATTCGAAGGAGTGAAAATTGATTGACCGATTGTTCGCATCGGATCTCAGGTTCTCTATTGTACTTCCTAAATAGGGTTCTTTTCCCTCATGGTACTTGTACATTTTCGGTAGTACTCTAGTCTCCCAATGAATTCAATCTACAATTCAAAGGGGGAAAATTCAATCAACAAAAGAAGAGAAACTCCAATTTCCAATAACAAAGGCATATGCTTTATCGTTACTTTACCAGGGGACATTCATGTCTAATTAACAGGAAAGCCCCAGTTCCTTGTAAAGAAATCTTACATCGGACCTGCAAATTGGAAAGAAATACGGATAAGAGGCCAAATTTTAATGACAACTACTCAACAGAGAAAATGGAAATATACTACCTTTCCAGAAAGATCATCGATAGAATAATGGGCTCCTAAATGTTTATCGCTCGATGGATCCAATTCGTTAACATCAATGCCATTCGTGCTCCCTAAGAAATAGATTGCAAATGAGGTATCAAAGGCTTAAAGTTGGAGGAGAGAAGAAACCAATGTCTTTATTAACTACCAACTTTAAGAAACCTTACCAAGAATCCGAAGATAGTAACATAATTATGCATCATGAAAAGCCAAATGCCCTCAATGCAGCACAATAGGCTCCCAACAAACAAACCAAGTATGCATCTTATTCTCATCCTCCAAGCCTAGCAAAAGAAAGCAGAGCACTACAAACTCTCCCCAACTAATGACTGAACTGGATGACAACATAATGGTTAACTGAAGCAAACACAGGAGCAAAATACCTGGAGGACAGATTATCAGAACTACCCAACACTAATATGTTTCGCAGAAGCAGAAAACCAAAATCAAGATTTATGACCTTGAAAAAGGGTCTGAAGACCTTAACATTCCCGATGGCCCCCAACATTAACATTGAAACCTAATGACAAACATTGGAACTCAAATAGGAAAAGTCATTTGAACCCCTGAGAGTACACTAAGACAATGATGAAGTTTAACGGAAAAAAACCCAACAAAATCAAAAAAAAATTACAAAATTGAAAGGGAAAATTGCCTGAAAATTAATAGATTCGTGCACACCAGTCTTAGCTCTAGCCACCTGGACCTTTTAGAAGCTGATGGATCCAACAATCTATTGAACCAAACCTGTAGGACCAATTTAAACAGTGATGGAGTTCAAGAACCTCGTGTTGGTCAGCTTGGTGCATTAAGTAAGAAAAACGAATATCAGTCCGACCCAATTATGACAGAAATAAGGAGAGTGATGTAACAAGGGGAATAGACTGTGATTAGAAAGAGTTAATAATCCTTGCTAGCTAAGTTTAATGGGTTAGTGTATCCCGATTTACATAACATACAGGTGCTACAGATGATGACAATATTTATTTTCTGGAATGGAAACCTATATCGATATGGCAATAGGATCCTAGTAACGATTGAACCAACTACACACAGAACGCTCATATG
This sequence comes from Linum tenue, assembly GCA_946122785.1. Taxonomy (NCBI): domain Eukaryota; kingdom Viridiplantae; phylum Streptophyta; class Magnoliopsida; order Malpighiales; family Linaceae; genus Linum; species Linum tenue. The sequence goes on along the minus strand of CAMGYJ010000008.1, from coordinate 78,624,348 downwards.
AAGACAGTTGGAACTTGAATGAACTGAAACCACAACCATGAATTTATATTCATGGATCCAAAGCAAGGATGGTTGGGTGATTGTTCCTATCCATACATTCTATATGTACCCATATTAGCATTCCTTTGTCTTATTAAATCTAGTTTTTCCTACATGATCTTGCAGCCTCGCTGCCAAATACCTCCTCACTCCACATTTGTCATCCCAGTTTTAGTAAGGTTGTATGGTCACTTAGGCCTAACTCAATATTCTCAACACTTTTTTGCTTTGACACACCATGAAATAAATTGTACAATCTAAAATTTCCTTCAATATATAAGTAATTTTGTGAAAGATTAACAACAAAGACAATCCAACTGACTCATGGAAATGTGAAGGAAAAAGTGATGAGGTATTTGTGTGCAAATCCAACTGACTCATGGAAATGTATAAGACTCCACCATTTAAGGCAAAACCAGTGGACCAAAAGATGGCAAAACAAAACAAATTATAAAGCACTCATCAAAGACTCAAAGTGGTACTATAAAGACTAAACTGTAGTGTTCAATAACTAATATCTTAGAGTTGTCATTCGTGTGCAAATCCAGCCGTAAGGAAACATAAATGATATTAAACAAATGGCACAGCCGTAAGGAGAAGAGGACTTCACATTTAGATCCATAGAAACAAAGCTCTTAGCGTATCCGTCGAATGGGACAACTTTAAAAAGAATCAATTAAACAAATAATTACCCTATTTCTGCAATCCCTTTGATTTCAAATACAATACCAAACAGCCATACGCAGAAGGTCCTTAAGAGGCATAAAATATGACTAATACCTGAATTTGTTTCTCATATGCACCAACAGCATTGCAACTTCATGATGATGGACACAATTATGCATTTTTCCCATTCACCCTGCTCTTATGCTCCCATTCAACCATCTCCTAGAGAAACCCAAAACAAAAAGGGTGTTAAGTTATGGCTAAAAGATCTCAACTTGCACTGGCATATGAATCCCCACAACCTAAAAAGGAAAAAGACGTAGATCCAATTCCCCATCTAGTGGTTACAAAGGGATGAATGATTATCAGAAGGGCTTTGCCAATTCCTTAGAAACAACATAATCTTCTCGTGCACTAAAATATGAAGTGAGTGAATGAGAGCCCAAAGGATGAAAATAAGAACAACAAAGTGTGGTCGACATATCCCTCTTGCCGGGTGGTGAAAACACAATAAAAAATTATAAAAAAGCATCAATAAGACAGAGATGTATGTAGAAGCAATTATTTGCAAAACTGAAGTTCATTTATCCTCGAGTTGCACAACCCTAACAGGTAGAGCATCCATATCAGATAGGAAAGAACGAACACCGTCTCACCAAATTCAATTGCCACCACGATCTCATTGTTGGTGTCTTGGTGACCAGCCACCGGTACGAAATGGCTAGTCAATTGAGCTCTTCCCTTATTAGCTTACTCGTCTCGTACCCTCGTATGCAAGCTCAGGGTTCTGGCGAAGCTTTAGGGAAAAGCCACTTCCATTAAATCCCAATTGCTTCCATGGTCTCGCCCTTTACCACAACGGCTACGGTTGAAGCTCTCCACTTTCACCCAGCAGTTACACAATCATTAATGATGGAAAATGAAACACCGTATTGGACAATGATTTACATGGGTTTTAACTTTGTGATCCCATCTGTATGTTAGGATAGCTGTATGTTACATAGGCTTAGGGTAAGTTCATTAGGGACAATATCAACCCAGCACCACCATCAAAATCGAATTTCTCAGGTTGAAAATAACAGAGACATGACCATGAAAACAATCAAAATAGATAATAATAAAAAGTTACAAAAGAATAAAGAACCAAAACCTAAAATGTATCGAAGAACATACCCAAATAGATGAGAAACTAACTATTTGACTGTAACAACTTGAAACAGCCAGCAGAGATGCGACGACGACCCGACAATGGTCCAACAACGACGATCCGGCAATGGTGCGAGGATACCAATCTAACGACAGACTCAACTCCGAGAAGAAATAAAGTAGATATGAGTCGTGAAGAATCTGTCGGACAGCAGGTATGGAGAATGGACAAACGTTGGTCGAATCGTGAGACCTCCTACCGGTAATCTGGGCTTTTGGTGTTGGAAGGATCGAAAAATGAAGAGAAGATCAATTGATGATCTAGAAAAACCACCGGCAATTTGATGGGGAAGGAGAAAGGAAATAGGAAGGACGCTCTCAATTCCAAAAGAGGAGAGAGAAAAATGCCCGCTAAAATTCCAGCCACATTAGCACCCGCAAATCACTCTAGGAGCAAAGATTTTTGAATTGAGGGTGCAGTTTTATGTTTCCACTATAAATGATATTGTAGATTACAATTAAATGATTTCTTGCATCATATTGTCTTATCAATCAACAAAAAATAAGATGGAGATTTCAAGATTAATTTCTCTTTGTTTCTGATTTTTTTTCGTTGAATGCAAATTTCCAATTAAAACTAGGCCTTAAAAATAAAATAAAAAATCATTCTTCTTTCCAACTAGAGCCAAGGTAGCCAAACTGGTTTAGCTTGTTGGTCCAGTCAAGCAGGTGAGTTAAGGGTTAATGGTCTTATCACTTTAGCCTAGTTTAGCCTGGATATATGAAAAATATATCATATTACTTTAAAATAACAGTTTGTACTTCAATCCAACATATAGTGAAAATTCATAGACACTCATATACCAATATTCAAATTTTCAACTTAGAATTTCAAAAATAAGTTTAGGCGAAGTGGAAAACCGAAACAGAAACGTTTTACAAATCAATGGGAAAAAACAATGCTGTCAAAACCGCGTTTTAAAGCTTACGCTTTTACTCTTCTAGGTCATACAAATGTTTCTACGTAGAATAGTATTTTTCACTTACAAGTGTAGTCAAAATCGCATTTTAAAACTTACAAACTTACGGTTTTATGCTTTTAGGTCACCAAAATGATTCTATGTGGAATTTCCCACAACTTGTTTTCATATTCTGGAAAAAAATATAATAGACTCGATGTCTACACTGCTAAACAAATTTATATATCCTTCTAGACAATAATTCATGAACTGATCGCATATTCGATTTCTAACCTTGTTCATGATGTAACTCAAAGCTGAAATGACTCTTCAAACCCGTGTCGTGCAACCATAAAAACAATACAAATTAAGGGTTACAGTAATCAGTTTAATTATTAGGTTTTGAAAATAGTTGGCGATAAAGAATGGCATTTTTAATATTACATCGTGATTAAAATATAACAACAAATGAGTTGCAACATAATGGAGAATATGTTTAATAATAGTAGTGTACTAAGTTCAAATTATAGCACTTTCTATGGTGTAGGCACGACACTAGTGCCGCCATCTTTTCAACCGTGGAATTTAGTGTATTAAATGAGGACAATTGATTATTAACCATCACTTAAACCGGCTAAGTTGAGCCCATTTTGTTCGTTGGACCTATTTATATTTAAATCCTTTATATAATTATTATATGTCTATTAATCATTCGAGGAAAAAAGTATTGTTCATTGTCACAAAAAAAATTATTTGTCTGTTTTATGCTTCTCGTTCCCAGAAAATCCTGCTTCGCAATCACACAATTTTATTAGGAAAATCAATGAAGACATGGTTGTTCTCTAAATATGGTGCCCGGGTTTCGGAAAGAGTCCAAGGCTGACAATTTTAGGAGGTTAAAGACCCCTCTAATCCACTTATCTGTTTTAAGAAATGCTCAAGTAAAAACGTAGAAGAATTCAGATGTCTTTCAATCTGTTTTCTTGGAGCTATTAGATTATGGGTTCTTGCTTGTTTTAAGAATGTTATGTTCATTGTTGTGATTGTGATAATTGCCTCATCTTTTCTAATGTCCATATCTTGTGCTGAAAGATAAGATCTTTGTGTACGATCTGGTCCATCAGCAGATTGGATGGACTAACTACAACTGTAAGTTTGCTTACTATGTTAGTTGTCATAGCTTTCAATGGGCACCACTGACCATCTTGTACGTACCATCTCTTAGGTTCATCGGCAACAAAAGTCTCTATTTCTAGAGACTACTTCATCAATTCTGTGCATTCGAGCTTCACTACCTGTTACAGAGACCTGTTGCCTCTAGTCATCATCACCTATGTCTTTTTTTTTGTTATCTTGTTGAGATAGTTCAGAGTATTGGGATTACTTCTCATTGTACGAGCCACCTTACGAGATTATCATCGCTAGTTTTTTGGGATTTCTATGTACCTGTTCCTCATTCAGAATTATAAGGGACACAACTTCTACTTGGTTTTGGCACATGTATGAGTGTCTCTGAAAATAAATGTTTTGTTCGTGAGTAAATGCTATGACTATATATTTGTTGTGTTGTAGATATTACAATAGAAAATCGAGCATACACATTATATTAATATATATTATATTATTGTCATTCGTATGTGTCGGTTATATATAACATATTTATATAATTTATGGTATGTGTTGATAATTTTTCAAATATCTAGTTCATTGGTAATAAGTATGTCAGTATAATGTGGATATGTTATTCTTTACTATGCTCTGATGGCAAGTAAAGGAGAAGTTGAAACATTCCAGACGTATAAGTGTTAAGGTATAGTGACATGTTAATAAACTGACTATCCTAAACAAGAGGAGTCTTTAAGACGTATCACAACTCCCAGCAGTGAATGTGAAAATGACAAGGTCAAAATCTTGTCTGATAAACAGGTTGGTATTGAAGAAATATCAGCAACTAAAATTTTCACCAGAAGTGAAAAAGTTAATGACCAGAGGACACGTTATATAATGTACCAGTTGTACGTCATATAGATTTTTCGGTTAATCAACGATTTAGTAAAAGGGGCAAAGATATCAGTCATATATTGTGCCAATTGTACGTTGAATCAAGAATTATTTGAATAAAGTGATCATATCCTGAAGATTTTTATGGCAAAGCGTTTAAGGGTTTGTCCAAAGTGGGATCCAACGGATTTGATTATATTTCCATTTTATATAATGATTTATGGAGTTTTACTCATAAGATGATCCAGTGAAGTTGACGGTAAGCTTATGATTTGACTCCAAAATGATGATGAATAATAATATGTACCACAAACTTTTCAGAAGTAAAAGTTCGGATTTATTGACAAATGGAAGTACTTAAACTTCACTTTATTCATAGCATTCTTACATTATACATGAATAGATATCCAAGTCTCATTTTCATAATACCATACATAGGTCAAAGATGATAAACCTAATCACTCTTACATTCTTGATGATTTAGTTCTCCGAGAAAGCGTTTTCAGTCAGGATTATCTAATTGAAAAGAGCGTGCAATTAAAAAGAGAATTGTCATAAAGAAGAGGAAAATCAATCCATCTATGATCTCTTTGGGAGACATTTCATAACCCATTGCTTCACTCAAACTCGATAAGATCCCTGAAGTGCCTTATGACGAGAAGAGTTCCCAAGAAGGGAATAAGAATGATGGAATTGAGAGATGATGTATGAGTTTTTCGGTTTGAGTAGAATGATATGGAGAGGAGGAAGATTGTCATTTTATAGCCGAAAAGAGGACTAGATAAGGATGGTGATGTGATAGATTTTGGACATATTGAGAAGATTTTGGTTTGAAATTTTGGAAAGAAACAAAAGAGGTAGGGTAATATGCCGGTCGACAATCCATAAAATGCTAGAAGCATATCAAATTATCAGGCAACAATACTGGGATATTGTGTCATATGTTGCAGCCAACAATATTCTATTCGTAGGGTAATGTGTCTTAAACATAACTCACATAAAATAACATAAGCATATCTACCATATATTGTAATATGGATTATATAGTGTTTCTTTTGGTGAACGAAAAGGAATAGGGTCTGAAATCGGGATGAGATAGCATGACTACCCTTAAAGAGGTTGAAAAAATTACACCCTTTATTAATTATACGCTTTTAAGGTAATAAATTTGTGTTGCATTTAATAATCTGTGGGAATTAAAAAATCCATATTAATTACTTTACCTTTTTCAGTGCAATGATAGTTGTATCAGTGCAATGGTATCAGTGTACATGTGTAATGATAGTTGTATTAGTGCAATAATAATTGAAAAAATAAATGTAATTAATATGATCTTTTAATTCCCAAATATTATTAAATGCAACACAAATTTAATACCCAAAATAACTATAATTAATAGAGGGTGTAATTTTTTCGAACCCTTAGAGGGTAGTCAAGCTAACTCATCCCTTCGAAATCTGGCGTTAAGTGGGCTTGAACCTGCAACATTCCAATTGAGGTCAAGAGTCATACCACTTCAACCGCATCCCCTTTTGGTATCCTTATTAGTAATGTATTGCATAATACATGTTATTGCGCTGAACTACTAGTCACGATTCATCCTTTGTCATAAAGCAAAAGGTAATGAAACAAACCATAAACATGAAGTTTATGTTTGTTGTAAATTGGTTGCTTGGCATGATCGGTTGGGCCATCTTGGATCAGTTTGATGCAAAATATAATCAAGTATTCATGTAAATCTTTGATTCGAATATTAGCAAAAAAAATTACAATGAATGATTTTTCTTGTGCGATTTCTTCTCAAAGAAAATGATTATAAGATCATCAATGAAAGTAAGAAGTGATTAGTGTATACAATGTTAAATTATTGGAACAAACCATAAACATGAAGTTTATGTTTGTTGTAAATTGGTTGCTTGGCATGATCGGTTGGGCCATCTTGGATCAGTTTGATGCAAAATATAATCAAGTATTCATGTAAATCTTTGATTCGAATATTAGCAAAAAAAAGTACAATGAATGCTTTTTCTTGTGCGATTTCTTCTCAAAGAAAATGATTATAAGATCATCAATGAAAGTAAGAAGTGATTAGTGTATACAATGTTAAATTATTGGACCAATGCACCATATGGATCATTTAGTCATTTTATGGTTTTAATCGATGCATTGTCTAAATGATCATTTCGCCTGCAACCTGAAGTTTGCAAGATTGGTTGCTGAATTGATTCACTTATGGGCATATATGAATGAATGTTCAAACATCTTGTAGCACAAGTTTGTGCTTAAGCTTGTGAACCACTTGTTAAACACATGTCGGTTGCATGTAACACCATCGATTTTACATCATGTCAAGAAGTTATCAATTCTAAACCACTGTACAAGTTGGTTTTGGTCATGATCCTTAAATTTCCCATCAATGAGTTTATGAAAGTAAATTAAATGTTGTAAACTTTCTACCATAATTTACAAAGATGGGTTATGAAAAGGATATATAAAATTAATGTTTAAGCAAGAAGTCTTCATTGTGTTGATGAGAATAGAATCAATTGTATGGTGTTTGCTGACATAGTTATTTCAACAAATCAATCTTTCCAATATTGACTCACTCCTACTGTCACTCTAGAAAATGGCCAAGTGTAACCACTTCCTAAAGCGTAGTATAGCGGGTTTGGGTTTTAATGTCAACCCGGGTCCTAGATATGATGACTACTCAGTGAATTCGTATTATCTAGCAATGAAACTTTAGTGAAGATCTAAACTAACAAACAAGCAAAGCAACTAAACGGTTGTTTTCAGGTCAAGAGAGGTCACCTGGATATGGTTCCCCCTAGACTGCAGTTAAGCCGGATTGGAATTTACCAAGTTCAATTTCTATGATAGTTATACTGCGAAAGGTTCTTAAACAGTCTGAAGTCTCGAATAAAGGTCTCCAGACCCTCTCAATCTGAGTCTCCAGCGGGCGACTAACCTCCACCGGAGTAAACAGATTGAGGCCCTAACGAACAAAACCTCCACTATCGAAGTGAATTCGGTACAGAATAGTGAGTTGGCTCCTCGACTAAAGTCACCAACTCCCTACCTTCAATCAAGGATGCTCTATCAACCTAGGCAGATATTATCATTCTAGGTTAAAGCAGAAACAACAGGAATTTGATCAGGATTCATGCCATTCAATCATTCAAACCTCAATTGAATATAATCAAATCATAGAATCAGTACTTGGGTTCATACAATCAAACCTAACATACAAATCTAGGGTTTCCCATACTGATAGACCGATAATTACACATGTTTTTCACCCTATTCTGAAGCCGTTTGAGATGTGGATTCTCGTATTTTAAGCCGATTTCACGCTAGGTTGTGTGTTTATGTCATATTTCAGGACCCGGCGTTGGAATCGAGGCGGAGAAACGAGTTCTGGGTCGAAAGGAGCAAAGTTGGGACGAAGGGGGCTGCTGGAGGAAAATACCCGGCCATGACCAGAAATACCCGGCCGGGTATTATCACTTTGGGCGCCCACGAGAATCAGAGAGGGACCCGGGCGTGAAGGCAAAATCCCCGGTCAGGGATTATTGAGGCAGACCGGGGATTTTCCCTCTACTGATACGCGCGTTTTGAATAATACCCGGTCGATACCCAAAATACCCGACCGGGTATTTCGACCGGGTATCGCGACCAGGCAGCAGATTTAAGGGAAAGGAAGGCTAACATTCAAGGGTTCCGAGTTTTAGAGAGAGAGAGCGATTCCCAGAGAGAGAAAGCGACGAACCAGAGTTCCCAAGTGCCATAGCTTGATCTTCATCACCATTGGAGCCCGGCTTGAGCTTGGAGAAGTGCCGATTAACGTCCAGGAGCAGAAATCCATCTTCACAGTATGATTTCCGCGTCTGAATCTACTTTTGCTTCTTTCTCTATGGAGTAGTTTCCCCATTCATCTGGGTATGGAGAACCCTAGATTTGTATGCTAGGTCTGATTGTATGAACCCAAGTACAGAGTTTATGAATTGATTATATTCGATTGAGCTTTGAATGATTGAATGACTTGAATCCTGATCAAATTCCGATTGTTCCTGCTTTGACCTAGAATGAGAATATCTGCCTAGGTTGATAGAGTATCCTTAATTTAAGGTAGTGAATTGGTGACTTTAGTCGAGGAGCCAATTCGCTATTCTGTACCGAATTCAATTCGGTAGTGGAGATTTGGTTCGTTAGGGCCTCAATCTGTTTACTCCGGTGGAGGTTAGTCGCCCGCTAGAGACTCAGATTGAGAGGGTCTGGAGACCTTTAGTCGAGACTTCAGACTGTTTAAGAACCTTCCGCGGTATAACTTTCATGAAAACTGAACTTGGTAAATTGCAATCCGGCTTAACTGCAGTCTAGGGGGAACCATATCCGGGTGACCTCTCTTGACTTGAACAACCGTTTAACTTGCTTTGCGTTTTTGTTTGTTTGAATCTGCACTAAAAGTTCATTGCTAGATAACGAGAATTCACCGAGTAGTCATCAAATCTAGGACCCGGGTTGACAATAAAACCCAACCCCTCTATACTCCGCTTCAGGAAGTGGTTACACTTGGCCATTTTCTAGAGTGACAGTAGGAGTGAGTCAAGTTTTTGGCACCGTTGCCGGGGACGGCTAGGTTGTTGAAGAAAAGTGATTTCTGTTACTTTAGCATTTTCATTTTTCGCATTGAGTGTTTGTCCTTTCCCACTTGTGCCTTCACGGGTTTGCATTGCTTGATTGTGTGCAGATAGTGCATGACCCGTAGCCAGTCGGGAGGTTTACTGCCGTTGGATCCAGAGATTGAACGCACCTGCCACCAACTTCGGAGACAACAGCGAGCTAGACTGGCTACGGTGGAGCGCATAGACGGCCATTTGAGCAGCGAGTCCGAGGACGAGTACGAGATGGAAGGCGACCACAACCCACCTCCGGGGAATCAGCTCTTGGGGAACGACCCCAGGGCCCAAGCACCGCCGCATGGTCCCACCTTGGAGTACTACTACACTCCACGGATTGCTGACATCCGCCCGGTCATCCTCTATCCGCCCATTCCAGCAAACAACTTCGAGATCAAGCCATGCTGGATTCAACTCATTACATCCTCCATCCAGTTCCATGGCTTGAAGGATGAGGAAGCCCGGGTGCATCTTTCCCGTTTTCTGCAGCTGAAAAACGGGTTCAAGCTTAACGGTGTCCCTGATGATGCAATCGCCTTCACCTCTTCCCCCATTCTCTGGAGGGGAATGCTAAGAGGTGGTTGGAGACCCAGCCCCCATTGTCCATCACTTCTTGAGACGATCTGGCAGACAAGTTCGTGCACAGGTACTATCCGGCATCGAAGACCACAGAGATTCAGCGGGAGATCACTCACTTCCGCCAAGAGCCAGATGAGTCACTTCGTGATGCATGGGAGCGGTACATGGGATATTTCTGGCAGTGTCCCCATCATGGCTTCAGTGATGCATTTACAGTGGGGAACTTCTACAGTGCCCTCACCCCAGACAGCTAGAGGGTGATTGAGTCTCTATGCCCAGGAGGGGATATTCTCACTAAGACTCCACCCGAGCTGAACCAGATGATTAGTACCTTGGTTGCCCGAGATCATTCCTGGGGGCAGAACAGCAGAGGCAGAAATTCCCGGGACCGGGGTGTGCACGCTATGGGGGCCAGGTCCGGGTTAGAGCAGCAGGTGGCTGAGTTGGTGCAGACATTGAAGCAGCCCAACAGTCTCCTTCCGGGCCGAGGTGCAGCTCCGCCTCCAGTAGCTCAGTGTCAGTGGTGTGAGAGCCCGAATCACCTGGTGGAGGACTGTCAGGCCATGAGGGAGTCCTCTAATCCCCAAGAGCAGGTGGACTTCATCGCCAATGCTCGGCGCCTGGAACCATATAGAAATACCTACAATGAGGGATGGCGCCAGCATCCCAACTTCGCCTAGAGCAGCAACACCACTAAACCACCTAGTTTTCCAGCACCAGCGGGTGGTTTTCAGCAGAGGCAGCCCTTCCAGGCTAGGCATGGGCCACCACCACAGCAGCAGCCCTACCAGCCTAGACAAGGGCAGCCATTCCAGCAGCCCCAGCGCTAGTATGCCCAGCCTCCAGGAGCCGCAGCTCCAGATAATCAGATGGCTGATTGAAAAATATTTTGCAGGCATTCATGACTACCAGCAAGGCGAATTTCACGAGGATGGATCAGAATATAGCCTCACTGGTGGCAGGCCAGAGAAACCAAGGTGCCATTCTGCAAGATCTACAGAATCAGATTGGGAGCTTAGCTCGCCAGAACATTACCAGGGCACCGGGGACTTTGCCTGCCACCACTATTCCAAACCCTCGTGACCCTCTCCAGCAGCTGGACGCCATCACCACCAGGAGTGGCAAGACCATATCTGCTGCTCCTGCCCAGCCCGGGCGAGACGACCCAGTACCTCTTGTTATTGGCAGCATGCATGTAGGAAAGTCCTTGGCGGACCTAGGCGCTAGTATAAATGTCATGCCTTACAAATTGTTTAAGAAGCTAGACCTAGGTGAACCTCGAGCTACTAGGATGAGCATTCAGTTAGCTGATCGTTCCATCGTGCATTCTAGGGGTATCATTGAGGATCTGCTTGTTAATGTTGGTGCATTCACATATCTTGTTGACTTTGTTATTTTGGATATAAATGAAGATGTGGATGTGCCTTTGATTTTGGGTAGACCGTTTCTCGCCACCGCCAAGGCGCTTATTGATGTGCATAGTGGTAAATTGATCTTGCGTGCTGGTGATGAACATGCTACTTTTTCTGTGTCTGACAATGGGAAACATTCTCATTTGCATGATGACATAGATTACTGTGATGTGCTTACCGATTTTGAGACCACACTCGCCATCACGAGTGCGGGTACTGATGATGCTCTTGAGCATTGTATTTTGCTAGGTGAGCAGGCATCGCAGGAGCCGCAACTGGCGGAGCAGTTGGCCGCATTGGAGAGTGGCCCCTTCTTGGAGGGCGACAGGCTGTTTAAACCAATCTCATCCTCCACCCGCATCACCACCTCCTTGGAGGAACCACCAGAGCTGGAGCTTAAGCCCCTCCCTCCTCATTTGGAGTATGCATTTCTCCGGGAGGGGAATAAGCTACCAGTCATCATCAGCTCGACCCTCACACCCGAGCAGAAGAACAGACTGGTGGCCTTGCTGAAGCAGTACGAGCGAGCTTTAGCGTGGAAGATCACAGACTGGTGGCCTTGCTGAAGCAGTACGAGCGAGCTTTAGCGTGGAAGATCACAGACTGGTGGCCTTGCTTTCTGCCATTCCGCATTATTCAAATTATTTAGAGCACAAGAGCGAAGGAGGTCACAACGATGTTAGTATTTCTAAGTGACACACTAAAACACAACACCTAACAATGGCCAAGTGTAACCAATGAAAGGGACTGCAGTATAGTGGCACAAGTAATAAATATCGAATCCACGGGTCTCTAGAGTTACTATTACTCAGCTTCAGGTCATTATCTAGCAAACTAGATTAAGGATTGATTAACTAAACTACTCTACTAACTAAACTAAGTAAAACTACTAATTACAGTTTGGGAACTCACTTAGGTATGATTCCCCCTAGCTCCTCAATTAGGTCCAAGTTGCAATTACCTTTGGTTGATCTACTGATGATTAAACTGCGGAAGATCCTAAATTAGCTTGGAATCTCTTAAGCTGACCAAGCCCTCTCAGTCAAACTACCCGGCAGACGACTAGTCTTCACCAGGATAGAAAGCTGAGGCTATGAACACAGAACTCCACTACTGTAATGAATTCCAGTACAAAGCAGTGAATTGATTGACTCTCGCACAACCAACTCACCACTATCAATCAAGGAAGCTCTCTTAACCTAATCAGATTCTATCTATCATAGGTTAAAGTAGAAATCAAGAGAATTTGATCAAGATTCAATTGACTCAATAAATCATGCCTCAATCGATTATAATCAAACAATATAGCATCCAAAACTTCATACAAGAAAGATCCTAACACATGGAACAAGGGTTCCTCAAAACCTAAGTGAAGGGAAGTTACTCCATAGAGAAGAGAGAGACTGCAGAAATCTGATCTAGATCTTTAATCTCCATCTCCAAGCTTGATTCCCGAGCTCCAATGGCGAAGAAATCCTCCAAATAGCTCCAAGAATGTTTCCAAGTCGCTCTCTCTCTCTCTAGGGTTCGTCCCTTGGGTGTTTGGGAACCAAAACCCAGCTCTCTCTTTCCTTTGGCTCGAATCTACCTCAAAAACCCGATTCTGGGCGAATTACGGGCTGAATTACGGTCGTAATTCTTCCATGCCCGTATTTTGTCCAAAACACGCGTTTTGGTTATGTTTCAGCGCACCCAAAGCTCCTCTCGGCAATGAAATTACGGGATGGGAGGCCAAATTACGGTCGTAATTCTCCTGCCCGTAATTCTTACTCCTCTCCTGTTCAAAGCTTCGTTTCTCCCTCGTTCGGACTCCAAATCAGTCGCCGTTTGAACCCAGACGCTCGTAGTCTCATCCTGTTTCTTTTCATAACAAGCTTGCCTGATTATTTGTCCATAAAGTGAGGTAGAAATCCATTCTTCTTCAGGTCATGACCGAGTTTCTTCTCCCTAATCGCCAATTGATCTCTGATTGACTTGAAACTTGCGCCTATGCTTCACTTTATGTGCTAGGGCCTGAAATGTGACAAAGGAACACAACCTAGCGTAAAATAGGCCAAAGAAGCGATAATGCAAGCTTAAACGATCAAGAAACAAAGGGGAAAACATGTGCAAATATCGAGTCATCAAATCCCCCCACACTTAACTGTTTGCTTGTCCCCAAGCAAACCTGACTCAAACCAATGCAGCTCTCTAGACCTCTATAGAAACAAACAACCCCGATCGTCGGTAGAGGATTTCCTAGATCATATAGCAGCTTACGAGGTCAACTGGTCTTCTAAGACAGCCCTATCTCTCTCAATGCGAGTACTTGACTCAAGCTAGGATCATGAGAAGAAGTGGAAGTAAGACAGCCAGTTCATGGATAAAGGGACTCACACCATTCACAACCAAGGACTCGTTGTACCGGACTGCTCTTTCACTTCATTTCACCGTTGGAACCCCTTTTTCTCACTTTCATTTATATTTTTTTCTTTCATTTGGTGGGGTTCCAACTGCAGTCTTTTGCACGGTCGACCCTTATTAGTCGAGCAAAAGCAATTTCTGTACATCTGGCGCTCGCCAGAGTACTTCTTTTAACTCCTTTCCCTCAACTCGTGTGGAGGGTCAATGAAATTAAGGGGGGTCGGAAGCTCTATCCGTGCCCTTAAAAACACATCCTCAAGTAGGCAAACCGTTCAACGGGTGGAAGTTTTACTTGTACTAGAGACAGCTTAGCTTCACCTTGTAGGAGTACCCCACTAAGTATCACTAAAATCTCCTCCTAAACCCGAATTTGTGCAATGAACGGTGCCACACACGTTGGGCCTACCCCATGTTTAAGATTTTTGATGATTTCGACATGGAGGACCAACTGCTTTTCATTTCCCACATTAGCACCCTGTTCAATACACGAGTCCATAACACAATTCAAACAGAGTCCACATTACCACATGAATTCAACGGTCTTAGCTCCACTAATTCACAAAATCAACTGACACAGCAGAGAGCTAGATAGGAAAAATCTTATACTTCAACATCCTCCATAGTGCTACACTACCTCCCTAGGTTGCACATTACTACAGAGACTGTCAATTCAAAGCATACTGAGCAGACAATTTGCATGGAGACACGTACTTGGAGCCCTCAAATTTAAAAATTTGGACAGTGAACTAGGCTGCAAGCACACAAACAGCCAAACATTCACCCGCATACATAATCGAACACCCCCCACACTTAAGCACGACATTGTCCTCAATGGAGGAAAGATAAGGAGGGTAGAACGAAGTTACCAGATCAAGGGTGAATGATGGTGGATGGGGCAGGCGGTGCATTCTAGGAGGAGAGCGTAGTCGGAACACAAACACCCCACAAAATCTCACAAAGGTTGAGTTATTGACTCTAAAATCAAAGAACAAAACTGACTCAACCGAGGAGAAATAGAGAAAGAAATGCAAACCGACTGGTTGGGTTGCCTCACAACAAGCGCTTCTTTCACGTCGTAAGCCTGACGATGGCTCCTAAATTTCGGTCCACCCCAGAACCTCTCTGAAGTTGAGGTTCTCGTCGATGAGGTGGAGTCTCAAGTCACGAGCATGTGGTGTGGCAGGTGATGAAGGCTCATGCACTTGATGCAGATGAAGTCTCCACCCTCGAGACCTCTTCTTCTCTTCTCTCGTCTCATTGCCCCAAACCAGATATGACAGCATCGATTGGCCACCATCACGTCCACCAAGAGGGACCGATGTCAATGTGGCCTTGGTCTGGCAAAGAGACACTGCAAATGGTCCTTGCTAAGTAGTTCCTCGAAGTTTGGTGGAGGTATCAAATGTAACTCATGGCCGGTGCAGGCCTCTTCCACCTCAACTCCGTCCTCAGCCTGGACACCAATTGCTTCTTCAACCCCCCTTTCTTCTTCATGTGGTATCACCCCTGGGAAATGATCAAGAACTCCTTCTGCTTCACTTTTGTCATCCTCCACAACTTCTTTCTGCACCCTTTCTTGCTCTTCTTCTTCTAGCACGGATTGGAGAGCAAGTTGCCAAGCAATTTCTTTAATGAGATCTTCTTGCATCTCCTCACTCATGCCCACCTCTTCAAAGCTCGGTGTGGGATGTGGGAAGGGGTGGTCGGCTACGACAGGACATTCTTGATCATGATCTTCACGGGAGCTCTCCGTGATAACTTCTGTTTGCTCCACAATGTCCTTGTAGCCTTCTACTTCCTCCTCCTCCTCTAGTATGGTAGCAGAAGGGTGATCTGGAGCAGGTTCTGCACAAGATCGTTCAAGATCATCGACGCTCTTCTTAAGGCTCAGGAGGATCTCCTCTGTTTCACGATAGGCCTGAGTACAAAGATCCATCCTGGCACATGATCTCTCACTGTCTCGAGCAAACTGCTCAATGAGAAGCCTCAATTCACAGTTTGGATCTGGCTGTGGAGTGTAGCATGGCTCTGCAGAATGGTCCGTGAAGGCCGCCATGGGAACTCCAGCTCCGATAGCCCTTCTGGTTGTGGACGAAATTCTTCTTGGTAATGAGGTTGTTCTTGATATGCCCAGGGGTCCGGTTGTTCTCCATAGTAAGGGGGTTGGTACCGGAACCCGAATCCATAGTCTTCTCCTCCTTGATTGCTCCAGGGAGTCTCAGGGTAATACCACTCGGATGGTGGTGGATACCTACAATGATTGGAGAAGCCATGAGGATCCATGATTCAAATCTGCACCAACAGAAACAAAAACACCCAAGTGAAAAGCAAGGGTGGAAAAGAAAAGAAAAGAAAAAACGCTAAAGTAACAAACTTCTGCCTTTCCTAATAATCTAGAAAGTCCCCGGCAATGGCGCCAAAAACTTGACACGCTAAAACACAACACCTAACAATGGCCAAGTGTAACCAATGAAAGGGACTGCAGTATAGTGGCACAAATAATAAATATCGAATCCACGGGTCTCTAGAGTTACTATTACTCAGCTTCAGGTCATTATCTAGCAAACTAGATTAAGGATTGATTAACTAAACTACTCTACTAACTAAACTAAGTAAAACTACTAATTACAGTTTGGGAACTCACTTAGGTATGATTCCCCCTAGCTCCTCAATTAGGTCCAAGTTGCAATTACCTTTGGTTGATCTACTGATGATTAAACTGCGGAAGATCCTAAATTAGCTTGGAATCTCTTAAGCTGACCAAGCCCTCTCAGTCAAACTACCCGGCAGACGACTAGTCTTCACCAGGATAGAAAGCTGAGGCTATGAACACAGAACTCCACTACTGTAATGAATTCCAGTACAAAGCAGTGAATTGATTGACTCTCGCACAACCAACTCACCACTATCAATCAAGGAAGCTCTCTTAACCTAATCAGATTCTATCTATCATAGGTTAAAGTAGAAATCAAGAGAATTTGATCAAGATTCAATTGACTCAATAAATCATGCCTCAATCGATTATAATCAAACAATATAGCATCCAAAACTTCATACAAGAAAGATCCTAACACATGGAACAAGGGTTCCTCAAAACCTAAGTGAAGGGAAGTTACTCCATAGAGAAGAGAGAGACTGCAGAAATCTGATCTAGATCTTTAATCTCCATCTCCAAGCTTGATTCCCGAGCTCCAATGGCGAAGAAATCCTCCAAATAGCTCCAAGAATGTTTCCAAGTCGCTCTCTCTCTCTCTAGGGTTCGTCCCTTGGGTGTTTGGGAACCAAAACCCAGCTCTCTCTTTCCTTTGGCTCGAATCTACCTCAAAAACCCGATTCTGGGCGAATTACGGGCTGAATTACGGTCGTAATTCTTCCATGCCCGTATTTTGTCCAAAACACGCGTTTTGGTTATGTTTCAGCGCACCCAAAGCTCCTCTCGGCAATGAAATTACGGGATGGGAGGCCAAATTACGGTCGTAATTCTCCTGCCCGTAATTCTTCCTCCTCTCCTGTTCAAAGCTTCGTTCTCCCTCGTTCGGACTCCAAATCAGTCGCCGTTTGAACCCACACGCTCGTAGTCTCATCCTGTTTCTTTTCATAACAAGCTTGCCTGATTATTTGTCCATAAAGTGAGGTAGAAATCCATTCTTCTTCAGGTCATGACCGAGTTTCTTCTCCCTAATCGCCAATTGATCTCTGATTGACTTGAAACTTGCGCCTATGCTTCACTTTATGTGCTAGGGCCTGAAATGTGACAAAGGAACACAACCTAGCGTAAAATAGGCCAAAGAAGCGATAATGCAAGCTTAAACGATCAAGAAACAAAGGGGAAAACATGTGCAAATATCGAGTCATCAAATCCCCCCACACTTAACTGTTTGCTTGTCCCCAAGCAAACCTGACTCAAACCAATGCAGCTCTCCAGACCTCTATAGAAACAAACAACCCCGATCGTCGGTAGAGGATTTCCTAGATCATATAGCAGCTTACGAGGTCAACTGGCCTTCTAAGACCTCCCCTATCTCTCTCAATGCGAGTACTAGACTCAAGCTAGGATCATGAGAAGAAGTGGAAGTAAGACAGCCAGTTCATGGATAAATGGACTCACACCATTCACAACCAAGGACTCGTTGTACCGGGGTGCTCTTTCACTTCATTTCACCGTTGGAACCCCTTTTTCTCACTTTCATTTACATTTTTTTCTTTCATTTGGTGGGGTTCCAACTGCAGTCTTTTGCACGGTCGACCCTTATTAGTCGAGCAAAAGCAATTTCAGTACATCTGGCGCTCGCCAGAGTACTTCTTTTAACTCCTTTCCCTCAACTCGTGTGGAGGGTCAATGAAATTAAGGGGGGTCGGAAGCTCTATCCGTGCCCTTAAAAACACATCCTCAAGTAGGCAAACCGTTCAACGGGTGGAAGTTTTACTTGTACTAGAGACAGCTTAGCTTCACCTTGTAGGAGTACCCCACTAAGGATCACTAAAATCTCCTCCAAAACCCGAATTTGTGCAATGAACGGTGCCACACACGTTGGGCTTACCCCATGTTTAAGATTTTTGATGATTTCGACATGGAGGACCAACTGCTTTTCATTTCCCACATGAGCACCCTGTTCAATACACGAGTCCATAACACAATTCAAACAGAGTCCACATTACCACATGAATTCAACGGTCTTAGCTCCACTAATTCACAAAATCAACAGACACAGCACAGAGCTAGATAAGAAAAATCTTATACTTCAACATCCTCCATAGTGCTACACTACCTCCCTAGGTTGCACATTACTACAGAGACTGTCAATTCAAAGCATACTGAGAAGACAATTTGCATGGAGACACGTACTTGGAGCCCTCAAATTTAAAAATTTGGACAGTGAACTAGGCTGCAAGCACACAAACAGCCAAACATTCACCCGCATACATAATCGAACACCCCCCACACTTAAGCACGACATTGTCCTCAATGGAGGAAAGATAAGGAGGGTAGAACGAAGTTACCAGATCAAGGGTGAATGATGGTGGATGGGGCAGGCGGTGCATTCTAGGAGGAGAGCGTAGTCGGAACACAAACACCCCACAAAATCTCACAAAGGTTGAGTTATTGACTCTAAAATCAAAGAACAAAACTGACTCAACCGAGGAGAAATAGAGAAAGAAATGCAAACCGACTGGTTGGGTTGCCTCCCAACAAGCGCTTCTTTCACGTCGTGAGCCGGACGATGGCTCCTAAATTTCGGTCAACCCCAAAACCTCTTTGAAGTTGAGGTTCTCGTCGATGAGGTGGAGTCTCAAGTCACAAGCATGTGGTGTGGCAGGTGATGAAGGCTCATGCACTTGATGCAGATGAAGTCTCCACCCTCGAGACCTCTTCTTCTCTTCTCTCGTCTCATTGCCCCAAACCATATATGACAGCATCGATTGGCCACCATCACGTCCACCAAGAGGGACCGATGTCGATATGGCCTTGGTCTGGCAAAGAGACACTGCAAATGGGTCCTTGCTAAGTAGTTCCTCGAAGTTTGGTGGAGATATCAAATGTAACTCATGGCCGGTGCAGGCCTCTTCCACCTCAACTCCATCCCCAGCCTGGACACCAATTGCTTCTTCAACCCCCCTTTCTTCTTCATGTGGTATCACCCCTGGGAAATGGTCAAGAACTCCGTCTGCTTCACTTTCGTCATCCTCCACAACTTCTTTCTGCACCCTTTCTTGCTCTTCTTCTTCTAGCACGGATTGGAGAGCAAGTTGCCAAGAAATTTCTTTAATGAGATCTTCTTGCATCTCCTCACTCATGCCCACCTCTTCAAAGCTCGGTGTGGGATGTGGGAAGGGGTGGTCGGCTACGACAGGACATTCTTGATCATGATCTTCACGGGAGCTCTCCGTGATAACTTCTGTTTGCTCCACAATGTCCTTGTATCCTTCTACTTCCTCCTCCTCCTCTAGTATGGTAGCAAAAGGGTGATCTGGAGCAGGTTGTGCACAAGATCGTTCAAGATCATCGACGCTTTTCTTAAGGCTCAGGAGGATCTCCTCTGTTTCACGATAGGCCTGAGTACAAAGATCCATCCTGGCACATGATCTCTCACTGTCTCGAGCAAACTGCTCAATGAGAAGCCTCAATTCACAGTTTGGATCTGGCTATGGAGTGTAGCATGGCTCTGCAGAATGGCCCTTGAAGGCCGCCATGGGTAACTCCAGCTCCGATAGCCCTTCTGGTTGTGGGAGAAATTCTTCTTGGTAATGAGGTTGTTCTTGATATGCCCAGGGGTCCGGTTGTTCTCCGTAGTAAGGGGGTTGGTACCGGAACCCGAATCCATAGTCTTCTCCTCCTTGATTACTCCAGCGAGTCTCAGGGTAATACCACTCGGATGGTGGTGGATACCCCCAATGATTGGAGAAGCCATGAGGATCCATGATTCAAATCTGCACCAACAGAAACAAAAACACCCAAGTGAAAAGCAAGGGTGGAAAAGAAAAGAAAAGAAAAAACGCTAAAGTAACAAACTTCTGCCTTTCCTAATAATCTAGAAAGTCCCCGGCAATGGCGCCAAAAACTTGACACGCTAAAACACAACACCTAACAATGGCCAAGTGTAACCAATGAAAGGGACTGCAGTATAGTGGCACAAGTAATAAATATCGAATCCATGGGTCTCTAGAGTTACTATTACTCAGCTTCAGTTCATTATCTAGCAAACTAGATTAAGGATTGATTAACTAAACTACTCTACTAACTAAACTAAGTAAAACTACTAATTACAGTTTGGGAACTCACTTAGGTATGATTCCCCCTAGCTCCTCAATTAGGTCCAAGTTGCAATTACCTTTGGTTGATCTACTGATGATTAAACTGCGGAAGATCCTAAATTAGCTTGGAATCTCTTAAGCTGACCAAGCCCTCTCAGTCAAACTACCCGGCAGACGACTAGTCTTCACCAGGATAGAAAGCTGAGGCTATGAACACAGAACTCCACTACTGTAATGAATTCCTCCAGGATAGAAAGCGAAGAAATCCTCCAAATAGCTCCAAGAATGTTTCCAAGTCGCTCTCTCTCTCTCTAGGGTTCGTCCCTTGGGTGTTTGGGAACCAAAACCCAACTCTCTCTTTCCTTTGGCTCGAATCTGCCTCAAAAACCCGATTCTGGGCGAATTACGGGCTGAATTACGGTCGTAATTCTTCCATGCCCGTATTTTGCCCAAAACACGCGTTTTGGTTATGTTTCAGCGCACCCAAAGCTCCTCTCGGAAGTGAAATTACGGGCATGGGAGGCCAAATTACGGTCGTAATTCTCCTGCCCGTAATTCTTCCTCCTCTCCTGTTCAAAGCTTCGTTTCTCCCTCGTTCGGACTCCAAATCAGTCGCGTTTGAACCCAGACGCTCGTAGTCTCATCCTGTTTCTTTTCATAACAAGCTTGCCTGATTATTTGTCCATAAAGTGAGGTAGAAATCCATTCTTCTTCAGGTCATGACCGAGTTTCTTCTCCCTAATCGCCAATTGATCTCTGATTGACTTGAAACTTGCGCCTATGCTTCACTTTATGTGCTAGGGCCTGAAATGTGACAAAGGAACACAACCTAGCGTAAAATAGGCCAAAGAAGCGATAATGCAAGCTTAAACGATCAAGAAACGAAGGGGAAAACATGTGCAAATATCGAGTCATCACTAAGCCAGGCTGCTAAGAAACACTACTTAACGGGCACTATTCATATTTTTGGTGGTGGCTCTCTTTTGCTTTCATTCAGTCATTTTTTCTTCTTTTTCTTTGTTTCTTTCATTTCTTAAGAGGACCACCACCTATTCACATTTTCAAACACATGCCCACCTTTTTAAGAACTACCTCCAACCCTCACATTACATTTAGAAGAACGGCAGAGAACATGTAAAAACCACTATGTGGAACCTTCTAAGAGATGCAAAAGGGTGATTTTTTTCATTGTAAACCGAAAGAAAGGATAACACACGGCTCAAAGGGGCTGACTAGGGGGGTGTGACACACCAGGACAGTCAATTTTGTCGTGGGCTAATCCTATGTCTCCATCATCTTAGCTAATGAAAACGTGAATGTTGCACATCATGGAAGAGGGAACTATCGCACAAGAAAGAAACGAGCAGGCTCAAATCTCACATGGCTACCTATATGCTCTATCTCTCATTCTGATTCCCTGAACTAGATGCATAAACGAATGTCAAGAGGAAGTGATCAATTCAAGTCACAGTTGCTAAGCAAACAGTTGAAAAACTGAACCCCTACACAACTCTACTGCACATCTCAGTCATCATAATAGGTTGTCTTAGTCATACTCAAGTTGTCATGCATCAATTCAAAAGCCATTCCATTCACCAATCACATCCACAGTGCCAATACGATCAAACGTCAAGCAAACGACAGTACTTGGAGCCCTCAAATCTTGAAATTTGGACAGTGGACTAGGCTCCAAGCACACAAATGGCCAAACATTCACACGCATTCATAATCGAGCATCCCCCCACACTTAAGCACGACATTGTCCTCAATGGAGGAAAGATAAGAAGGGTAGAACGAAGTTACCGGTGTGCACGGACTGCATGAGACTGGACGGGGACCAGTCTGAGTGAAGCGGACTGGAGAGAGGACCAGTCAGGGACACAGGCATAGCTAAAGGGAACAGAAGAACTCCAACACAATACGTTAGGTCCAATGGTCAGCCCAATATTATATTATCCAAAACAAAAGAAAACAAACCAGTTCACAATCCGACCCGAAACCAAAATAACTAAACGAAAACCGTGGTGGGGTTGCCTCCCCACAAGCGCTTCTTTACCGTCATTTAGCTGGACGCCCATGGTGGATACTCAGCGGGGTGCAGGAACATGTGCCTCCAAGAGCGAATCCACATCGCTCTTGAGGTACAGCTTCAGATGGTGGCCATGCACCCGACGGGTACAACCACCAGCATTGGTCAGCTCGACCTGGCCATTCGGCAAAATGCAGGCGAGTGAGTACGCGGATGGCCAGGGTGATCGTGATGCAGGAGGTGGGACCAGCTCATAGTGGTCTCCACCTTTCTTCCGAGTGGGCCTAGGCACCTGCTGCTTCGACCGCCACTCCTCCTTGATCTTTTTGTTCGGAGGTGAGGCTGGATGGAGTGGCGGAGAAGGAGTGAAAGGAGGGTCCTGCAAAATGAGAGATGCAGAAGGATACACGACAGGCTCGTGTACCTGGTCAGAAATAGCATGCACATGTGTGACAGCAATCATAGCACAGTGATTAAACTCAGTCACAGAAAAAGTAGCATGTTCATTCCCAGCATGCAAGATCAGTTTACCATCATGCACATCAATAAGTGCCTTGGCGGTGGCAAGAAATGGTCTACCCAGAATCAAAGGCACATCCACATCCTCATTTATGTCCAGAATAACAAAGTCAACAGGATATGTGAATGCACCCACATTAACAAGCAGATCCTCTATGATACCCCTAAGATGCACAACGGAACGATCAGCTAGCTGAATGCTCATCCTAGTAGGGCTAAGTTCACCTAGGTCTAGCTTTTTAAACAACTTATATGGCATGACATTAATGCTAGCGCCTAGGTCCGCCAAGGACTTGCCTACATGCATGCTGCCAATAGTAAGAGGGATAGTAAAACTCCCTGGGTCCTTGCGCTTTTCGGGCAGCTTGTTCTGCAGGATAGCAGAACACTCCTCGCTCAGCAGCACTGTCGAGAGATCCCCAAGTTTCTTCTTGTTGGTGAGGAGATCTTTCATGAACTTCGCGTACTTGGGCATCTTCGACAGTGCCTCCACAAACGGTATGCTGATGTTGAGCTGCTTCAACATTGCCATAAACTTGGCAAACTCAGTCTCCAGCTTGTCTTTGTGTAGGCGAGTGGGGAAGGAAAGCAGGGGTACATGCTCCTTAACCACTGGTTGTGGCTTGGGAGCAGGGGCTTCCTTCTCCACCCGCACTTCTGCATCGTCGGCTGGAAGTGCTGAAGCAGGTAGTGGTTCCTCCTGCCTGGCCGGGACAGGATCAGCGGATATGGTCTTACCGCTCCTGGTAAAAATGGCATCCATATGCTGGTGGGGCTCCCGTAGATTGGGGACGGTGGTGGCAGGTAGAGTCCCCAGGGCCCGGGTAGTAATTTGGCGAGCTATGGCACCAACCTGGTTCTGTAAATCATGCAAAATGGCACCCTGGTTCCTCTGTCCTGCCTCCAGTGAGGCTATGCTCTGGTGGGTGGTAGTCATGAATGCCGCTAGAATGTTTTTCAGCTCCGTCATCTGATCATCTTAAGCCGGAGCTGCTGCTGCCTCGGCAAACTGACGTTGGGGCTGCTGGAATGGTTGCCCCTGCCTAGGCTGGTAGGGTTGCTGTTGTGGGGCTGGCCCCTGTCGAGCTTGGAAGGGCTGCCTCTGCTGAAAGCCACCAGCTGGTGCTGGGAAACCAGGTGGCTTAGTGGTGTTGCTATTCCAAGAGAAATTGGGATGCTGGCGCCACCCCTCATTATATGTATTGCTGTAATGGTCAAAGCGCCGAGCATTGGCGATGAAGTCCAACTGCTCTTGGGGAGTAGTCGACTCCCGCATAACCTGGCAGTCTTCCACCAGATGATTTGAGCTCTCACACCACTGACATTGAGCTACTGGGGGTGTAGCCAGACCTCTGCCCGGAATGAGACTGTTGGGCTGCTTCAATGTCTGCACTAACTCGGCTACCTGCTGCTCGAGCCCGGATCTAGCCTCTATGGCGTGCACACCACGGTCCCGGGAATTTCTGCCTCTGCTGCTCTGCCCCCAGGAATGATCTCTGGTAGCCAAGGTACTGATCATCTGGTTCAGTTCGGGTGGAGTCTTAGTGAGAATATCCCCTCCTGGGCATAGAGACTCAATCACCCTCTAGCTGTCCGGAGAGAGAGCACTGTAGAATTTCCCCACTGTGAATGCATCACTGAAGCCATGGTGGGGACACTGCCAGAAATACCCCATGTACCGCTCCCAGGCATCACGAAGTGACTCGTCCGGCTCTTGGCGGAAGTGAGTGATCTCCCGCTGAATCTCTGTAGTCTTCGATGCTGGATAGTACCTATGCACGAACTTATCAGCCAGATCGTCCCAAGAGGTGATGGACAATGGGGGCTGGGTCTCCAACCACCTCTTAGCATTCCCCGCCAGAGAGTGGGGGAAGAGGTGAAGGCGGATTGCGTCATCCGGGACACCGTTCAGCTTCAACCCGTTCGTCGGCTGCAGAAAACGGGAAAGATGCACCCTTGCCTCCTCATCCTTCAAGCCATGGAACTGGATAGAGGATGTAATGAGTTGAATCCAGCATGGCTTGATCTCGAAGTTGTTCGCTGGAATGGGCGGATAGAGGATGACCGGGCGGATGTCAGCAATCCGTGGAATGTAGTAGTACTCCAAGGTGGGACCCTGCGGCGGTGCCTGATGTCTGGGGTCGTTCCCCAAGATCGGATTCACCGGAGGTGGGTTGTGGTCGCCTTCCATCTCGTACTCGTCCTCGGACTCGCTGCTCAAATGGCCGTCTATGCGCTCTTCCGTAGCTAGTCTAGTTCGTTGTTGTCTCCTAAGTTGGCGGCAGGTGAGTTCAAGCTCTGGATCCAACGGCAGTAAACCTCCTGACTGGCTACGGGTCATGCACTATCTGCACACACTTAAGCAATGCAAACCCGTGAAGGCACAAGTGGGAAAGAACAAACAATCAATGCGAAAATGAAAATGCTAAAGTAACAGAAATCACTTTTCTTCAACAACCTAGCCGTCCCCGGCAACGGCGCCAAAAACTTGACTCACTCCTACTGTCACTCTAGAAAATGGCCAAGTGTAACCACTTCCTCAAGCGTAGTATAGCGTGTTTGGGTTTTAATGTCAACCCGGGTCCTAGATATGATGACTACTCAGTGAATTCGTATTATCTAGCAATGAAACTTTAGTGAAGATCTAAACTAACAAACAAGCAAAGCAACTAAACGGTTGTTTTCAGGTCAAGAGAGGTCACCCGGATATGGTTCCCCCTAGACTGCAGTTAAGCCGGATTGCAATTTACCAAGTTCAATTTCTATGATAGTTATACTGCCGAAGGTTCTTAAACAGTCTGAAGTCTCGACTAAAGGTCTCCAGACCCTCTCAATCTGAGTCTCCCGAACAAAACCTCCACTACCGAAGTGAATTTGGTACAGAATAGTAAGTTGGCTCCTCGACTAAAGTCACCAACTCCCTACCTTCAATCAAGGATGCTCTATCAACCTAGGCAGATATTCTCATTCTAGGTTAAAGCAGAAACAACAGGAATTTGATCAGGATTCATGCCATTCAATCATTCAAACCTCAATTGAATATAATCAAATCATAGAATCAATACTTGGGTTCATACAATCAAACCTAACATACAAATCTAGGGTTTCCCATACCCAAATGAATGGGAGAACTACTCCATGGAGAAAGAAGCAAAAGCAGATTCAGACGCGGAAATCATACTGTGAAGGATGGATTTCTGCTCCTGGACGTTGATCGGCACTCCTCCAAGCTCAAGCCAAGCTCCAATGGTGATGAAGATCAAGCTAGGGCACTTGGGAACTCTTGTTCGTCGCTTTCCTCTCTCTAGGAATCGCTCTGTCTCTCTAAAACTCGAATTCCTTTCTCTTTTGGCTCAAATCTGCCTAAAAAGGCTGACCCTGGGCAAAACACAATCGAGGGCACGGCCGTGCTTTGATTTGGCCCGCCCGTGTTTTGCCCCGTGTTAAAAACACGCCCGCGCGCGTCGGCCAAAACACGGTCGTGCCTAAATATGGGCACGGCCGTGTTTTGATTTAGGCGCGCCCCTGTTTTTACTACTCTCCGTTTGATCCCAGACGCTCGTAGTCTCGTCCTCTTTCTTATCATGACAAGCTTGCATGATTCTTTGTCCGTAAAGTGAGGTAGAAACCCATTCTTCTTCAAGTCATGCCCGAGTTTCTTCTCCCGAATCGCCAATTGATCTCTGATTGACTTGAAACTTGCGCCTATGCTTCACTTTATGTGCTAGGACCTGAAATGTGACAAAGGGACACAACCTAGCGCAAAATAGGCCAAAGAAGCAATAATGCAAGCTTAAACGATCAAGAAATAAAGGGGGAAACATGTGCAAATATCGAGTCATCAAATATCAGGGGAGAAAAATAAGCAGTTGATTTAAAATTGGTTGAAATGAATTATGATACTCACACTTGTAATGTGAACTTGAAGTTCAAAGATAATTCAATTGTAAAGTTTGGTAACCTGCTATTAGGAGTAATTACTGACCCACGAAGGAGTGACTAAGTCACAAAAAGATGTTAATGCTCCTAAGAATTATATCCTCGAAGGATATGTTCCCCACATATGTAATGTGTTAAAACTATCGATTCCAAGGAAATATAAGTCCTCAAAGTACACATAGCTCATAATAAATATGGTATTTATGATGAGGATATTGCAAGCTTATTTGAATCTCCAAACATTATAATATTGGTCTGGAAGGATCACATGTACCTGTTTCCGGAATATGAAAGAAATCTCAATAAATTATATATTGTATGAGATTCAATGAAATTGAAATGAAGTCAATGTTGACGATAAAGTTCTTATATATTGTGGCGCAGAATATGATATGAATGAGGATAATGAAGTTAGATTAATTAGTCACCATAAACAAGTGGTAGACTAAGTTGTAAATGACGCATTTGAGGCCATTATGAACTCGTTTAGATGGTAAGAAGTCATAAGAGCTATACAAAAGCAATGCCAGCAACACTAATATGATGTTTTATGAAGACATGACAAAGGGGTAGAAATTAAGAGATATCATGTTGGGAATGGCTTGTCGTAATGGTCTTCTCAAAATAATTGAATGTGAGAAGACTTTCACATTGTGGATATGACGTTTGAAAATATATAAAATTTATATATGTGTCTAATGAATTTTGTTACAATGCACTTATTAAGCATGCTTGATGATGATATCGATATGAAACTCTCTGAAAGAGTTAGTTTGCTCGAAGCAAATATGTTAAGTTTCTAGAGAACATTATGCTACTCATTAAACCTCCTAAACCAAATAGAAAGAGCATAAAAAGACAGTCTCGATGAATTTCCTACAAGAAGGGAAGAATATATTCGAGAAAGGTGGATGCATTTACCTAGAATATCTTCCAATGATTGTTTCATGTGTTCTGAAAAAGAATCATTGTTGAAGGTACCAAACTTTTTATGGCAATGTGTTCTTTGCCACCTTTGGGGCGTCGACACATTAGTAACAATGATCTCAAGTTGAGATTGAAGGTATAATTAGATTTGAAACTCTAGAAGAGTATTCCAAGAGAAGAAGTTATTGAATGACTTGAAACAAGTGTTGAAAAGTAATTGAAATCAATAACTAGAAAGAACAATACTTTCCCTTTGATTGCAAATCAAATATTTGCAAGAGAGTCACATGCATCAAGAAATATATAAAAGATGCCCAAATGATAAAAATGAGTAAAGTATCCATCAAACATATTGACGATTATCACTTTGAGAATAATGATTTTTTTTTCCGGGTAATTAGAAGATGTATATTAAGCACTCCCTTTTGGAAACTGCCCTCAAGGGTTCGAAAAATACAGACGCTCAAAGCCACCAATAGTCCAAGATTGAACAAGAAGTGTCCGACAATCTAAACTAGCCAGCAGAATTTAGACCTTCTAACCTGACACTGGAACTCACTATTAACGTGGCTATACAGATTAATCTCCTCTCTAACTAACTCAACTACCACCCTTGGAGATCTAGGAGACTCTCCAAAAACTCTTCTGCAACGCTCCCTCCAGAGAAAGCAGCAAATCCAAGACCATAAAGAGGCCTCAACAGCACCACAACCACCACTTCGAAATCTGTTGATTAGCCACTTAAGCATATCAAACCAGACCAGAGGCAGAGCAATGTTTTGCTGCAGCACAGTTGATCTCAGTTCCTACAAGTAGGCACAGTGATAGAAAATGTGTTCTCTGCTCTCTTCCGTTAGTCCACACAGGACACACGAACTATCTGTGATCCTTCCCCAACTTTTCAATTTGTCTTTGGTTACAATTCGATCAAGTACGATGAGCAACATCAGAACCCTGTTACGAGGCAAGCTGTACTTATTCCAGACAATGTTCCACCAGTCCACTAAAGGTTTCTTCTTTCTAATTGTGTCCCAAACAGTTCTCCTTGAGAATCTTTCCATTCTTTTACCAAGCCAAGCAACAACCCCATCTTCCACTATCATACGATATTGCAGCCATGGTTTGATATTCATTACTTGCTTCCAAATCCAAAAACCTATTGTGTTAATCCGAACTTCCCACATAGTGGCTCCTCTAAGCCTGTAACGTGAAATCCAAGCCACCCAGAAGCTCCCTCCTTGAAAAAAAAACAGCTATATTAACCTGGCCAGCTAAGCAACGTTCCAGGAAACAAGGTCTTTTAAGCCTAGCCCCCCTTCACGCTTAGGAAATGTGAGAGAGTCCCAAGCCACTTTTGCATGCGCTGTCCCCTCTCCATGCCAGATAAAATCAGAACAAATCTTTTGGACACTTTTCAGCACTTTCTTAGGGAGGAGAAAGATAGTCATCCAATAATGAACGAGAGAATAAAGCACTGCCTCTACTAATTGGATCTTCCCAGCATATGACAACTTACTAACCTTCCAACTTCTGATCTTACTTGTAATTTTATCAATCAACACAACACATTTCAAGCTAGCAAGTTTACCAGTGATCATAGGAAAGCCAAGATATCTAACTGGCAATCTTCCTTCCTTGAAACCAGAGATCCGAAGAGCATTCTCCTTGAACTGGTGTGCATATCCTCCAAAGAACACTTCACATTTATCAGGGTTGCATTGCAATCCGGACAGCTTGTAAAAATCATTTAACACACTCCTGAGACCATAAAGAGCAAAGGCTGACCCCTATGAGAAAATGAGTAAGTCATCTGCAAAATTCAGGTGAGTTAACCCCAGATTCTTGCAACGGGGGTGATATGGAATAGCACCATTCACAACTGCCAAATTGAGCATCCCAGTGAGAGGCTCCATGGCAATACAATAGTGAAGAGGTATGGTGAGAGAGGATCCCTTGCCTAACACCCTTAGCAGCATTAAAGAATCCAAAAAGACTTCCATGGATAGAAATACTAAATGCAGCAGTGGTTAAACAGACATCTATCCACTTCATAAAAAGTTCAGGGAATCCCATCATGATCATGACACACTTCAAATAGTCCCAATTGACAGAATCAAAAGCCTTCTTCGGGTCTACTTTAACTGCACATTTAGAAGAAATATTTTGCCTTGTATAGTTCTGCACAATCTCTTGTGCCATTAGAATATTTTCAAGGATACTTATACCATTGATAAATGCAGACTGATTTCTACTTATAACCGAATGCAACACATTCTTCATCCTATTTGCTAGTACTTTAGATATGATCTTATAAAGTACATTAATACAAGCAATAGGTCGAAAAGCACTCAGTCTATCTGCATTAGGCACCTTAGGAACAAGTGTAAGAGAGGCAGAGTTCATACCATTAGGAAACTTATGTTCCAGGAAGAACATTTGATAGAGTTGTTCATTATTTAACATATTTCTCAAAGATTGATCTTAACGATCATATATGAAAGTGATATTACATGTATCTTTTGAAAAGATACATATGAGAATATTTTTTGCGAAGTGTGTTCATCAACAATGAACTTCATGAAAATTTTGGAACCAACAAATTAGTTTGTCAAATGACCATCTAGCAAATTTGTCTATAACAGTACTAAATTCCACAATACCATGTGAAAAGATGTTGGAGCTCGAAGACTCCAAACAATTGAAAGATCTCTCCATAAGGGAGGGACTTTACGCACTACACTTTTTTTATTTTAGTCAAAGTTTTTTCCCTCTGAATTTTCCGATAAAATTTTTAATGAGGTAGTAAATATTAAAAGCTTAGCATAAATATTAAAAAAAGAATTCCAGTACCTATTTTCGTTGCCATTGTTTGTTCCAGGGTCAACTCATACACAATATATTATCCGCCACATGGGAATGCGGATCATGAAATCATATACTTCAATTATTGATATAGTTAATACTTAATACACATGAGGCAGATGGGTACATATACATTTTAATTTCAAGAGGTACATGTGATCCTCGTTGCATCGATAACTACTTTATATAAATATCATTCATAAATTGTTGGGATAAGGCCAGAAGATAATCGATAGCGGCTCAAACCTCCACATGCATGATAACCATAATAATCAATGCAACATAATCGTAAGCACTAGTAATTATATACGGTCTGTTGTGTTGTTATGGTGGACAGGACTACTAAAGTGGATGGGATGGGGGTAGGTGAAGGTTTTGAATGTCTGTTTATAGGAAAACATATGATACTGTTACCAACGTGACTAAAAATATACTGCTCAATTTACTATATTTGTGTTGGTGACGGTATTAGGTTGAAAGTAGTCCTCAACTTCAAAATAATTTAACAGCATGATAATTAATTTGCCTTTTAATCATACATTGCCGAATATATTGGTGTCAAAATCAAATATTTATCATCGAACCAAGCACCAAACTCATTAGCAATAACACAATGACAATCAACTTCGGGATTTGCTGACATAGGAGCACCAGTGGTTCATAAAGGCGCACTTAATCTCATGTTTATGCTGGCGCTAGGGAATGTCAAAATGTCTCGTCTGATGATTCTGCATCGAATTAGATATTGAATACACGGCGATGGAGTAAGGCGACACTTAG
This sequence comes from Linum tenue, assembly GCA_946122785.1. Classification (NCBI taxonomy): domain Eukaryota; kingdom Viridiplantae; phylum Streptophyta; class Magnoliopsida; order Malpighiales; family Linaceae; genus Linum; species Linum tenue. The sequence continues at coordinate 78,592,655 of CAMGYJ010000008.1, read as the reverse complement.
GTGTCTCCTAGGTATAATTAGATATAGTTAGGCAGTCAGTATCCTTGTCAAATCGGGCTGCTCCATTAGTACTATATTGTCCTCTTTGGGCCAAGCCCGCACGGATTTACTTTTGGGTGTCCTCTCCAAAAGGCCTCGTACTAATTGGGCTAGGTGGACTTTTATATACAAGGGTGCGGAACTCTCTTTGATCCGCTAAACAGAGACAGACGCGGACCTCCCTAGATCCGCCAAACCAGATGTAGCCCAACCGTGGATCCACCAAACCAGACGCAGATCTCAAATCTCGAGGTCATCGAATGAGGGTCCATCGAACTGACGTCCACCGCCCCGCACCGCCCCAGGCTCTGATACCACTTGTCAAAACAGAAGCGTGCAATCAAAAATCCAGATCAACACAAACGAACACAAATTTAACGTGGTTCACTAACACAATGTGTGCTAGCTAATCCACGGGCAGGGGAGAACAAATTTCACTGATTTGAGGAGAGTACAAGTTACAAACCAAATTTCGAAACGGACAAACCAAACAAACTAACCCGACTGACCTTACTACAGACTAGGGTGATGAAGAGTATTTATAGAACTCTTCTCCTAATCCCAAACAGAAAAACCGAACACCTTTTCCCAAACATACAAGGAAAATGTCAAAACAAAACCCAAACAAAAAAGGGTCAAAACACAAAACAAACCCAAATCAAATTCAAGTCATATTCTAACAATCCTAAAGGGGATTAACATCATCTACAAACTACATCGTATATAAATATTGTCAGTAACTCAAGATCTTGTGAGCTATTGAGCTATGAATTTGTGAGATAATTTTCTTGTTATTAAGCTTTTAGTAAGTTAATAATAATTTTAAATGAAGTATCAAAGTGTTGTGAATTTATATTTTATTCATCGAATAGTACAAATCAAGAATTTAAAAATCTTGCCATACTTGTGGTTTGACCGAGAAAACCTCATAGGCTCATACCGAAACCTAAACACGTAGTAGGCTCCGATAGGAGGTTTTTAGTGGTATGAAACGGTTGAACCATGGTTTAAGTATAAAATACCATACCGCTAACTTTTCCGGTACGACCTCCGATACGATTTTACAATTCTTAGCACAAATTGCTATTTTTCTTCCAACACTTGAACACTGCATCGCCTAAATGAACTGGGTGCTAACGTCTTTCTTATGTGCGCCTTTTGAACCTTGGTATTAAATGATTAATACAAAGCCCAGTGGGTGGGTGATGGTCCAAAATTAAAACACAAATTGGTCCCTGCCCTCCCTGCACACTAGCTAGGAGAAATTAAAGAAGAGAAAATGAAAGGCTGAAAGCAGCATTGGGCGGAATAACAAGCTAAGGCAGCCATTTGGAAATAAGAAACCGACGAAGTGTTGACTTAGGCCAGCCCCAGCTCAGTCCACCGCTAACTTACAAGCGCCGATATATATATAGTAGTAGTCTGATCTCATTTACCGGCCTCTAATTTCAGCCCCGTCGCCCGTCGGCGTTTCGGCGAGTCCCCATACGCCGGCGGTAGTCTACTCCCAACGTGGACGGTGCAATTGCCACCTGTTATCGTACGTTTGGCGACCGCACGTTTTATTTAGTCATGAACCGAAAGTAATTAAGGGTCAAAATGTTTGTGGGATTTGGACGGTACGTAGGCTTTTTGGGTATTTCGAACTCGGTAGTATTTCATTAATCAAATTGCTTTTAATTTCTTGTTGGATAATTCAGAATATTTTTCGTCTCTTATAATGGTGTCAAGATGTTGAATGGAAATATATTATTGTACTAATAAATCATACATAGTAAATATTGTTCATGCAAGTTGGAAGTAGAGTAAATCTTCACGCTTAAAATCATATTGTATGGGCGATTATATAAACCACCATAATACCACAATGATGATAGTGAAACCAACTTCGTGAGATCAATTTACTGTTGGAAATTTGGTTGAACCGGGCTAATTGGGTCAGGTTTTGAGGTTGGACCGACCAAACTAATATGAGATTAGACCGACCAAATCAAATATTATAATTCTATGAAAGAATGCATCCCTTTGATTTAGTAGCGGTTGCATTTTCATAGATAAAAATAACTTTATAGATACAGAGACAGGACACCCTTATCAATAAGGAAGAGCACAACTTCACGACTTGTTGGATGGTCACGTCGATTAGAGCACCAACCTTTCTGCATTTGGTGAAATGAAAAATATTTTATAAAAAAATTGACACATTGTTCACTCAACTCAACTATTAAAGTATAATAGTTGAATATCACATAAGATTTTTTTTAATGAAATTGAACGGATGGAGACCACTAGTGCAACACAAACACAAAGTCAGTAACCATTAATGCAAATAGAAAATATTAATTATGAACGTCAAATATGTTAATAAAACAAGTGACTAAACATGTCATTTAGCCCTAATTACTCATACGATTGACAATCTTTACCCAAATAAAACATTTTGATTATCAATGAACTCAAGGGTTTGTTATCTCACCTAAGGAACTCTCTAGCTAAAAACATCGACATCAATGCAATTGTAAACATATTACATGCATGATTCTTATTGTCATTTCTAACAAACAGTGGCAGAGCCAGAAGATCGAAATAAATGTGTTCTTTTATATAATATAAATAAATAATTTTAACATTAATATTAAGGTAATTCATTTATAAAGGCAAAAACGGCCAATACTACTTTCCTTTTGTTTATATTCTTAAATAATGTATCCTACTAAAAAAAATATTGTATATAAAACTTTCTGTATGTCTAGTAGTCAAATCCTATATATAAAGATATAGATTAATAACGTTTTTCAAAATTTTAGGGGTGTCCTGTGATAGAGCTAATATGGACTAGCCTCGCCACTGATCTCACAACTTATTCAAACTCACACATGTTAATTTCACTGTATCTACATCAATGCAATTCACTTACAATTATATAGGTGGTGAGACCAAATAATTTTATAGCAAACAAAAATAAATAAATAAATAAATAAATAAATATTATTTTTAATTTTTTATGTGGCTTGCATTTTGAATTTCAGCAAATGCATTTTGCAAGTGGCCAAGTGCCTATTCAACCTTTTCCAATTGCATATTTAATGCTATGTGAAATTTGTAATTGACAAGCACCATTAACAACTCATTATTTAGTAAGAGTTGGAAAATATATGAGCCACGGCTCATAAAAGCAACACATGCATTCTTGGATCTCCCTCTCAATACAGTCATATTAAAAAAAATCCTAAACTACAACACTTATAATTTATTTTCCCAAAATAACTAAGTTTATTGGGATCGAGTTAGAGAGTCTCGATGCACTTTCTGAGGTAGTGGATCGAGTCCGATAGCCTCGAGCCTGAGGGTCTCGATCAACTGCATTGAAATTTACAATGACCTTAACTTTGTTCTCGGTTATCCGATCATAGATTTTTTTTATTCCGCATAACGTTTCGATAACTACGACTTTTTTCATAAAAATATTTTCAGATTGTATGTGAAAATATAAAAAGTTAAACTAAAGTTATTCTCAAAACCCCTTATATTTAAAAAGATTTTATATTTTGACAATTTCTTCCTAGTAAAAGTTGTAGTATTAAAAATTTTTATGAAAAGTTAAAAAAAGTTCACTACGATCATATTGCAGAGCACAAAGTTATGATTGTTTAAAGTTTGGCAAAATAAATAAAAATGTTATTTGCTACTCCAAATTTTTTAATTTTTGCTAAACTTTAGTCGTTTATAACTTTGTACTCTGTAATCCAATATTCGCAAAGTTTGTTTTGATTTTGCATAAATTTTTGAGTACTACAACTTTTACTAGGATGAATTTTTCAAAATAGGAAATCATTTTGGATATAAGGGGTTTTGAGAATAACTTTACTTTTATTTTTCACATACATTTTGAAAATATTTATCTAAAAAAAGTTGTAGTCCTCGAAAATTTATGTGCAAATAACCGAGCACAAAGTTAAGGTCTTTTAAAATTTTAACGCAGTGGATCGAGGCCCTCAGACTCAATCCACCCCAAATTTAAGTATTTTAGGATTTTTTTTCTACAAGTGTTGTAGTTGGGGATTTTTTTTAAATTACTGTTGTATTTGGGGGGAGGGAGAAATCGGGTAAAATCCCAAACTACCATCGTTTAAAAAAATTTATAAAACTATCACCCAACCCATAAAATTTCAAAAGTACCACTATTAATATAAAACCGCACCAAGAAGCAGCGGTTCTCCTACAAACCGCATTGGGAAGAGGCGGTTCTTGCTAGGGCAGCCGGAAAAGCGCTTCTCCACGTGGCAGTCCATGCAACCCTGAAATTGGGAGGCGATCCGACAACTAACCGTGCTGCCAGCGGAGTGATCCGCGTCTCGTCTCCTCTAACCGTTTCCCGAGGGTGCGTTTTACACTTCGGGAAGGAAAACCGTTTGCGGGGGGGGGGGGGGGGGGGGCACGGTTTTCAGTGTAGGAAAATTATCATCCCCCCTACCAGCGGTTCATACCCTATAAATACCTCCTTCCTCTCATTTTCTTTACACCAAACCCAATCTCCTCTCTCTCTTTCTCTCTCTCTCTCTCTCTAAATTTATCACTCTACCCATCCCCTCTCCACCCAAATTTTTTAGAAATAGTGGTGTGTTCGTTGCGGTTAAGTCCGATATGCCATAAAAAACTTTTCTTTGGTTTTTCATTCAAAACCGTCGAATCCCTGTCCGGTTCCTAAAAAATGGCCGATATTTACGAAGAGGAGGGTATTTACTATGATGACTATCAAGCGGTACATACTCATTTTACCTAAATTTTGTTGTTGTTGTAATGATTTTACTTATTCTATATGCTAATTGATTTATGTTTTTGTTATGCTATCGTAGGTTGGGGAGGATGTTGATATCTACAATAAAAAATATTATGTTGATCAAGGACTGACTAATCCGACTGTGTTATACGACCAAATCGTCGTTCAAGAGATGTTTGGAATGACTACAAGGTACATATTATTTATCATCACTTGTCATTTTTATTTTGTTAACGTAATTTAGTGGTTTGTAAAATAAATTTATTAATTGTTAGTCGTATTGATTATTTTCAATAATTCAAATCAACACAATGTGTCAATTAATTAGACTATTTATAAAGAGATGCATGCCTAAGGAATAGTCTTAAGTGATCATCATGATCCTCCCATTTCCTAAGAAAATCGGGTTTAAGCGATCCTCAGATCCCCTTTTCTCTCAAAAATGTTGTGTTTCTAAGGAGATGTATACCTCTCCTAAGAGTCTTACGAGTGTACTTGTATTGCTTTAAATTATTGAAAACAATCAATACGAAGTACAAAATAATATATTTGATTTTATGTGTATGCGTACAAAATTAATTTTATTTAAATTTTGAAAATGGTATTCATTTTAGTTAATTATTTTAGTACGCTTAATATGTTTGTTTTTTAAATTATGTATATTTCTTGGAAAAAACCTTCATTTTGTTAATTGATATTGTTTTTTATAATATATTTATATATATAAATCATAAACTTATAGTGAAAGTTAAATTATTTGCTAGGATGCATACCATAAAGTCCGCTATAGGGGTATGACAAATGTGCTCCCATGGAACGACGTCATCTTGCCCTTTCTAAGAAGGGCAAGATTGGATCCCATTAGACACTTTAATGGGATAAAGATCGACCGCCAACTCATCATGACATTGGTGGAGAGATGGGGAAAGGAGACACATTGCTTCAACTTTTGTGCCATCCATGCAGGTAACCTCAGTACACATTTGATGGAGCTCTTCAAGCATCGCTCTTGTGGCGACCTTCATTTTTTGAAAATTGTCACCGACGTAACGTACCTGACTCGCACAGAACTACACCACAAATTAATCCCGAGTTTTTGAAAATTGTCACCGACGTAACGTACCTGACTCGCACAGAACTCGCACAGAACTACACCACAAATTAGAGCCCAAGTTTTTAAACTCCAGTCGGTTGCAGTAAAGAGCAAGTATTTAAATTGTCAACCTGGGCCAGTCCATGTACCCCTACTTCAATCGCTTAGGTTGTTATCTAGCAAGCAATTTTAGGGCTTAGGTTTATTGGAACTACAAACTAACCAAGCAAAGAAAAGTAAATAAAGGAAAAGTCTAACTAAGGGAGCTTCACCCCAGGAGTTGCTTCCCCGTAACTAGCTATCATGACTCGTTGGATTGAATGAAGTCGTGTGGCGTAGGCGGTTGTGAAACGCGGGGGTGAGCAACTAGTGATCAATCTGTCACGGAATCAATTCACTAGCGATCGATTTGTCATGGGATCAATCCACTCACCAAGTCTAGGGGAACCGCTAGGAGGAGCAACTAGTGATCTATTTGTCACGGGATGGATTCGCTAGAGATCAATTTGTCACAGGATCGATCCTCTCACTCAGGCTCTAGTGGTTGCCTAGGTCTCTCACTCAAGCCGGAGTTTGAGCGGCTTAATCACAGCCAACCTAGATGAAAACTGGTAACCGCGAACCGCAGAGGGATGCAAATATGGTCGTAGACCACAATCTCGATTGCTAAACCGAGGTAAACATTATAGGCCGTGTCACTCGGCCCTCTCGATTTAGGCAATCGGTGGTGACTTACTCCCTCACTCAACTCAAGATTTGACGGCATAATCACGCTTAACCAATTTGCTTAATTCAACATTGAGGTTTGCCCTAAATTAACCTAGGTTAAAGTGGATAATTAGATTTCTAAGCACCAAAACGCACAAACCTAAGGATGCTAAGCACAAAACATGCACAACCCTTAGATTGCTAAGCACAAGCATGCACAATCAACATGAATAATACCTCAATCATTGAATTAAACAATACCCAATGACAATCATTCAATCTAAACAAGTAATTACAAAGTATTAGTTAGGGATCTACAACACCCAAGAGAAAAGAATGAGATTCTAGAGAGAGAGAGGGATTACAAATTTGAGCTCAAGATCTTCTTCTTCTTCTTTTTTTTCTTCTTCTTCTAGGCTTGAATCTCCACCCAAGCCTCCAATGATGCCCCAAGATCACTCTAGCACTCTCTCTCACTAGAACTCCACTTTGGTGTTTTAGGTTGAAACCCTAGAGAAAGAAAGTGTTTCTTCTCCCAAAAACCAGCTCCTATCTCTCTCTCCCCGCTGCGGTCTTCATATTTGCCCGAAAGTGATTAGTTCACGGACGCGTTTGCCAGTTCACGGCCGTGAACACCTAAATGCGTCCGTGAACTCAGTCGCCTCCAAAACGCATCGCGTTGCTTCCTGGGTTCACGGTCAATGGCCACAGTTCACGGTCTTAGAGACAGTGAACTGCCTTGTCGTCAGTAACTTCAGGAACCTCGCTGGACGCCTCGGTGTTCACACTTTGTGGTCGAAGTTCACGGTCTTAGGAGAACGTGAACTGCCTTGTCCGGCCGTGAACTGCGGTTGTTTCCTGTGACACCTTCACTTCACTGTTACGAGGCAATTGTCACGGAACTTCGGACTTTTCTTCGGTTCTTGCACTTTTTGACCTCCAATTATCCCAAAACTCGACCTCGACCCTTCCACACGTGTTAGGACCTGAAATGTATAAAAACAAGCACAACCTAGCATGAAATATGTCGAGGAACGATGAAATACTAAGCTAAACGAATAAGAAATGAGGGGGTAAAATGTATACATTTGAGCCCGAATCAGTACCCCCTTCCGGTCTCTTATATGTAACCATTCCACCGTAACCCAGCTTGAACTTTTGGAATGCCATCTGCAATAAAACCGTAATTAAGTTATTACCATAAAAATCACAAATCACAATAAAAAGTAATACAAAACAAACTTACGAATTAACGTTAATCGTAAAAATTCAAAAAATGAGATGCACAACTCAAATTTGAAGTAGAAGAAGGAGAGGAGTGAAGATTTGAGTTTTTCGGGGCTGCCTTTTATAGGCAAAATTGACACTAAAACCGCAGGGGGGAGCGATTTTAGTCTGCCATGCAGCCCCCACCCCTGCAACCTACTGCATGTCGACGTGTCGAATGTAGGAGAATGGGGACGAGGCACAAACCGCTGGGTGGGGTTGCGGTTTGTGCCTTGACATCATAAATCGTTTCATTGAGGAGCGGTTTCCATTGCCGACGCTAAACCGCACCCCAAGCAAGCGGTTTGTGCTAGGGCAGCCATGAGAGCCGCTGCCTCGAATAGCATTTTGCCCAAATAAAGAAAACTGTTGCCTTAACATGCAGTTCACTTTAAAACCGCCTGTTCCATGCGCGGTTTGAAGGAAAACTGCCCATTCGAGGTGCGGTTTTTGAATAATGATGGTACTTTTGGAATTCTTTTGGGTTTGGTGGTAGTTTTGTAATATTTTTTTAAAATGATGGTAGTTTTGGATTTTCCACCGAGAAATCCTTCATTCTTTTATTGACTTCTTTTAATTTTCTAGCTAGCGCTTTCCAAGTTCGTGTTCTGTTATTGGTAATTGTTTTTTCGGGTTAATGCCACATTTGGTCACTGTGATTACTAAATTGTGTCATGTTTAGTCACTAGAAAAAATTAATATCAAATTTAGTCACTGTAATTACTGAAACAGGTCACATTTAGTCACTCTCCGTTAGTCTCCATCCAACTCCGTTAATGGAGTCCGTTATGTGCTGATGTGCCTAACGGAAACGCCTAGTCAGCACCATTTTGGACCGAAAATGGTCAAACCCGACCCGCCACATCACTAAACCCGCCATGTAATACACCCAACTCAACCCATTAACCCAACTCGACCCAGAACCAAACCCTAACTCACTTAATAAAATAAAATTTGAAAATCGATCAGTCAGTCGCCATTTCAGACCAAAACCCTTTCTCGAGAAAGTTCCAAAAACCAGTTTTCCGGGAGAACAAACAGATCTCGAATAGCACCAACAGCAATAGAGCTTTTTTCTTCCCTTCTTATTTCCGGTAATGCAAACACGCACACAGATACATCTCACGTAACCACCACATCACAATTCCTTCCCCATTACCTTAATATACAATCGCATCATCCGAACACGAAAAGCCAGAGAAATCCAGGGAGATAGATCGAGATTCGAGCATGCTAGCTCACGTCACCTTCTTGAACGACGTGAGCCTCTTCACAGCGCCGGGCTGCACCCAGACGATCGCCTCGTACTTGGACAACCCGTTGGCGTCTACAGCGTCGGAGACCGTCAGCTCCAGCTTTTAGTTCTTCCCGCGGACGACCTGGTACGCGCCGGACTCCACCCTCACCAGCTTCAGCTTCTCCCCCTCCTTCTCGTTGTGCTGCTTGACGGCGAACTTCGTGGCATCCGTCACTTCCGGATCCTTGAGGCCCTCGGGTCGATCGGGCGCCACCTGTCGAGCGGCGCGGCGGCGGTGGCGAGCGCAGTGAGGAGGAGGATCGCGAGGATGTGAGTGGCTTCGCGATTTAGGGATTCCGGGTTTCGACGAATTTGGGGATTTTTTTTGGTGGGGGAATTGATTCGAGAAAGTAGCGGAGCTTGGTGAGGGAGGAGAAAGGGTTTTGGTCTGAAATGGCCACTAACCGATCGATTTTCCAATTTTGTTTTGTTAAGTGGGCTAGGGTTTGATTCTGGGTCGAGTTAGGTTAATGGGTTGGGTTGGGTGTATGACGTGGCGGGTTTAGTGACGTGGCGGATCAGGTTTGACCATTTTCAGTCCAAAATGGTGTTGACTAGGCGTTTCCGTTAGCCACGTCAGCACATAACGGACTCCATTAACGGAGTTGGATGGAGACTAACGGAGAGTGACTAAATGTGACCTGTTTCAGTAATTACAGTGACTAAATTTGATATTAATTTTTTCTAGTGACTAAACATGACACAATTTAGTAATCACAGTGACCAAATGTGTCATTAACCCTTGTTTTTTCTCTTACAGCGCGATTGGTAATTGTTAGTATGATAGATTGGACATTTATAATTATAGATTCGAATATTGAAAATAAACGATAAGTGGTTGCAAATTGAATAGTTATACTTGTATTTGGGCAGCATCATTTGTGTTTGTGGGGCTTTTCTTTTAACGAGCGGCTTGTACCTTTACTTTACCCTTACCTTCTTGGTCGGGTTAAATTTTGAAACGAGACAAATTAAAGAGTTTCATGAGTCAAAAAGATGAATGTACCCATAAAAAAAAGCAAATACAATATATTAGCCATAACTATTAAGCAGCGGGGAATTATAGCCACAACTATCGAAATACAAATTATTAGCCAATCGTTAAGTTTTCATTAACACTTCTGTTAGTAATGATGACTAAGCTTTTACGATGGTGAGCTGGCTCCCACGTGGCAGTTTTCATATCATATTTTTTACGATGCTGACATGGCCTTCTACGTTAAAAATTTGAAAAGAGTAATGGGCTGTTAGCCAAATCTTGACCCACAACAATAGTTATGGCTAATAATTTGTATTTCGATAGTTGTGGCTATAATTCCCCACTACTTAATAGTTATGGATAATATATTGTATTTACCCTAAAAAAAAGATGAATGTATGAGAGATTCATTGATTAACATGTGCAAGTACTGTACTTCTCATTGATTTTGGAACTTAGAAGTAATTATATCCAATCCAGCTAATACAAAAGTTTCCCTCAAAGCAGTATAAATTGCAGTTTGCTCCTACCGTACTATGTACATAGATCTACGAATCAAACTTTTCCATGTTTTCGCAGAAAAACTTTTCTTATACGCTATAGCTTCTTGTTTGCAGCTAGCTACTCATATGTAGGAAAGGTGACATTTGAAGATGGGCGGCGGTAGAAGTCGATAAATGAAAGTATGTATGTGGTCCGAAGATTTGAACATTGAATGGTGTACCGAACACTCATAAGGTGTCCAAAACATAATTACGTATTTTATTATTCCGTTTGAAATTCGCACCATTTTTTTTTACAAGAATCTATTAGTTAGAGATGTTATTAGAAGACTCGAAATTTGCACCATACATTTATGTTTTACGAGAATTTGTTTGTTGGAGATGCTACCAGAAGGTTGGGAAAAAGGGCAACGAGCATGGTCCTTGGAATTCAAATTTGGGGGCTACGTGTTGAAAATCAGGGGCACAATCACTCGAGCACGACTTTGTTGGCAAACATTAATATTAACCCTAAGATTAAAGTTGACGCTCAATTGAAAATCGAACTAAACCAAACTAACTATTTTCAAAATTTGAATAATATAGGGATTTCAAAAAGTTCTAGCCATCAAATAAAAATAATCTAACCAAAATAATATTTTAGGGGTCGTTTGGAGGCAACATTTGGATGATTTATTTCAGTTGAAAACTTGAAATATCTCGTTTGATGGCTTGTGATATTTTGGAGCCGCGACTATTGAAATGCTGCATAATGAGACAATTGAAATATCTCCTTCCCTATAGACATTTCAATTAACTCATTCTTTCTTTCTTTAAATGGTGAGATATCACAACATGTCGCATGCCAACACCATACATCATTTGAATTTAAATGACCACAAAACCAAAATGATGTATCCAAGTTACCCGTTAACAGTGGCGGAGCTAAGAGGGACTATAACCCCCTTCAAATTTGAAATATTGATAACATTACATATAGTTTTTGTACAAATTTAAAAATTATAATAATTGATAAATTTTTATTCATCCTCTCCCAAATTACCACAATTCAAATCAGCCCCACTCATTTAAATTTCTTATTCCACCACGCCAAAATATAAAGACAATAACCCAAACCATTTCTCAAATATGAGGGGGAAATGGGAGAAAAGTAAACACACCCTAATGCCTAATTCACCTTCCCGAAAACATAAAAAAAAAAATCCTTTGTTTCCGAGCATCACTTTCACGAGCTCGGAAAAACATCAGAGTCCGTCCACACTCCATAGTGCTAACCATGGAGCCCACCACTCCACTAAAGTCCCCCTATAAATAATTGGCTGCTTAAAACCTTTTTCTCCACTATCACCGGTCACCAATCCAAAAGCACCTTTTCCCCCTTTCACCATTTGCTCCGGTAGGCATTTCACCGGCCGAACGCAAAAAAAATGGCATCCTCTGCTCTCAACTTCGTCGCCGTCAACCCAAAGCTCCAACAATCCCCGAAACCCACTCCACCCTTCCACAGATTCACCACCGCCAGAAGATTCCCCTCCTCCCTCCGCCCAATCAAAGCCTCCATATTCGACAAATCCCCACTCTCCTCCATCCCAGGTTTGACCAAACCGGCCCCGTCATCGTCCCCCGAAACCAATCTCCCAATCCGACAGATTCCAGGCGACTACGGCCTCCCTGGAGTCGGACCCATACAAGACCGCCTCGATTACTTCTACAACCAAGGCCGCAACGAGTTCTTCAAATCCCGAATGCAGAAGTACCAGTCAACGGTCTACCGAGTCAACATGCCCCCTGGCCCTTTCATCTCCACCAACCCTCGCGTCATCGTCCTCCTCGACGGGAAGAGCTTCCCCGTCCTCTTCGATTTGTCCAAAGTCGAGAAGAAGGATCTCTTCACTGGAACCTACATGCCCTCCACGGATCTCACCGGAGGGTACCGAATCTTGTCCTACCTCGACCCCTCCGAATCCAATCACGCCAAGCTCAAGCAGCTGCTCTTCCATTTGATCAAATCCCGCCGCGAATTCGTGATCCCCGAGTTCAATTCGGCCTTCACCGAGCTTTTCGAGGTGCTGGAGTACGATATCGCGACGAAAGGGAAAGCAGAGTTCGCCGACCCGAACGAGCAGGCCGCTTTCAATTTCCTCTCGCGCGCCTTCTTCGGCGTGAGGCCGATCGACACCGCGTTGGGGAAGGACGCGCCGACGCTGATCTCGAAGTGGGTCCTGTTCAATCTCGCCCCGATCCTCTCCGTCGGGCTGCCGAAGGAGGTCGAGGAAGCCACGCTCCACTCCGTCCGCCTCCCGCCCACGCTCGTACAGAAGGATTACAACCGCCTCTACGAGTTCTTCTCCTCCGCCGCGGGAACGTTCCTCGACGAGGCAGAGAAATCAGGGATCTCGAGGGAGGAAGCCTGCCACAACATCTTGTTCGCGATCTGCTTCAACTCATGGGGCGGGTTCAAGATCTTGTTCCCGAGCTTGATGAAGTGGATCGGGCGGGCGGGCATGGAGGTCCACACCCGACTCGCCCGGGAGATCCGGACCGCTACCGCCGCCGCCGGCGGCGGAATCACGATGGCGGCGATGGAGAAGATGCCGCTGATGAAATCCGTGGTGTACGAAACGCTGCGTATCGATCCGCCGGTGTCGCTGCAGTACGGGAAGGCGAAGAAGGATTTCGTGCTGGAGAGCCACGACGCGGCGTACGAGGTGAAGGAAGGGGAGATGCTGTTCGGGTACCAACCGTTTGCTACTAAGGACCCGAAGATTTTTGACCGACCCGAGGAGTTTGTACCCGACCGGTTTGTTGGGGAGGGAGAGGAGCTGCTTTCGCACGTGATGTGGTCGAACGGGCCGGAGACGGAGCGTGCCAGCGTGGCGAACAAGCAGTGCGCCGGGAAGGATTTTGTGGTCATGGTGGCGAGGTTGTTTGTCGTGGAGCTGTTTAGGAGGTACGATTCGTTTGATATCGAGGTCGGAACGTCGCCGTTGGGGGCGAAGATCACGTTGACTTCGTTGAAGAAGGCGACTTTCTGAGTTTCTGGCGGTGTTTTTTTTTACGGAAGTGCCCCCCAGTTGCCTTGTAATAATAATACGTGGGAGTGTGTGGGGCTGTGGGCAGAATTGTAATATTATGGAGTTGGGAAGTTTTTTTATTGGGGTTTTGGTAATAACTAATATCACTCCGTCTTTATTGGCAAGCTTGGGCTAGTAAACTGTGATTGGAAAAAAATGTCAACGCAATCGAACCATAATAAATAAAGATTAAGTTGCATATGATTCAAATGGCATTCGACTGAACCAAGCTTGACGTATTATCATATTTTAATTTTGTTTTTCTATCTAGGTTAACAACCGTTATGTTATAATTTTATACCTAAGACAAACAATTATCAATACTATTTGTTGAAAATTTAAAATTATGACGAATCGGGGATGTCTGCGACAATGGATTGGTAATTGAGGTGTCTAGTGTCTACTTAATATGTGAATGACAAAAAAATATTTGCGTTTCAAAGAATTATTAAAATAAATTCTTCCATATATGAAACACATATGTTAAGATTAAGTGATTTACCCATTATCATTGTAAACTTGTAGCGTGAAACCTATGGCCAACATATTAAGCCATATAGTTTGTGGATCTCGAATTAAGGGTTAGTTTGGTTTTGGTGATAGTTAAATATATGCATTGTCATCAATACATGCATAATAATATACATGTATATAAAAAAAATCGTTATATTGTAGTTTGCATCGTTTGGTTTATGTAATAGTTATTGTGTTATTTAAATAAGTTATTTTACTTTTTGGGTGATGTCACTTTTACCCTTTGTTTGTAATATAAAAAAGCAAGACACATAAAAAGGTAGGGACAAAATTGGAAGAAAAAAACACACAATAATTTCAATCAAACAATCTCACCCAAAACTTGAAATGAGTGATAGTTTGTGTCAGATCAAACAAACAATGCATGTATTGTTTGTGCAGAAAATTTAGAAAAACGATGCATTGTAGACAAATTGACAATACATGTATTGTAACTATTTAAACCAAACAATCACCAAAACCAAACAACCTCTAAGGTTTCATCATTCTAGATCAAGTAAATTATTGGTAGATTGGTTTCGGTAAAAACATGTTCCTCTTACTGTAAAAAAAAAAAAAAAACATGTTCCTCTTAGGTTATATCTATCACGAGGCGAGTGTCATTGTGCAGTGGTAATGATCAATGAAATATGAAGTGACAGTAGTGCTAGTTTGATTGGGAAGGGTGATGATATTAGTTTAAACTTTAAGAAATGGTGATCTGCAGCCTTCACTGCATGCGCACATGCTAAATAAGGGAGAAATCGCAAACCAATAATGGGTTTGGATTTCAGCACTGTCGATAAAGAGGACAAAGTGATGACTGATAGTGATGAGAAGATAGAAAGGCTGAAAGGATGTGAATTGGAGTACTTTTTCATCATTATTATTTTGGTAAATGCCACATTTATCACTGAAATTACTAAATCGTGTTATGTTTAGTCACTAGAAAAAATTAATATCAATTTTGGTCACTCAAATTACTAAAGCAAGTCATATTTAGTCACTCTCCCATTAGCCTCCGTCCAACTCGGAAAAAAATCCAAAACTACCACTATTAAAAAAAAAATTACAAAAATACCACCCATTCCAACAATTTCCAAAAATACTGTCGTTTATTTAAAACCGCGCCTCTAAGGGGCGGTTAATATACAAACCGTGCCACCTGGCAGCGGTTTACATCATAACCGCCTCGCCAACAGGCGTTTTTAAATTCCAGCTAAAACCGCTCCTCGAAGGAGCGGTTTATATACTAACTCTACCACAAAACGCTTGAAGAGGAAGCGTTTAAATGTCGGCATGATAAACCGCCCCACCAGGGTGCGGTTTACCATGTCCAGACATTAACCGCTGCCTTCAGGCGCGGTTTGTGGTCGACAGCAGACATAAACCGCTGCCCCAAGGCGCGGTTTGTGCCTGGTCACCCGACAGCAAACATGTCGGCATGCAGGGGGTGGGGCTGCATCCTAGAGAAGGGAAAACATGTTTACCATGTCGATCTTGATTCCATTAAAATGCCTAAACGAATCCAATCTTGCCCTTTTTAGAAAGGGCAAGATGACGTCGTTCCATTCAAGCACATTCGTCGTGCCCCTATAGCGGACTATATGGTATGCATCCTAGAGAAGAATTTAAATTTCACTATAAGTTGATGATTTATACATATATAAATATATTATAAGATGCAATATTAATTAAATCAAGGTTGTTTTTATAGAAATATACATTATCTAATAAATATTAATTTTAACATAACTAAATCATATTATAAGATGCAATATTAATTAAATCAAGGTTGTTTTAGAGAAATATACATTATCTAATAAAAATTAATTTTAACATAACTAAAATAATTTTTGAAATTTAAGTATAATTATTTTTTGTACACATACACATAAAATCAAATATATTATTTTGTTAATTGTATTGATTAATTTCAATAATTTAAAGCAATACAAGTACACTCGTAAGACTCTTAGGAGAGGTATACATCTCCTTAGAAACACAGTCTTTTTGACAGAAAAAGGGGGATCCGAGGATCGCTTAGAACCCGATTTTCCCAGGTCATGGGGGGATCATGATGATCGCTTAAGTCCCCATTTCCTTAGACATGCATTTCTTTATAAAGAGTCTAAATAAGTGTTGTATTGTATTGATTTAAATTATTGAAAATAATCAATACGATTAACAATTAATTAAATTATTATACAAACAAATAAATTACTTTAACAAAATACAAATTACAAGTGATGATAAATAATATGTACCTTGTGGTCGTTCCAGACGTCTCTTGAACGATGATTAGCTTGATCGTATAAAACAGTCGGATCAATCGGTCTTTCATCAACATAATAACGTTGATTGTAAATATCAACATCCGGCCCAACCTACGATAGCATAACAACAATATAAATCAATTAGTATATAAATTAAATAAGTCATTATAACAACAACAACAATTGGGTAAAATGACTATGTACCGCTTGATAATCATCATAGAAAATGCCCTCTTCTTGGATGAAATCGGCCATTTTTTCCAAATCCGGACAGAGATTTGACGGTTTTTTAGTGAAAACCAAAGAAAAAGTTGTTTGAAGGCAGATCGGACTTAGCCGTAACCAACAAAATAACCAATTCTAAGGTTTTTGGGTGGGGAGGGGGTGGGTAGAGTGAGGAGTTAGAGAGAGAGAGGGGGGAATGGGTTTGGTGTGTAGAAAATGGGAGGGGGAGGGGGTTTATAGGGACGAAACCGCGTGAGGGAGGGGCGGTTTCGTCCTTTTACCCCGCGTAAAACCGCGCCTCCAACGCGCGGTTAGCGTTTCCCCAACAGTCAAACCGCGCTTCGGGGGAGCGGTTTGACTGATCGACGCGGATCGCCCCGCTGGCGCGCGGTTTGGCCGTCAGATCGCTCCCCCATCCAGCGGTTGCATGTACTGCCACGTGGCAACGCGATTTGACAGCCAGGTAGAGTCAAACCGCGCCTTGGAGGCGCGTTTTATGCTTTAACCGCGCATTGGAGGCGCGTTTTGTTTTATAACCGCCCCTTCGAGGTGCGTTTTGTGTGGAAGGGTGGTATTTTTTGGAAATTGTTAGGAATGTGTGGTATTTTTGTAATTCTTTTTTATAGTGGTAGTTTTGGATTTTTTCCGTCCAACTCCCTGTCGAATTACTTTTTTTTTTGTTATGAATGTCACTCGAATTACTGAAACATGTCACATTTAGTCACTCTTCGTTAGCCTTCGTCCAACTCCATTAACGAAGTTGGACGGAAACTAACGGAAGAGTGACTAAATGTGACATGTTTCAGTAAATCGACTATTCGAGTGACCAAAATTGATATTAATTTTTTCTAGTGATTAAACATGACATGATTTAATAATCTCAGTGACCAAATGTGGCATTTACGCTTATTATTTTTTAATAATAGCAGTAATATTTGCTAACCATTAGTCCTGCAAAACCTTTAACGATGGAACTTGTCCAAATTTATGCTAAAAAATGGTTTAGACTTCATACGAGGTTTGAAAGGTGATTTCGAATTCGACTTGGTAAAATTGGGGTAAATTTAGGGGTGGGCAACGGGAAACGGGTATTTGGGTACACCAGTACCCGTCCTGTTTTTTGAGGGTTATGAGTACCCAAATATTCGTAATTTTTTTTACGGGATGGAATTTGGGATCGAAAATCGTTACTTTGGGTACCCGCGGGTTACCCATTAATACCCGTTTGGATATTACGGGTACCCGTTATACCCATTAATCCTAAACCCAAGCCCATCGACGGAAAGCTGTAACTAAGTTTGGCATTACGAATTCCCACCACAATGATTTTCATCTAGTCATCAGAGCACCGAAAATTTGAATCACTTAACACAAGACATAAGCATGTTTTTGCTTGCTCTTCCTCCAATGTAAATTTGCAAAGTGTTCTTTCCATTCATTCAAGATGTTCTACCTAAATGTGGCATAACAAAAATTTTATATTAAAAAAAAACACGAGCAGAGGGCATGAAGAAGAGAACTTGAACACCACTCCTTGGGTTTGAATAGCCTGCAACGATGCCAAACTCTAATTAGGTGGATTCGTTTAATTGTGTGTTGAAACTTATATAGTTCATTCATCAATTGAACGGGTATTTACGGGTAGTATGAGTACCCGTTATCCGTCCCGTACGGATAATGGGTACCCACCCGTTAACCCGTACGAATTTGGGATATGGGATGGAGATTGCTTTACGAATGGGATTGGGTACCCGTTTCAAACGGGACGGGTATCCCGTTTCGTCTCGTTGCCCACCCCTAGGTAAATTGTGTTTGGTCAATGGCCTAACCGTATCAGCCTACCCAAACCAACCATTGAACCCAATCCGGCACCCAACTCTCCATCTTCTTCCCTAAACCCTTAGTCTCAACCAGAAAACGAAAAGCACCATATCCCACATGACACAACCCCTCATTCCGATCTCCCTTCACCTATCCTTCAACCTCTCTTTCTACATCGCCTCCCCCAACCACTAAGTGAACCCCATCGTCTCTTTCCATCATTAACAGAGTTGGACGGAGAGTAATAGAGAATGACCAAACGTGGAGCATGTTTACTAATTTGAGTGACCAACATTAGAATTAAATATTTATAAAGACTACACATGAGATTCATTAGTAAAGCCAGTGATAAAAAAAATGCAATTTACCCGATAAAATTGTAATTGAAGTTTGGATGAGACTCAACTCGGTAAAGTAAATTAAAGAAAACAAATTAGCATAGATCTCATATTCTCTAATGAATAAACAACCCTTAACTCATTTTAGTTACTTTCTCCTCAAAAAATTTCTCTAGTATGAGTAATCACAATTTTCTTTTATACTACTCTTCAGTTCTCAAAATTAATCTCTATTCAATATGACAACTCGCTCAAAAATAAAATTGGGACAACTAAGTACTTCTTTTCTTTCCCTTACTACATATAGCTCAATAGCTCATATTGTGCTAGTTATGGAAGATAACCTAAATTTCTATAGGATAATTAGTTAGTAATTTATGAATTGTTTATTTGACACATGTCTTATATGTGTACTTCATCGAGTCAGATCGCACGGTTGGCCAAACAATTAAAGTATATCTTAATATCTTGTGCTTGGCTCATCAATAGCTAGGCTTTTTGCGAAATTTAGTTACTTGGTTGACAGGGTGCGAAAGAAGGTGAAACTTTGGAAAAGTAGGCTGCTGTCTTTTGGGGGTAAGGAGGTTCTAATTAAGGCAATTGCTCAAGCTCAATTTACCTATGCGATGCAAGTTTTTCTGGTACCTATCGTAGTAATTACGGAAATTCAAAGCTTAATCTCGAACTTCTGGTGGGGTCAGTAGGGAACAAAATTCAAGACTCATTGGGTTGGATGAAACGAGCTATGTCGTCCAAAGGCTAAAGGTGGGCTAGATTTTAAAAATCTCCATGAATTCAATATTTTGGGTAAACAACTTCGGAACCTCATTTAGAACCCTACCTCTCTAGTGGCAAGAGTTTTTAAGGCTAAGTATTTCCCTACGAGGGATATTTTGGAGGCAGATGAAGGCTACAATCCTAGTTACGGTTGGAGAACTATCATTGCAGCAAAAGGAATTCTAAAGGAAGGTTTGGGATGGAGAGTTGGAAACGACCACAAAATCGAATTCTGGCATGACAAATGGATTCCCTCAGCACCCCCTTAGTTTGTGAGCTTATGGATTTGGAAGAAAGAGAATGAAAACATTCGATTCTGCAGACATACTTCGCCCCTACAGTGATCGATAACACATTTTGAAAATATCAATTCCCAGACAACTAGCTAAAGACCAATATGGTGTCATGAGAAGGTAGGCAAATATTCTGTCAAATCGGCCTGCAAACTATGGATTCAAGGACAAGAGGAAGAAGTAGGAGAGTTATACACCCCAATTGAGAGAGATCGGATCTGGAAACTTCCTATTCCTCCTAAGGTTAAGGTTTTTGCCTGGAAGTTGGTTCGAAACATTCTACCTATAGGTGCGAACATTGTGAACCAAATTCAAAAGGGATGTAAAGAATGGCCATTTTGCGGGGGCCAAATTACACATTTGGTCACTCAAATTACATAATTCTTTCACGTTTGCCATCCGAATTACTTTTCTTTCATATTAGCCACTAACTTTACGATTTGTTTCACCATTAGTCACCAACCGTCAGTCTATGTTAAACTCCGTTAACACCGTCAATTATCTGATGACATGGCAAAAGAGAGGGTTGAGTGGACTGACAAAAAGCTAAGTCACATAAGTTGATCGCCTAGTCAGCCTCAATACCCAACTCATCTCCTAAATCTTCCTCCTTCCTTGTCCCCAACCCAGATTTCCAATCTAAGCGTCCCCTGTTCTATCGCCGTCGTTGCCTTACCGCCATAGAACCCGACGTCTCCTCTCCTCTCACACTCGATTTCCTCCATTACTAGTAAAACCTTTCCCTTTTCATATCCCTATCCCTAACCCATCACTTCGAAACATAAATCCCCAAAATCGGCAGAAGGAGAACGGTGGCGTAAAGCACCACAAGTGGCGAATTACCTTAGTCAGGAGTTCATCTTCGATTCCGTCGCCGTCTTATTGTGACCCCCTTTCCCACCAGTAGTCTCTTTCCCACCTGGCTCCGACCCTCGTTGGAATCGCCGGCCAGATCTGAGAGCTCTGGTTTCTTCCTCTCTCGATTGGAGGCGGCTTCAAGGGGAAGGGGAACTGTAAGATAAGCGGCAAGGCGAGGCGAGGGAATCGAAAGCGGCACGACCTTGGTTCCCGTCGTTGTACAGGGGAATTGAAGGCAGCGAAGCAGTCTGAAAATGCAGAGCCGGCCCTATCTGAGTTGTTCTTGACTATGACACGGAGTCGAATTCGATTTGGAGTCGACCAAACGCCGATTTGGGAGTTCTGGGTAGAAGAAAAGACCATTGTGGCTCGAACTGTAGGCCTGAACTGCTCCCGCCAGCGGACCCCAAGCTTTCATTTAGGCAAAGCTGTTCAATCTTGTCGCTGTTCTGATTTGGATTTTTTGGGCGAACTGGATAATTAGATTGATATGTTGGCGGCGATGAAGATTATGTTGGCGACGATGATCATTTGTGGCGAAGATGGATAATGGTGGGGCTGATTATTATATTATTGTTTGGCTATTGATTATTTGATTCTTGTTGCCGATGATGATTACTGGTGGTGACGGTGGATTATGTTGTTGTTGTTGTTTTGTTTTTACTCGGAAGAATTGGAGAGGACGCGTGGGTGAGGCTTGGTGAGAATGAATGGTAAATTATTATTTCATTATTTTTTAATTTACATGTCATTAAGTTAACGGTACAGTCAGCAGTTCCGTTTGCCACGTCATTAAAAATTTAACGGAGCTAACAGAATCTGAAGGAGACTAACGGACGGTGACTAACGATGAAACGAATCGTAAAGTTAGTGACTAATATAAAAGAAAAATAATTTAGGTGGAAAACGTAAAAGATTTATATACTTTGTGTAACCAAACGTATAATTTATCCATTTTGCGGGCTAAACTCATAAACACCACTTTCAAGAGTGCGGATGGGTCAGGAGGGTATGTCGACCTAGCAATCTAAATCTACTGTTTAAGAAGGGACGAGACCTTACCTCCTGTTAGGAGTGGATGGCCGAGTTGCAAGAAATGACATCAGACGAGCAGCTGGGTCAATTCATCGTGGCCCTATGGTTCATTTGGGAAGAGAGAAACGGTCAGTTATGGAATAAGAAGAAACTCGAAGAGTTTGAAATTATGAGTAAAGCAGGTAGATGGCTCGAAGAGTGCCAGGAACACCAGCAGAAGCAAATGGTCAGTCAAGGAAGAAGGGAGTATCATTGGAGCCCGCCACTTATTGCTGATTTCAAGGTGAATATGGATGCTGCATATTTTTAAGAAGAGGGATCTTATTTCGAAGCTGTAATTCGGGACAAAGTGGGCAATTTCTGTTTAGCAGCAGTGAGGAGAAGTAGGACGACCTAGTGGGTGCCAGAGATCGCGGAAATCAGAGGGATTAGTTGGGAGAGGATTTGGCGGTGGAGTATGGTTTCTCCCCTGTCAGATAGAAAGCGATTGTCTGAGTGTTGTCTAGAAATTGCAGAGAGAGGAAATGGCTATCTTAGAGGAAAGAGTGGCCTGTGTCGTGTGAGAAGCTACATGAGAGACTTCAAGAATTGGGCTCAATTTGGGTCACTTTCTCGGGCCATAATAGTAGCCAGACAACTCATCTAATGACCCACACTTCTTGTAATTGGGAGGAGACTGAAATTTGGGCCTCCAAGCCACCTATTTTCTTACTTTCCCTTCTTGTTTCCTGTACTATTACTACTTATTAATATGAAACGATACATGTCCTTTTATAAAAAAAAAAATAGATAAGCTTTTTTTACAAACGGGCTCATCAAATGATAAATTAAGTGTGGTACTAGTTTTTTTGTTTTGTTTTTGTTTACGAATTTCCAATTGACTCGAATACAACCTTAATCGTCGGACGGAAGTCGCTCAAAATTTAACTACTAATCTACTATCATCCATGGCTAAGAGTCCGGATATGAGAAACACGACCAATTTCCATCCATGACCGTGAAAGTTGACGAGCACATAGTTGTTCGGTCCGGAGAGCCCGGTAGAAACAGCTCATTCGCTTCGCTTTTCCCTTTTTAAAGCCCAGCCTATGTGAATCACAAAGAACTAATATAAACTGCCAAAAAAAGAAAGGCAAAATACATTTCCATAGCCATAACTATCCACTTTGTGACAATAATAGCCAAATTTTAAAAAATACACAAATATAGCCAACTTTTGAAAACTAGTTTGACAAATTTAGCCATTTTCGTTAAAAATTTTAACACCGTCAATAACTCCGTTAGTTACATAAACGTTACGCTGATGTGGATGCCACCTAGACGACACATCATCTACAACTAGACATATCATACTCACTTGAATGCCACGTCATACTTTAAATAAAAATTTATAAAATTAAAAAAGGCAAGACGACTTGGGAGTTGGGACAGACTGGTGCTTCTTCTCTCCTCTTTTCCCCAATTTCAGAGTTAGGGTTCCGACTTCCGAAATTGTAGCAAAACCGGATTAGATCTTCCCCTGCTTTGAATGCGCCAGCATTTCGACGACCACCACTGGGAGTTCCGAAATTGTAACTTTTAACAGCGCCCGGAGTCATCTCCCGCAAGGAAGACAACGAACCACTGTAAGCTCGAACAGAGCGAGGGCTTCCGACTCAACGGACTCAGCGAGTTGGCAGGCGATCCATTGGTCGGCGAGTTGGATGAATTCGTGTTCGGAAGCGGCCGAGAATATTATTCTGTTGGCGTTGGAGTCAGAGAGAGTGACCAGCAGAGGAGGGATCGATGGCGCGACGGCGGGTTCATATGCGGCCGCTCCACCTGCGACCACTGCAGCCGCTCCACCCGCGACGACGAGATCCTCGAAGTGAGCGATGAGGAATTTCACCGACATTAGTGGTGATTTCTTCTTCTCCTTCGCTCTCTATTTCGATTTCCCCATCGTCCTCCCAAATCAATGTTTCAAAACCGTTTGGAATACAAATTGTTGAATCAGGGTCGACGAAAATCGCCGGAATCTGCATCCCATCCGGAGAATCCCAATTCCAGAACGACAGCGCGAAAGTGGGGTTATTGAGTAACGAACCCAAGATCCGCTTGCAGATGTAGAGGCAGTATTTATCATAGTTATCATCGCCTTCCTTATCTCTTCGCCCAAATCACTCTGCTCCTGTCCTCCTTTCTCGCTCGGAGTCGCCGATGGTTCAATCACCGCCGCCCTAGATTCATTCATATGCTCAGATTCCGTCTGCTCCTTCTGGCTCTCTTCGACTGCTCTCCTTACGAGAGGTTCAGTCTGCGGCTACCACTGAAATTGAAGACGGAAAGGAGAGGAAGGCGGATTGAAGACGGATAGGAAAGGAAGACGGAGAAGACGAGGAAAAGGGGACGGAGAAGACGGCTTTTCATTTTCCTTTATTGTTTTTGTTTGATTTTTGTGTTCAATGTAATTACAATAACCTTTCCATCTGGCATTAAAAATTGCCACACCACTTTTAAGCGTTAGTCTAGTCAGCCATTTTGACGTTGCCGTTAAAGTTATTAACGGAATGGCTATTTTAGTGTATTTTTCAAAATTTGGCTATTATTGTTACAAAGTGAATAGTTATGGCTATGGAAGTGTATTTTACCAAAAAGAAATAGCACTAACATAAAAGCTAAAAGTTTTGTACAATTTTCACGCGGTTCTAAATCAATCAAACGGATCTCGCCCCCCAGTCACCGAGCTACTCCGCCGCCGCCATTCTGGAAGCTGTTCGATCCGGGCGAGCTCTGCTCACTGAGCCACGGGTCCCGAACAGACACCGGCGAATATTCCTTCACCGATCTCTCCGCCGCCTTCACACAATCCGTCTCCGTCCTCACCACAACCAAACAGTCGCTGCGCATCTCACCTTTATCAAAACTCAAACTCAGCGGCTTCTCACTATCATTCGTCGACGACGACGAACAGCACGGCGAGATCTCCGACCCCAACCCACCCCCGCTACTATCGCCGTGGCTCTTCCTTGACTCCGCCGATCTGCAATCCCTAATTTGCTCCAGTTCCGCCGCGACCTCAATCATCCCCGGCCGCAGCTCCCTGTCGTACGCCAGACACCGGAACGCGATCTCCGCCACCCTGTGAATCGAAGAGAGCGTCCACGCGTCGGAATTCAGATCCAGAAACGGATCCACGATCTCATCCAACCGCCCGCTGCCGATCCGATCCGCGGCCAGATTCGCCAGATTGACCTCGCTCGACGGCCGGGAGAAGTCCACGGCCTTCATCGCCGTTATAATCTCGACGAGAACGACTCCAAAGCTGTAGACGTCGCTCTTATCGGAGAGATGGAAGTTCTGGTGGTACTGCGGGTCGAGGTAGCCGGGCGTCCCCTGCGGCGCGGTGGAGATGTGCGAGATCTCGGGCATCCCGGGCTTCCCCAGCCTGGAAAGCCCAAAATCAGCCACTTTGGACTTGAAATCCAGGTCCAACAATATGTTGCTGGTCTTAATGTCTCTATGATAAATGGGCGGGTCGATTGCCGAGTGTAGATGGGCTATCGCTTGGGCCGTTTCCAGGGCGATCGCGAGGCGGACGGGCCACGACAACGGCCCATCCCCACGCTCCCTTTGTAAATGCTGACTCAAGGTGCCGTTGGGCATGAACTCGTAGACGAGGATTTGCTCGCCTCGTTCGATGGAGCAACCCAGCAATCGAACCAGATTCGGGTGGCTGACCGACGAGATCAGCTTGATCTCGTTCAGGACCTGCTCGATGCTCTCGGTGTCGCGGTTTTTGATGCGCTTGATCGCGACCAACGAGGAGTCGCTGCCGCCGCGGTGGTGCAGTTTGCCGGAGTAAACGGTGCCGTATGCCCCTGTTCCGAGCCTCTGTGTGTCGGAGAACCCGTTGGTGGCTCTCTCGATTTCTTTGTACTGGTAGATTGTGATGTTGATCCCTTTGGCTTCGGCTAATCGGCGCTTCGTGGAGCTTTCGGCGTTCGAGGCCGATCGCCTTCGGATGAAGCAGCAGGCGAAGGCGAGGCCGAGGATTAGCGCTGTTGCTGCGCCGAATCCTGCGACAGGAAGGATTACGAAGCGAAATTGGTGATGGCATTACAAGTGAAACGTTACCTACTATGACACATATGCGAAATAACATGTATTCCAAATTACATGATTTTCGTACCAAAAAGTGTAAAAGAAGTTTATGTATCACAGACATTAATTACCTCCAGTTAAGATGGCAATACCAATGGGTCTGCAGTAGCCCAGCAAGTATTCAGAGGATCTGCACGAGTCTGTTTATACATTCACAAAGCGAGGAAACGTCAACATGATAGTAATGATTTTTCTTAATTAGAAATTTGAAACTATATTAATAATGGAGGAGAGTAGCCGCCGCAATAAATTAAATGTGTTATTATGGAGGAGCCCATGCATTTGCGGATAAGGTGATGATGATGGTGAATGGTCATCCACGTTGTGGAAGGTAATTAAGTAAAAGAAAAGTCACCACCTAATCTAACCAACTCCCATATACTTTTGAGCTCATCACATCGATTAAGAAATTCATGCTCTTGGTTAAAATGAATTTGGAGGTAAGCCCAGCAGAGAGTGACGTAGGGTGGAATTGGCCGTTGAAATTGTACTACTCAGTGGCATATTGGCATGGTTGAACCTGGTTCAAACGATGCCGGTCATGAAACCGACATTAACACCATTGATATTACAGGTAGGATTGATTTACGAATTCTAAATAAATGATGTTATTTTAGTGAATTTAATTAATCAAAAAATTAATTTATTATTTATTTCATGAATTTAGAAGTCAAAAGTTGATATATTTTTGGTGGATTGTTAGTAAATTGTCCTCAAATATGTTTTACATATGATTAAATTCATTGAATGTTTAATGATTTTCATATTCTTACATAATTTCTTAAACCGACCTGAACCGACACAAATAGATTGTACCACCGATTGTACTATTTCACTTGTCAAACTAGCACAATATAAATTGGTTTGACAACCTTCTTGTTAATTGTTTCATGTCATACCCAATAATACATCGGGCCTACTTCCGAAGATAAAATGATTAAATGGGCCCTTATCTCTGATTCTATCTCTTCACGCTCAATCCACGTCGGATCCATTCCTTGGAGCTTTTGCTCATTATTATTTATTCGTTGAATACTCATTATTATTTTTGACTAAGCAAAAGGACCACACAAGAAACATAAATTATTATTTTAGTCCCTGAATTTTAGATTTTTCTGCTCCAACCGTACTAAATTAACACAATGAATGCCAATAAATTTATCATATCAGAAAAAAATGCCAATAAATTTAGGAAAATAAATCTCCGAATTATTGTGCCTTTAACTTTACTTCACTCCACTCCGTACGTGATTAGGAAAAATATTTTTTATACCATAAAATAACAGACTAATTGCCTAATCAATCATCTTAATTAATACTTAGCCGCCCCGATGGCGATAATTACGTCGTTTGCCAAAAATTCAAAAGAGGAAATCCACCTCATAAATTAAAAAATTAAAACGACCTGACCTTTGCGGCAGCCGACGCCATCGCGGTACCCGTCGCCGGAGAACCCACGCCGGCATCCACACCGATACCCGGGCCGCCTCCAGTCTGTCGTATTCACGACCCGGCACTCGGCATCCTCCGAACACGTGGCGCAACGCCTGCCGTCCATCCACCACTCGAGCTCCATCATCTGGACCTCCAGCGACACGCCGGAGGTATGATCCCCGGCCACCGCATACTCCACCGAGATCGACGACATCAGGTACTCGCAGTCCGTGTGGCGCGTCATGTTGGCGTAATCGAACAGCCCGTTCCACGTCAGCGAGTCGGAGAAGCAGCTGAGGCTGCCGTTGGTCCCCCCGGGTCGGCCGGAGCAGTTGACCGAGTTGACCGGCTCGAAGTGGGTCTGGACGTCGATCGTCGGGATATTGCACGTCCACACGTCGGTGCAGTTGTGGAGGAGGATCGCGTTGCTGGATTTGGGTGCGTAGTTTTTTGTGAAGAGCGATTGAAGGACGGCGATGGGGCGGCCGCAGGTGGGGTTGATGTTGATCCTGATGGTGGAGTTGTCGACGGCGGAGACGGGGAATTCTCCGATGAAGGGCTGGCCGGCGGGGGAGCAGGTGAGGCGGACGTGGCATCCCGGGGAGAATCCGAACGGGTAGTTTAGGTGGGTGGCGCCGCAGGTGGTGACGCAGGTGGAGGCGGCGGAGAGTTGGTGGTCGCCTCCGGCGGCGGCGGCGGGAGTGATGGAGGGGAGGAGAAAGGGAATTGTGGTCAGGAGGAAGAGGAAAGTGGCCAACATGGTATTACATATGTGTTTTTGGAGAAGAGAAATTGGGAATTGGGTTATGAAGGTCGGAGATTTCGTCGAGGGAAAAGAGAATTATAATAATCCGGCGGTTGTGAAAATTGAGTTGGTTGAAGAAGGGGAAGGTGGAGTGGAGGAGACGGTGGAGGGCTCCATGGTTTCGTGATGGGAAATTGGGAAAGGAAGGAACTTGGGAGATGGGCATATGACGAAATTGATGATAGAGTGTGAAATGAAAATGAGAGAATTTTTGAGTTATTTTATTTTATTATATTTTTCTTGATTTCCCACTTTGACAATGATTCCCTCCTATTTGTTTTTTTAGGGTTATTGTGGTATTGGTTCCTATATTTTGTTTGGGTTACCAAACACGTCCTATCGATCTTCATATTCAACTCTAGCATGTCCTCCCCCTAGCTTGTGATAATCAAAATATCATATGTATTGCGGGTAGGGGTGTCAGTCGGTCGGTTTCGGTTTAACCGAAAACCGAATTCTCGGTTATCGGTTAAACCGAGCGACCACCCCTGGCTACCGACCACTGACCGTGGGAGATACAGCGGTTAGCCGACCACCGACCGGTCGGTTGGCCGGTTTTGGTTCGGTTAGCCCCAAACCCGAAAACCACACCCTTATCTGAAAAAAAAAAAATAGAAAAATCCAAAAATCCTCCTACCACTCATTCTTTATCTGCTCAATCCTTCTCTCTCCCATCCTCAATCCAAAAAAAATCCAAAAATCCTTCTCTCTCCCATCCATCAATGGAACTCTGTCGAGTTCGCCGACACCCCGCCATCCTCGCCGTGTTCGACGACCGTCTGGCCCCCGACTACGCCGCCTCCCTCGGCCGGCACCCCGCCGTCCTCGCCGTGTTCGACGACCGCCGCCGGGAGCTTCACACCACCAGATCCCCTCAGTTCCTCGGCCTCCGAAACCAGCGCGGGCTCTGGTCCGAGTCCGACTACGGCTCCGACGTCATCATCGGCGTCTTCGACACCGGCGTCTGGCCCGAGCGCCTGAGCTTCTCCGACGCGAATCTCGGCCCCGTTCGGTCCCGGTGGAAGGGGATCTGTCAAATCAGAGCTTCTTTCTTCTTTCTTCTTCTTCTGGGTTTTCATTTTGAGAGGTGAAAGGGAAGAGAAGAGAGGTAGTATGACGGAAGAGAAGAGGGTCTTCTTTTTCTGGATTTTCATTTTGAGAGATGAAAGGGAAGAAAAGAGAGAGAGGATGACGGGAGAGAAGAGGGTCGGGACGTCGGCTAGGGTTTGGGGGGGTCGTTTTGAGGGGTCGTTTTGAGAAGGGGGCTGGGTCGTTTAGGAGGCTGGGTAAAGGCTCGGTTAGCCGGCTAACCGTCGGTTTCCGACCTCGGTTGGTCGGCTAGCCGAGCCTTCTCCCCTCGCTACCGACAACCGACCGAATGTAATTAAGAACGGTTTTCGGTTAGCCGAACCGAAAACCGGTCGGTTCGGTCGAAACCGACCGATTAGCCGCTAACCGGAAAACCGATTGCCAGCCCTAATTGCGGGAGAGATTGTAAGAATTCATGTAATGTTATAATACAGTGTTTGGTAACGTGAACCTTAAACATTGCGTAATTCATGTTGACTTGCATTGTGCGATTACAATGTAATGTAATGTGAGAAACTATATATTTTGAGAATTAGTCGGCACAGAGTACATGGTTGCCAAATTGACTCTAAAATGCTCTTATATATCAATCTTAGGTTCCTAAACGATAGTTATACATCAAAATGCAACTATCCAATCAACTCTTGGCAATTTTATGATGGGAGAAATGGATAGTGGTGTGTTTGATAACTGAAGCAAACAAAAGGGTTCGTAATAACTATAATGCTCAATCACCCTTTCTTTGTATGTATGTGTGTGAGGTTCGTCGTAAATACTAAGTTATGAGTCCATTTCTTCTTGACTTTTTTTTTTGTCTTTTCCAATTGAAAGACTTGCCTTGTTCTTTCTTTGCAAATTCTCTCTCTCCTATTAGCCGGCGGAATAGGGTTGTTTTGTGGGATCTAGAATGGAATGTGGTAGTTGGTAGAGAGAGAGAGAGAGAGAGAGAGAGTTATACTTTGTATAGGATCAAAATTGAACGGCGATTCCTAGTTCATGAATTTTCTGATGGTTGAAGAAAGTTTCAATTTTGAGAGAAAGAGTGTTTGTTTGTCTTGAGTTTGTTATCGGTTTCTTGTCATTGATTCAAACTTTAGAATTTATACCCGTGAGCAGATACTAGTTTTGTTAATATCCAGTAATACTAATTCACACGCAACTACACAAGATCATCACATATCACGGACGGACGGACTGAGTGCATAACTTCCGGGCCAGTGACCAGAAATGAAGCATGCAAATATGTTGGGGAAATTGTTCACGTATACTATTTTCTTGCAACACAAGCAAACACATAAGATTAAGAAAAACATGCAAAGACACATGCAAGCGTCCTAGCCGATAGAATTCACTATCTCTCCTTAAAGAATCTTATTCCCCTCAAGTACCCAAGGTTGTGGAATGATTCCTCCCAAGATAGAAAGGACGTACCTTTTCCGGCGTAGCGGTACCTCAAACCCCGGAAACCATCGAACGCAGCGAAACGGCGAGAACCACACTTGACTCTATTTTCTCTTTGAAAAGAATGTAGAAAAACTAGTTTTGAATTTTGGCAGAATTTTCGTATAGGAAAAACTATGTAAAAACTAGATGGGGTTATGTGCTATTTATAGAAAATGAAGGGGTGCGTACGAAGGGAGGCGACTCTTCATATGGGTGGTTACACCCCAACCATTGCATTGGTTCGTTTAAAATATTTCAACCATTGCATTGGTTCGGCCTCATGGAAGTTGGACCGGTTTGGTTATTCCAACCGCCACATCGATTCGGTTTGATTTGGTTCAACTCGGTTTGGTTTGGTTTGGTCCATTTGGTTACACAAACCAATTTATCCAATTAACCACATATTACATCAAATCGATCGAATTCGAGGACGTGCCTTCCCACATCTTACCAACATGGTACTTCAAGAGACTCTCTTGAAACTTTCCCCTTTTATTTCCATTCACACCACTAAAAATTCCAACAATCCCCCACATGAATGGAGAATGTTGTACTTTAAAAACTATGCAAAAAATAGTGTGATTCTCGACTAAGAATTAGTTGCATCAGAATAGGCAGGTGATTTCATGAGTGCTTAGAGAACTGGCCTTCTTTTATTCTCCTTGAAGCGGCTCCACTTCACACTCACATAGGTGATTTCTAAACGTGTATTCCGAAAATACACTATTTGATCACATCCTGTGTCAAACTTAGAAGCCATTAAAAACCTTCCATCTTTAGGTTTACCCTTATAGTTGGACATTGTCTCATCATGAGAATGGACTTTGAATAATTTGACAATGTCGGACCATCAATCACAACTTTGTTTCTCCTTGAACCTAGAGGTTGGGTCTGCCAATCCTGCTTAGGTAGAGTTACCGCCATGAAGATTTGTCCTAGGCCACGAGTCCATTCCCTTCGATGCTATCGTTAATTTCTAGGTAGGCCTAACGTTTGTTATCACTTGATCTAAGATGATCAATCCAAATAACTTTGCTAGAAATTAATCAATCCATAGTGTTACGTTTCCATTATCTTTGACGAGATTTATCACATAACACTCCTAGCCCTTGCAATAACACTTTTGTGCACAAGTGCGTTTTATTAACGCCAGTCTTTGCGGGCCAAACTACTCTACTTCACCGGTCTTAGAGTTTAACTTGAACGTTTTCCAAGATACTGCTCCTCGTTAACCATAAATGCCTATCCATTAATGGACTGCCTGTTGGTTCATCCGGTGAGTTCTCTTTGGGTACAATACACCAAAGACTCGTCTCTTTTCAATTCACTGCACATCTTGTGAGCTTGACTTGATTTTATTGCCTTGCAATAATCATAACACATGCCAACGGTATTGAAGTCTCTCCACTTCATTAACCTTAAAGTACTTGAGCTTCACAAGTATCTCTTTAAGTGTAGTGACATTTATGACTTAGCTTAGGGTTTACGCAAATCTTCTAAGTATCACTTTCACTTTAGAAACACCCAAGCGACATTCCACATTACTTTCCCCCAATTTATCCCCCACATTTCAACTATTTCGCCATAGTTGTTGAAACCAACGTTTCGGGTTTGGGGAATGTTGTTCATATACATTCATGTATAAGGTCAAAATCATCTCTTTGGGAAGAGTGGATCAACATCAATAAATATTCTAGCTCTCTGACATAACGTCAATATATGCTAGAGTTTACTCATAAGTTATACCCTTGGACTGGGTTAACTCCACAAGGTTTAAGGACTCTCACTTTCTCATTGGATACCTTCATACTTTCAAGTATGACTTCGCTTACCTTTCCACTTTTGTCTTATGGATAGGTTGCGTCCCATTGTAGGGTCTTGAGATAGTAGCCGAAACAATGGCTAGCTCTTCTCCCCCACGATTCTACCCTTTGCCAATCATCATGGAATAATCCCATTTATTTTCCATGGTTTTACTTATTGAACTTGTCAACCACTATATGTAACTAATTGTTTACCAATGGTATGATCTCACTCGATTAGCATACCACAAACAATTCAGATTTTTATTAGAAAAAATCATCCAATTACTTACCAATGGTATTGATCTAGGCAACTTGAGACGTCATAAGTAATTCAGATGCATTCCAGTAATGGAAATCCCATCTAATTACTTTCCAATGACATCTCATATATGTAACATGATGTACCACAAGTAATTCAAACGAATTTCCAATTCAATTGTCTAATTACTTTCCAATGGTATAAACTTCATGAATATACCATAAGTAATCCAAACTTTAAGTTCAATAAGGTCATCTCAATTGAGCTCTCATGCCAAATTGTTTTCCAATGATATATACCATAAACAATTCTGACACATAGCTACTTGATGACGACCATCATTTGGCAAGCTTATTAAATCCCTATAAGGAGCAATCATAGCATCATTTTCCTTGCCCTCATGGCATAGGAAACATCAAGTCCTAAACCACATACATGATAAATAAATTACCATATCTTTACAACTATCATAGGAACTAGAATTCCTTATCGCTTATAGCTTTCTTGTAATGCAATCATTTAGACGTGCATTTACCAAACTTCATCTCCACTCAATGTCATTATATAGCAAATCTCCACTATCATGATAAATGCCAACAAAGTATTTATCATACTTTTTCATCAGCAACAAACTAGGAATTAACTAAAATTCCAGTTTTTCATATTTGTGTGAATAATTAGTTTCCATAACCAATTATAACGAATGTACATATATGTACCACTTTATAAAGAATTCTGAGCGCCAGACCGCCAGTGATTCTTTCAGGAGCCGACCAGTAGAAGGAACAATTTCCTTCGGAAATGATTTTTTTTTTTTTTAGATAAGGGTGATATATGTTTGTTTTTTGTTTTGTTATTAGGTACTACTGAAGGGACTCGAACCTGGGACCTCCAGGTTCATGACTAGTGGTATTACCACTAGACCAATCCCTTGTTCGTATTGTTAGAGTTAGTCAATAGAGTTGTAATACGACATTGATGGGAGAAGTAAAGTATAAAGATGGAGTCTTTTGGCAGTTTAATTAATTAATTAAACGTTTGAATTTTGTGAAAAGAAGTGTCTTTCCATAAAGGTAACTCCCTTTTTCTGTGAAAGGATATGTCCTTCCATAAAGGCAACTACCTTTTCTATGAAGGGATGTGACTCTTCGGGAAAGTAACTTCCAAATTTCACAACTATAAATATGTGATTGCCATAACTCTTTTAATAACGAGAGTTTACTTCTTCTTCCGGTTTTCCTTCTCTATTTCGCAAACACAGAAGTCTGCAAGATTGCTGCTTCCAAACTTAAAATTGAAGGGACTCCTGGGGGTGGTTTGCTCGGCCTACCAGCAATTTGTAGTGGGGGCAAATAACACTCTAAGGAGAGTGATTAATCACGCCTTCAATTCGATTCTCTCCATACCGTTTCCCTGACAATCTTAGAGTGTTATTTGTTGAAAAATGAATTCTGGAGTGGAAAGTAAGTTGAAGGTGTGCATTCATTTGAGATGGAACGTTGCATGCATTGAAAGGAAGAAAAGATGTAATGGTCCAATTTTGCTTCTACTGGTTGCTCCATGCCGAAAGGAAAAGAAGCAGTTCGGCATCCTTAGAACCGGTAACACCTTGTTCCTTTTTAATTATCGGTGTTAAGATTAGTGGGATTGATTTTGATGGCAAGATATGTTTTATGCATCATAACTGGCCATTTCTTTTCGTTAGCCATTGCATGAATCGTGAAATGAGTAAACTGGTATGGTTGGGCTTTGAAAGGATTTCAAATTGAATCCGGCAGTCATTAAGAAGAATTCTGGGTTTCCTTGTGTATAAGTAGATATTGATCTGTCCCCGGATAAATTGCCTTATCACTTTTGTTATGGATGGTATATATATATATATTCTGTGTATATGTTTGTTCTTTCCGTGCAATTAGAAAGAAAGGCAGGAACTCGGTTTTGGTGTTGTATATATATATATATATGTTTGGAAAGGAAAACATGGATCAATTAATTTTGCATGGTTAATTGGATGGCTCTGTGATCATGAGACGTAGCATATATGATTTTATCTGTGCATTGTTCCTGGCCACATATATATACATTTGCTATAATTGGTTCTTGAAACCAATTATTCATGCAACTGTGAAAACCGAAGATGAAAGAGGTAAGTGCAGTGAATGAGTCACTATTAATTTTCATGATGCATTAGAAAGCTTGCCATTTCTATTGTCCATGGTAATTGCCATGAATATTGGAGCCATATAAGTGCCAAACGATGGTGTCCTCTTGTGTATGGTTTGGTCAGATTCATGTTCTGGTGCAATGTGTGTCTGAAAGAAAAAGAATGATGATAAATTTGAATTGCTCAAGTGATGTCAAATACTTTTGTAGTATTTGAAGATAAGAAAAAACTCATAATTCATATTATGAGTAGAGAAAATTCAATTGTGTTTGAATTTGAAAGAAGTCACATTGAATTTCTGAAACAAATTTTCTCACCAAAACTTGTATGAGTTTCAATTTTGATGCTTGCAAGATGCAACAATTTGGTTTATGTAACAAAATTGTTTGAGTTGTGACTTGAAGTAAATTGAAATAATGGTGAATAGCGTTTCCTCGACATGGTAATTTGTTTATCATGTATTTGTTTATGACTTCATGTTTCATATGTCATGAGGGCAAGGAAAATGAAACTAAGATGCATCCTTATAGGGATTGAATAAGCTTGCCATAGAATGGTGATCATTAAACTAATTATGGTTAGAATTGTTTATGGTATATGTACACTATACCATTGGAAAACAATTTGACATATGATTATTGTTTGAAGCTATTTGTCGGAATTGTTTATGGTATACGTAGATATATACCATTGGAAAACAATTTGGCATGAGAGCTCAATTGAGATGATCTTGTAGAACTTAAAGTCTGAATTACTTATGGTATATTTGTGAAATATATACCATTGGCAAGTAATTAGACGACTGACTTAGAATATTCGTTTGAATTGCTTGTGGTATGTCAAGTTACCTTCCTGAAATGCCATTGGTAAGTAATTAGATGGTATTTCCAATACAATCTGGAAATGCAACTGAATTACTTGTGGCATCTTAAGATACCTTAACCAATTCCATTGGTAAGTAATTAGATGATATTTCTAATATCTGAATTGTTTGTGGTATAATAATTGAATTAGTCCATACCATTGGCAAACAATTAGATCAATGTAGCGGTTGAAAGTTCAATAAGTAATGGAAAATAAAATGGAATTGTTCCATGATAGTTTGGCAAGTGGGAGAAGTGTGGGGGAGATGTTTCTCATGATAGTTGGATAACTAGTGCTAGTGATAATAAATCTACAATGGGTAGATTTTTACACTAGGTGGAGGAGTTGTTTCTTGGCTTTCGAAGAAACAAAATGTGTATTACACTCCACCATGGAAGATGAATTTCTAGCCCTGGCGGCGGCTGAAAAAGATGCAGAATGGCTAAGAGACATGTTGTTAAGTATAGAGTTGTGGCCACAATTGATGCTAGCCATTTCTGTCTTTTGTGATAGTGAGGCTACTTTGTCGAGAGCTTATAACAGATTTACAATTGTAAGTCTAGAGCTACTAGCCTATGACATGAACACGTTAGATATTTGATTACTAATGTAATCATTTCTATTGTGTATGTAAGATCGCTCAATAATGTGGCAAATCCTCTTACCAAAGGATTGCCAAGTGGCATGATCTATGAGACATCCTAAGGGAAGGGATTGAGACCTCTTGTGTAGTTAGAAGTAACGGGAACCCAACCTTTTCTTTAGGTATTCACTAATTAAAAGGTTCAATGTGGTAATAACAAGTTACTCTAACAGAGGCACTAATTTATTGTACAAGTAAATTAGTCCAAAGAAGGGTGAGTTATAGAACTCTTGAGATGAGTTGTAGAACTCTTAATGAATTCATTTGGAATGTCACCTATGTGAGCATTTAGAGTGGTGCCGCTCTAACAAAAGTAGAGGTCAACTTTTGTGTATGCCCATGAAACAGGATTAGCACATGGCCATAATAGTGCTACCCTAGTTGGTGGTTGTGGTTTAGAGAAGAGACAAGTACGTGTGTGGCATCTCCGGTTATAGCTTTGGATCGTGACTCCTAGGCTTAAGCCCGTCACTGATTCGTTATCAACTTTGAGTTGCTTACACTAGGTAAAGGTTCAAATCGAAAAGATACCTTTATGTATGCGTTACTTGTTCAAGGCAGGTATTCTCAACTCTTGTTGACTAAGTGGGGGATTGTTAGAGTTAGTCAATAGAGTTGTAATACGACATTGATGGGAGAAGTAAAGTATAAAGATGGAGTCTTTTGGCAGTTTAATTAATTAATTAAACGTTTGAATTTTGTGAAAAGAAGTGTCTTTCCATAAAGGTAACTCCCTTTTTCTGTGAAAGGATATGTCCTTCCATAAAGGCAACTACCTTTTCTATGAAGGGATGTGACTCTTCGGGAAAGTAACTTCCAAATTTCACAACTATAAATATGTGATTGCCATAACTCTTTTAATAACGAGAGTTTACTTCTTCTTCCGGTTTTCCTTCTCTATTTCGCAAACACAGAAGTGTGCAAGATTGCTGCTTCCAAACTTAAAATTGAAGGGACTCCTGGGGGTGGTTTGCTCGAGCCTACCAGCAATTTGTAGTGGGGGCAAATAACACTCTAAGGAGAGTGATTAATCACGCCTTCAATTCGATTCTCTCCATACCGTTTCCCTGACACGTATTTCCTTCGGAAATGATTGCCGAGTGCTTCTTTCCCTTGCAACAGCAATGACAAGAAAGACCAAACCACATATATACAACAATATATATATAACACAGTAATAAACTGTAAATGATCATATCATGCCGAAACTGTCCGTTGGCTACTTGGATCATTAACATATGCATACTTGCAGTTAGTATGATATGCAAACAACATGCATGAATCAAGAAATCTAACATGTAAGAAATAAATTATGTCGATGGAATTTTCCTCTGCATGACTATATATAAGCAATATAACCATGAGACATCAACTTCATCACTTTCATCTTCGGAAACAAACAAGATTAACCGAAATAAATGTGATGCAATTTAATATCTAATCCATTGCCACTTTCTGACACGACACGTAGCATAAATCTACTAAAATGCACAATTTCTCATGGCATGCAATTTTCCCATCGAACA
Source organism: Linum tenue (assembly GCA_946122785.1). Taxonomy (NCBI): domain Eukaryota; kingdom Viridiplantae; phylum Streptophyta; class Magnoliopsida; order Malpighiales; family Linaceae; genus Linum; species Linum tenue. The sequence goes on along the minus strand of CAMGYJ010000008.1, from coordinate 78,554,605 downwards.
CAAATCAGTATATATGAACAGTACCGATTCATGCATATCTATGTGTGTTTGCCATACGAAAAAAAAAGTCAGATTCATGCAGACCAAGACAAATTATATACGTGAAACCTAAAAATAAGATTCTTTAAGATTGTTGGGGAAATTGTTCACGTATACTATTTTCTTGCAACACAAGCAAACACATAAGATTAAGAAAAACATGCAAAGACACATGCAAGCGTCCTAGCCGATAGAATTCACTATCTCTCCTTAAAGAATCTTATTCCCCTCAAGTACCCAAGGTTGTGGAATGATTCCTCCCAAGATAGAAAGGACGTACCTTTTCCGGCGTAGCGGTACCTCAAACCCCGGAAACCATCGAACGCAGCGAAACGGCGAGAACCACACTTGACTCTATTTTCTCTTTGAAAAGAATGTAGAAAAACTAGTTTTGAATTTTGGCAGAATTTTCGTATAGGAAAAACTATGTAAAAACCAGATGGGGTTAGGTGCTATTTATAGAAAATGAAGGGGTGCGTACGAAGGGAGGCGACTCTTCATATGGGTGGTTACACCCCAACCATTGCATTGGTTCGTTTAAAATATTTCAACCATTGCATTGGTTCGGCCTCATGGAAGTTGGACCGGTTTGGTTATTCCAACCGCCACATCGATTCGGTTCGATTTGGTTCAACTCGGTTTGGTTTGGTTTGGTCCATTTGGTTACACAAACCAATTTATCCAATTAACCACATATTACATCAAATCGATCGAATTCGAAGACGTGTCTTCCCACATCTTACCAACATGGTACTTCAAGAGACTCTCTTGAAACTTTCCCCTTTTATTTCCATTCACACCACTAAAAATTCCAACAAAATATTCGATAAGAGATCCACTACTATAATCATAACCATGGATCCTTTTGTTTTTTTTTAAAAGGTTGTTATGGTCAAACTGATTCTATACATTTTTTATACAATTTTCTTTATGGTACAAATTCTTTAGTGTATCACAACCCCAAATCTAAGTGTGGGTTTCAATGGGAGGTTGTGGGGTACTTTGCTGCTCAAAAGGTCTTCGTCAAGGAGATCCCTTGTCTCTTTACTTATTCGTTGTTGCAATGAAAGTTTTTAGCTGTTTAATGGAAGAAGCAGTCTCGGAGAATCGTCTACCATTTCACCTGTCAAATCGGGCCGCTCAATTAGTACAATATTGTCCGCTTTGGGCCAAGCCCCACACGGTTTTAGTCTTGGGTGTCCTCTCCAAAAGGCCTCGTACTAATGAGTTTGGTGGACACTTATATACAAGGGTTCCTTCCCTTGTATTTCCGATGTGGTACTTGGATTATCCCATAATAATCCCCCCTCTAGACAAGGACCACGAACTTCGTGTCCTCAACTCAACGATTATCTTGATCTACCAAACGCCTTGTATCGATGGGCTTCTCGGTACAAGGACTTTACCAGACGCAGAAATCTCTTTGATCTGCTTCTCAAATGCGGAACTCTCTTTGATCCGCCAAGCCCAAACGTGGATCTCTCTGGATCCACCAAACAGATGCGAATCACCTTTGACTCGCCAGACAAACGCAGATCTCAAATCCCAAGGTCACCGAATGAGGGTCCCACCAAACTGAAGTCCACCGCCCCGAATCCGCCGAACCAGATTCTGATACCACTTGTCATAACTGGGAAACTCAATTAGTACGATATTGTCCACTTTGGGCCAAGCCCGCACGGTTTTACTCTTGGGTGTCCTCCCCAAAATGCCTCGTACTAATGAGCTTGGTGGACACTTATATACAAGGGTTCCTTCCCTTGTATTTCTGATGTGGTACTTGGACTATCCCACAACAATCCTCCCCTCAAGACAAGAACCATGAACTTCGTGTCCTCACCTCGACGATTATCTTGATATGCCAAACGCCTTGTATCGATGGGTTTCTCGGTATAAGGACTTTACCAGACGCAGAACTCTCTTTGATCCGCCAAGCCCAAACGTGGATCTCTCTGGATCCACCAAATAGATGCGAATCACCTTTGACTCGCCAGACAAACGCAGATCTCAAATCCCGAGGTCACCGAATGAGGGTCTTACCAAACTGACGTCCACCGCCCCAAATCTGTCGAACCAGACTCTGATACCACTTATCATAACTGGGCAACTCAATTAGTACGATATTGTCCACTTTGGGCCAAACCCGCACAATTTTACTCTTGGGTGTCCTCCCCAAAAGGCCCCGTACTAATGAGCTTGGTGGACACTTATATACAAGGGTTCCTTCCCTTGTATTTTCAATGTGGCACCTGGATTGTCCCATAACAATCCTCCCCTCAAGACAAGGACGACCAACTTCGTGTCCTCACCTCAGCGATTATCTTGATCTGCAAAACGCCTTGTATCGATGGGCTTCTCGGTACAAGTACTTTACCAGACGTAGAACTCTCTTTGATCTGCTTCTCAAATGTGGAACTCTCTTTGATCCGTCAAGCCCAAACGTGGATCTCTCCTATTCTCCTGGATCGACCAAACAGACGCGAATCACCTTTGACTCGCCAGACAAAGGCAGATCTCAACCCTCGAGGTCACCGAATGAGGGTCCCACCAAAATGACGTCCACCACCCAAGATCTGCCGAACCAGGCTCTGATACCACTTGTCAGATAGGGCCGCTCAATTAGTACGATATTGTCCGCTTTGGGCCAAGCCCGCACGGTTTTACTCTTGGGTGTCCTCTCCAAAAGGCCTCGTACTAATGAGTTTGGTGGACACTTATATACAAAGGTTCCTTCCCTTGTATTTCCGATGTGGTACTTGGATTGTCCCATAACATCACCCTATGTGTAAAAGGATTGGTCTCACGATATCATGTTTGCTGACGACTTACTTCTGTTTTTTGAATGATCTAATTACGGGTTACAATGCATCCAACAAGTTCTTGCTAAGTTTCGGGTGCTGTCAGGTCTCAAATCCAATCCTTCTAAGTGTGAACTGTTCTATGGAGGGTTCCGACAAACATGGAAAGAGAATATGGCAACCTATGCTGGTTATAAGCTTGGAACTCTTCCAGTAAGGTACTTAGGTAGGTGTACCCTTAATTTCAAGCAAGCTTTCAATTAAAGCATGTCGACCTCTAATTGACAAAATGATGAGTAGAATTCAGAACTGGGGGTCTAAGCTCTTAAGCTATGCAGGGAAGTTGCAACTTGTGATGTCTGTACTCTATAGTCTTGTTCAGTTCTGGATGGTTATTTTTGTTCTACCAAAAAGATTGATTAAAGAGACAGAGAAGCTCTTTAGTGACTTTTTGTTGGATGTCATTACTGAAGACAAAGTAAGAGTCGATGTAGAATGGGAAAGAATTTGTTTTCCTAAGAGAGAAGGTGGTTTAGGTATTTGTAATATGGTTAGTTGAAACCAAGCGTACATAGTGAGACACATATGAGATCTCCTTTTGAAAGAGGGTTCTCTGTGAGTGCCCTAGGTTAGAGAATATAGGTTGCAATGCATCATGCTGACTTCTGGACAGCAAGCTGTTAGCCTGGTTCTTGGCTCGGGTTGAAAATACTCAAGTCCAGAGAGCATGTTCAAGGGCACCTAATATTTGCTAATGGAATTAGTTATTGGGATGGAAAGGTGCAGAAGAAATTTCCTTTAAAGTAGATATGAGAATTCTTTCGTCCGAAACTTAATGCTGTGGATTGGCACAAGCTAATATGGAAAAACCCTATTGTCCCTATGAATCAGTTTCTTTGCTGGCTCATTACTAAAGAATTTATCACCACTGGTGATAAACTAATCAGCTGGGGATATCAGGGGAGTTTCACACAATCAAACAATCACCTTTTTTCTGAATGCTCAAGATATAAGGATTTATTCAAACCTTTATTCTCAAAGTTCACTAGCAGATGCCCATCTAATACTTGGGAAGAGGAGCTTCATTGGGCAGTAGATTCTTTTTCTGGTTCTAAAATACATTATATGTCTGTTCGTCTTATCTGACAGGCTCTTCTCAGTAGTATCTGGAGAGGAATGTGCGGTGCAAAGCATGGCAAACCTGTCTTGGGCATTGCTGAAGTAAAAATGCAGTTGCAAGGAGACCGGGAAGTGTTGTGTAGCTCTGAAGAGTTGGAACCTTTCTTTTAATTTGATTGTCTGAGAAGATTCTCGTCTCTGTTCTTGGCTTAGGATAATTCTTAGTAATTCTAAAGTTGATGATGTTGTCTATACCTAGTGGCAAGGGATGTTGCCTATAGTAAACTTCTTTTGAAGAAATAAAAACTAGTTATTCATAAAAAAAAATTCTTTAGTGGTACTAACTGAATTGTACATTCCGTACAAATTCCTTTAAGGCGCAAATTCAAATTGTACCTAGAAGCACTGGTGCTTATAAGCATTGTAAAATTTCTCATTCAAACAATGCAATTGTGAATGATCATTTTTTTTCGAGTCACTAAAAGAGGTATAAATATTTCTCTTATTAGTGGATATTTTGCTAACTTCATAGGGGTTAATACCATTCTAGCCATAGTAAGAGAAATGGTAAAGTAGTTATAAAATTAGCATTAATTATGGCTGCAACAACAATGACAACTACATAAATCGAGAAGCAATAGGGACTATAACTGCGATTATGACTCAGACAATGGCTACGACTCTGATTGGACTCCACGTGAACAAATCTGGGGTGCAACTACAACTACAAGTACAAACAACAACTACTATACATATGCAACTGTGACTCCAACAACTATGACTCTATGTCCGACCGAGGATAGCAAATTCAACTATCACAACTATAGCTCTGACTCCACAACACTCCAACTCTGATGCCACAACACTACAACTCTTAACATATTTTTCTTCAACTTCAGGCTACTCCTTTCACCTCTAACGATCTAACTTCCTTCCCCGCAATGTGCTCACGACCCCCAGCCTTAATGAACCCCATTCTAATAAGAGAAGAAAAATGAGAAATTTGTCTTTGTCTGTTTGCAGGTAATACTCCCTCATGGATGAGGTGATTTGCCTACTGGAAGCTGACAAAAGGGCATGGAAGATGTAGTTAGGAAGTTTGCTAAATGAAAAGTGGAAAGATTTTTATGGACATCGACCATTAGTGAGGTATGGTGGGAGAGGTGTAGAATGCTATATGGTAAAAAGACCATGACTAGTACAAAGTTGGTAGACAAATTAAAGCAGTTGATAGAGTATCTAAGACTTGGTTGTCCTAATTTTTTGCAACAACTCTTCTTGTAAAACCCTTTATGATACACCTTGTAGTTGACATTGTATAGAGACAACATATGTTTTTACTTTGTGCGATTGAAAGACAAACGATATAAAAAGTGTTATGACCTCGAAAGCCTTGATTGTGCTTTTGATGAAAATAAAGCTTACTTTTCATTAAAAAATCATGTTTCCCTCCACAAATTAGGAAACTTGTAACTAGGACTGGCAATCGGTTTGGTTCGATTATAATTGCACCATTTATATTAGTCGGTTCACCATAACTGTACAGTCAGTTCTAGATTGTTTTGCCAATTAATCGGATAATCATTAAACAAATGATTCGGTAAGGTTATGCTAAAATAACTTATCGGTAACCTAACCAGTAGAAGACCTCTTCCTTTTTTCAGTTGTGCATTTTTGTAGGATTTTTCCTACATACGTATGTGCATCTTTTTTTTAAGTGTTTGTCAATTAATATAAAATAACTTAACATAGATATCAATCCATAACTAACTCAATCCAACACAAGTACACAAAACATCATTCTCTTGTCAAATTAAATTAGACAAGCAGACAAGAATAAGAGACCGAACAATAACTACTCAACTCATAAACCACACCAAATTACATGGAATTTTAAATGTTACTAATTGTCGCCGAGCTACTGTGTGTACGGATGACAACAAAACCCGAACCCACGGGTACCCACCCGACCCAACCCGATCAACGTGGGTAAAATCCGTATTAACGGGTTTTGTGCCGGGTTTGGGTTTAAACCTGTTCACTATTCACCGGGTTGGGTATGAGTTTAGGTAAACCCGGCCCATGGGTGCCCGCCCACACCCATATAATTAATTTTCTCGATATATTTAATATTCTAAACAACTAATCTTATTTATGTTTGTGGAGACATGTCTAATTTTTTCTTTCTAATTGTGTAGAATGAAGTTGATGTTATCGAGTGCAGAGTGAAGAAACTTAATTGAAATGAATAAAATTTCAATTAATCATGTTATTTATGGATAATTTGTGATTTGCTTCAATTTTCTTGAGTTTCTAGATTGGTGTTGAACAATTTGGATAGTTAATTTGTGATTTGCTTGAATTTTCTAGAATGGTGTTTTATATATGGTTAATTTGTATTGAGAGATTGATATTTGACTTTAATTTTGATAGGAACTTCTTATTTTAAATTTTTCACGACAAAAACCCGTGGGTACCCATGAACCCGCGGATACCCAGCAGGTTGGGTTGGGTTTGAGTTTTTCAAACCCAGTGGGTTTTACCCTATTTTTTTCACGGAAAACCCATGGGTTTGAGTTTGGCAAAACCCGACACAACCCGACCCATTGCCATCCCTAACTGTGCGCAAGTCCAACCTTTTGCTTTGCTCGTTCTAAAGCCCTTCCTTGAAATTATTCTCATTTGAACCTAAGTCTCTATTACAACTAGGGTAGGCAAAGGATCTTGTATGTCTTCAAACATCATATTCGTTTCGGCTATGTCTGCGGCTCATCAAGACCTATTGGCTTTGGCTCTAACTATGAGGATGGTCGTAATCGGTAGTCGGTTAATCGTTTAATTGTTATTTACGCACTGTTTAACCGTCATTTAGTAATTAGCTAAATTTGACTACCAAAAACCGATTGTTTACGGTTTAATTGATTATCGGTGTAACCGTTAACCATCGATTCCTGTTGAATTATCGATTACATCCCTAACAAGATAACCGTCAACCCGACTTGCAACATTATCTCTAGTTCTTATTTTCTATTTCTTTCTTTTCTTTTCCCTTATTTTTCTTTTGCCACAATTTTAGGACAATATTTAATTACTCTAGAAATTTCATACATTATTGATCACAAATCCGTACACTAATCTCATTATTTTACCATTAAGATATAACTTTTGAAATTATTATTTTATTTATCCAGAACATGAATAATAAAAAATATCTATCTATTATTTTCAATAAATAATCATCACGCTTTGTACCCTCTAAATTTTGTATGCATAAATAATAAAATAAAAACATAAATAATAAGGGTAAAACACTAACTTGAAACTCAAACAAAACATAATAGAACATTTGTCTAAAAAAACACAATAGACAAAGAAATACAAAATAACCGACAACTAAAAAGACGAAACAGGCAAGTTGAGCTAATCATTCAAAGGTTTGAAAGCTAAAAAATGTTTCTACTTTTATGTGATCCCTATTATTAACCCGCAATTAGAAGAATTCCAATGCATGATTTACTACAGGAAAATAGCCGAATGAATTACTAGCCCCAACATGCTTAAAAGAAGAATAATGGAATACAGGATCGAACCTCAGATAAAAATTAACTAATAAGTTATCATTCGTCAACCTTTTCTTCTTGACATATATTCTACTGCTTGTTCGGAGCTTCTTATGCGGTCGTCTGAGAATTTGGAGTCTTATAAAAGTAGCAATCTGAAAAAGGCGACCTGCAATTGAGTAACCAAGTAATTAATCAGACCGTACGTTCTAATTACTTCTGCTTATTGTTTATTATGATAATGTGCCTGCGTCGCAGATTACCGTAGAAAAAAAAGATAATGTGCCTGCGTTTGTTTTGGGTTTGGAATCCTTATGGTCGTGTGCAAAATAATAAGACCACGACTATATTAGAAAAAGAATAAAAACAAGAATTAGCAAATGATATATTGTCAAGATGGTTGAGTGGTTCAAGGTGCAAGACTAAAGTCTTGGTCTTCCAGCGAGGTGTGGGTTCAAAACTCACTTACAATTTTTTATTTTATTTATATTTTGGTCTTTTTTCGTTTTTGCTGAGTTATATTAAATACCAGCTAGCTTATGATTCCTAAATAGTATAATCAAAGCAAGACATTAAGGAGGGAATGGATCAGGTCAGTAACCTTATGATGAGTAATCATGAGTAACCCGTCCACATCAGTATGACATCATCATCTCTCTTTCTCGTGGAAAACCTTTAATTTTTCCCTCCTTAATCTTTGGCGGACGATTTCTCACTCGTTTTAAGTTGAATTTTAATTTTTTTGCATAGTTTGATCAGATTAATTGTGCTCTTCAAAATGATATCCACTTTGATATATTTTTCAAACAAAAAATTGAGCCATTTTTTACTAGTCTATACCATATGGTATTGACTGGTATTGAAATAAGAGCATACCTATGGTTTGAAAAGCGTATCATGGTGGTATGAACAAACCAAGACTGTAGGATGGTTGAATACATGATAGTAGAAGTATATTAACTGTCATTTATGACTTTTAACATTGTGTACCACAAGATACCACCCCGTACCGGGGTGGTATTGTATGGTATTTTTTGGTCCTGTAATTTGTTCACCCAGAAATTTGTAGATCCAATAGATCATGATGATCTCGTTCCTTCTGTGCAAACGTTTTCAAAAATGAATTAAAAACGAAGAAAATACCATATGGTATGCAGTTGGTACCGAGAGGCAAGAAATTTTTTTCTAAAAAAAATTGAAAATGGATCTCATTTTGCAGAGCACAACGAACTCATTCCATCTGTGCAAAAAAAGAAATCCGAGTTAAAACGAAGAAGATATGAGCCGATTGAGAAAGTTAGAGAAAATAAAAATGACCTTTAATTCTCCATCCTTAGATCTGGATTTTCTAAATGAAGGGTCCTGATTTAGTTATTGATGGATGCATAACCCATGAGCCCATTAAGGTCTATATATAAAAGTTGAGGTTGAAGCCAAAAAAAGCGGAGGATTAACATGTGTCCAAACTATCATTAATATCCCTACGTAAGTTGTTTTATCCTTCTTATGTCGTATCTTAGGATTTAAATCCCACCCAACCAAATATGGACTCTACCATCAATCTCTTGAGTCTTCACCTTTCACTCGCAAGCTTTCAATTTTACCTCATTTTTTATACCTTCTTCTGAATAAGATATGAGGCAAAGTGTCAAATCTTATTGCAAACTTTAAAAGCAAACTACGACTTTTTTCATCAAATTTAACAACTTGAACAACCTCAAGCTTCTCAGCCAACAACAATGGCTTTGAATTCCTCAACGCAGGAAACTAGGACACATGACCAACAAAACTCGATAGGACCCAAATGACACAAAAGAAAGAGTTTGAGGTCTAAGAATGTAATAAACTAAAATGACAAACTTTATTAAAATAAAGAGTTTGTGTAATCTCAATCACTTCATCCTTTGCAAGTTCGCATAGGAAATAAATGAAAATGAACATTAGTGTGTTGCTTCACCCATCCAATACTGTATTCTTGACCAATTTGAGCACCAAGCTTTTGTAATATAGAAATTTTGTTGTTCCTTGTACACATTTCTTCCAGCCTATTTGATCAATAATTCTTCTTAGCCATACACATTGAATTGTACAATAGGACGCTGCTACATACTCACCTTCTATAGTATACAATGTCACTACTGGTAGCTTCTTTAAAGCCCATTAAATTGCTCCTTCTGCAACAAAGAACACGAAACCACTTGTACTCGTCATGCCATCAACTAGGGGTGTTCAAACGGTTTGGTTATCGTGGTAACCGTTTTAACCGGTACTATTTGGATCATTTAGTTTGGTTAATTTGGATAATTGGTTTGGTTTGGTTAAAGTTTTTAGCTTGTTTGGTTTAGGTGGTTTGACTTGGTTTCAGACACTCCTAACCAGTCAAACCAAATTAACCAGTTAATTAATTAGTCATATATCTAACATATATTATATACACATACTTAATACTTTGCATAACCACTCAAGAGTTAACGTTCATCCCTTTTAGACTCGTAAAATATAAAGCTCAATATTGCTCATATAGTGTATATTTGTATATGTAAAGTGTAGACCACAACATATGGACGCCTAATTTAGATAAATTTCATACATTATGATGGATGAAAACTTGAAAGAAGGTCATTTCCAGCCTATGATAATTGCTAAGAGACTAAGTCAATTTACACAAACACAACAATTCATTAACCCATACCATTGTCATAAATTTTTGTTAGGTGAATACTTCTATACTAATCGTAAGATAATTGTCTTAGTTGCATGTATTTTTTTAAGGGTCAACTATAACTACGTGTTGATTGTTATGTTTTAATCATTATATAAATTGCGAATTGTTGCATTAATAGGAAAATTTTCATCATCAATGATAATGTGATTTTATATTGGTTAATCTGGTTAACCAATTAACCAAACCGATTAAACTTTAGTTTGGTTAATTTGGTTTTTGTATTAGTTTGGACGGTTTGGTTATGATATTGTATTCCATGGTTAATGGAATTTAGCCTTATTTGGTTTGGTTATAACCATGGTAACCATTTGAACACCCCTACCATTAACATCCCTATATAATCAGTGTTTGTATATCCCAACAAACTAGCTTCTCCATTCACTTCATTTACCATATTCTATAAGTAATTGTTGCCTTTAGGTATTTTAGGATTCTCTTTGCAGCAAGCATGTGCTGCCTTGTGGGAGCTTCAATATACATGTTGAGCAGACATCGAGTACATTACATCATGTGTTGTTGCTGGCCTGTAACATACAACAATCTTTCAATTAGTTGCTTGTACTCAGTTGTATTTGCTTGACTTCATCTTCAACTTTAGACAATCTTATTCAATAGAATTGTGAACAAAGTTGCACTCTGCCAATTTGAACCTTTACAACAATTTTTTATGTACTTTTGTTGTGAAATGAAAATATGTTTTGACTCACTTCATCCTCCAAAACATGCTACATTCTTCCAAGATAAGTCATATCAAATTCCAACTTCATTGGTTCCTTAAAAGCTTCAATCATGTTGAATTACTGCTGGCATACATCAAATCATCAACATAAAGACTAACCATAAATCAATACACTCTATACTTTTTTTTATGAACAATGTATGTTCATATTCACATCTTTCAAAACCATATTGTAGGTAGTAGGACTCAATTGTGTTATACCAGGCCCTAAGTGTCTATTTCAATCCATACAAAGCTTTTTGAAGCCTCAAACCACAAACCCTTGTGATTGTTCAATGTACACCTCTTTATTCAGATCTTTAGACCAATGTTCTTAACCCGGATTGGCCCATCAGCCCAGTCAAGTAGTTGGGTTCCGGGTCAGCGGTTAAATTAGGGGTCAACCCAGGATTGACCTAGTTATTTTTATGCTTAAAAATTAAGCTCCCACTTGGTAAATATCCATAAGGATCAGGACAGTAAAATAAAACTGCATAAGGTAACAGATGTGGAGAAAGGAAGCACCGAAGCAGAGTGCCTTGAAGCCAGGAGGAAGGCGCTACTCTTAAGTCCAAACAACGCCGCTCCCATTCTCCACCCGGAAAGTTTTTTGATGGTCAAACAATTTGGTTTTGTCGAGTTTGACGGGTTTGAACGTGTTTGACCAAATACGGGCGAAGTCCTCATTGGGTTTCTGACCCCGGTTTTGTCACTGGATCTGGGCCAAACGGTTGGACCTCCAGGTCGACCTTCTGATTGAAAACTTTGCTCCATACAGAAAAACACTCTTAATATCTAGCTGAAAAAATGTGAAACCATAATGAGCAACTAGTCTAAGAATGTATTTTGGTATCCCATCTAGCCACTGGAGCAAAAACGTTTGTGTAATCAATCTCATACTTCTATGCATATAGCCGTTTCCCACGAGTCTTATTGTGAATTTTTCTACAGAACCATCTTCCTTCAATTTGGTTCTGAATACCCATTTGATTACAGTTGGAGTCACTCCTACAGGCCTATATGTAAGAATCGAGATATGATCCTTTGTGATTGCTTGCATTTCTCGCTTCATATCTTTCCTCAACTTCACTTCCAAAATAACTTCCTCATAAGTCCATAATCATTAGTGACAGCTTCCATTGCCAGCCAATTAGTTTCAGGACATAGATGTTCTGGAAACTTTCTAAGTCGAGGACCTAGACCACCATTTTGAGGTAATCCAAGTATATATGATGGTGAATCCTCAACATCCTCTATTATATCTTGTTCTGTGATGCTTTTTCTTGCAGCAAATGCAATATACCTTGTAGGCGCGTGAGGAGTAGTATATGCAATTGTATCTGTTCCTATAGGAAAGTCTGAATCTCCTTATTCCTCCCCAGAATCATCCCAGGCTTCTTCACTTTCCTTCCATATTAACTTGGTCAACACAGGTTGAGTTTATGACTCGCTCCCAAATCCGCCCTTCTTTCTCATTGAACACCACATCCATGTTGATTAGTATTTGTTGTGACTAGATTATATATCTTGTAAGCTTTTGACACTTTTGAAATTCCAAGAAAATGACACTTCACACTCTTGTTATTTATGTTAACAAACCAAGACAGAAACGAAAATAGACACTAATTTACGTGGTATCTCTGGAATTCCGGGACTAATCAACGAAAGAGTTTGAACACTCTTTGGCTACTATTCTTATTTCAGATTTTGTTAATCGTATAATGATACAGAGTTCCCCTCAAATACCCTCAACTCCACCGAACCCTAGAGCACGTCATTTCACTATGTTCCGACGTGGGCTGTGCATGGGCTATCAAGGCCCTAAATAATGATTGGCCCATTATTCTACATTACACTACGTCTTATACAAAAGACATACAAAGAGCATATTCAACAATCCAGTTTCTTCTTCTTGTGATCATGAAGATGTATAATGAGGCCAACAAGCAATTCTTATTCCAAATCTAAAAAACAAACTTAGGCACGTAATTCTTTGCCATCAAACTCGGCAACAACCTTAACAACTTGAAACAGCTCAGCCAACAACAATGACTTTGACTTCCTCAACCCTGAAAAATAGAACACATGACCAACAAACCTCGATAGAACCCAAATGATATAAAAGAAAGAGCTTGAGGACTAAGACTGTAATAAACTAAAACGACACACTTTATTCAAACTTAAATGGACTGCTCCTTTGGCGCCAAAGTCCATCCCAACCACGGTTTGATCTTCAGCTCCAACACGTTCGTAGTTGCATGAAAGAAAGATGTACTTGTATCTTTGTCTTGTGAGTGTAAGTGCAGGCAGAAGGAAGTCTCTAGTCCGAATCCGAGCAGGAGAAGAATTGGAGTCAGGAAGCGGGAAGATTTGATTGAAATAAGAAGAGCAAAACAGTTGTTTTGCTTAAGAGTCTAGAATAGGTGAATTGTCTTTGTTTCAGTTTAGTCCTTGAGATTTGTTTAGTGTCAAGTGAGTACATCCGTATTTCTAGCATTACAGAATGCTTGCTGGTTAAGTTAGCAGATTAGTAGGTTGTTAGCTGAGTCATGGGAACTGAAATCAAGGGACAGGGGGTTAGTGGAATGAGTTGAAAGCCGAAGTGAAAGGGTGAAACCCTTGTACTTAACACTCTCGTTTTCTGATCAATAAATTTGACAGTTTGCTCCCAAAGAGTTTACACTTCCTTCACACGTTGCATCCGTGATTTTGTAGCCAAAGTGTTTCCTCATGTGCGAAAACAGAGTTGAACTCTTGGCATACCTGCACTACTGGTTAGGAATAGCAATGGGCAGGTACGGGGTGGGCATCTTGATACCCATACCCGCCCCGTGGCAGTTCGGGTCCAGGTCGGGTAATTTATTACGTTGCGATAGTCGGGACAGTTCAACCAATGAGTATGTAATTTATAGGCTAATACCAGAAAAAGGCCTATAGTTTAGGTTTTGTCACTTGTACCCCTATGTTTATATTGCGTCAGTTATGTCCCAAAGTTTAAAGTCTCCATGTCAAAAATGTCCTCCGTCATTTTGTTGACTGTTAGACTTAACGGTTGACCAAACCACAGTCAAAGTCAATTTGACTGACTATGATGTGGTGTCAACATGTCACCTGAAAAATGCCATGTCATCAACAATAATCATTTAAAATTATTATGATATGTTTATTTTATTTCATACTAATAATTTATTTGCTTATTTTCAATTAATAAATAAAAGTAAACCCATCATCTTCCCATCCAACTTCCGCCAAAGATTTCTTTCTCCTTCCTCGTCGTTGTTGCAAACCCTTCACCAAACATGGCCACCGCCGTTGGAGGCGAGCGACGAGAGGATTTGAATTTGGAGCTAACCATCGGGCTTGCTACTCCTCCTTCTCGTTCTCTAGCAACGACCCATCCAATTTCCCCTCTTCTTCCTTCAGCTCCTCTCGTTCATTCCTCAATCCTCCATAGCGAACAGATCCATCCACTCCACAAACTTCCCTCTGCATTTTATTCTTCCTTCTCGCCCGACGAACCCCAGAGTGACTAGACGCGGCGGTGCTGGCACGAGGATAGGCGGTGGGGAGTGGCGCGACGAGATGCATCGGGGATGGAAACCCAGATTTTTGAATCCCAATCAAACGATTCCTTCTGATTCTTCATGCAATCCCAAAAGCTTCCTGTAATCCACCTTGGTAATCAACCCATTGAGCTCCTTCTGCTCCCGGAGCTGAATTGGAGCAGCGACGATGGCCCGACACGATCCTCTGTTCCAATCGAACTCTTCCAGATATGATTGAGAGTTGGGGGTTGTCGATGGAGATAGTGGGGGAGGTTGCGGCGAGGTCGAGGGTCAGATGAAATCGATGCCACCAGGCCGGGGTCTCTCGATTCACTGTTGATCTATAGTTGGGCCTACTCGCTGCCCAATCGAGCTCGCCGCCGCCCAATTTTGCACTGCAATCGAGCTCGCCGCTGATTCGGGTCCTGCTTCCCCCTGCTTACATCCGTCGATTCGCTCCTTAATACCAGAACGGAAGCTCGCCGACAAGATCGAGTTGTTTCCATCTGTCTTTATCGACAGGAAGAAGGTGCTCGGCGGCTGGAAGGAGGAGCAGGGGGAAGAACAAAATTTTTGGGTTTGTAAATCGTGGCTTTGCTATAATATTTTGATTTTTTATTTTATTATTTAAATAAATGTCCAATTTTATTTATAAGTATATTTTTATTTATTTTATTTTATATAAAGTGATGTGGCAAAAAAACGCATCATATGCCACATCGTCAGTCAAAATTTTGACTGTTGACCACTAACGGTCAAAGTTAACGGAGACCAAACTTGAGGACATAAGTGACGCGGTATAAACATAGGGGTACAAGTGACCTAAACCCTAAACTATGGGCCCTTTTCTGGTATTAGGCCTAATTTATATGGAAAGCATTTAAAATATTTGTTATTTTCATTATAAGACCAAGAAACAAATCATAATATGATAAAATGTAGTTAAATTATTGGAGAAATCGAGGTTTTCACTATTTACAACTTTATAATAGCTATAATAGCTAAAATATGATGTAATAAAAGGAAAATATTAAGTAATTTTGCTAACATTACATGTAATTTAGGGAAGAATGAGTCAAGAGTGGGACGAGTCAGGACAGGTCAGGTCGATGAGAATACCTATGCCCATCCCGCCACGCCTACGGAAGCGGGTTGGACACGATATAAAACAAATCAAACAGATCAGATAAAACATGTTAGATCGAAATTGTCATCCCTACTGCGGGTGGAAGGAAGCACCATGCCGATTGCGATGCTAGAAGAAGTGGGGACTAGGGATGGCAATGGGTAGGGTTGGGTGCGGGTTTACCCTATACCAACTCCTAACCTGTCGGGTAGAGCCTTCTAAAATACCCGACCAAATAACCACCGGGTATGAAAATGATATAACCGTACCTTACCCACCGGGTAACCACGGGTATTCAGGTAACCATGGGTACGAATCCTAAAATATGAACTTATACACATATATGCATATACATACTATTGTCCATTAAAAATTTTCAATACTTGTAAATGTTATAGTTTCAACAATCCACACAAATAAAAACAGCAAACACATAATAATTGTTCTTGCTTCTAAAATCCACACAAACAAAAACAAAATACATATTTGTTCTAGCTTCAACTATCCACACATAAACAAAAACAACAAAGACAATATTAGAACCAGACAACATCAAATGCTCACTGCTTAGCTTACGCTTCATGGCATCCATCAAGGCATCATTCGTAGAACAATTATCCAAGGTAATCCCAGATATCTTTGTGTCAATATCCCAAGCAAGTAAAGTTTCAAGAAGAGCCTAAGCAAGCACCTCACTTGTGTGTGGGCAAGGAAAATCGACTGCTGGGTAGGGTTAGGGCTAGGGAAATTGACCCTTTGGTTAGCGATGCGGGTATAACAAGGCGGGTATTATCGATTACCATACCTGTAACCTACCCTTCATTTTGAAACCGGGTATTACCCGTACCCGCCCCTTAACCCGTCAAAGCGGGTAATTACTATCGTTGACCGGTTACGGTCGGATAAGATACTATGGTTATGGGTTGAATTGAAATTCCTAGTGGGGACCGCTGCTTTCCGTTGTTTGGTCTGCAATCCACCTTACTGGGTTCTTGAACGGACCTCGGCTGTAATCTGGGGATGCTACAAACAAATTTTTTTATTATTTGGGCCGGATGAATATATATGCGAACTGGTCCAACTGCATAGCACTTTGGGCTTCAACTGTGTTGGTGATTGAAAGCCCATAACCCCTGTATTTGTTTATATACCAGACAGTGGAAACTTCGTTGGGCACAGCATAGCCCAAAATGTGTATTTGAGAAGAGGAAATGGTTCTTTGCACTATCAAACCCATCAAAGGGCAATACACAAAAAAGGTAAATAATCTGTAACAATAATAACTAGCTTATTACCCGGCCTGTTGGCCGGATTACTGTATGTTACCCACTTGTGGAATGGGAGAGAAAGCAAGTGAGAGTGAAGGGATTGAGATTCCACTTGATTAGGACCGACCCACTAATCCGATTTTTCACGACCCGCCCCAACCTAAAGGGTCAGAAATAATCAATAAGAGAATACGAACGGAGAGGATTAGTCATATATCTTGACTCTTCAGAAGTGAGTCAAACAGGATCAAGGTTGGGTGAGGGCAATTTTTAACGCTAAGCAGAGTTCTGGGTTGAATAACTTTACTTAGGCCTAGAAATTGGTGCTGATGCAGACTGCAGTTTTTATCATACCATCATCAATCATCATTGAATTAGTCATGGGCATCCCTCTCCGTTGTCGGTCTGAATTCTAATGATGGCTTCATTCCTTGCACCAGCCATATCAGCGAGTTGTCATCTCGAGCATGATTTGCCTATGTACAAATGATAAATTAGAGTATGAAACTGAATTCAAAGAAAAGGAAAAGAGAATTCTATCACATGCCAATAAATACACACATAATAGTTGAAGCTAAGTGAAAGTCATTACTCGCACATCAATTCTCAAAAATTACATACTAAACAATGGCTAGAATGGCACTGAAACTACCAAGAATCATGGACGAAACAACTTGTCAAATTAAATAATCCTTATACTAAAACTACCTTCTAACTTGAAATAAGACATGATCACAGTTCATAGCACTCTTATCACTATGAATTGGTTGCAGCTCGTCCTTATCACTGCCTCCAAAGCTCCATTCAAACAAAATAGAGACCGTTATGTAAGATAACCATATCCTTACTGATCATAATTCCTTTCTTCACTCCATTTTTGTCAGAGAAAAGAGTTATCCCCCTCTCTTCTTCCTCTTCTTCACAAACCGATCCCTAAACCAGCAACAACAACACAAAAATAGCCTTCGCCTCTGCCATCTCCATCTACTGAACGCGTTGGTGGCAAGACAGGACTGCAAAAGCAAATTTTTCTAAAATCAAACTAAATTTTTTGAAGGAGACTCAACCACGAAAAAAGAGTAATGCTAATAGTTCAGATGGTTGGTTTTGATGTTATACGTTGCTTTTGTTATGGTCTCTAGTATATCAACTGCAATAGAGATGTTTCCTCCAATCATCTTTAGTGCACGATTTAGAAGTAAGTCCTCTTGTTTGTGTCAAACGGAAACATTCATGGGTTCTTAACTCCCCTGTTAGTGTAAATGCAGCAGCAGCAGCAGCAAAGAAGTTTGACAACACAGCAATCACCGAGGCAAAGTGATACAATGCAGTAGGTGATATGTGTCTCGAAGGTTTTGAGATACTAAAGTTCATGTTAAAAATAAACATGAATTAAAATGGAATATTCTATTAAGCAAACATCCCCTCTAATCATACAAAGATCAGATATCCAATTCACAAACAATTAAGCCATAAAAAATCATCACACATCCACCACCTTTGATTGCCTAAATTTGGTTTTTCGCAAAGTTATGGACTCTTAAGGGTAACGTTCATGGGTAGTCTGTTTCAGAACTCTAGAGAGCATAGTAAGCAGCCACCAGCCAGACACAGTGCGGTAGGCGAATATGATTCTCAATTCACAATTTCTCACCACCGGAAGTAAGAACAGACCATAATAAGCGTAGCGTTCATGGGTGGTCTGTTTCATAGCACTACTACACAATTTGTTAAAAAAGAAAGAAAGGTATTTAGCATCACGGCGGAACAACTTTTACAGGCCAACAACGACAACATGCTGCAACCACCAGAACTGGTATCACAACTCATAGGGAAAATCAAAAGATTTACTCTCAAATTAAGTAGTTACAACATCGAGCATTAGT
The DNA here is from genome assembly GCA_946122785.1 of Linum tenue. Classification (NCBI taxonomy): domain Eukaryota; kingdom Viridiplantae; phylum Streptophyta; class Magnoliopsida; order Malpighiales; family Linaceae; genus Linum; species Linum tenue. Next base: position 78,535,821 of record CAMGYJ010000008.1, on the reverse strand, counting down.
CAAGCACATACACCATCACAAAAGTCACGGAAGCTGATTCACAAAGCATTCAAACATTTGAGGACATTTCTGCAAAGGTATAACTTATATGTCTTTTTTCCAAGCCATTTCCATCAACATGCTAATAAATTTGCAATGCATAAAACAAACGGGCCAAAACTTGAAATTCAGCCTATTTGACCTACCCATGCCAAATTCTAATTATTCTTTACTTTTAAACTTTCTATTTGAAAATAAAAAATAGTGAAAGAAAAGAGACGACTACAATTCGCCATTTGCACATCACTTATTCGGGAATAAAACCATAGAAATTCAAAAGGAACTGAAAATGTTTAGGATCGTTTTAATGTTTAAAATAACCAAATAGATCTTTATGTTTAGTTTTTTAATAACAAATACCAAACGATTCCCTATAAAATACACTATAATTTGATCATTATGATGTCAAATAATTATAAAATATATATTTGAAATGATAAAAATTGGACTTATTGGGTTGGTCGAGGTTGAATAATTGAATAACTTTAAAATACATTATATTATAGCCACTAAGATATAAAATAATAGCATAATATATATTATGCCAAAGAAAATAGCTTGTTTTAGAATGGCAAACCAATGATGTTCATTTGTTTTACTTGATGGCCAAATCCCATGTAGGTCAGGCCCATTCAACTCTTTTATTTTATGGTTAGCGGTTAGCCCATTAGATACCATGCATTAGTTTATTGTTAAATTTTTATTTTTAACAATAAAAAGGAGTATTATTTTTGCCTTTTCATATATATTTTACACCACGGAGAAATAAAAGGGCTTAAAGAAAAAAATTGATACTCCTGGACCCGCTTAAATCCGCATGTGTACGGTAAGTTGGCCCGTTCCACAGAGGAAAGAGAAAAAAATTGACACTCACTATTCTACCCTTCCTACAAACGCTCATGGAGCAAGGAATTTGAAATGGGGGAAGAGTTTTTTCCAACCATGGTATTATATGTTTTTAATTTAAAAGGATACAACAAATGTACTTAGTGTGATTGGTTATGATCCTTACCTTTCTTTAGAATGGTTAAGGTTCAAATCCCAGTACATATCTTTTTAATGAATAAAAAAAAGTAATTGTGAAGACCAAAATGTCCTTCCTACTTTCACTCTCGTTGCAGGAAATTTGAAATGGGGCTCCCGTTTTTTCCTTCGGTGTATTATATTATGTGTAGACTAAATCGCTTGTTACAACAAATAATTACAGAAACATTAAAACAACTAATCTTAAGACTAGTTAGTTAGTTTAGTGGCATATCTTAAGCAACCATAGCTGAGAATTTCAGGGGGCTGCAAACGCGTCGTCCACCCACTTGACGACACAAACTGATTTGGGCCTACCGTTGGACTTGTCGTCTTTGTTACTATCGGGCCCGGAGAGCCCAAACAGACCGTGGATTGCTCCCCTCAATCTATTCATCCGCTTCCTCTGCCGGATCTGCCTCAGCACCGCCTCTTTATCCAGCGTCCCTGCCGTGTCCCCCGGCCGTATGCACACGTGGCTGGTGACTCCGCTGAGGATAACCCTTCCTTCTCCTTCTTCCGCTCCTTCATGATCCTCCGGAGGATTTCCGTCGCCTACTTCCGCCGTTGGCTGAGGTTTCACCACCGTGGAACGCATGTTGATGTACTTTCGGCTTGTGCTTGAATGGGTAATTAGGCTTGGGTTTGGAGGTTTGGGGTTTTCAGAATACTTGGGTAGTTCTGCTGGTTGAATTTATTTATAGGGTGGGTCACCTTAGGACACGGTGTGGATAAGGTCGGTTTCGGTGGCCTTGGGGAGGGCAACTGTTCTGTCTGAATCAGGTGGCAGCGGAATCCATTGGTTTTCTTAATCTGGGTGCTTTAAGAATGGCCGGAAGGTTAAATCCCATTTCTCCTATTATTATATTATTTCACTAACTTTAATATATTCTCTGTGTCGGCGACGGCATCACTGAATTGTCATATGTATATAAATTAATATTATATAAGCAAAATGATTCCATTCCAAAACCAAAGGTTTGCAACTTTCCTACCTAACAAATATTAGAAATTTGCCTTTGATAACCTTAAGTTATTATTATTGATAATGGATGGTTTCTTAGGATGACAAACAATAATTAATAATCCATCTGTGGGTATTCAATATAATCTGCATAAATTTGGTTTAGTAGATTTTCTTCAAATTCGATGAAGAGAGTATTGGGTGGTTTGCTTCGATTCTGATACTTTACGTATTCACATCGAACCCATTCAATCCGAATATATGCTACAACTATAATTTAGAATCACTCACTTCAACACTTCGATCATTCATATTCCATCAGGTACTATAATATTTTAGATCTTATTTTCTTCGCCTCTTTTTCTCCTTTTCATGAGGAATCAAAAGTTTATCGAAGCTCAAAGTAGACCCTGCTGGAGTTCTACAAATGTAATAATTACCCACTATACAAACCGCCTTTCACAAACCTGCTGACTACCACACACTACACAAAACTATAACTACCAATCTACCATTACTTATTACAAGAAAACCTTATCACAATCTAACATGCATTTCTAACCGCCTCTCCATACTGACTACTGAGTAGATCTCATGGGAGGGACAGTATGATATTGTTGAGTAGACCCTCCTGCTTGCTAGAACAGTAGAACTTGCATCATTCTATGATGTTCAACTGAGACGCTGTTAGCCTCTAACCGATTCTTCCTTTTGGCTTGTAACCTTGAGGGTTGTTAGTTTTCTAATAACAAACTTCCTCTGCGTGTTCTATATATCCAAAGTAAGTGCAGACTAGTTTCTTAGTACCTTGTTTCTTTGAAATGGTACAACCTCCGGACTTAGTATAGCTATACTAATTAACCATAGAGAAACATGGTTAAGCAGTAAGCCATCCCCCTATTATGTTGCACCATCATTGCAAAAACCTTGTTTAAAGTAGCCACGTGCCTAACAACATGGCCTAATGTCACGACTGTTTTCTACGGATCGAGAAATTGGAGGATTCGACAATACAAGAAACGAAAGCACACACCTGACATACGATTTACGTGGTTCACTAACACAATGTGTGTTAGCTAGTCCACGATACTTCGAGGAGATACAAATTATAGAGCAGTATGAGAAGTATTTATAGGACCCCGTGACTTCCTGTCATAGCAGCCGATTATCCGATTCAAGTCACGTCAACAACCATAATCTTGACCCATCGAAGTTATCATTAAAATTTCTTTGAAAGTGAATAACTTTATGAATGGACCTTCCAAAGAGGAGCTAGGACCCAGGAGCAGATTGGTCCGCAATTAAAATTAGGAATTGATATGAAATTACCCAATTGGTACCAAAGTACTCATTGTCTATAACACTACTAACTCACTGAGATACACTTTGAGTACCTTTTTTGAGTGCAAAGATTGCTTCTTGCCTATCAGTAACACAAAATGTATCTCCTTGGGAAAACTGCTCACGAAGCTCACTCCATGCATTAACGACATTGTTGACGTAGAGCAGACTATCAGCAGTTATCTGATTCACTGATTTTTGAAGCAAACTTTGAAATAATTTCTGATTGAAACCCAAGCATCAAAGACGATGTAATCAACAGGTGGTTTAGGGATTCTTCCATCAATAAAGCCCATCGTGTTCTTGCCTAGGCGACATAGTTCCTTTTGTTGAGAACTTGAGAGACCAAAAGCTAGCCCAATTCTCACATGGGTAGATGAATAACAGATTCGATGGACCATAAAGTCCAATAAAGCCCAACCGTTAAGACCGCTAGAATCGTTTGACGGAGGTCGACGAGTGTGCATATCGTGAGAATCAAATACGACATCATCATGTGTAGCTCCTCCATTGAGAGGAATCTCAAAATCCACCATAGGAGGACGAGAGTATAATAAGAGAGTGGAAGGTAAAGAAAAAATCATGAAATTGAGTTAGAAGGGCTTTGATTCTATGTCAGAAGCTCGATAATCTAACAAAGAGAGAGATGATTGGGAGAAAAAAATGAATAGCTTCTTGATTGTAAGGACGATCCATGTGTATTACAGTATGGGGTTTGTGATCCTCAAGTCACCTGAGACTGAATCTGTGATCTGTAACCTTCTAAATCCAACGAAAATGACTTCTCGAAAAATCGTCCAAAATCTTTGATCCCTTTGGAATCTCCCAATAATCGACCCGGAAAAAACCCACAAAAATCGGTGCTTAATAGACTTAATCATCTGTGAAGAATAGCCTCAGACCAAATCCGTGATCCATACCCTTCAAAATCAATGGAAAACAACCTTTTAAAAAAATTGCACATAAATTATGAAAATGCCATCTATAAAGTATTCGCCCAAATCGACGATTAACAGACTTTATCATCGGTGGAGAATAGCCTCAGGCCGCCTCACACAGAATCCGTGATCTCTAGCCTTCAAAATCGAACGAAAAAGGGTATTTTGAAAACATCGCATGAAATCTGTGATAGTACGCCTTTGGAATCTGCATAAAATGGACCCGAAAAAAACCCGCCCAAATCGGGGCTTAATAGACTAATTTATCTGTGAATGATAGCCTCAGACCGAATTCGTGATTTGTAGCCACCAAAATCCAAAGAAAATGGCATTTCAAAAAATTGCCCTAAATCTGTGATGATACCCCCTTTGAAATCTGTCAAAAATGGATCCAGAAAAAATCCGGCCAAATTGGTGCTTAATAAAGTTAATCATCAGTGAAGGATAGGTCAAACTGAATCCGTGATCCGTAGCCTTCAATATCCAAGAAAAACGGCCTTCCGAAAAAATAACACAAATAATTACTAAAATGTCATTCGAAAAAATCCTCTCAAATTGGCAATTAATAGACTTCATCATCGATGAATAATAGCCTCAAGCCGACTCAGGCCAAATCTGTGATCTGTAGCCTCCAAAATTCAATGAAAATGGAGTTTCAAAAAAATCGCCTGAAATCTGTGATGGTGTACCACTTTGGAATCTGCCAAAATGGAGCCGCCCAAATCGGTGTTTAATAGACTTAGCATATGTTTGGCCCGACTTTTAGAAGTGCTTTTCGGCTTCAAAAGCTGAAGCAGGGCCAAACACCTCTAAAAGCTCGCTTTTGAAAAACCGAAAAGCGCTTTTGTATAACATAAAAGCAGAAGCTCCGATTTGGAGCTTCTGCGAAAAGTTGTTTTGAAAATACAAGATTAACTTTACCATATTTTAATTTTATTTTAGAAAATATAATTTTCTTCATTTATATCATTTTAAAAATAAAATATATTATTTAATATAAAAGAAATCTAACAAGATCCATTTTGACTACTCTTTATTGTTTAGAATTTTTATTTTATTTTATATTATAAGTCCTTTATAGTTATTTTATATTAAAAAGCACTTCTAATAGTTTTACAGCCAAACACTAAACTGCTTTTTTTTAAAGTACTTATCTAAAAGCTCCAGCCAGAAGCGGCTTCTGCAAAAGCTATAGCAGGGCCAAACTAAGCTTTAATAATCTATGAATGATGGCCTCAGGCCGAATCCATAATCCATAGCATTCAAAATCCAAGAAAAACGGTCAAAAGAGCACGAAAATTACGAAAGTGCCCTACTATAAAGAATTTTACCCAAATTGGTGATTAATAGATTTCATCATCGGTGCAGATAGCCACATACCGAATTGGTGATCTGTAGCCACCAAGATCCAACGAAAATGGCATTTCAAAAAAATCACTCGAAATCTGTGATGGTACCCTTTCGGACCTGCCAAGAATAGACCAGGTAAAAATCTGCCCAAATCGATGCTTAATAGTCTTCCGAAAAAATCACACGACAAATTACGAAAATGTCTTTCGAAAATAATATGCCCAATTCGGCGATTAATAGACTTCGTCATCGGTGGAGAATAGTTTCATGCCGAATCCTTGATCTGTAGCCTCCAAAATCCAACGTAATTGGATTTTTGAAATAATCACCCGAAATTTGTGATGGTACCCTTTCGAATCTATAAAAAATGAACCCGAAAAAATTCGCCCAAATCGGTACTTTAATAGACTTTATCATCTGTGAAGGATAGACTCTGCACGAATCCGTGATCCGTAGCCTTCTAAATCCAAGAAAAATGGCATTCCGAAAAAATCCGACATAAAATTACGAAAATGGCCTCCGAAATTTTTTGCTCTAATCAGCGATTAATAAACTTCATCATCGGTGTAGAATAAACTTAGACTGTCGTGGGCCAAATTCTTGATCTTCAGCATCCAAAATCCAACAAAAATGACGTTTCGAAAAAATCGCGTGAAATCTGTGATACTCATACTACCACTTTGGAATCTTCCAAAAATGAAACCGAAAAAGATTCGCCTAAATCGGTGCTTAATAGACTTAATCATATGTGAAGGATAGCCTAAAGTAGAATCTATGATTCGTAGCCTTCAAAATCTAAGGAAAACGGTCTTCCGAAAAAATAGTACAAAAAATTACGATAATGCCCTTCAAAGAAGAATCCTCCCAAATCGGCGATTAATAGACTTCATCATCGATGGAGAATAGCCTCAAACCGAATCTGTGATCTGTAGTCTCCAAAATTCAAAGAAAATAGCATGTAGAAAAATTTGCATAAAATCTATGATGGTACCCCTTTGGAATCTGCAAAAAATGGATCTGGAAAAAATCAGCCCAAATTGGTGCGTAATATATTTAATCATTTGTGAAGGATAGCCTATGTCCGAATCCATGATCAATAGCCTTCAAAATCCCAAAAAAAAGGCCTTCCAAAAAAATTGCACAAAAAATAATGAAAATACTCTCCAAAAAATATCTGCACTAATCGACAATTAATAGACTTCATCATCAATGGAGAATAGCCTTTAGCCGCCTTAGGCCGAATTCTTGATCTGTAACCACCAAAATCCACCTGTGATGGTACCCCATTTGGAATATGCCAAAAATGGACCCTGGAAAAATTCGCCCAAATCGGTGCTTAATAGACTTAATCATCTATGAATGATAGCCTCAGGCCCAATACGTGATTCGTAGCCTTCATAGTACAATCAACAATGAAAACGACGCTCCAAGAAAATAGCATAAAAATTTACGAAAATTCCCTCCGAAAAAAATCCACTCTAATCGGCGATTAATATACTTCATCATCGATGGAGAATAACCTCAGGCCGAATCCATGATCTGTATCTTCCAAAATCCACAAAAATGTTCTTTCGAAAAAATCTGGTACGCTTTGGAATCTACCCAAAATGGACTCGAGAAATATTCGCTGAAATCTGTACTTAATAGATTTATTCATATGTGAATGATAACCTCATGCCGAATCTTTGATCCGTAGCCTTCAAAATCCAAGGAAAACGGCCTTATAAAAAAAGTCAGATGAAAATTAGAAAATGTTCTCCGAAAAAAATCCGCTCAAATCGAAAATTAATAGACTTCATCATCGGTGGAGAATAGGCTCAGCCTTCTCATGCCGAATCCGTGATGTGTAATCTCCAAACTCATCCAAATCGGTGCTTAATAGACTTAATCATCTGTGAAGAATAGTCTCAAGCCGAATCCGTGATCAATAACCTCCAAAATCTATTGAAAATTGCCTTTAAAAAAAGCGCTCGAAATCTGTGATGGTACGCCTTTGAAATGTGACAAAAATGGACCCGAAAAAAATCTACCAAATCTGTGCATAATAGACTTAATTATCTGTGAATGATAGGCTCAGACAGAATCCATGATATGTAGCCTTAAAAATTCAAGGAAAATCGGCCTTTCGAAAATATCGCAAGGTAATTATGAAAATCCCCTCTGGAAAAAATCCATCCAAACTGGCGATTAATAGACTTTATCATCTGTGGAGAATAACCTCAGGCCGCCTTAGACCGAATCCGTGATTTGTAGCCTCTAAAATCCAACGAAAATGACGTTCCGAAAAATCGCCCGAATTCTATGATGGTACACCTTTGGAATCTACAAAAAATGGATCCAGGAAAAACCTGCCCAAATCGGTGCTTAATAGACTTAGAAGTAATTTTTTATTGAGATCCCAAGCATCAAAGACGTTGTAAGACCATCTGTCCATCTCCAACAACAAATTGGAAAAATGCTAGAATGCTAAAGAGTTTTGGCATTTTGGCATCCAAAAACTGGGTTTTGCTTCAACAATGAATGCTACAATGCCAAAATGCCAAACCTTCCATTTTAATGATAATCGAAATTACTGTAGATTTCACCATTTTAATTAGGTAGTTTGCAGATTCTTTGTATACATATAGTAATAATTAATTAGGACAAACGTTTTGTGTAATTTTTTTTAATTTTGACAAAAAAATATTCATCATTAAAAATGATGTGGTTAGTGATGAAAATACAATTATTGGTGGATTAAGATCGGAGATGCAAATAATAACTTATAATGCAGGTTAAATATTTAAAACATGTTTAATTGATTATATTTTAATTATGAGTTTTAGAGGAGTTTTAAATGTGTTCATTGGTGTTTTAATTAAATGGTGTCTTTCTAGTTTCTACTAATAAAATAAATAATAAAGTGTTTCATCATTTCATGGGGAGGGACTGAGAAACACGGGAAAAAATCCCAAAATACACATGTTTTTAAAAAAAAAATTCCCAAAATACACACGTTATAAAAAAATTCCTCAAAATACACATGTTTGGGCATCACCGCTGTTGTCAACCGCAGCGAATGCCTTACGTAACACTGAAACTTCAAACAAACGTAACTTTGCGCTCGGTGATCCGATTGTAGCGATTTTTTTTTTATTCCATATAACTTTTCAAGATCTTTCAATATGAACCGAGACTTCATTCCCAAAAAAAATATCATTTGCTACCCCGAACGAGCAATTTTACGATTTTGGCAAACTTTGAAAGATCATAACTTTGTGCTCCACAATCCGAATGTCGTGAAACTTTTTTTGATTTTGCACAACTTTTGAAGTAATACAACTTTGATTATAACCATAGTTTTGGAAAGTATGTGGATTTGTGAAAAGTAAAGGCAAAGTTATTCACAAAATCCCGTATACCCAAAAATACTTCTTTTTAAAAAAATTATTTTCTAGTCAAAGTTGTAGTTCTTAAAAAGTTATGCGCAATCAAAAAAAACTTTACGACTTTCGGATTGAGGAGCTAAAAGTTATGTCCTTCTAAAGTTTTGAAAATCGAAAAATTGCTCGTTCGGGGTAACAAAAGACATTTTTTTGAGATGAAGTCTAGTTGCAGATTGAAAGATCTTGAAAAGTTATATGGAATCAAAAAAAAATTCGCTACAATCAGATAACCGAGCGCAAAGTTACGTTTGTTTGAAGTTTCAGTGTTGAGTCGGGCATTCACCGCGGCCGTCAACCGCGGTGATGCATTCACCGCTTTGGTCTGCCGCGGTGAATGCATTCACTGTGGTTGACAACAGTGGTGATGCCCAAACATGTGTATTTTGGGAAATGTTTTTATAACGTGTGTATTTTTGGAATTTTTTTTAAAAACATGTGTATTTTTGGAATTCGTCCGAGAAACACGCAGGAAAAAGGAAGGAAAGATGGTGGCCAGCTCAAATGAGAGAATTTGGCATTCTTGCCTTTTTCTAGTGGGCATTTGGGAGATATTTGTCAAATTTTTGGATTTTTAGCTTTTTTCAATTGTTATTGGAGGAGGTATTTTAGCATTTTTGGAAATTTGGATTATTTGTTGGAGATGGTCTAATCAACAGGTGGTTTACGGATTCTTCCATCAATAAAGCCCATCGTGTTCTTGCCTAGGGGACATAGTTCGTTTTGTTGAGAATTTGAGAGACTAAACACTAGCCCAATTCTTAGAGGGGTAGATGTATAACAGACTTGATGGACCATAAAGTCCAGGAAAGTGAATTGCGTAGCGTGAAGACCATTAAAATCGTTTGGCGGAGGTTGACGAGTGTGTATATCGTGAGAATCAACTACGACATCATCATGTGTACGTAGCTCCTCCATAGAGAGGAATCTCAAAATCCACCATTGCACGATGAGCAGTGGCGTAGCCAGGATTTTGAGTAAGGGGGTGCCAATTTAAAAAAATTAAAATGACTATCAATTTTTTATAGTGACCCACGACGGGTTTTCATATTTTGAAAAGTCTGTAAAATACATTCGTTTACTTCTTGAATAAGCATGTAATTATGAGGTTTTTTAATTTAATTTACTTATTATTTGTAAACGGTAAATTATATATATGCAATAGAACGTATTATTGTATCATGTAAGTAATTGTTGTTTAGTGGAAGATGTCAAAGCTAATAGTAAGGGGGTTCCATGTTCAAATCCTAGCTATAGCATAAACTAATACCCCTATTTTTTAATGTTCTAGCCCCGACCCAAGGGTGTGCCGTGGCACACCCTTCTAACACTGTGTCTCCGCCCCTGACGATGAGATTCTCCAAATTGATGCATTCATTAAGTCAATTTATTGTCATTATCTGTGTTGGTTGAATATATGTTTTGATAAACATCTTGTTTGAAGATTGATCTAGATTCTAGTACCAAAAGTAAAATGCTTCCAGGAAGAAAAGACACAATCAAAATAATTACAAGTTTTAGTTGAGATTTGAAATCACTAATAATGAAGTATTAGAACGGTTACATCAAAACTCTAATACATGTATTGTGTATAAAAATAAAACCGAAAAATGACAAAATTTTCTCATTACATATATTGTTTAAATACATTATCTAGCATCCCAACCTCCAAAAAACCCCTATCAACAACACTAGCTTTTTACCCGGCCCGTTGGCCGGTGATTTTCATTTTATCATATAAATTAATCAATTTATCTATATGTTTAAACTATTTTGGATCTTCTAAATTTTTTATATTTGCATTCATACGTGAGTACGCAGTGCGTCTATAAATTAAAAATTCTCAATACTTAGCACATTCACTTATGATGCTTCGATTCTCTTATCATAAATCATGTCACAAAGATATATCACGTCTCATATAGAATCTTATGTCAAGCTTTGTCAACAACGATACTCATTTTTTTATCTTATACAATATATGCCATTAAAAGAATCTCGAGTTTGGACGAACTCTCAACCAATGATGTTGCAGATGACGACAACTTAGTTAGAATTTATTTTATAAAGGTACTTCAATATTAGATAAATTTGGTCATCCCAATTGAAAGTTTATTGTCTTAGTGTAAGATCATATTTGTCGATCAAGACACTCAATTTAATATCTTATATAATATGTACCAATTGTTAATTCCTGAAGTTTAATTTAGACTCACCCTCAACTCATGGTCGTTGTTTAGAATCTCGGTCCAAGATACTCACACACTGTCGAGGGTTCTAGTCTTAACATGGTCCACTGGTGTATAATTTTCTAACTTATCAAATATGCATTTGCTAAAATTTATTGATCTTTGGTGTTTGTTTTGGGATAAAATTCCATTACTTATACTAATATCTTCATTTTGTTGGTATAATGTCACATCTATTGTCAATATCTAAGCATGATACTATACTCTAAGTAAGAAAACGCTATCTGGATCACGAATTAACCAAATTTGTGGGCATGATACTATACCCTAATCCTTGATGAGTGAACCCTATGTATTAGTTATCTAAATTATAGAGCTTAACCCCTAAGATTGTGCATGTAATTTATTGCATATATTTTGACGAATCATGACCGTTGATTTTTGTTTATAATTAAATTTATCATAGGGTATGAGATTTATAAATTTAAGACCTAGATTTTAATCTTTAAGGGTTTGAGAATAATACCATATGCAAAACTCCAGTCAATTCAAGGTCTAGGTATCTTTTTCTTATTCAAGGTATGTCATAATATACCTATAAAATATAAAGAGTTTAATTTATTTTTAAGTGTAATTAACACCTTTGTTTGACCGAAATATGTAGATTGTTAAGAAGAATAAGGGGAAATATGAAAAAATGCAAGACAAAATAAAGTATGGAAGCATGCATTATAAGATAGAAGAAAAGTTGTCTTTCTTTATCATCTTCATTTGCACAATCAAGTACAATATTATGGCTTGGTCAAGTTTCTATCAAAATGGAAAAAAAACTTTTAAAGCTTTTTGCTATTTAATATTTGTTTTCGTTGATAGATATAATCATTAGAAAAAGATAGTGATTGATAACTAAAAATAAAATTATAGTTGGTTTTTCAAATTCAATTGATTATTAAATGTTGATTATCTAAACTTTCTTCATTATAACCTATATTAAGTTCTAATAAATTAAAAATAAAAATTAATTGATCATGTTTAATCAAATATACTATTTAAAAGATTACAATATATATCACTCTCCAAATATTAGTATAATGCTGCTACACATATATATTGCAAAAAACTATTATTGAATAAAAAAGAAAACATTAAAAGAAAATAGAGATAGCTACATAAATGATCATTAAAATAAATATAAAATATTAAAAGAAGATAAATATAAGAAAATAGAGATAGCTACATAAATGATCATTAAAATAAAAAGAAAATATTAAAAGAAGATAGATATAGCTACATTAATTGATCATTAACCAACTTTTTTGTTTGTAAAAAAAAGTGTCCACCATGGCACCTTGTAAATTCTCCAAATGCTTATGTGGCAACAAACTACTTTTGAATTGCCATAATATTATGTATAGATAGATAGATAGATAGATAGATAGATAGATAGATTTTTACAAGCGACCGCAAAGGGTGCTAACGCTCTTAAATGTTAGCATCCTCCTAACAAAAATAATAAAGGCATTATAGTAATCCTAACCTCCGTATCCTTTCTCACCAACCTAGCGTCCGCTTAGCTCCCCCCGGCCCTGCATATCGATAACAAACGGACCAGGGGTGGGGCTCCGACAACATGGGAACCTCGACGACAGGAAGAGAACGACGGGACCATGTGTGTTGACTCCGGCGGCGTTGCAACCTCGGCGAGTAGGAGGAGCATCATCACGAGATCGGTATCGTTGGCTTCGACAACAGGAGGTGAGGTCGTGTGCTAGCACGACGCAACTGGTGTTGGTGGCGGAATAACGAACACACTCAAATTGAAACCTTGGCGGCACGAGAAGGATGAAATGGCTCAAAATAGGGTGCATAACTATGAGTAACCAAATCTGGACCCTTCTTTTAAGTGGTTGCAGATCTAAGGGTGGAGAATTTAAGGAATTTATTTTCTGTTTCCACGGGAAAAACCAAATGCCACCGCCGGTGCCGAATTCGTTCCCGGCGATGTTGATTTAATATTTCGCGGTGGAAACTCTTGCGGTGCCGATTGAACGGATGCACCACTATCTTCTGACCAAATACCACCGTCGGCGTGCCAAACGACGATGTTGATTTGATCGAATTGATACGCCACAGACTTCTAATCAAGATGACTGTGACTACGGTTCACACCTCTCCAAACTACGTTCGAACGAGGGTGTTTGAGTTTTTGAGGAATCTACGTTACGGCTACTCCTATGGAGATTCCTGTGGAGAGCTCCGCGACTACGACTAAGACTACAACTATGGAGATCCTTCCTGGAAGGAGAGCTCCGCGAAGGAGTTACAGAGAAAAGGTAAAGTTTGAACAGAGTTGATCTGTGTTGATTTTTGGTTCTCCCCCTCTCTCTCCTTGCTCCAATGATTTTATCTGAAATCACTTGCGTAGTCTTCACGCCCCGTAGAACTGCTTCCTCAACTGCTCCATCGTGAACTCCCACGTGTCTCAACCGCTTCGTTCCTCAAACTGCTTCGCGTGAACTTTACGTGAGTTGTTTTCATAATCCCGCGATGTCGTTTCCTTTCCCAAACAGCTCCGTTTGCTTTTTTTTTCCGCGACATTGTTTAAATATTTAAACACTGTCGTTTCCTAATACAACGGTACCGTTGCGCTTACTCGCGGTACCGTTTTTAATTAAACGATACCGCTAACATAGCCAAAAAATTCCAATTCATTGAACCGCGGAATTGAGGCCCTTCACTTACCCGATATGATTTTTTTTATTTAATCGGCACCGCTTATCAAGGCATCCCGCGACATCGTTTTTAAATTCGCGGTACCGTTTTAATTTTCCGCGGTTCCGATTTTCCCCTTCCAACAAGGAATAAAAATAATAATTAATTATATACAAAAAAAAAATCCTTCCCCGACACCTACACTAAAACGCGCGGCCCCTTTTATTTTCAGTAAACGGTTTCGTTTCCAGTGCCGCGGTACCGCTGAGCTTCCTTGCGGTACCGTTTTAACTCATTCGCGATGCTGCCTGTCGCGGTGCCGTTTTTTAGCCAAACGACACTGTTTCCCAGTCTCGCGATGCCGTTGATCTGTGAGGTTCGCGGCACCGTTTTATCTCTTCGCAGTATTGTTGGACTCCAAACGGTGTTGTTACTCTCCTCCTCCGACAAGGAAAAATAAAATAAAAAACATTCCTTGTCCAACAACAACACATGTCCTGCGCATGACTCACACATGGTCTGCAACCAATGTCGTTTCAAGTACCGCGGTACCGCCGAGCCTCTTCACGGTCTCGCTTAAATCCACCGCGGTATTGCTCAACTCCAAACGACATCGTTTTGGCCATGCGATATCGAATTAAATGCCGAGACTCATTATTACGGCATTGAATTTAGGCCAAAAATATTTTAGGTGTAAACAATGCCCCCCACAACTTGGTTTATAAGAATTTATGAACCAAGTTGTTAACACAACTTAAATCACCCGAACCTAAAATTCCATTAAGTGGCAACTCCAATTAAAATCACAAAACCATGTAGCTACCAAGTTGCCATGCAATCATGCGGCCAAAACTTGATCAAGGTCCCCAAATACAATTTGGTTTCTAAAACAGTTAGCCTTGCATCATGGCTACGGCCAGTGCAACATTGCATTTTTTTTTCAACAACGCTGCTCTGGCCCAAAAGACTCCTTTCAGCGTTGCATCTTACTTGTCCAAGCTGCTGCTGCCGAATCTCTTCTCATTTTTTTTTTTGTATTATAAATAAGCTGGCCAATCAAAATTGTGCTAGGAATCCTATTTCACTATGTCTCAAAACTCCTGCAACGCTGCTTTCTCAACGAGAATACTTTTTCTTTTCAAACAACTCTGATTTTCTTCTTTTCCTCCAACACTGCGGCAGGGATACCAATGCCCGCTTGGACTCCTTTTCCTTTCACAATACTGCAACCAAAGAACTAACTCACCCAACAACGTTGCTCCATTCCTAGATACTGACAAATTGTGTGGCCTCGCAACACCGTTTTTGTCCCAAACAGCTTTGATTTCCTTCTTCTTTCTCCATCAACGCTGCTGTTTTGGCGGTATTTTGTTTATTATTTTTTTTTCCAATAACCACGTCATCCTTCCTTGCAGCGTTGCTTCATCACAAACGGTGGCGTCTATTTTTTTTGTTTTTTGTTTTTTTTTTACTTGCCGCCGACGCTGCAGCAAGCACTTCAGGGCTGTTTGCTCTTTTTCTTTGCCCGCAATGTTGCAAGTAGCAGCCGTCGTTCTACGCGGCTAACCAGGCATTTTCATGATTTTTATTTTATTTTTTTTATTTTAACTATATCACGTGGCTTAAATTAGCCACCTTGTATTTACATTAATACGAGCTAAGTAAAAACATAGTTGACTTTGGCATAAATCATCATGCCAAAGGTCCACACCCATTGCCAACTCAACGGATCAAACCAAACAAGCCATCCATGGATACTCTGACTCGTCCCAGTTGGTTCTACACATGTTGGCTTAGACGTTTTGAAGTCAACACCGCATTGAAACTTTCTAGCTCGTCTAGCTCGAACATCTTTGTTTGGGATCCCGCGATCTCGATTTGGCTTCACCTCTGCCATCACTTTTGGTCGATGGCATGAAAAATCACTAGTGTTCTTTGCTCTCGACAAGACATTCACATATTTTGGCATCTTCGTCTTGCCAAGTCGACCATGCCGCATTGCCTGCTCAGACTGGTCTGGTTTTGTCAGTTTTACACTCTCACAATGTTGTTGGGAGTTTGAGCGTCGAGACTTACGAGCTCCATCAACACGTGTGTTGGTATTTTGTTTACCACGACCATGATCTTTGCACTTATCACACAACAACTTTGCATCTTTTGAACTCTTGCGTGAAACTGGAGTTTGTTGGTCATGGTACTTGCCCCCCAATCCGCCACTCATGGCCGACTTGTTCCTCATAAGCACTGGTGTTGCAACTCCCTGTCGTGCTTGACCGAACTTGCCCCCCAGTCCACTCAATGACAACTTCGGGAATGATTTATGTGAACGATCCTGTTGAGTCATGCCAACTTTGTTGGCATTAGATTTTTCTACGTGGTTACCATCCCCACACCGAAGAGTATTTGAGGAAACCATTGTCTGATTTTTCCTAGAGCAAGGTGGGTGTGGCAAACTTCTTTGCCACCCACGATGTTGTTTCTTCTTCAATCTACCACGAGTTGGGATGTCATGCCCCCCTAGTGGCTTAGATTGAACACCATTGCGATGTTGCTTGGGCAACCCATCATACGTGAGCTTGCTATGCTCGACGTGATTGTAACCAGGTTCTCGACCCTGATTCTTGTTTTCAATCTTATTAGAAGTAAGTCGATACTGACTTCTTTGTAGTGTCTTCTACAAGCCACTTCCAATTGGTGTGTCCTTTAGAACAACGTTGTTCACAGGAAAGAACACATTGGACTCACTCACTTCTGGCAACAATGTTGTAGCCATCGATGATGGAGTTTGGTTGACATTAGCTATTCGACCAACCATTGCATCCTCACACACAACAGACATGGTTCGAGATTTAAACACATCAAAATCATACGCGGCTCCAAGTTTTGACATATTAAAATCAGAAACAGAGTCGTCCAACTTATCAAACCATTGATCTATGTTTTTTTCAAGATTATCCATTTTTTTGTCAAGAGAAGTTAAAATGAGATTTACCTGTTGGCTATCTCTGCTGAGTTTAGCCACTACTTGGCGGAGCATGCGCTGCATCTCACCCTGATCGGCGATTTGCTCCACTGATTGCACCTTCGCTCCATCATTGTTGCTTGAATCGCCTACAACGTCGTCAATCTCGATGTTGGCCATCAGATCCTCCTCCACGGATCCTTGTGGAAGACCACCATCTTCTTTTCCTCGTCGCAGAGCCATATCAAACACACGTGTCCCACTGGGCGTGCCAAATTGTTTCCACGGGAAAAACCAAATGCCACCGCCGGTGCCGAATTCGTTCCCGGCGATGTTGATTTAATATTTCGCGGTGGAAACTCTTGCGGTGCCGATTGAACGGATGCACCACTATCTTCTGACCAAATACCACCGTCGGCGTGCCAAACGACGATGTTGATTTGATCGAATTGATACGCCACAGACTTCTAATCAAGATGACTGTGACTACGGTTCACACCTCTCCAAACTACGTTCGAACGAGGGTGTTTGAGTTTTTGAGGAATCTACGTTACGGCTACTCCTATGGAGATTCCTGTGGAGAGCTCCGCGACTACGACTAAGACTACAACTATGGAGATCCTTCCTGGAAGGAGAGCTCCGCGAAGGAGTTACAGAGAAAAGGTAAAGTTTGAACAGAGTTGATCTGTGTTGATTTTTGGTTCTCCCCCTCTCTCTCCTTGCTCCAATGATTTTATCTGAAATCACTTGCGTAGTCTTCACGCCCCGTAGAACTGCTTCCTCAACTGCTCCATCGTGAACTCCCACGTGTCTCAACCGCTTCGTTCCTCAAACTGCTTCGCGTGAACTTTACGTGAGTTGTTTTCATAATCCCGCGATGTCGTTTCCTTTCCCAAACAGCTCCGTTTGCTTTTTTTTTTCCGCGACATTGTTTAAATATTTAAACACTGTCGTTTCCTAATACAACGGTACCGTTGCGCTTACTCGCGGTATCGTTTTTAATTAAACGATACCGCTAACATAGCCAAAAAATTCCAATTCATTGAACCGCGGAATTGAGGCCCTTCACTTACCCGATATGATTTTTTTTATTTAATCGGCACCGCTTATCAAGGCATCCCGCGACATCGTTTTTAAATTCGCGGTACCGTTTTAATTTTCCGCGGTTCCGATTTTCCCCTTCCAACAAGGAATAAAAATAATAATTAATTATATACAAAAAAAAATCCTTCCCCGACACCTACACTAAAACGCGCGGCCCCTTTTATTTTCAGTAAACGGTTTCGTTTCCAGTGCCGCGGTACCGCTGAGCTTCCTTGCGGTACCGTTTTAACTCATTCGCGATGCTGCCTGTCGCGGTGCCGTTTTTTAGCCAAACGACACTGTTTCCCAGTCTCGCGATGCCGTTGATCTGTGAGGTTCGCGGCACCGTTTTATCTCTTCGCAGTATTGTTGGACTCCAAACGGTGTTGTTACTCTCCTCCTCCGACAAGGAAAAATAAAATAAAAAACATTCCTTGTCCAACAACAACACATGTCCTGCGCATGACTCACACATGGTCTGCAACCAATGTCGTTTCAAGTACCGCGGTACCGCCGAGCCTCTTCACGGTCTCGCTTAAATCCACCGCGGTATTGCTCAACTCCAAACGACATCGTTTTGGCCATGCGATATCGAATTAAATGCCGAGACTCATTATTACGGCATTGAATTTAGGCCAAAAATATTTTAGGTGTAAACATTTTCTTTAATTTTCTTGATTGGATCATATCTTCTTCATTCTAACTCGGATTTCAATTTTTTTTTGCACAGATGGAACGACTTCGTTGTGCTCTACAAAATTATATCCATTTCCAATATTTTTTTAGAAAAAAAATTTCATACCTCTCCTTACCAACTCCATACCATATGGTATCTCTTTCGTTTTTTAGTCATGTTTGGAAATTTTTGCACAGAAGGAACGATTTAATCATAATGATCTATTGGATTTCAAAATTTTATGGGTTAAAAAATTTCATACCTCTCGTTACCAACTCCATACCATGCTATACCAACCTGGTATGGAGTGATATTCTTCATACCATACGGTATGCTCTTATTTAATACCAGTCAATACCATATGGTATAGACTGATAATAGCTGGCAAATTTTTTTGTTCCAAAAAATATCAAAGTGGATATCATTTTGAAGAGCACAATTAATCTGATCTAACTGTGCAAAAAAAATTAAATTCCGACTTAAAACGAGTGAGAAATCATCCGTTAAAGATTTAAGGGAAAGAAAATTAAAGATTTTTCGAGAAGAGAGAAGGAAAAGCTGATGTGACGGATTTTTATTAGGTTATGCATATTTATTGCACCACAAGATTACTGACTAGATCTACTCCGGATGGAACTGGTGGCACTGGCTTCGACGGCAGGAGGTGAGGTCGTAGGTTTGGTGGAATGGTGGTAATTAGGGGTGGAAATCGGTACGGAATCAGTATCCCAATACCAAATACCGAAATCCCGAATACCGAATTACACCCTAAAATCAATACCAATCCCAATCCCTAAATAATTTCGGTATCCCAATCGGTACCTCGATATCCCAATCGGTATTATCGAATACATAATTAATTACCTTTACAATTAATAATTAAATATATAAATTAGATTTTATTGTTTAATTTAGGGCAAAGAGACTAAGCAAATAGTCTTGAGTTGCCTAGAACCAACATCTCAAGTTCTAGTAATTGGTAATCTTTAATTTGACGAATTTGAGGTTGAGAGACAACTAATACTAGTGTGAAATAGTGATGTAATTATCTATGTATAATTAAATGACACTTTTGGTGGTTGAGGGTCGCATAGTATTGAATGAGAGAGTCTATTTGAGAGGATAAAATACACACTAGCTTATATTTCGGTATTGATCGGTATTTCGGTATATAACGATCCCAATCACGTAATCCCTAATACCGAATAACAATCAAAATTTAGGGCTGCAAATGAGCCGAGTCGAGTCGAGTTTTACCCCAGCTTGAGCTTGGCTCGTTAATAAACGAGTCGAGCTCGAGCTCAGCTCATTTATTAACGAGTCGAGTCGAGTTGAGCTCGAGTTAGCTTGTTTATTAAATCTTAACTTTTATTTTATACTTCATTTTGTATATCATAATACATATGATTTATTTGTTGGCAAAATACACTCGCATAGCCACAACTTTCCAGTTTGTGCCAACAATAGCCAAAATTTGAAAAATACAGAGAAATAGCCGCGTTTTTGTAACTTATTTGCACAATCTAGCCATTTCCGTTACATTATTTAACGCCTTTAACCTCTCCGTCAGTTTAGTGGATGGTAAGCTTACGTGGCCGCCACATGTCCTACACCTATTTGCCACGTAGACGAAATATTGCCACCTACTTAACACGTCACTATCTAAATAAAAAAAAAACATTTTCCCTATACAAATCCCTAACCTCACCCTGCCCTGCTGCGAACCCTTTTCTAATTTCCCCTCTTCCCCTCTTCTCGCTAGGTTTCCGACGCCGCCGCTGCTCCGCCTTTTACCACTTCCCCCGACGAAGCTCCTCGACCTCTCCCCCGACGAAGCTCCTCGACCTCTCACCCGACGTCTCTCTCCCCCGACGACAACGCTCCTCTTCTTCGACCTCTTCCCCCGACGACGCCCCTCTTCCTCGCCTCACTCCCCCGACTTCTCTCCCCCCCGACGCCCCTCTTCCTCGCCTCACTCCCCCGACTTCTCTCCCCCCCGACGCCCCTCTTCCTCGCCTCTCTCTCCCCAGACGAAACCCTCCCCTCCCTCTTCCTCGTCGACAAAAATTGCAATCATGTCACAGAGGATTGGCAGTGGCAAATCGGTCAAGGTGGGTGATTCGGGTTCAACAAGCGTAACAAATTCAAGGCTCGTCCAGTGCTTGCATAAAAAACCTTGTGTCGTTCAAACCTCCGGAACTGATCTGAATCCAGGCCGGAAATTCTACGGCTGTCCTTATTGGAAGGTAACAGCAGCATATTTGCCCCTCTTCATTTGGTTCGAATCATGTGTGATTTTTACAGATTGTTTGACAATGCAGGATCCGAAGAAGAACTGTGATTATTTTAGATGGGTTGAAACTAATGGTGATGATTTTAACGGACATGACACTGAAGTGGAGGCTACAATTCTCAAGTTGGAAGAGAGTATTAAGCTAGCACAGTGCAAGGCCGAGAGGAGGAAGAAGGAAAAACAACTTGTGGCTGAAGAACTAATCAATGTAATGGCGGTTCACGATGCTCTGTTAGCTGAGACAAGGAGTATCAAATCTGATGTTAAACTGAATAGATATATGTTGACCATTTTATTCGTAGTGAATGTAATGGTGCTTGTAGTCATCTGTAGTATGGAGTAGTAGTAAGACCTGCCAGGTTGTGATTTGTAACACTCGTTCTAAAGCAATGGAAGACTTTGAATGCAAGATCAATGTTATGAGCATTCCTTGAAACCAACATTGATAAAGTGGTACATATTCCTGATTAACACCTAGTTTTGACAGAATCAGCAGCTACTTGGACCTAACATTGTACCTAAAGAGCATGTTCTTGATTACACCAAGTGGAAACCAAGTCAATACGATGTTCCTGATTACACCTAAATAACCGATACTAGAGGGGGTCCTGATTACACCTAAATAACCGAGAAGTGGAGGGGGTTACAATCCACTCTCTCACCCCATTACATGAGCCATCCAAAATACAACCCCAGCACCATTACACAAAAAATAGCTCATGTAACAACATTGTCTTCTAAGGCTGAGATGGTGGGGGCTGACTTCCTCCCAACTCCACCACATTTGCTTCGACAGCCCCAGCAGCTTGAGATGGACCCGAATCAAAAGCTCTACCACGTGCTCCATTAAGCTGAAATAGACAGTCGAAGGCAATTAAATTGTCGGACGTTGAAAAGGAATACAACAAGCGGTAGAAGTGTTTACAAGTAGAGATCTTATACTAACCCGTACATACTGGTTGCCTTCTTCCACTCCACTTCGTTGCACGCGTATACAGCCCTCCAAAACAGCTTTCGAACTTGATCGGTTTTGTGCTTCGCCTTCCAGTTGGCAAATACATGGCGAGCACACTTACGATGTTCAGCCTCAGGCAATATTTCATGAATGGCATCAACTAAACCCTGCAATAGAACAAATTTATCAGTTTGTACACATGTTATGACAGAATTGGAAACTTAATCGAAGGTACAGAACCACAGTTAGGATACCTTCTGCTGGTCTGATATAACTGTCCACCCTCTGCCATCCAAAATAAACAGATCTTGAGATAGAGTTCGCACAAACCATGACCAAGAATCGCGGTTCTCCCCCTCAACCACAGCCCAAGCAATCGGAAACATTTGATTATTCCCATCTTTACCCACCGCTGTGAGGAGCATTCCCTTAACCTCCCCTTTCAGAAAACAACCATCCAAACCAAACATTGGTCGACAGCCCTCTAGAAAACCCTTCCTCAATCCAGAAAAACCAACATAGAATCGCTGAAAATAACACTTGTCACCACTTGGATGAGGCTCGACTTCTAAATGGAAACAACCCATTTCATCACGTTTCTTTAACTCAGCGACGTAGCTCCTCAACTTCTTATATTCTTCGACCAAAGAACCACTCAAGAGCCCTATAGCCTCCACCTTTGCCCTGTAACAGGTTCTTCTCTTAACCTCCATGTTGTGTTTTAACTTGACCTCAGCAACGATCTGGTCTGGTGCCCATTCAGGATTAATCCTGAATCGCTCAAGCATATCTTTTGCTATCCACTTCGCAGTTAGTTGGTTAACTCGAAGCTGCCTTGAACACGAGTGTGGTGCCCCAACTTTCCTCACCATGAAACTTCGATCCTTCCTAAACCAGCTGGCATACAGCCCCCACTTGCAGTTGGGTGCCTTGCACTTGACCTCCCTCCTTGTCGGATTACTCCTCAACCACCTAATACTTGCACCGGCTGCAATAGAATGCTCAATTACGGCATCCTTGAACTGCTCCGGACTCTCAAACTTCTGTTTCACCACGAACTGTAGGGATTTGTGGTCACAGTTAGGGTCGTAATGTGGAGCATCATCATAAGGTTCACCACCGTTCTCCTCAGACAAGTTGGGACGCACATGATCAGAATCCTCAGACAACCTATAACTCGAATGATTCGAAGCCTCTGGTCTATCTTGCTCAGGCCGAGATGGATGCTGGTTCGAAAGGGAGGGATTTGTTCCATCATTGCCTGCATCAATCCCTTCTTCCTCCTGATTCACATTCCCTTCATTCACATTGGCTGCCTCATCGCCTCCTTCCTCTTCACTTTCAGAAGACAATTCCTCAAAATCATCTAACTGCTCCACCTCCTCACCATTAGCAAGCTGTCTGGCCTTAACTTTCCTTTTTCTTGACTCTCCATATGCTCTTAAGTTGGCCCTTGCCTCCAAGTATTCATCATCAGAGGTAAGTGCATCATCAGAATCCTCCACGTGGTAGATATCTCGTGCAACAGATGCATTGGCATCATCTTCTTGTGGCAGGTAATCTTCTTCATCAACAGCCCTGTCTGGGTCATTCTCCCCAATCAACTCTTCCCATGAATTTGACATCTGTACACAAATGGGTCAACTAAGTCATTAACTGCTAATTAAAAAACAAAACAACAAATAATAAACAATACACACTGCACAAAGCACAAACAGACAACAAACAACAATAAACAATGTCATTCAGTTCACTACTTCTACTTGAACGAGTTCCTTCACTGTCAATTGACCATTTCATCCACAAGTTTCAGATATTTACCTCACGATTTAAGGGTAGTCTCGTGACAAACAGAAGTTGTGGTCCCTGGAAGTAATTGCAGTGTCGCTTTCTCACCAAACTCAGCCCTATAAAATGCAAACATCTCGAGGTTAATCGACTTTCCCTTCTTCTCACCAAACTCATCCCTATAAACTGAAAACATACCTTATAAGAGGGTGAGAATGAACCAGTCCGACGATTTTCGAGTTTCCCTTCTTCACGAGCTGCCGAATGTGAGCTAGGGTTTCCGCTAGTCGTCTTCTTCGCCGCTGCTGGTAGGGATTGGCCGCCGTTGTCGAAGTCTCTCCCCTCACCCACTCGTACTCGATCTTTAGGCGTATAAAAGAGAATCGGGTCGGCGGCGTTGGTTTTATCCGGCGTCTGGATGCATGTTGGATTTGGGAACAAAGACGCCCAGATGAGAGGAAGTGGAAAGGACTCGCGACAGGAAGCAGTCGGCGGAGGCCGCACCAAATCGTCTCCGTCAACGGTAGTGGGCCGGCGATTGGAAAGAATGGGATCGGAAAAAAGGGGCTGGGTTCGGCGGGTGGAAACTTCTCCTTGGTAGGGTTAGGGATCGACGAAAAGGGGCTGGGCGAAAAGGGGGGGGGGGCTTTTCGGTTTTATATTTTTTAAATAAAAAAAATTAAAAATTCCCATTTCCATCTGGCAACAACTCCCCCGTCGACGTGCCACATCAGCGCGAACCGTTAGCCTAGTCAGCAGTTCTACTTCGTCCGTTAAAGTATTAGACGGATTGGCTATTTCTCTGTATTTTTCAAATTTTGGCTATTGTTGGCACAAACTGGAAAGTTGTGGCTATGGAAGTGTATTTTGCCTTATTTGTTAGCTAATCTCATATTATACTTTGGTGGTATCATATATCATTTAGTTAATAAATTTTAACTACTCCAAATCATGTTATTTCATATTATCGAAGCAATTTATGATGCATAATTTCTTTTTAAAGTATAAAATAAGATATATTGCTCACAAACTCAACGTGTTAAACTTTATATATGGTGAAATATATAATTTAACAACAATATGAATTAAAATCATAAGATATAGATTGATTCGTCCATAAGTTGGTAATCGAGTTGGCTCTCTAGCCACATGTCAAGACATATCATGAGCTCTAAACGAGCCAGCTCACGAGTTTTGCTCAACAAGCCACCGAGTCGAGCTAGCTCACGAGCTTCACGAGCTGAACAAAGGTGAGCTCGTGTTCGGCTCGTTTATTAACGAGTCGAGTTTGGAACGAGCTTTTCTCGAGTCGAACGCGAGCGGCTCGGCTCATTTGCAGCCCTATCAAAATTCAATCCCAATCCCACAAAATAATACGTGTATTCGGTAATACCAAATAGACAAATTCGATACGGTATTTGGTATATCCCAAATACCAGTACCAAACTTCGCGTTATAGTGGTAATCGAGCGTGTGAGGAAGAAGCAATTTGATTTTAATTTGTTTCGTGAAATTGCAGTGCAATACAGGAGAGCAAAAGGTTGTATTTTTATTAATATACATAACAATGATAAGACTTGTGGTTTGCTTTTATACAGTTGTGGTTGGTTTAATAACGTTTAGGACTTTGCTATGGTGACATGCATGTCACGGTGACATGCATTTTTCGGTCGACCTCATATAGGATTAGGTCAACCTAATCTGTTGTTTCAGTGCATGGTGCCTACTTTGGAGATTCATATTTTACAGTGGGCTAGATGGAAATTGGAGATTAATGGCTTGTTTTGAAGCTGAAGTGCCCCTCTATACATTAAAGTACTTGGGAGCTCGATAGGAAGTCCATAAGGCTATTTTTGAACCTGATCAAAAGGGTATGCCAAAACTGGGAAACTGCCTGAAAATGGCTAAGTCTGGGAACGTGTTTGTGAAGCCTACTTTGGAGCTCGAATCGCATCCATGCTTCTCAAATTGAGCTCCAAAGTAGGCTTCACAAACACGTTCCCAGACTTAGCCATTTTCAGGCAGTTTTCCAGTTTGGTCTTCTGGACTTCCTATCGACTCCCAAGTACTTTAATGTGTAGAGGGACACTTCAGCTTCAAAACAAGCCATTAATCTTCAATTTCCATCTAGCCAATTGTAAGATATGAATCTCCAAAGTAGGCACCATGAAACTGTTTTTACACTGAAACAACATATTAGGTCGACCTAATCCTAAATGAGGTCGACCGAATCCTAACTGAGGTCGACCGAAAAGTGCAAGTCACCGTCACATGCATGTCACCGTAAGCACAACCTAATGTTTATGGTTTGTTTAATGAGGGTTGTGGTTTGTTCCGTAAGAATTGTTAATTGCTTTAAGAGAGTTGTTGTTTGTGTTATAGATTTTATAATTTGTGGCCTGGATTTTTCCTTCCCCATCCGTTTCCCTTTTAATTGCACAACATACATGAGTTTTCCCCCTTCCCCTTCTTCTTCCCCCATTTTTCATAATATCAAGTGTGTCCCTCCTTTGTTGTCAAAAAAAAAAAAAAAAGTGTGTCCCTCCTTCTTTTCTCTTTCATTAATTATGGTTAACTCATATAACTTAAAAAGTTATCCAAACTAAATTTTCTTATTGGTTGGAGTTAATATCAGCACCATGCTAACAAAAAAGGTGTTAACATACTAGCCAATCCCTTTTTACAAAACCATCTTACACAATAACATACAATTAAAGCAAACAACATCTATTTCCAAATATAACCAATTAAACATCAAGAAAATCTTTGATGGGGCGGGTGTACCAGCATGGATTAGTTACGTGGTGCACCCAGCCAATTATTATTAACCATGTGACTGCTGAACTCGGTCACTCCTGGTGACTGCTGGACTCGGGCTTGTTTCTTCTTTTTTGTTCTTTCCTCCCCCTTTTTCAGTTTAATGCAATTTCACCATTATCAAAAAAATTATTATTAATCATGTGTCCAATTAAAATACCACTCCCTATTTTCTCTCAAAGCAGGCGGTAGAAACAAGAAAGAGAAACCAATAATTATGGAAAAGGCTAATTAAGATTACTCCGGAACAAGAAAAAAAATTAAATGCGGAACTCCTTTCTGTTACCGTAATCAATTATGGAGGAATTAATCTATGATCGTACTATGAAAAAAAAACAATGTTCATAAATATCGGTGTTCATGTCCAAACTGAACTTGATATTACAACGTTATAAAGTATAAATTATATTTGCACAATAAAGATATTTGTACAAAAAGTTACCTTTACAAACTAAAATTGGTGTAATTTTATATGTTAGTACTCATTTATTATATGTGATTTTATCTACACATACATATAAGCGTATGTCAATATTTCAAGTTTGCCACCTCAGCCTTTCCTCGCCAAAGCGCATAAATCGGAGGGGCGGATGGGTACTTTCACATGTTTTCCCCCAAAATAACTGGCACACAGCGTTTTGGCCCATCTCTTGATTTTCATCACTTTCTTTTCTATTTTGTATATTCCTTTTCGGATTTGCCCATCCACTTTCCTCTCAAACCTCGCCCTCTTCTTTGCCTCAATCCACAAA
Organism: Linum tenue; assembly: GCA_946122785.1. NCBI lineage: Eukaryota > Viridiplantae > Streptophyta > Magnoliopsida > Malpighiales > Linaceae > Linum > Linum tenue. Next base: position 78,508,517 of record CAMGYJ010000008.1, on the reverse strand, counting down.
ATCCCTGTAACCGGAGCTTCTCCCCTCTTCTTTTGGAGCTTCACACATTTTCTTATGCAATTGGCAGAACTGGAGGTCTAAATTCCAGAAAACCTTATACCCACCCATCTCTCATGAACGTTGCCATCGCCGGAGTTATATTCCTCCCCCATAGTGCCGGAGCTTTACTCTTCGTCTCCGGGCCTCGATAGCTACAATCGGCAAGACAGCAACACAACCATCATCACCGGAGGTTTACTCCACTCCGACTCCGAGGCAGCTTAATTTCCAGCCTCCTCACAAAAGCTTACAGTGGAGCAAAAGTAGTAGAAGATATCTCTTTGCATGGGAGAAAGAAGAACATGGCATCACTCAAATCCAAGATTTTCACAAATCTCAAATCACCAAATCTCATAGATTTGGAGATCTCAATTGATAAAAACACCCATATTTTCACAATTCTAAATCGTTTGGATGAGACACAAAAATCAAATAACTATGAAGATTTAAAAATACCAGATCCAACCATAAAAGGAAAAAAAAAGCAGATCTCCACCACAACACTGATGACATCTTTGTGTACTGCGTTTGGCGAGAACTAGAGAATCTACACACAAAAAGTTGGGAAATGGAGAAGTAGTTTGATATAGATGAAAATTGAAAATGATGTTGGAGTCTTGGAGAGAAGCAGAGAGTACTGGAAAGTGAAGAAAGAAAGGGAAAGCTGGGAGGGGGATGGGAAAGGGACAAAGTGTAATTGGTTTGCCATGCCCATCTTTTTAATGTAAGTGTAGGAAATTGGAACACAATTAAAACTTTTCAAAATTAATTTATATTTTGTACACGCAAGAACATGTGTGTTATGTTACCTTAATTGTACATGTCATTTAGATTTAGAATGGCAATAGGGCGGGTGTCTCTATATATATGCCCAGAGACAATATAGTTAAATTATTCGAAATATTCAATTTTTTCATTAAAAATTGAAAAAAAACTAAAATATGGTCAATATAGCTAAATTATTTGAAAAACTGAGATTCTCGCATATTTACAACTTCATTTTAGCAAAAATATGAGGTAATAAAAGTAAATTATAAGTAATTTAACTAAAATTACATATAATTTAGGAAAATACGAATAAAAAATGGGGCGGATCAGGATAGGCCAGGTCGAGAAAAGTACTCAGGCCTGCCCCCCCCCCCCCCCCCCCCCGCCCCCGCCTACGAGGTGGGTCAAACAGGTCGGATAGATAGGGTCAGTCAAAATTGCCATCTCTAATGTGGACGGGTTGTCGACTTATTGATGTGAGCTATTTTGACCATAATAACTAAAAAATGATTTGGAATGTATATGAAAAAATATATGTGTTTTAACGGTTATTTGTTACATAACAATTAAATTAGATAAGCATACAATATTTAATCATTACATGTGCTTATTATATTTTACGTAATGCGAACTTTGAAATTTACTATACCTAATAAAATTAAAAAATTATCTTACTTCATAACCTTGGTAGGAATTCCCTATAATTTATCACATTTGATTAATATTTACTATTTATAAAAATAACATATTTAGTAGTGGCACTAAATAAGAAGTGCATCACCACTTAAATCACAGTATAGTTTATTATACATATGCAATTTTCACACATTCAATTCCAGTTGCATCGGCTTCTACATATTTAAACTACTCATATGGTGCATGGACATTAATGGGTTCGCCAAAATAATCATGAATAAAGACTAATAACGTTAATAATGATTCATGTTGTTAGAGCTATATTGCAATAAATACAAAGAATATTCATGGGTGCATGAAAGTCCACATCCTTATGTTCTTTTAAAAATTCTAAAAATATATTGCGGTAAATCTAAAAACTAAAATTAAAATTTATAACATTAAATTGTCATGCTATAATAATTTTGTCATAACTTCAATGAAGAAATGGTATTGAGTGGTAATTGGTAAACGAAGAAGTTCCTATTTGAAAGTTGAAACATTAATTTTTAAAATGAAAACAAAAACCTACCCGGCCAATCGGCCGGGCCACAATCTAGTATAAATTATAAATGTATGAATGATATAATAATTTTTTCATAGATCCGAGGTAAATCGAACTAAAGTGGTCAAACCATTAACTCTCAACCATTTGCTTAAGCAGTCCAACGCGCTAAACTAGATTGGCAACCCTCGTGTCCATAAAAAAATGTCTATAAAGGGCAGAATTTCCGCATTTTTTAAAGGATAAAGACTAATTATTTAGCCAAACCTTTTCGCATTATTTCTAGTTAGCCAAATTTATTGAATTACTAACAATTAGCTAAATCTTTTTTAATAGTTAACTACTAAAATTTGGAATGTTGTCATTCATGTATCTCTTACAAATCATTATCATATTGCCAAGTCAATTACTAACAAAATTACTAATTGAAAGTTAACATTTGACTAATTTTTAGTAATTTAATAAATTTGACTAATAAAAAAATAAAACAAGTTTTGCTAATAATTATTCTTTAGTTTTTTTAAAGTATTCTCGGATTTTAACCTTTTCCGGTTTTCATTTAGCTATTCTTCCATAATTATCAGTTTTCTTTCCAATTTCTACTGCCCGTGTAGAGAGAAAAGAGGAAGTGGTATTTTAATTGGACACATGGCTAAGAATTATTGGCTGGGTGCACCACGTAATTAATTCTTTTTTTTTTTTTTTTTTTTTTGCATTAAGGGAGGCCAAAGTCAAGAAGCAAGAAATTACAAGGAGGGAAGAGACAAAGCTAAGAAGAGGGATTTGCCACAACTTGACGCTCAAAGGACACCCCCATAATATCCTCCTGTAAGATCCGAGATAGCTCTCTAGGCGGGTCAGTCAACTCATGCATTCCGTAGGGATAGACGAGACTGTGCTTCGAGAGCCAGTCCGTGGCTCTATTCCCCTCTCGATATGTATGAACTATACTAACCAGCCAATCCTGAGCTAGTCTCCTCCGAATAGACGCCAAAAGAGCAGCATATGGGTGTACTGGATCGTGGCGATTACTAATGAGGAGAATCGCTAACCGAGAGTCCGTCTCAATCACAAGGTTGACACATCCAACTTTCCAAGCAAGGTTAAGGCCATGGTAGAAGGCCTAGAGCTCCGCTAGCGCAGCAGTAGCTTCCCCAATCTTTGCCACAAAGCCTGCTGATAGACCGATAATTATACATATTTTCACCCCTATTCTGGAGCCGTTTGTGCTGAGGAATCTCGTGTTTTAAGCCGATTTTACGCCAGGTTGTGTGTTTGTGTCATATTTCAGGTCCCGGCGTTGGAATCGAGGCGGAGAAACGAGTTCTGGGTCGAAAGGAGCCGAGTTGGTGGACTAAGGGGGTTGCAGGAGGAAAATACCCGGTCGGATGGCAAAATACCCGACCGGGTATTTATCGTTTTTGGCACCCGTGAGAAACAGTAGGGGGCCCGGGCGATGGCCTTAAATTCCCGGTCGGGGATTTTGGTGGTAGACCGGGGATTTTCGCCTTTAGTGGAACAGTGCGTTTCACAATACCCGGTCGAACCATAAAATACCCGACCGGGTATTTTGACCGGGTATCGCGACCAGGCAGCTGATAAAAGAGGAAGAAGGCCAATTTTCAAAGGGTTCCGAGTTTTTGAGAGAGAAACCGATACCTAGAGAGAGAAAGCGTCGAACCAGAGTTCTCAAGCGCCATAGATCGATCTTCAACACCATTGGAGCCCGTCTTGAGCTTGGAGAAGTGCGATTAAACGTCCAGAAGCAGGAATCCAACTTCACAGTATGATTTCCGTGTCTGAATCTGCTTTTGCTTCTTTCTCTATGGAGTAGTTTCCCCATTCATCTGGGTATGGAGAACCCTAGATTTGTATGCTAGGTCTGATTGTATGAACCCAAGTACAGTGTTTGTGAATTGATTATATTCGATTGAGGTTTGAATGATTGAATGACTTGAATCCTGATCAAATTCCTGTTGTTTCTGCTTTGACCTGGAATGAGAATATCTGCCTAGGTTGATAGAGTACCCTTAATCGAAGGTGGCGAATTGGTGACTTTAGTCGAGGGGCCAATTCGCTATTCTGTACCGAAGTCAATTCGGTAGTGGAGGTTTGGTTCATTAGGGCCTCAATCTGTTTACTCCGGTGGAGGTTAGTCGCCCGCTAGAGACTCAGATTGAGAGGGTCTGGAGACCTTTAGTCGAGACTTCAGGCTAATTGAGAACCTTCCGCAGTATAACTTTCATGAAAACTGAACTTGGCAAATTGCAATCCGACTTAACTGCAGTCTAGGGGGAAACCATATCCGGGTGACCTCTCTTGACTTGACAACAAACCGTTTACTTGCTCTGTGTTTTGTTTGCTTGAGTTTCACTAAAAGTTCACTGCTAAATAACAAGAATTCACCGAGTAGTCATCACATCTAGGACCCGGGTTGACATTAAAACCCGACCCGCTATACTACGCTTTAGGAATTGGTTATACTTGGCCATTTTCTAGGGTGACAGTAGGAGTGAGTCAAGTTTTTGGCGCCGTTGCCGGGGACGGCTAGGTTGTTGAAGAAAAGTGATTTCTGTTACTTTAGCATTTTCATTTTTGCATTGAGTTTTTGCTTTGTCCCACTTGTGCCTTCACGGGTTTGCTTGCTTGAGTGTGTGCAGGTAGTGCATGACCCGTAGCCAGCCAGGAGGTTTACTGCCGTTGGATCCAGAGCTTGAACGCACTTGCCGCCAACTTAGGAGACATCAGCGAGCTAGACTGGTTACGGGAGAGCGCATAGACGGCCACTGGACCAGCGATTCTGAGGAAGAGTACGAGATGGAGGGCGAAGACATCCCACAACCGGGGAATGCTCGACAGGCTCCCCCGGTGAATCAGCATCCACCACCACCGCCGGGTCCCACCTTGGAGTACTACTACACTCCACGGATTGCTGACATCCGCCCGGTCATCCTCTATCCACCCATCCCAGCAAATAACTTCGAGATCAAGCCAGGCTGGATTCAGCTCATCACATCCTCTATCCAGTTCCATGGCTTGAAGGATGAGGAAGCCCGGGCACACCTTTCCCGTTTTCTGCAGCTGACAAACGGTTTCAAGCTGAATGGTGTTCCGGATGATGCAATCCGCCTTCACCTCTTCCCCCATTCTCTGGCGGGGAATGCTAAGAGGTGGTTGGAGACCCAGCCCCCACTGTCCATCACTTCTTGGGACGATCTGGCGGATAAGTTCGTGCACAGATATTATCCGGCATCGAAGACTACTGAGATTCAGCGGGAGATCACTCACTTCCGCCAAGAGCCAGATGAGTCCCTTCGTGATGCATGGGAGCGGTACATGGGATACTTCTGGCAGTGTCCCCATCATGGCTTCAGCGATGCTTTCACAGTGGGGAACTTCTACAGTGCCATCACCCCAGACAGCCAGAGGGTGATCGAGTCTCTATGCCCAGGAGGGGATATCCTTACTAAGACTCCACCCGAGCTGAACCAGATGATCAGTACTTTGGCTGCCCGCGATCATTCCTGGGGGCTGAGCAGCAGAGGCAGGCACTCCCGGGACCGTGGTGTGCATGCTATGGAGGCCAGATCCGGGTTAGAGCAGCAGGTGGCTGAGTTGGTGCAGACACTGAAGCAGCCTAACAGTCTCCTTCCGGGCCGAGGTGTAGCTGCGCCTCCAGTAGCTCAGTGCCAGTGGTGTGAGAGTCCAAACCATCTGGTGGAGGACTGCCAGGCTATCCGGGAGTCCTCTACTCCCCAAGAACAGTTGGCCTTCATCGCCAATGCTCGGCGCCTCGATCCATACAGTAACACATACAATGAGGGATGGCGCCAGCATCCCAACTTCGCCTGGAGCAACAACACCAACAAACCACCTGGTTTCCCAGCACCAGCAGGTGGTTTTCAGCAGAGGCAGCCCTACCAGGATAGGCAAGGGCCACCACCACAGCAGCAGCCCTACCAGCCTAGGCAAGGGCAGCCATTCCAGCAGCCCCAGGGCCAGTTTGCTCAGCCTCCAGCAGCCGCAGCTCCCGATAATCAGATGGCTGATCTGAAGAACATTTTGGCGACACTCATGACCACCAGCCAGGCGAATTTCGCAAGGGTGGACCAGAGCATAGCTTCTTTGGAGGCAGGGCAGAGGAACCAGGGTGCTATTTTGCAAGATCTACAGCACCAAGTCGGTGTCCTAGCGCGCCAGCTTACTGCTCGGGCCCCGGGGACTCTACCTGCCACCACCATCCCCAATCCACGGGACCCGCACGAGACCGCACATGCCATTTTCACCCTGAGCGGCAGGCCTACATCAGCTGATCCTGCCTCGACTAGGCAGGAGGTACCACTACCTGCTTCAGCACTTCCAGCCGGTGATACAGAAGTGCGGGTGGAGAAGGAAGCCCCTGCTCCCAAGCCACAACCAGTGGTGAAGGAGCACGTACCCCAGCTTCCCTTCCCCACTCGCCTTCACAAAGACAAGTTGGAGACTGAGTTTGCCAATTTTATGGCAATGTTGAAGCAGCTCAACATCAGCGTACCATTTGTGGAGGCACTGTCGAAGATGCCCAAGTACGCTAAGTTCATGAAAGATCTCTGCACCAACAAGAAGAAACTTGGGGATCTCTCGACAGTGCTGCTGAGCGAAGAATGCTCTGCCATCCTGCAGAACAAGCTGCCCGAAAAGCGCAAGGATCCAGGGAGTTTTACTATCCCTCTTACTATTGGCAGCATGCATGTAGGAAAGTCCTTGGCGGACCTAGGAGCTAGCATTAATGTCATGCCATATAAATTGTTCAAAAAGCTAGACCTAGGTGAACTTAGCCCTACTAGGATGAGCATTCAGCTAGCTGATCGTTCTGTGGTGCATCCTAGGGGTATCATAGAAGATTTGCTTGTTAATGTGGGTGCATTCACATATCCTGTTGATTTTGTTATTCTGGATATAAATGATGATGTGGATGTGCCTTTGATTCTAGGTAGACCGTTTCTTGCCACCGCCAAGGCACTGATTGATGTGCATGATGGTAAACTGATCTTGCGTGCTGGAAATGAACAGGCTATTTTTCCTGTGACTGACTTTGATCACTGTGCTATGATTTCTGTATCGCCTGTGCATGCTATTTCTGATCAGGTACACGAGCCTGTCGTGTACCCTTCTGCACCTCTCATTTTGCAGGACCCGCCTATCATTCCTTCGTCGCCACTCCATCCAGTCTCGCCTCCGAACAAAAAGCTCAAGGAGGAGTGGCGACCGAAGCCGCAGGTGGCTAAGCCTGCGCGGAAGAAGAGTGGAGACCACTATGAGCTGGTCCCACCCCCCGCACCACGACCGCCCTGGCCATCCGAGTACTCACTCGCCTGCATCTTGCCGGATGGCCAGGTCGAGCTGACCACTGCTGGTGGTTGCAACCGTCGGGTGCACGGTCACCACCTGAAGCTGTACCTCAAGAGCGATGTGGATCCGCTCTTGGAGGCACCTATTCCTGCACCTCCCTGAGTATCCACCATGGGCGTCCAGCTAAAAGACGGTAAAGAAGCGCTTGTGGGGAGGCAACCCCACCACGGTTTGATTTTCTTTCTTATGTTTCGAGTCGGATTGCCAACCAGTTTGGTTTTGGTTTGTTTTATTTTGTTCTGGACGCTGTCTTATTGGGCTGACATTGGACCTAACATATTGCGTTTGAGCTCTTCTGTTTCCCTTGAGCTGTGCTGTGATCCTGACTGGTCCATTTCCAGTCCCCTGCAGTCCGTGCATACCGGTAACATCGTTCCCCTTTCCTTCCCTCTTCTCCATTGAGGGCAATGTCGATCTTAAGTGTGGGGGGATGTTTATCTTTTGACTGCATTAGCTCTGTTTGTGTGCTTGGAGCCTAGTCCACTGTCCAAATCTTACGATTTGAGGGCTCCAAGTACTGCTGTTTGATCATATTGGCACTGTGTTTTGATGGATGAATTGATTGGTTTTCGGATTAATGCATGACAACTTGTTTGCGACTAGGACAACCTATGATGAGGACTGAGATGTGCAGTAGAACGATGTAGGGGTTCAGTTTTTCAACTGTTTGCTTGCCAACTGTGACTTGATCTGACTTGATCTGATTACTTATCCTTGACAGTCGTTTATGCATCTAGTTCAGGGTATCAGAATGTGAGATAGAGCATATAGGTAGCCATGTGAGATTTGAGCCTGCTCGTTTCTTTCTTGTGCGATAGATCCCTCTTCCATGATGTGTAGCATTCACGTTGTCACTAGCTAAGATGATGGGGGCATAGGATTAGCCCACGCCCAAAACTGACTGTCCTGATGTGTCATATCCCCTAGTCAGCCCTTTGAGCCGTGTGTTATCCTTTCTTTTGGTCTATAATGAAAAAATCACCCTTGTTGCATCTTTTAGAAGGTTCCACAGAGTGGTTTTATATATTCTCTGCTGTTTCTGCTAAAGTCTATGTGAGTGTTGGAGGTAGTGCTTAAAAATTGGGCAGGTGTTTGAAATTTATGCAGAAGTGGGGGCTCTCTTAAGAAATGAAAAGAAAAATGAAAGAAAAACAAAGAAAAATTGAAAGCAAAAGAGAGTCACTACCAAAAATCTGAGTAATGCCCAGTAAGCAGTGTTTCTTAGCAGTCTGGCTTGGAAATGCTGATGATTATGCCTCCTTCGCTCTTGTGCTCTTAAGATATTGAGGAATGCAGAATAGCAGAAAGAAAATACCGGGTTGGTTGACTGTGATTGTGTGTTTGGAAAATGTGGAACCTTTTTGCTATGAATACTTCCACCACCTAAAAGGCCTTTTCCCCATGTCCAAGACCCTAGCCAGTCATTTGAACCTGTGTCTAAGACCTCCTGATTAGTTAGTGGTGACACCCCATATGTGAACTCTAGCATTTAGAGGCTGCCATCATGGTGAAGAGATGATAGGGATTGAGAGAAATAGCATGCGCATCTTTCGCATCAAAAATTGTCCTGACCCCACTGGTCGAGAGTGAGTGATTCATTTCCATTTTCTATATGCTCTTGTACCCCGGTGAGGACCTAGATTGCTCGGTCTCTATTCTGATGTTTTGAGTTGGATGCATGAGTCGACTGTTTTGAGTAAGTGGTTGAATCAAGTCTAGGTTGGCTAGTGAACAGACGGGAGACTCTTCCTTTACTCGATTTGCTGCACTCGAATGTCCTTTGTGGTGGTTGTCCAGGTTGTTATTGAGGTTGTGCATGTATTGATGTTTGAAAACCAGTGCGATTCACGTGTTTTGTGCCTTTATGACTTGTCCCCAGTGTTGGTTGATTGATTTGTAAGCTTACCTAGTGTCTGACTTGGTTTGCTTGGGGACAAGCAAACGGTTAAGTGTGGGGGAGTTTGATAGACCGATAATTATACATATTTTCACCCCTATTCTGGAGCCGTTTGTGCTGAGGAATCTCATGTTTTAAGCCGATTTTACGCCAGGTTGTGTGTTTGTGTCATATTTCAGGTCCCGGCGTTGGAATCGAGGCGGAGAAACGAGTTCTGGGTCGAAAGGAGCCGAGTTGGGACTAAGGGGGCTGCAGGAGGAAAATACCCGGTCGGATGGCAAAATACCCGACCGGGTATTTATCGTTTTTGGCACCCGTGAGAAACAGTAGGGGGCCCGGGCGATGGCCTTAAATTCCCGGTCGGGGATTTTGGTGGTAGACCGGGGATTTTCGCCTTTAGTGGAACAGTGCGTTTCACAATACCCGGTCGAACCATAAAATACCCGACCGGGTATTTTGACCGGGTATCGCGACCAGGCAGCTGATAAAAGAGGAAGAAGGCCAATTTTCAAAGGGTTCCGAGTTTTTGAGAGAGAAATCGATACCTAGAGAGAGAAAGCGTCGAACCAGAGTTCTCAAGCGCCATAGATCGATCTTCAACACCATTGGAGCCCGTCTTGAGCTTGGAAAAGTGCGATTAAACGTCCAGAAGCAGGAATCCAACTTCACAGTATGATTTCCGTGTCTGAATCTGCTTTTGCTTCTTTCTCTATGGAGTAGTTTCCCCATTCATCTGGGTATGGAGAACCCTAGATTTGTATGCTAGGTCTGATTGTATGAACCCAAGTACAGTGTTTGTGAATTGATTATATTCGATTGAGGTTTGAATGATTGAATGACTTGAATCCTGATCAAATTCCTGTTGTTTCTGCTTTGACCTGGAATGAGAATATCTGCCTAGGTTGATAGAGTACCCTTAATCGAAGGTGGCGAATTGGTGACTTTAGTCGAGGGGCCAATTCGCTATTCTGTACCGAAGTCAATTCGGTAGTGGAGGTTTGGTTCATTAGGGCCTCAATCTGTTTACTCCGGTGGAGGTTAGTCGCCCGCTAGAGACTCAGATTGAGAGGGTCTGGAGACCTTTAGTCGAGACTTCAGGCTAATTGAGAACCTTCCGCAGTATAACTTTCATGAAAACTGAACTTGGCAAATTGCAATCCGACTTAACTGCAGTCTAGGGGGAAACCATATCCGGGTGACCTCTCTTGACTTGACAACAAACCGTTTACTTGCTCTGTGTTTTGTTTGCTTGAGTTTCACTAAAAGTTCACTGCTAAATAACAAGAATTCACCGAGTAGTCATCACATCTAGGACCCGGGTTGACATTAAAACCCGACCCGCTATACTACGCTTTAGGAATTGGTTATACTTGGCCATTTTCTAGGGTGACAGTAGGAGTGAGTCACCTGCTATCCACTGGCCCTGATCATCATGAATCAGCCCACCTGTGCCAGCAATTCCGGGATTACCTGCCGATGCGCCATCAATGTTCAACTTCAACCATCCTTGCTGCGGAGCATTCCAGTGTATGCTAGCTGTTACTCGACTCCTCCCTAGCCCCCGGACATCAGGTCTCAAGAGAGGAGAACACCACGCCTTATACCAGAGATCTGACTTCAGCTGAATAGAGTGCAACAGTGAAGGGGCAGTCAAGGCCTTTTGAGCTCATTGGAAAGCCATAATGCATCTATTTTTCCACAACAACCAAATGGTTATACTGAAAAAAGCACTCCACGACATTCCATTCGCCATAGCTTTGTCATTTAAAAAATTCCTTCTCAGCCAATCCTCCTGGCCGCTTGAGAAGAAGGCAGGCTGCTCGGCTGGGGGAATGCTCCTGTTCCAAACAAACATAGCCGGCGGAAAATCTCTCAGAAGGTGTAGCGTCGTTTTCGGGCAGCTACTACACCGGGGACACATAGGCGACGGTGCACACTTCCTGGAAAAGAGAAGACTGTTAGTAGCAATCCTGTTCAGTGCTACTAGCCAGCTAAAACATTGCACTCTCTCGGGCACCGGGTTACTCCAAATCTTCTCCCATAGCTTCTTTTCCTGATTTCCTTGCTCGGGCATAGCAATCTGAAAGGCCGACATGGTGGTAAAGTGACCATTCGGGGAAGGAGCCCAGAAAAGGGTGTCTTGATCTGTGGAGACCCTATCAACCGCTACTGCCGTGATCTTCTGTTGGACGTCAACGGGCAGCCACTGCGAGAATCGATTCACATCCCAATCACCATTGTCATCCAAGTAGCTAGTGACAGTGTACCCCAGTTTCTCTTCCGGGACGGGCTGAATGGCCACATCCCTTAATGGAACCTGCAAAACCCACACATCACACCAAAAATTAGTGCTCCTACCATTCTGGATATTCCACGCACAACCTTTTCTGAGAAGGTGAGAAGCTTTGGTAAAGCTTCTACAGGCAAAGGAACTTCCCTGAATAGGATGGAAAATGTCGAGGCCATCTCTCTGTTTACCATACTTAGCACTAAAGATCTGTGTCCACTGTGCCTCCTTTTCCTTGAGGATGCGCCACCCTCCTTTAGCCAGAAGAGCGAGGTTAGCCTGCCTGAGTGGTCGGAGACCTCCACCCCCCTGCAGCCTAGGTTCAGTCATCTTTTCCCACGACACCAGATACATCTTCCCCTTGTCATCCTCCTTTCCCCATATAAAATCCCTATTAATCTTATCTATGGCAGAGCAGACATTCTTAGGGATCAGTTCATATTGCATGGAATAAGTGGGAATAGCAAGAGAGACAGAGCGAGTGACCGTAATTCTCACGGCGAGGGATAATCTCCTGGCTTTCCAGGGAGCCAGCTTCTTTTGGATCTTCAGAATCAAAGACTGGTATCAGCTTTTCATGACCCGCCCATGGATGGCTTGAATGCCCAGGTACCGCCCGAGGTTAGTTACAAGCGGCATGGCTGCCTTGTCACTAAGTCGATGAGCTCTGTCCTGTCTGATGTTCGGAGACACATACAAGACAGACTTGGCAAAGCTAACCCGTTGTCCTAAACTGGCACAAAAATCATCCAGGAAATCCCTTATAACTCTGATCTGGGCCCCCCCCCCCCTCGCCTCTGCAAAGAGCACTAGATCATCTGCAAAAAATAGATGGGATAAGGCAGGACCCCTCGGAGATAAGCGAACAGGTTTCCATCGCTTATCCCGGACGGCCTGGTCAATTCTATGAGATAACCGTTCCATGCAGAGAACGAAAAGGTAGGGAGAAAGAGGGTCTCCCTGGCGAACACCCCGAGAGGGGGTGATGACTGGTGTGAGCTCCCCGTTTCATAGAATCCGTGTCTTGTTGTGCTCCACACAATACATGATCCCCCAGATCCACAAACTCGGAAGCCCTACTTCAATCAAGGTGTCCCTCAAAAGATCCACCTTCATTACCATGCCCCCCTTCTTTCCCCGCTTCTTCCGCAAAGAGTGCAGCACTTCTTGCACCACAAGGATGTTGTCGGTCGTTTGCCTTCCCGGAATGAAGCTGCTTTGCCTCGAAGAAACCAGCTTCCCCATAACCTCCTAAAAAGGACTAGTAAGGGCCTTCGTGATAGCTTTGAGGCAGACGTTATTGAGAGAGATCGGCCGAAGCTGGGTAACCGACTCCGGTTTATCCACTTTAGGAATGAGGACTACCGTGGATTCTGTGACCGCTTCCGGCAACGTCCCCTGCTCAAAAAAGAAAAGAGCCATGTCAGTGAGCGCTTTCCCCACCACCGCCCAAGCTTTCTGGTAAAACAAGGCTTGAAAGCCATCAGGTCCCGGAGCTTGAAGCGGGTTCATCTCGAACACAACTTTGTGGATGTCAAGGATGCTGAAAGGCCGGAGAACACCGAGCCAATCCTCTTGATTCAGACGCGGAAGACATCCTTTGGGGAGAAGGTCAACATAGGGTGAATTATCCTGCAAATACAGCTCAGAGAAAAAGTTATAAACAATTTTTAATAATTCATCCTTCTCGCTGACCCATTCCCCATTAATATCCTTGAGACAATCGATCTTCTTTCCCCGATTTGGCCCTTTCATTTCCGTTGGGGCTTACCAAAATTGCCTCCGCCTTACCTTGTTTTGGGGAATCGCGAGAATTGCGGCGTGATTTCCTTGATACCAACATCCCCGGACCGAACCCAGCAGAATCCTCTGATGCCTCCACGGCGGCGGCGCCCGGCGGCGGTGCCCGGCGGCGGTGAGGGCGTACCAGAGAGCGTAGCGACGGCGAGAGCTTGGGAGAGAGCCGGGCAATTCAGCTTGGTATGCCCAATTTTGCCACATTCAAAGCAAACCACAGGGAGATTCTCGAATTCGACCTTCTGCCACTTGCCATCCAAACGAATCCGGGGAACCAGAGGTTTAGAAAGATCTACCTCCACCGCCATACGAGCAAACCTTGCTCGTTGCTGATTAGCCGTGTGAAAGTCAAGTTTGATTGCCCTTCCGATCATGTTCCCCAACGCGAATAGAAGTTCTTTGTGATAGAAGTGGACAGGGAAGCCCGAGAACTGAACCCAGACAACCATGGTGCTTGGGAGCTTATCTATTACACGAAAGGATGGAGTCCACTGTTGCACAACCAGATAATGATCATAGATCACCCATGGTCCTTCTGTAAGAGCTTTAAAATAATCCAAATGGCTTTCAAGCTTCACCAGGAAGCAATCCTGATCCAAAGCGAAGACCTCAAATCCCGCTGTTGGGCGCCATAGGAATCGAATTCTATTGCAGAGGGAAGCATAGCCAATTGATCGGCCAAGCAGCCGCACCGCCAGTGTCCGTTGCCACGACGCACTTAGCTTGTTCATGAAATTCTCCGATAATTGGAGCTCTGGTTCCCAGTTGAAGGAACCTGGAATCGGGTCTCTCTCCCCCACAGGAATCCATTGAGCTGTCAGAGGCCTTGGAACATCGCTTTCCCCCGTCACGGCTTTCGCATAAGATCCCAAAGCCTTCCCGCCGAGAATACCCATCGGATTCAATAGTGAAGAGTTCCCTGATCTGGTGGTAGCTCCGTCGGAATCCGCAGGCACTTTACTGCCCGAGAGAGCCTCTTCCGCCTGACCATTATCCACCATCATCTCTGTAACTATGTCCGAAGGTGAAACTATGCCCCGTGCTTCAGTTTCCGCAGTGGCGAAAGGCTGGTCCATGTCCGGGGGTCGTCCCGTCGGCGTAGTTGTCGATGTTACAGTCGCCATCACAGAGGAGTTAGCACAGAGCATTTCAGAGTTAACCACTGGGCTCCAATTTCAGTGCACCACGTAATTAATTCATGCTGGTACACCCGCCCCATTGAAGATTTTCTCATTAAACATCACCTCAGCCTTAGTAATTTTGGGGCTGTCATTGACTATAAGGAAATTCGATTGATTTAATACCATAAACCTATAAAATAAATCAATAGAAAGGAGATTGCGTCTCATCAACACCTGCAAACCAACTACCATTGTTCATTTTATTAGGAACAGTCCAAAGCTCTCCTGGTAAATGGGTGGTAAGTGGTAACTGATAGTGATTTTTTTTATAGTGATAAGTGAAACAAGCACTCGGAAAAAAGAACTAGAAAACAGAAACGTACGACCAATTGAAACTTTTCAATCATGTACTGATGTAAGTATTCTGGTAAGCAGTAGGGTTATAATTTCAAAAGTCACTCTTTTGCCACAAAATAAAAGAAAATACTTTATTAATGAAAAATAATGATTGAATAGTAAATACTTCAAAAGAAAACACTTCAAATCTTGCACCTATTTAAAATTTCAATAGGTGAAATTATGATTGAAATAAGAGAAATACAAATAGATATTGTACAAAATTGAGATAATCGGATGAAAAATAAAATAAAATAAGACGAAATTGATAAAAAAAAGTAACACATGTATCGTTCCACGCTACTATTGATCGGATAATATCTGTTACAATATATATCAGGTCGGACAATAAGTAACCGAACGCGTTTAAATTGCCATCTCGATACTCGATAGCTAATAGCTAGGGTTGTTCAGTTGTGCCAAGGCCACCGCTGAAGTTGCGGTTTTAGAGGAAAGAAAGTTGATGGGATCATAATTTTCCATCTCCATTCCTAGGGACACGTGGCCGGGAAACAACGGTCTTATGTTCTCATAGAGTGCCTACAAGACCTCGTACCCTATTATTTGTCGTCATCATGTGTGGTACTGGTACAAACTTGGAAGGTTCATTAGGTGGCCTGACCCCATTTGCTTTCCATTGGAGAAAAAAGAAGAGCAAGCGTACATTTTCCAGTTCCAGTACGGGGTTACGTGGCGACCCAGCAGCGAGTTTCAGGATACCATATCGCACCTGTCAGTGCCGGCTCAAGATAGGGTGCATAACCCATAACCATGGGTTATGCACCCATCAATAACCAAATCTGGACCCTTCATTTAGAAAATCCAGATCTAAGGATGGAGAATTAAAGACTATTTTTATTTTCACTAGCTTTCTTAATTGACTCATATCTTTTTCGTTTTAACTCGGATTTTAATTTTTTTTGCACAGATGGAACGAGTTCACCGTGCTCTACAAAATGAGATCAATTTTCAATATTTTTTTAGGAAAAAAAATTCTGGCCTCTCGGTACCAACTGCATACCATATGGTATCTTCTTCGTTTTTAATTCGTTTTTGAAAACGTTTGCACAGCAGGGATGAGTTCATCATGATCTACTGGATCTACAAATTTCTGGGTGAACAAATTACAGGACCAAAAAATACCACACAATACCATACAATACCACCCTGGTACGGGGTGGTATTGTGTGGTATACAATGTTAAAAATCGTAAATTACAATTAATATACTTCTACTATCATGTATTCAACCATCCTACAGTATTGGTTTGTTCATACCACCATGGTACGTTTTTCAAAATATAGGTATGCTTTTATTTCAATACCAGTCAATACCATATGGTATAGGCTGATAAAAAATGGCTCAATTTTTTTTGTTCGAAAAATATATTAAAGTGGATATCATTTTGAAGAGCACAATTAATCTGATCTAACTGTGCAAAAAAAATTAAATTTCGACTTAAAATGAGCGAGAAATCGTCCGTAAAAGATTAAAGAGGGAAAAATTAATGGCTTTCAATGAGAGAGAGGATGCTGATGTCATGCTGATGTGGACGGGTTACTCATGGTTACTCACCATAAGGTTACTCACCTGATCCATTCCCGTCAGTGCCCTAGTGGAGAGGTTGCCTTTTCCGTAGGGGTGGCTATACGGTCCGGTCCGGTTAAATTGGACCAAATTGATCCGGTCCCAGTCCGGTTTTTTCGGGAATATAAGGACCAAAGATTGGATTGGATACAATCTGGTCTTGATTTGATCTTGATTTTAGGTGTTGAGGGTCTCTTATCCGGTTTTTTACCTCAAATCTAAGCCCGAATATGAGATTGGATTGTTTGCTATCCGATCCCAGTCCGGTCCCGGTCCGGGTTATACGTCCGGTTTCGGGTAAAACCAAACAGTCCCGGACCAAATAGCCAGCCCTACTTTTCCGGCCGTGCAATTCGGAGGGAGACCAGTCAGGGCGGACCTATGTATTGCTAAGGGCTGTCGTCCTTAACCCAAAAATTTTGTGAAGAACCTATTTTTTTTTTACAAAAAATTTTAATACGAGATTTTCGACACCGCTTTAATAATTATAGCCGATACTAATTCATTAGGCGACATCCCTCTTCAACAATCCTGAGTCTGCCACTGAGCCTAGCAGCTTATCATTAGGGGAAATGTCTAACGCAATTTCCTCTCTCCATGTCCAACTAACTTGAGCTTTTGAATCTATTGCCTCACTGACTACTTTTTAATGTTTACGAACATTCATCTACTGATAATCTCAGGGACAAAAGGGTTCTAGCTCATATGTACGTGATACAAGTATCTTAATCTCTAACTTACATCCAGCGGCGGATTCCGGGGCTGCCCCTAGGCCACGGGCCAGCCCTCCTCTAGATCTCGAGTTAGTATAGCACTTGTAATTTCCGATTTTTGGTATTCGTTTAAGTGTTTTTCACGTTACGGTCTAGCTTTCTCCGTCTTTTTTCAAAGGTAGCCCAGTATTCTACCCTGTCCTGGATCCGCTGCTGCTTACATCCCTTGATTAACTGTCGTATATATATAAGAGTGACCGGCCATCTCTCTCGTCAACTAGAGATGGACTTCGAGTTTGGTTTTGGTTTGGTTTGGTTAACAGAATCGTGCAATTGAAAAAAATCATATAAATACGACGTTGATAATGATGATGATGCGGCCGGCCTACGGTGGTGCGCATGAGGGATCATTGTCCTTGTTGTCAATGTGCGGTTTTCAGTTATGGGCACACTTTTGCATGGTAGTGCGGGGGGCAGCATTTCCTCTGTTTAAAGCAAAGGACATACCTCTAAAACAAACAAAACGGCATCTCGGCCGTCCTCCTGATCATAGGCTTTAACCAAATTAACAACTTTGTTTCAATTTGTGTTTCTTTTTGTAAACTATATATATAATCGAACTCTCCTTTCATGAATCGGTCGAGCTCCTATACTGTCACTACTAGTCTACTGGCTACGTAGTCGATCCCTTGTAGTTATCACATTCACATGTTGTCCATTATGCACAACAGCTATACTAATACGACCAACAAATGCAGGTGTTCTGGATACGAGGAACTATCTTATGCATAGATTAATTTTATATTATGCAAAAAAATTAGAGTACAGTCTTACTTAAATCAAAGATTTAGAGTACTATGATTTATATGCGAACATTCAAAAGGTGGTCCAAGTGATCAGAAATGAAGATTGACATAATGTGCTATCGACTCAATTTTCACCTTTTTTTTCTTATTTTTAGAAAACTATCCTGACAATGGGAGATATATGCCAAAGCACTTTTTTTTTTTTGACAAAGGACATTGAATTTCCATTAATTGTAGCAAAAGCCAAACATTACAAAAGGGGAGCAACCACATTAAGAATTTGTAGCCATTGTGAGGGCAATTGGTTTTTAGCACATGATCTAGCAACCCAATTAGCTTTGGAATTGTTCCTTCTACCAATGTGCTGGATCATGATCAGCGGATTATCTTCCAAAGTTTGTTTGATGATGCCCAGCCTTGCTGCCGCTCGCCATGGCCATGTCTTGGGATGGCTATGAAATGCATGAACCAGGTGCAGGCAGTCAGATCTCACTAGGCAGGGAAATCTGAGGGAGGCAGCTAACCGAGAGCCCTCCAGAAGGGCCAAAGCTTCTGCTTCAATTTGGGAAAAAGAATGCATAGTTTCAGCTTTACCATCACACACTTGACCATGGTTGTTCGAAACAACGACGCCATATGCCGCCTCCTGGGAATCGTCATACTCAGGAGCATAAATGCTCGGAGAGAGACGAAGAAGGGATTAAATGCACTGAGCAGAACTATCCGCCGAGATCTACACGAAAAGCTCAAATAGGAGGAGAGAACGTCAGTGGAAGGGATAGCGCGGCTGATAGCTGCTACCATAAATGGCAATTAATAGATTACACGACAGGAAGATCAATCGGAGACGAAGGAAGCAGTTGGCAATTAATGTGCGGAGAGTCTAGTGAGCCACAGAGTCGTACCAAACGGCGAATAAGGATCTTCAGGGCCTATTTAAGGGAAGCGAGACCGAGTAGGAGACCAACTACTCACTCCTCCATCAACAACACAACAATCTCCTACAAGAGATCCCCAGATACCCTAAAGTCAACACATACACCCTGCAAAAGGAAAAAACCCAGTCAACCAAAAATGGAAACACATTACAAGAGCCTGAGAGGGGAGAAGAGTCACCTCGTCCTGAATGTGAGACCAACCATTGTTGGAGCTCGAGGCAGCGGGATGGCCATGCTTCTGGGAAAGTAGATCACCGATGCCAGCATCAACCTACCAAAAGCAAGAAATGCAGCAGTCAACAAGTGGAGAGCCTATGGATAAGTACAAGCCACAAAGGAAGCTGAGAACCTCTTTGTCTATTCTTTCCAGTCAGCCAAGCAAAGAGACGATGTTTGGGAGGCCAGAGCATGGAATTTAAGCAACATCCTTGTTGCACTGAAGAAATGGGATGGTGAACAAAAGGCGGAACCTACAGACATACCAACAGTCACCCTATGGGTCCAGATGCATGATCTCCCCCAATCCCTCAAAGATGAGGAAGCAGTTCAGGCAGTGGCGGCGTTTATTTTTCCTCAATTCCACTGCATCGACCAGTCGAACTTCGACTTCAGGGGCTGGCTGAAGTTCATCAGAGCCAAGGTGGAGGTGAGCATCGAGGACCCCATCCCTATTGGGTTCGAATACCCGGTCGGGGATCGTTCCATATGAGTCATTTTCAAGTATGAAAGGATAATGGATCTATGCTACTTCTGTGGGAGGCTTGGTCACTTGATCCATAACTGTCTGGAAAGGGAAGAGCACAGAATGAGGGACTTAGTACCGACCCGTCGGAAGTGTACATCGATGCACTAAGAGCTGGCCACGACTCACCGGCGAATACTCCACCGGCATCTTTCAGGGAAAAGCTGGCGATTTCCAAACGCCTGGCAAACCCAACCCCGGTGACGCAGCAAATCCACGGCAATCGAGGCGAATCCTCCCAGATAACCCTAGAGGGACTCCCAATACTGGGACCCTTCAACAGCCCACCTGGGTACGCCAGTCTGCCAAGCAGTGGCAGGGAGCCAGACTGGGTTTTCAGAGGAGAAGGCAGCAACCCCACCCCATTCATGCAGACTGCTATTTTGGAGATGGAGATGGAGGCAACGACTAGAGCAATGCAACGAAGTCTCGACCTAGGGGAGAAAGAGGCAAACAGAGAAAAGATGGTGGACCTCTTTGAAATGGGCCAATCACTCTCCCTGGCCAGCCCTTCCTTCAGTCCAACCGAAACCCCCCAAGGCCCAACTCTGGTGGCCCAACTCAACCAAGGCAGCATCAACCAAGGTAGCAGCAATCAGAACCAGTCCCATGGCCTGGCGTCAGAGCCCATTGCAATCCCAACAGATGAAGACCCATCTAGACCGGAGAAGAAAAGGAAACCCGAGGCCAGAGTCAGCCCTGCGCCATCATCCCAGCAACAGGAAACACCCTCTAACATGTCTTTTAGTTCTCTGTCCTTTGTCCCAGGGGAAAATAAGCGAACTTATCAGAGAAGGAAGCATATCACCAGGAGGAAAAGCCTGGCGGAGATCGCGGCGGAAGGATGCCAATCCGGAGAAGGGAATCTACCACTCCGAGGGCGACAGTGGCAAGCCTCAAGCCGCCTCA
The DNA here is from genome assembly GCA_946122785.1 of Linum tenue. NCBI lineage: Eukaryota > Viridiplantae > Streptophyta > Magnoliopsida > Malpighiales > Linaceae > Linum > Linum tenue. Next base: position 78,487,946 of record CAMGYJ010000008.1, on the reverse strand, counting down.
TCTCGAATGAGAATTCTCAGCTGGAATTGTAGGGGGTTCGGCCAACCCCTTACAAGGAGTTATTGCGGCAGGCTGTGCCGGCATTTGGCCCCTCGGTTCTCTTTCTTATGGAGACAAGGAAGGAGGATTCGTTTATGGAAGCAAGGAGAAGAGTTATGAAATTTGATCACTCAGAGTATGTTGGTCCAGAGAGGGAAGGCAGTGGTCTTGCCCTATGGTGGAAAGATGATGTTGTTATTAGTGTGTTAGACTCTTGTAAGTTCTTCATGGACACCAGCATTAGCAAGAACGGGGTTAGTTTTTTCTGCACTTTTGTTCACGCTCCTACCACGGCGGTAGAGAGACGACACTTATGGGATCGACTTACGACCCTAAGGTCGAGTCAGGAAGATTTGATTAGAAAAAGGCTTGACCGTGCTATTTGCTCGATCTCTTGGAGAAAAAATTGAGGCGGCAACGGTTTACCACGAAGACTTTGTGGAATCGGACTACTGTCCAATTAGGATAGACCTTCATCCAGCAAGTAAAGCTCACTGCACTCCCTTCAGGTTCGATAAAAGGTGGAGGGAGAGCAAAGAGTGTTTTCAAATTGTAACTGATCGATGGATGAGAGGTGGGAATACCAATACCATTCTGATTGACTGCAAGAAGGAGTTACAGAGCTGGGCAAAGAAAGACAGGCTCACCAAATTGAAGAGAGAAAAAGATATTAGACAGAGACTACAAATACTACAAGGAGTAAGTGGCTCCCCGGATAGGGCTTCTGAGGAAAGGAACCTCCAACGAGAACTGGAATCCATCTGGCTCTCAGAAGAGAGCTTCTGGGCCCAAAGGTCTAGAATCTCTTGGCTTCGGGAAGGGGATCAGAACTCAGGCTTTTTCCACGCCAGTACCATCACAAGGAAGAACAGAAATCGCATCCTCAAGCTTAAGGATGCAGAAGGGCTATGGATTGATAATGCTCAGGATCTGAATGACCATGCCACAGGCTACTATCGCAACCTTTTCACCAGCAACAACAGACATTGTGACACAAGTATTCTGGAGGGATTCCCCAGTTTGGTGACGGAGGAGTTCAATAATGGTTTGTGTGCTCCGGTGGGGAAGGAAGAGATTCGTACGACAGTGTTTCAGCTTGGAGCCAATAAGGCTCCAGGACCCGATGGCTTCCCAGGCCTTTTCTTCATAAAGTACTGGAGCACTCTGGGGGATTCTTTCTGCCACGAGTTCATAAACTTTTTCCTGACAGGAATTATGCCTGAGAACTGGAATGATACCTTCATTACCATTATCCCCAAAGTGGAGGCGCCTGAGATGATCTGTCAGTTCAGGCCGATTAGTTGCTGCAATTTTAGGTACAAGGTCATCACCAAAATAATGACAAACAGGCTACAACCTCTGCTGCCCGAGCTGGTCAATGAACTTCAATCGGCCTTCACAGGAGGTAGAAAATCCAAGATAGTATCATCATAGTCCATGAGGTCCTTAACTACTTCAAGAAACATAAAAATTAAAACAGGGAACCGAAAGGAGATGATGATGAAGCTTGATATGAGGAAAGCCTACGATTTGGTGGAATGGGATCTCCTGATTACACTTCTTAGGGCATATGGTTTCAACGAGGTATGGTGGGGTTGGGTTAACTCCTGTATTTCCACTGTCAACTTCAATTTGTTGCTCAATGGTGAACCAACCACTGAATTCAAGCCCTCAAGGGGCATTCGACAAGGGGAACCCCTCTCACCCCTTCTCTTTATCCTGATGTCGAATGCCCTTTCTTTCCTTATCAAAAAGGTCGTCCTGAACAATGGGATCAAAGGTATCAAGCTCAACAGATCATGCCCTACTCTCTCCCACTGCCTTTTTGCTGATGACACGGTCATTTTTGGAGATGCTTCATGTGAAGAGGCAGGGAAGATTCTGGAGATACTCCATGACTAGGGGGCGGTCACTGGTCAAGAAGTCAACAGGGAGAAATCGTCAATGTTCTTTAGTTGCAATGTTACAGGTACAGATCAGGAAAGGATTCTCCAGGAAGCTGGTTTTGCACCTACTATTTGCCACTCCAACTATCTTGGAGTGCCCACCGAATGGGGCAGATCGAAGAAATAAACTTTTAATTTCCTCCTACGACGCATGGAAACTAGAGGGGAAGCATGGAAAAGACTCCTCCTCTCCTCAGGAGGGAAAGAGGTTTTGCTCAAAGCGGTTTTTCAGCGGTTCCATCCTACATCATGTGCCTGTTCCTTCTGCCAAAGAGTACAACGAAGAAAATGGACTCCATGCTCAATATTTTCTTCTGGGGAGGGTCTATGACAAAGAGAACAATCCATTGGAGGGCTGGACAAGTATTGTATTCACCAAAAAAGGAGGGGGGACTCGGATTTCGGTCGTTCCATACTTTCAACATGGCACTTTTGGCCAAATAGGCATGGAGAATCCTCATCAACAAGGATGCCTTGTGGGTCAAGGTACTGGAAAGCATTTATTTTCCCAATTCGAACTTCCTTAATGCAAAGAAAGGCGGAAAGGCATCATGGATTTGGTCCCGTTTGTGTGAAGCAAAAGCATGGATGCGACAAGGACTGATTCGTGTGATAGGCAATGGTAAAACAACGAAGGTCTTTCAAGACCCCTGCAGATTCGACAGGGCGGGCCCTCTCCTTCAGTTCGATTGGAATGACAATACCACTGCTGACAATTGGATTGATGATGTTTTGAGGGAATGGAAATTCGACCTGCTGGCTGATTTCCTTAGCCATCATGATCTGAAACAGGTGGCTGCCATCCCATTTGGCCCTGAGTCGCTTGAAGACTTCTAGGCATGGAGGTTCACTGACCAGGGAGTCTTCACGGTTAAGTCAGCTTTCATCCACTTCCATAATCGTGTCAGACAAGCCCAAGGACAGGCCGAGGTCTTTTCAGAGGCGAGCAAGCAAAGGTGGAAGTGGCTCTGGAGTCTGTCTATACCCCCGAAGCTGAAATTTTTCGTTTGGAAGGTGACCAGAGGGGCCATGCTTCAAAAGAGAATCTTTTTGCAAGGAAGTGCGCTGCTTCGAAGGTATGCCCGATCTGTTCGTTCCCTTCGGAATTGATCCACCACTGCTTATTCACCTGCCCACACGCGGCTGATGGATGGAACCAAGAATGGCCTTCACTGCCTCCACCTGCCCCTCTTTCTTCCTTCCTGGAATGGCTGGACTCCCTTCGTCAGAGCTAGTCGTTTCCTCCTCTGGTGCTGGTGATAGATTTCCTCTACTGCTTTCTGATTGACCTCTGCTCAGGTGGTTTGGGCGGTGGATTAATGGTTTCCCTGAGATCTTCTCCTGAGCTGGTGATACCCCCATTGGTTGTAGGCCTATCTAGACAAGACCCTTCTTCAATGCTTCGTATCCCTTTCTTAACTGCGTTGTGATCTTCTTTTGCCCTCTTTAGAGTTTTGCAGGCACTTGATTTGTGAATATTGAAGGCTCCTTCGATGGTAGCTGTAGAAGCTCTTGAGACCAGCGCTGGAGAGGAAAAAAATAGAGAGAGAAGCTCTTGCATAGACATTTTTTTCCTTGCAAACACACTTGCTGCTGCTATGCCCAAAGCACTTGCTCCGTAAGTTTGTCAACTATTGGTGGGAGTTGAACTGTCTTGATATATATGCACCAAGATTAGTGGCGAAGCTAGAAATTCAAATGGGGCTGATTTAAACTGTCGTTGTTGGCGGAGGGATTGACTAAAGTCTTAAAGACTATTCTTATTTCTAAATTTGTGCAAATTTTACATGTAATTTTACATATATTTTAAAATTGATGGAGACTTCATCCCTTCTAAGCTCCACTACTAGTGACTGAGATCTTTCACCATAAATATAATTTATTTGTGAATCACGGGAAATAATTTTTTTAACATTTTTTATTTATAAAAACAAGTCTAATGCTTAGATCGTCCGTCTAGGTGGAACTTTTGAAGTTTTGGCTTTAACTACATCTGCACCTATTCATTGAGGTTAGGACGTGGATCCATGAGTTATGGATTATGGGTAAGTCTGAGAAGGAAGGCTGGAGAACCAATGAAAAGGAACGGCAAGAAGGTTGTTAGCTTTCATATCATGAGGAATTTTACAATGCTATATAGCATTGGTGCTATAAGTTTTTACCTTTATGGTACAACTTGAAATTGTACCTTTAATGTTATGGTACAACTTCAGATTGTACCTATACTTTTTGTACAAATTCTTTTATGGTACAACTTAAACTTGTACCTTATGTGATGGTACAACTTCAAGTTGTAAAGTTGTACCATAACATAATGATACAAATTCCTTTATGGTACAACCTAAACTTGTACATTTAATGTTATGGTACAACTTCAAGTTGTACATTAGAGCACCAATACTATATAGCATAGTAGAAGTGCTCTCATATCATATGAGAGAAAAATAAGCCTACGAGTTTAGCTAGGCAATAAGCTAAAAAATCTATCCATAGAGTCAGAAATCTAAATTAGCGAGATTGATTTGTATCGTGATAATTAAAGAAATAGTTAAAGTTTTACTGATTATTTTATGGGATAATAGCATTTTGTACCCTTGAATTATTGCAAGTTAACAAACATGCTCCTCTATTATTAATTTGCACAAATATATCCTTTAACTATGAAAAAATAACAAATATACCCTTCCATCAAATTTCCATGAGCTAACCGTTAAAGAAAACAGTAAATGACTAACTTACCCCTCAATTGTTTTTTCCCAACAAAAAGAACTCGTTAGTTTGTTTTTAATTATTCTCCCCTACCCCCACGCATGATACTCCCACACCAATCTTCTCCTGTCCTCATTTCTAGAAGAGAACCACACCGGTGGCCGAGAAAAAAAAATCGAACTTTAGTAAAAATACAAAATGCTTCAAAATCGGAATTAATAAATAAATTAGGATAAATTTAGGTTTTTGTTTACCAGCCGGGGATGGAAGTTTCTGAAATGGTTCGACGGCGAAGAGTACCTGCTCACCTTCAATCTAGAATATGGTTTGGCTTCTTCGTAACTCATTCCAACGGCGATTGATTACGTATTCTGTCAAAGTTTTGAAACATTATCAACACTAATTAATTGAAAGTAGAGGTGATTATTTTTCCATGGAGAGCCCCTTTCTCTCCCTTGCGGCTGAGGGGGTCGTCCATATTTGACGACGTGTAGGCTTCCACCTTCTCGTAATCATAGTTTTTTTTTTTGATAATGGTGAAAGAATTGGATTAAAAGGAAAAAGAGGGAAAGTTACAGGGAAATGCGGGCAAAGGTTCACAAAAGGGTGAACCAAAACCCAGCAGACACAAAAGGGACAGAAAAACACAGCCAAACACAGCTGCGGAAAACACAAAAACAAAACAGAGAAAAGCATAAAGGGGCAAGGGTCAAAGAAACCCCAAAAGAAACCCCAGAAACCTAGCTAATTGGACCGAGCCAACCCTGCTAGAAAAACAAAACAGAAAACAGCGACCACAACCCCGACAGCCCTCCAGGAAACACACAAAACACCCCAAGAGAGAGTCAAAACAGGCCGATCAAGGGAAGAAAAACCCAGACGCCCATCAGGAGGAGGAAAGGCGTCGACCGAGGCCCAGCAGATGCTCCTCGGCCCACCGCAAACCTTGGGATTTATCCACCTTTCCAAACGCGATTGCCCAGTCCAAAGCATCCCTCAGCACCTTACGAGTGACGACCCTAGCGTGCAAGCGGGCAACTCTTCTATTCCTCTCCAACCAGATCTGCCAGCACAAAGAGTGAAGAAGACCAAAGCAGACCCAACTGTTAATACTGGAAGCAAGACGAGAAGGCCACTCTCGAATCATGGGAACGATGTCTCTACTTGGGCCTGAAGAAAGACCACAGACCCTTCTTGAAGCACTCCACACGTCCCTAGCAAACTCACAGTAAGAGAAAATGTGATCGATGTTCTCCTCCTCTTTGCCGCAGAGCTCGCATCTGTTGGCAAGCTGCCAGCCCCTGGCCTTCAAGTTGTCTATGGTGAGGATTCTCTTGTGCACCACGAGCCAAACAAAAAAGCAGATCTTAGTCGGCACAATCTGCCTCCACACAGACTCATCCGGGAAATCCGAAGCTCCGCTGAACTTGCCATCCACCAAGTACCTGTACATAGAACGAACAGAAAAGGAACCATCCACATCGGGTAGCCAAGAAGGCCTGGGGGGCCCACTCGACACACAACTGGCACCTCTCGAATTAAGTAAGTTCAAAATCTCCACTCTCTCCCTATCCGCTCCCCCCCTAAGATCAACGGACAAAGGAACATTCCAAATGACAGAGTTATCTGAGAGGGACGCGGCGTGCGAGACCCTGGCGTTCGGAGAGCTAGAGGCAGCAGCAGCTCTCGGGAATTTCTCAGCAAGAACCACTTCAGGAATCCAGCTATCAAACCAGAAGGAGACCCAAGCACCATTCCCAGCATCAATGTTAGCCATCTGCCAAAAATCATCGTACTCTTTGGAGATATTAGCCCAAGCAGAGCCCGAGAATCCCTGACGGCATCTAACAGTGCGCCAAACAGAGTGCTGGCTCGGGAACTTCAAGCTGATCAACTCCCTCCACCAACTATTGCTCTCATTGGCGTACCGCCACAACCACTTCCCTAACATGGCCCTATTGAAAGACTCGAGGTCAATGATCCCAAGGCCACCCCGCGAGATAGGAGCTTTGCATATATCCCATCTAACCAAAGCAAATTTCTTAGCATCACCCGTACCACTCCACAAAAACCTTTTTTGGACACCCTCCAATCTTTTCACCACAGAAGAAGGAGCACGAAGAAGAGAGAAAAAGTAGACCGGTTGACTCGAGAGCACAGCTTTGATCAAAGTTAATCTGCCTCCAAAGGAAAGATATCTACCTTTCCAACCCTCGAGCCTCTTCTGATACTTATCCACAACTGAGTCCCACACCGAGATAGCATTAGGATTTGCTCCAAGAGGAAACCCCAGATACTTGGAAGGCTCCCCACTCCACTTACACCCAAAGATAGACGCAAAAAACTCCGGATTTGGGACGTCCCCAACTGTGAACATAACCGATTTCTCCAAGTTGATCCTGAGGCCAGTGACTGCCTGGAAGCAAACCAGAGTAGCTAGAATATTGAGAACCTGGCTATACTCCGCGTCGCAAAAGATTAATGTATAGTCTGCAAACAGCAAGTGGGTCACCTCTCCCCCACCATTCTCCTCGTTCATGAAGAAACCAGAAATCTTCCCACTGCTCCTAACCCCAGAAATCATAAAAGACAGGACATCCATAATTAAAGTGAAGAGACCTGGGGACAAGGGGTCACCCTGTCTCAACCCTTTCTGCGCACTGAAGAAACCTTTCGACTCCCCGTTAATGAGAACTGAGATCTTCGGGCGGCACATGGTCCCTTCGATCCACTTCAGCCAATTCTCAGAGAAACCCATCCGAGAGAGGATACGAAACAAACAACCCCAGTTAACATTATCAAAAGCTTTCTCAATGTCTAACTTGAACATCAAACCCGGCTTCCTGCTCTTCTTCCTGCTGTCAACAAGTTCAAAAGCGATAAGACCCGCGTCACCAATCTGCCTACCCTTCACAGAAGCATGCTGGTTGGGGGAAACAAGATACGGTAGAACACGACCCAATCTGCGCGATAAAACTTTGCTAACCAGCTTATTAAAACTGCCCATGAGACTGATAGGCCTCAAATCCTTGATGTCTTCAACTGCATCTTTCTTAGGCACAAGACAAATAAAGGATTGGGTGACGCAATCCGGCAGGAAACCAGTCTCGAAAAACTCTTCAAAGGCTTTGATAACATCAATTCTGATCCAATTCCAGCTCTTCTTGTAGAATTCCCAAGTGAAACCGTCCGGCCCCGGGGCTTTCCCACCATCACAATCAACGATACTAGCCCAGATCTCCCCCTCCGAGAAAGGCATGTTAAGAATCCCAGCATCCAACTCCGAAACCCTGCAGCAGGTATAGAAGAGAGGGAAGGGCCTAGAGATGAGACTCTCCCGGAACAATCCCTCATAGAAGCTCACAACTCCTGCGGAGATCTCCTCCCTTCCTTCAATAGTAGTACCATTAATCTTGATACGCCCTATGTGATTAACTTTCCTTCTATAATTGGCACATCTATGAAAATACCCTGAGTTCCTGTCTCCTTTGTGAAGCCACAGCTCCCTCGATTTTTGCCTCCAAGAAACTTCAAGCAGATCAAGGGTGATGCCAATATCAGTTAAACATTGCTCCCTCGTTCTCACCTCCTCGATCGACAATGGCCTCAATTCTTCTTGTTGATTTAATTCCTGAGCCTTAGCCATAAGATCTGCAAGCTTCTTATTCTGATCCCCAAACACCTCCCTGTTCCACACCTTAATTTTGTTCTTAAGATCCTGCAATCTCCGCGCCCACCGAAATACAAGCCCTCTGCCTTGAATCTGCGAAGCATGCCAACTACTCATCCCATCGAAGAACCTAGCATCTTCCAACCACATATTCTCAAACTTCCACGGCCTGTGCACCCTGCGGCTGTCGCCCAAAGAGATAAGCAACGGATTGTGATCTGAGACAATGCGCTCAAGTGCAGTAAGGGAACAGTCAGAGAACATATTATCAAAACTCGAAGAGACAGAGGCCCTATCAATCCGAGAGAGACAGTTGCTATCCCCTTCTCTGCTCCAAGTGAAAAGACTCCCCCCTAGCGGGAGCTCCATAAGCTCACAAGCGTCGATAACCGAATTGAATTCCGACATAAGGTTTAGGCTCCGACGACCCCCTCTGTACTCATCATGGCTACGAACTAAGTTGAAATCCCCAGCAAAGCAAATAGGATCTGGACTCTCGTGGCCAATAGAGAGCAACTCGTCAAGAAAAACCAGCTTATCCTCCCTATCTTGGGGCCCGTAGACAACCACCAATCGCCAAGACTTCATGGTAGCAATCTCCTGAAGAAAGACCTCAAGATAATGCCTCCCTTCTCTGCTGTTAGCCACATTAAAGAACTGTTTATCCCAGAAAATAACAATTCCCCCACAACTGCCAACCGCATTCTTGGAAACCCACCCAGAATTAGCCACACCACCAACACTCTTAACCTTGAAATCATCACAGCTTGCCCACTTGGTCTCCACCAAACCCACAATTTTGGCTCGACTGCTGTTCACAATTCTCTTTACTCTAGCTCTCTTACCCCCATCACCCAGCCCCCTCACATTCCACACCAAAACCGAGCAGGCCATAAAGACACAAACGCAGATCAGACAACCCTTTTCTTCCTCCGCCTAGACTCTAGCGGCGGATCCATGATCGGCCCAAGGCGAATCCTTTCCATATCAAGCTTCGTTCTGCTGGGGCGGACTTTCCTCTGGTGAAGATCCGAAGCCTGATTCTTAATCACCTTCTCAACCTCGCCTAGACCCCCCTCAACATTTAAGCCAAACAACTCCCCCAAATCAACACTCGCAGAAGCCAGTGTGCCCAAATCGAATGGGAAAGAATCCTGACTCCACTCTTTTTCCTGACTGTCAGCCACACAAGACGGAGAAGGCAAGAAAAATTCATGGTGACTGCTCTCCACGCCACCCGGGGAAATCGACTGAGAGGGAGTAGCCGGCGGCGAGGAAGGAAGAAGAGGCAGGGTCTCTGAAGAGCACATCCCCCCGGCCGAATCTGGGAATTCGAATTCCTCAAGCAAGCAGGGGCGAGTGGCAACATTCTTGCCCATAATTGTTATAGCCCAAGGATTAGTGGAGCTAGCTGTAACATCCCGTTTCGGAAAAAATCGTATTACTGTCGGTAGAAAATTTCACGATTTAAAATCGAGCGTTTTGATAGTATTTCGGCGAAAATCGGATTATCGATCGATCGGATAAGTATACGTATTAAATATAAATATATATATATATATATATATATATATATTAATTAAGCGGCCGGCATATATATATACTTTTCCCTGTCCATTTAATTCTCATCTCCGTCCCATTTCATTACTTTTCCCCAATTTCGGACCGAGAGAAGCAGAGCGAGCGAAGTTCAGGGGAACGTCGGAGGAAAGATTCCCGGGCTCGATTCTTGAGCTCTAGTAGCCCAAAAATTCCGTAAGTAATGCCTAATTCATCCATTCATCGTGATTTATCGTTTTAGAGTTTTAAAACGAGATTTTGGTTCAGGAATTTCTTGAATTCCCGATAAGCCAAATTAGGGTTTCGGAGTATCCGGAAGCCGGATTGAGCCCAAATTTCATATACGAGCTTCCTGCAGTAAGGTAATCAATCCTCTAGTTCTAATCCCTGAATTTCGGCAATTATTTAGGCCGGGGTCCAAACCGCTGAATTTAGCTCCGGCCAGGGTTTGATGTGTTTTTATCAAGAATTTGACCCGGAGCCTAGAACTAATATTGACGGGGATACTGCAGGGGATATTAGGGCGGTCTCGGATTTTAATTCGGGGTTCGTTCGTGAAATTGACGTTTTAGTACGGGAGGCTAGAACCGGTGTTTGAACGACCAGAACTGGTGAGGGATTAGCACGGCATACCGGGTTTGTCGTATCACGATAATTATATTGATGCTTAGAATTGACCTAGGTGAACTAGAATGGCATGATTAGGGGTGTATGGACTTTTGTGCTATATGATGAACCCTGAACTGCTATATGATATTATTGACTTGCCCTAATCGATATGGACCTGGCTTATGCTGATGATTGTGTATATGTTGCAAATTGTGGGCTTGACTGTTGATATGCTTTATGATGGTTCGAGAAAGTGATTGGGTATGACATTTCATGATTGATGTATTTGGATGTACAAGTGGGAAAATATATATCTCCTGGTGATATTATGATGTTTAAGGAGGATGACTTGCATGAGGGTTTATCCCGAGGAAGTGCAATAATACGACTCCTGATTTACCTATGTTGAGCCAATTATGGCCAGGTCAAGTACATGTGCAAGTAACGAATTATGATTAAGCAAGATGAGATATGAATCATGTATAAGGATACCAAATATGAGTGTTGTGGTCTCACGGTCAACTACATAGTAATTAGGGCTCCCTATGCTATTACTCTATTATGATATGTATGATAGTCACACCTCTCATGTGGTGGTGACTGAAAAATTCTTACGAGATATGACCACACCCAGAGCGGTGTCGGGGTATGACTACACCCATAGTGGTGTGGGGTATGTATGACCACATCCGACGGGATGTTGGGGTATGTATGACTACATCCGACGGGATGTGGGGTATGTTTCCCGGGAGAGTTAATAGCATGGGAGTAGCCAGGCGCCTATAAGTAAAACATGATAAGACGCATATGCATAAGTCAAGGTGGTTGAGTCTTTTGCCCATTGGGACATGAGGATGGCTGAGGTCCGATCCTAGTGCTTTGGCTTGTTTGCTAGATGTATGGTAGGGGTATGCTCTGTTATGAACTCACGATGCTATGATTATCTCACTCAGCTATGAGCTGACCCTCTTTATCCTTTTTCTCTGCTTATGCTATGTGTAAGTAGATAAGTGTTAGGTGGGAGAGGAGCTAGAGTTGAAGCCAGGATGAGGTATGGTCTTCAACTATTTTGTGCTTGGACTACTACTCGGGATTTTGGCCAGTGATCCACACCTTTTTGTAAAAATGTTTTGAGAACGTTTTCCATGTGCATACTAGCTTCTGATGTAGTGTGAGATATCCACAGGTGTGGAAAGTTGATGATATGTGTATATTTTGTGTAACTGTGTAAGTTGTGATGATTATGGCATGTATCAGTATAGTATGCAGTTGTGTAACATGAAACGGTGACTATGGCTATGAAAGCCAATGCATATGGCAATGAGTGTATATGTTTGTCTATGAATACATGGAATTAGTGGAATTATTTTGCAGGTTTTAGTTACAAGAACTGTTAGCCCATTACGCGAGTAATTCATGTCGAAATTCTATTTGGGTATATTTTGGTAATTAATGTAACACCCGAGATTATTTCCGCTGCAATTGTATGAACAATATGATTAGGTAATACGCATAGGGTAGGGTGTTACACTAGCCGAGATCGTCACTTCCAGGCAGCGAAGACTTTCACACAATGATAAAGTCAAACCCGACCCCCTGTCTGCATAAACTTCAATCGGGGCTAGAATGGAAATGGAAAAGGGGTTCTTGGGTGGCTGCAGAAGAAAGTTAAGGAGAAAGAAAGTGGCCTGCGAGGCCAAAGAAACCAAATCCTTACTCCCTGAGGCCTGACAACAAAGCCCAATATCCTCACCATTTCTATCACCCTTCTCCAGCAAACTGCCAGCCCCAAAAGGCCCAAAAACCTGCCCACGGACGATACCAGCCTGGCTAAAGTTATTGGGCTTGAGGACCGGCCCGGCCTTTCTTACCCAAACTTGCTTGCTCGCCCCAGAGAGAACGCCAAACCTACTGACGTTGGTACCAGAATGAACAGTCCCATGCAGGTTGGAGGCGGCTCCTTTTCTTTGATTCAAGAAACGTCCCTTCGTATTCCTCCTAGGAAACTGCAGACCACGCCTGATCAGAGCGCCGCCCTCTGAAACCGCTGGCCGATGAAATTCCTCTTCTCTCATCTCCCGAACCTTCTTAGCCGGACTCATCGCGCTCGCACCGGCCGGCGAGAAACCAGGCGGCGAGCGAACATGAATGCTAAAACAATGATCTCCATAGACTAGCGGGACTTCGTTCGGAATAGACCCATCAGCTTTCACCCTTATCCTGACAACGGAGGAGCTCCAAGAGTTCCAATCAACCTCCACCAAACCGCCGCAAAAATCTCCGATAGTTCTGATCAGATTAACGCTCTTGAGATGAAGCGGAATTCCAAATACCATGATCCAACGAGCATCAGATGGCAAAACCAAATTGTTGACAGCTTCCTTCCACATAGAGGCCTGGACAAAGAAACTCTTGAACCTAAGGTGATCAAGCTCTTTAATACGAAGGAGTTCACGAAGACTCGGACAGTGAAGGAGCCACCTGCCGTCCTCCAATTCCTCCAGGCCATAATTGGAGTCTATCAACCAATACCTTTCCGCCCACCTTCTAAATTCTCCCACCTGTGCTCGCGTGAAAATCTCATCAGAGGATGAACAGAAACTTAACACCAAGCATCTTTCCAAAGAGCTAATCCTTTCAGATACTCCTTCAGAGCCAACCTTAATATAACGTCCGTCCAGGTCTGTAACAATCGAACAGCTTCCCGCCCCATAAAAACCTCCTCCTTGAACGACTTCAGCGTAGGTTTTGCTCGCCGCCGCGCTCGCCGGGAAACCTGGAGCCACCGGGAGGTCAACCGCCGCAGGAGACGAAGTCAACTCCTCAATCCGTAGGCGTTGTTCCTCATGATAAAACTGCTGTAGCAGGGAGATGATGCAAGCCCACCCCTTGAAGGGACCCGCTGAAGGAATGAGAACCATGAAAGATTTGCCACCCGAACCTTGCTCAGAGATCTGCAACATATCCCCATTCCTCCTCCCCGTCCTGCCCACATGAATCGTTCTCATCCCACTCTTTTTCACACAACCCGCCGGAAACATCCAGTTGCGCATCGCCGCTGTTTGCAAAACCCCTTGAAGCCACGCCAGCTGCTTCTCGTCCATAACAATGGACCACTTCTTTCTCGCGTCCTGCACTTGGAATCTGTACCCTTCCATACCTCCGAACAGCCCTTTGCTAAGTCTGATTGATCTAGACCCCGTCTGTAGAACCCGCTGAACAACAACCCGAGAGTCGCCGCCGTCTCTTCGCCGCGAAGCCTGGGACCTGCAAAAAGAGGAAACAAACCGACGCCCCTCCCCCACCCGTGCGCTCACCCTCTCGGAATCGCACAGAGCTCTCATAGTGTTTCCTGCACTCCTCTCTTTATCATAGTTAACTTCGACTCCTTTAAGTTGTAAATTTCATATCAACAGTTTTCTACCCACAAATAAGGTTAAATCAAGGTTGTCAACCTGCGGGTTGACCCGGACCCGGTCGAGCTAGTGGGTCAAGGGTTAATGGGTCAACCGTTTTAGCCCGGTTTGGCCCGGAAATATAGAAAGAGTCATTATATTGTACTTATCCTCATAAATTATATCAAATCTTATCTAACATATGAGTTATAACATATAATATTACACCAAAATAACATATCGTACTTAGATCCAACATATAGTGAAAATTCACACACACTTATATAACATAAATGTTCAAATGTTCAACTTAGTATTCCAAAGATTGAGTTAGGCGAAAAGAAAAATTGGAAAATAGGCGCATTTCGCAAACTAAAGAAAAAATGACACAATTTGACCTCCAACCCGGTACCTTATAGCGGTCGGCCCGGCGGGTGCGTGCGACCCGTTTTTCTCACCGGGTCAGGGTCAAATTGGGTCGACCCGTGGGTCAACCCGCGGGTTGACAACCTTGGGTTAAATCAATACAAATTCGTTATTATCCGATTCAGACACAAAAGCTTGACTCTGAAATTTTGGCTTTAACTAAGACTCTACAAATGAGGTGTCGACCTATTCAGGTGTGTGGGCTGGGGAGCCATGATGCATTTGCTTTTATGGGTTTAGTTAGTCTGAGCTTGTTTGGGAACAAAACGGAAAGTGAATTGAACAAGGTTGTTTTCGTGTAGGCCTACGAGTTCAGCTAGGCATAAAAGCGATAAGACACATTATATCCCCTCCCGCCCCCCTCGTAGATACTTTGCTGATAACCAGAGTGATGTTTTCATATGTAAATACGTAATCAATCTAGATAATTATCTTAAGTATTACTAAACAATAATATTATATGTAGAAATGACAATTTCGTTCATGATCCCGTTACATCCTACATGTTGCGATTTGTTGCGGCATTCTATTGTTAAATTTTATTTGTACGAGTTAACTTTTCTGATTCCTATCTCAAACCAAATTAGTCGCGATTGCACGATATAGTGTAAATTTAAGTAGTGTATTGAGTAGCCACTTTAATTTTATGAGATGATTAGTCATATGTTTATTACTTCTCCTAACCAAGATATTTATAGTGATGTACATCAAAACTCTGTTTTCTAGGCACTAATGTTCAAACTGAGCTAAAACTCCCCATCTACAATAACTAATATGCAACAACTAATAGCAATCATCAACAACAAATAAATAAACAAAATGGTCCTAAATCCTAATTACTCATCATGAATAGCAACGAAATCAAAACCCCAAAATTCATACCAATTTTTTCCCCAAGTGATAATAACTAAATAAACATAAACCAAAACCCCCTGCTAAATGAATCCCTTCCTCATTTTCGTAATAAAAAAAAAGAATTAAAGCTCATTCTGCTGGGTCCCACATACTGCACACGTGTCAACATCCAACACCCTTCCCCTTTCCTTTCTGTTTCTCCCAAGCTATTTATAACCAACTCCCTCCATTTCCCCCTACCAATCTCCCGCCTCTTCATTTTGTCATTCCCCTCCCCTCCACCTTCCCTTTGTTTTTTCCTCCACTCCCTCTCTCCTTCTCCAATTAACCAGAGATCTCCATTTTCTCCCCTTCTCATCCCAATTTCCATTTCTAATAATCAACAAGAGAAGGTATAACATTAGAAAAACCACAAGACCCATACCCGGTCCCTCGACCCGGTATGTTCGTAGCATCATCCAAAGCCAACACAATTCCCAGGCCAAATGGAAAAATAACGTATTCAGATCCAAACATGTCGGCCACCTCCTCCACCGATGACGACTTCGCGGTGTTCCGGAACAGCAGCGCCTCCTCCGCCGCCAGCCCCGGGATGCCGTACGACCCGAACCGCCTCAGCTGCGAGGGTTCCCCCATGACCATGTCCCCCTGGAACCAAACGACGCCGTTCGGCAAAGCCTGCTTCACCCGATATGACGACGCAGCGTCCGCCCAGAACTCCCTCATCGGATCTTTGGTCCGCGAGGAAGGCCACATCTACTCCCTCGCCGCTTCCAAGGACCTGCTCTACACCGGATCCGACTCCAAGAACATCCGGGTCTGGAAAAACCTCAAGGAATTCTCGGGTTTCAAATCCAGCAGCGGGCTGGTCAAAGCCATAATCCTCTCGGGGGAGAAAATCTTCACGGGTCACCAGGACGGCAAAATCCGGGTCTGGAAATCGTCGCCCAAGAACCCGAGCGTGATCAAAAGATCCGGAACTTTACCCACTTTGAAAGACATATTCAAGAGCTCGATTAAGCCCAGCAATTACGTCCAGGTACGGCACCACAAGACGTCGTTGTGGATTAAACACTCCGACGCCGTTTCGTGCCTCTGTTTTAATGAGGACCGCACTCTGCTTTACTCTGCCTCTTGGGATAGGAATTTCAAGGTGTGGCGCTTGTCCGACTCGAAATGTCTCGAGTCGGTCAGCGCACACGACGATGCGGTCAACTCGGTGGTTACGACGGTGGAGGGTTTTGTTTTCACCGGTTCGGCCGACGGGACGGTGAAGGTTTGGAAGAGGGAGCAGCACGGGAAGTCGACGAAGCACGCGCACCAGCAGACGCTGCTGAAGCAGGAGTCGGCGGTGACGGCGCTGGCCGTGAACCGAACCGGTTCGTTGGTTTATGGCGGGTCGAGCGACGGGATGGTGAATTTTTGGGAGCGGGAGAAGGGTTTGGCGCACGGCGGCGTTTTGAAGGGGCACAGGCTGGCCGTGCTGTGCCTGGAGGCGGCGGGGAATTTGGTGTTCAGTGGGTCGGCGGACAAGACGATATGTGTGTGGAGGCGGGATGGGAACATTCACATGTGCCTGTCAGTGCTGACGGGGCATACCGGGCCGGTGAAGTGTTTGGCGGTGGAGGCGGATGGGGAGAATTCGAAAGAAGGGGATCAGAGGTGGATTGTGTACAGTGGGAGTTTGGATAAGTCTGTGAAGGTTTGGAGCGTGTCGGAGATGGCGCCGGACGGGAGTTTTGGGGCCGGCGGTGGGATGTTTTCCGATGGGGAGTCGTTGCCGTGCAGCACCAGAACCAGACCTGGCCCAATGGATTGGTGATTAATTTATTATTGTATTTTATGAATGGTTCTATTTTCATGCCGGAAGACAAGGAAGAAGAAAAGCAGCGGGAGTGCCACATGAAGGGAACATATATTTAAAAGGTTATTTTTAGAAGAAAAGGACGTGGTAATTTTGTTTTAAAGAAGAATAATTATGGTGAATTGAGTGATGTAATTACTTACTAATTAGGGCGGGGAAAAACAGGGGCATTTCAATTAGTCTGTCTGACTGAAGGTGAAGAAGAGATTGAAAAAGAAACAATTTTCAGAGGTAAAATTTATCAATTGGTAGTGTTTGTGTATTGTATTGCATTTATATGAATGAATTTAAAATATTTGACCTATATTGGTAGTGTTTGTGTAAGCATTAGTTACAATAAGAGTACTCTGAAATCTGAATGGTACGTTAAATACCCTGCAGTTCCAATGGTACGTTCGTAACCATCGATTTGCCATTCAGAGTGCCTTCGAGCAAGGCCAAAATCAGCGACTAGAGGCTCAAAATCATGGGTTAAGACTTAAAGTATGATGTTAGGTCTCACGTCTCTGTGAACTACTTTCTGAATGGATTTTGGTTAGAATCCCATTCGTCTCGAACGAGAACTTCAATTTGCTATTTGACCTCTATGCTCAATGATCTATTCTCGCGATACTGAAGAACACGGTTAGACAAATAAGGGAGAAGGAAAGAAGACTCTGATTGTAGTACAGTAGTAGAGAAATGATTCTCAATTCAGCTATAGTACGACAAGCCTTTAGTGGAGACTGGAGATAGGCTTTATGGAATTAAGCCCAATTAGTTTATGTTCCAAACTCAAATCAAAACCCACACAACATATCAAATTTAGCCCAATACCAAATAACGGGTAAATTGCAAGTTTGTTCATCGTGTTTACTAAAAATATTCACGTTTGGTCATTACTCATTAGAAATATTTAATTACATTTGTGATCACTAAAATTAGTTCAATAGTACAACTTTTATCACTCTCCGTTAGTCACCGTTAACTTTTACTGATATGACAACCAACTTTCATAATTGACCGTTAAATAAGTGATGTGGCATTTAAAATTAATAAAAAATAAAAGCTAATATTTTACTATTTCCACATCATTCTCACAATAAATTAAAATAAAGAAAACATAAAGGTTATAATACCAGAATTGACATTTAATCCTACCCTCACCCGAGAGATTCCCTGCTGCCCCTCCCACAGGGAGCAGATCGGGTGAGTAACTAATGGGTGAGTAACCCATCAGTAACCCCCTCTCCTCTCTCCACGTGTCTGTTACTTTTTTTATTTAAATTAAATGCTAAAGGGTAGTAAGGTAAATTACACTTATTCCCTCTTCTTTGCTGACGCGGACTTTTGACCGACCACATCAGGACCTCCTTCTCTTTCCTCAAAAAACCTTTAATTTTCCTTCCCTTAATCTTTAACGGACGATTTCTCACTCGTTTTAAGTCGAAATTTAATTTTTTTTGCACAGTTAGATCAGATTAATTATGCTCTTCAAAATGATATCCACTTTGATATTGTTTTGACACAAAAAAAAATTTCCAGTTATTACCAGTCTATACCATATGGTATCGACTATACCATAATACCATATGGTATTGACTGATATTAAATAAGAGCATACCATATGGTATGAATTTGCCACATCAATATATATTTCGTTACCACCCAATACCATATGGTATAGTGTGGTAATATTAATATATATTTCGTTACCACCCAATACCATATGGTATAGTGTTGTAATATCAATATATATTTCGTTACCACCCAATACCATATGGATTATGGTATAGTGTGGTAATATCAATATATTCTTCGTTACCACCCAATACCATATGGTATAGTGTGGTAATATCAATATATATTTCGTTACCACCCAATACCATATGGTATAGTGTGGTAATATCAATATATATTTCGTTACCACCCAATACCATATGGTATAGTGTAGTAATATCACACAATACCATATGGTATAGAGTGGTAATATCAATATATATTTCGTTACCACACAATACCATATGGTATAGAGTGGTAATATCAATATATATTTCGTTACCACGCAATACCATAAATTACCATAGAGTATAGTGTGGTAATATCAATATATATTTCGTTACCACCCAATACCATATGGTATAGAGTCATAATATCAATATATATTATCTAACAGGAAAAAAAAGGAGGGAGAGAAAAAAAAATCGTCTTCTGATGCCTCTCATTTCCTCTTCCCCAATCAAGAACACCAAAATGCCAAAAAAATGAGAAAGATCGGAATTGAGTCCAACGAGTTGATGAAGAGAAGAAATGCAATAAAAGAGAGTGACTACAATTTTTATGCTAGAGAAAAAAAATGAAGAAGGAAGAGAGCAGATCTAGATTTGAAAATGAGATTGTGAGAGAAAAAGTAAGAGAGAAGGAATAGAGAAAGAGAAAGGATCTGGAAAGAGATTGTAAAAAAGGAAGAGAGAAGGAAGAAAGTTGAGTTGCAGAGACAAGACTTCTCTCTCTTTCATTGAAAAGCCAGCATTGAAATGCGGAATAAATAAAAAAAATAAAAATACAAAAACGGACAAAAATGCCCCTCAACACCCCGCATCCAGCCCAGCCACACGATTGCTCCATCACCAAATCTACGGTCCGCATGTGATTACTGATGGGTCAGTAACCAGTGGTTACTTACCCTATCTTGGACCCCTCCCACAACCTCCTCATCCTCCCTCAGATATCTCCGCCGCCAGCAGTTCCTTCAATACCCAAAACTCATCGTGTACCAAACCCATCCCCCCGACCCCTCCTCTCTTCCAATTTCCAGAACCAATTAAAGGAGAAATCAAAACCTATGCACTACCTCTCCCTCTCTCTCTCTCTCCCTCTCTCTCTCTCTCTCTCTCTCTCTCTCTCTCTCTCTCTCTCTCTCTCTCTCCTTCTTGATCAATACCAAAACTAGCAGCAACAGCAAGAGGCACCAACACCTCTCCCTTCTTCGTTGGGCGAAACCAAGCATGGCGGCAAGCGACATCAACTCCTCTCCCGACGGTCTGTATTTCGATGGAACAAGTGTAGATGTGAGACTTTTATATATCTTCTTCCTCTCCACCTCGACCAGATCTCCCCAATCGATTCCTTCCCCAGAAATAGAGGTCGATTAACACCCTGACCAACAATTTCAACGCCGACCCACAGTGGACCCGACGCAAACCAAAAGCCCGAAAAAATGGAACAACTAATGCTCTCCAACACGATTCCAAACACCACCGACATCAACGCCAAATAGACCTCCGCCGATTCCTTCTTGCAAGTGATTAATAACACAAAGATCGTGGTAAAGACTCGACGTAGTTGCGCCAATGGCCTGATTGAATGAGAGCGGAAGGTAGTGGAGGGAGGTGTTGCCGCAGATGATGGAGAAGAGGCTATCAGATGAAAATCCCCAATTTTCACATTCAACTACATCGGTGACTTGCAGGGCTAGCTGGTCCGACATCGTTTCAGGAAAGGCGACAAGTGTGCCAATACGAACGACAGCATCTCAAGACAAAGGCAAGGCAAAGGTTGAAACGTTGTCGTTGTGCGCCAGAGACAGCATGTCATTTTCCTTACTCTGTACTTTGTTCCTCTGAACTCTGTTTCCTCTTTTCCTTTGCTGTAATCGACAGCTCACTTGAGCTTGTCTTCTAGCTCTGATCCTTGTATAAAAGACATGAGATGATGAATGAAAAGTTAAGTTAGGGTTTCATTCTCCACACTTGGTCTTATGGTATCAGAGCAACCCTAGCCGCCGCCACACAAATGGAAGCTATAGAACCACAACAAAATCTGGATCCAATGGCGATCCCTTCTATCTTCATGGCTCAGATCAACTAGGGTTGCTGCTGGTAGGTGAGAAGCTGACCACCACCAACTACAACGACTAAAGTAAGGCTATGCTCAACACATTGGCCACCAAGAAAATCCCGCTGGTAGGTGAGAAGCTGATCACCACCAACTACAACGACTGGAGTAAGGCTATGCTCAACGCATTGGCCGCCAAGTACAAGCTTGGCTTCATCAATGGCACCATCATTGTCCCTGCTGCAACAGATGTCACTTTTTCTTCCTGTACACGCAATAATGTCATGGTCCTCAGTTGGATCCAACAAGCTGTCGACCCACTCATCAAGAAAACTATCATGTCCAGCAAACTTGCCTCTGAAGCCTGGCTCAGTCTCAAATCTCGCTATGGCCAAGATGATATGATCCGAGTTGCAGAGCTTATTGAGTCTATTGGCACAATCAAACAAGATAACCAAACAGTGATTGAGTACTATGGAAATCTTATTGCCTTACAAGATGAATTAGACAATTATCAACACATCGATCCTTGTCGTGGTACAAATACCAGTCACGCCACTTGTGCTTCAATGAATGCTGTTATTGGCTACAAAGCAGTCAATCCTGTTATTCATTTCCTCCGTGGCTTGAATGATAACTTTGCCACTGTGAGATCCCAAGTTCTCTTCGGAGATACATTACCCCCAATTGATAGGGTCTTCCAGCGAGCTCTTCAACCTGAAAGACAGCTCTTTGGCACTCAACAGGGCAAAACTATTACCACTGAATCTTCAGCCTTTGCTACTCTGGGTTTCAAATGCCCATTCACACCTGGTAAACGTCCCCATTGCACCTTTTGCAATGCTCTTGGACACACTGAGGACACCTGTTATCATAAGCATGGTTGGCCGCCAGGTTTCACTCCAAGGGGATCAACTGTCCCGCCCAATCCTTCCTCCAACCCCCCTGAGTGCACCTTCTGCAAACGCATTGGACATACTGAGGAGAAATACTTCAAGAAGCATGATTACCCACCCAGTTCTCAGCCCAGAACTCATGTTCCTCCTCTCACAAGATCATCCTTCAATGCAGCTGACAGTGGTACTTCCACTGAATCAACCTAGGAGTTCAAACTTACCAAGTCAGAATATGACAAGCTCATGTCACTCATGACTGAGAACATGAAGGGCCAGTCTTCTCACTTAGAAGCTCTCACCACTCACTATACTTCTGGCTCTTCAGGTAATAATCCCACTTGCAATATCATTCATCATACTGGCACAATCATTCCTTTGCATTGAGGTTGCCAGGAACTCCTCAGGCATCATCTATCTCAAAGGAAGTACACCCAGGAAATACTTGAAGAAGGAGAAGTGTTGCTTTCTAAACCAGTCTCCACTCCAATGGACTACAAGCTTCATCTGACTGCCAACCACTCATACCCATATCCAGATCCTTCCTACTGCAGGAGAATTGTTGGCAAGCTCATATACCTCACCACAACTAGACCTGATATTAGTTTTGCCACCCAACAGGTTAGTCAATACATGTCTAACCCCAGCAAACAACGCTATCAGGCTGTGAGCAGGATCCTAAGATACTTAAAGTCAGCTCCTTCCACTGGTCTTTTCTTCCCCTCCTCATATTATCTCCATCTCAAGTCCTTCAGTGACTCTGATTGGGCTGCCTGTATGGACACCTGTCACTCGTTGACTGGCTATTGCATTTACCTGGGTTCCTCCTTGGTCTCCTGGCGAAGCAAAAAGCAAAAGACCATCTCTAGATCATCTTGTGAGACTGAGTTAGGATTGGGCATCGGTTCGGTTCGGTTTCAACTGAACCGAAATTGAGCATATTGGGTCCCCGAACTTTCCTATGATCCAAACCAAAATCGAACCAAAATATATCTCGGTTCGGTTTGCCCGAACCGAAATATATCTCGGTTCGGTTCATTTTTAAGACCAACTCTGAAAATGCTTAACCTAGTGGCGGACAGTGTGGAGAACTGGAGAAAACCAAAGTCCCACCCACCCACCCCATCTCTCTCTCTTACTCTCATTTTCCCCTTCCCCTCTCTCTCCCATCCACCCCCATCCGCTTTTCCCCTCATCTTTGGCTACAATCATCTACCACCGCCGTCACCCAACTCCCTCCTCCGCTGAGCTCACTATCAATTACCACCGTCGCCGCCAAGCTCCCTCCACTCGCAGGGTCTCCCTCTCCAATCGCGACCTTTCCAATCCTTAGCCCTCGATGCTTGCATGTGGGTTTTGGGAGGCTGTCGGCCTTCAAAATCAGTCGACGCAGAGCTCGATGTAGCGGCGGTAGAGAGGTAGGATGCTCACGTCGGCGATGGTCCCTCCTTGTTCAGGCCACCACTGGATCTGATGCCGGTAAAGCTCCAAGCGACGATAGATGGCCGGAGTGATAGTTGCAACCACCTGGGAGCAGTGAGAGAGAGTGGGTGGTCGGAGGCTGGCTGGCGGCGAAGAAGCAATCGGAAGTGGATGACCAATGGTGGTGAGGGTCAGAGTCGGGTGGGTTGTTCGCTGTTGGCGCCGATTCTCCTCCTTTCTTTTTCTGGCTGCTGGGATAGGGGATTAGGGTTGTGGCGGTAATGGAATCGGGCTGGCTTGACTTGTGGGGGAAATGGGAAGTGGGCTTGGGGAGACGACTAGGCCACTTAGGGAATGGGCTAGGCTGTGGGAACTGGGCAGGGCATATATTTCGGGTTCTCGGTTTGGGTTTCGGAATTTCGGGTTCGGTATGACCACCCTGGTTTGCGAAATACCCATATTCTGGTTCCGAATTCCGAATTCCGAACCGAATAGTTATAGTTTGGTTTCGATTCGGTTTAGAATCGGTTCGGATCGGTTCGATTCGGGTTTACCAAACCGGATGCCCACCCCTAGGCTAAGTATAGAGCCATGGCCGATGCAACTTGTGAGCTTCAATGGCTCCTTTACCTCCTCAAAGACTTTCAAGTACCACACTCTCAACCTGCAATCCTCTACTGCGATAATCAATCAGTCATACATATTGCAGAAAATCCTACATTCCATGAAAGAACGAAGCACATAGGAATCGATCGCCACCTTGTTCGTGAGATATTGGAGAATGCCACAATCACGTTGTTAATGTCATTTTCGTTACTCTGTACTTTGTTCCTCTGAACTCTGTTTCCTATTCTCCTTTGTTGTAATCGACAGCTCACTTGAGTTTGTCTTCTAGCTCTGATCCTTGTATAAAAGACATGAGATGATGAATAAAAAGTTAAGTTAGGATTTCATTCTCCACACTTGGTGTTATGGTATCAGAGCAACCCTAGCCGCCGCACAAATGGCAGCTATAGAACCACAACAAAATCTGGATCCAATGGCGATCCCTTCTATCTTCTTGACAGAAGGATGTGGTACACAAGAGGGCTTTCTAATGGCAATAGGAAGTGAAGAAAAAGAATTGTCTTGTGGTACAGGAACATGAGAAGGTGTTCTAGTATTGTGGTGAGTGAGAAACGGGTGAGGAGTTTATATCAGGAGAAGAAGGTTGAGAGAAAGGTAAGAGAGGAGATATTTCTTCCTCAGGTGATGCAGAAGGTACTGTGTACATATCTAGTGATTGTGTAGCGGGAGGAAAAAATGGGCTAAAAATGTATTGGTGGTTCAGGTGAGGAAATGAGAGTGGTATGACATAGATAAGGCAGAATGTTATCATGAAACAACACATCAAGGGAATGACACACTTCGTGTTTATAAAGATCTAACAGTTTAAAGCCTTTAATTCTAGGTGAGAAACCCACACACTGTTTAGCTCTTGGTTGGAATTTAGTATGATGGTGCCCCAAAGTGCTGACATAGCAAAAGCATCCAAAGACTCTAATATCATAAAGGTCAGGGAGAAATTCATATAAGGCCTCAAAATGTGTTTTGTGATCTAAAGCAACAATGAGAAGTTGTAGATTAAATACACAGTATGCATAATTCAATCCGACCAGAACTTTCAAGGAAGACCATATTGGAATTTAAGTGACATGGCTTCATTTAGAATGTTTTGGTGTTTTATCTACACTCTAGCATTTTGTTGTGGTGTTTCTACACAAAAAGGTGATGGATAATGCCATGTTTAGAAAAGAATTATGGCATATGAAATTCAACCCCTTGGTCTAAATGAATGATTTTAACACTTTTATCATATCGTGTTTGCACCATGAATCCATGATGCATGATTCAGAAATCTTGTAATTGTTTTCTAGCTTCACTCTTGTGTTTCATAAGGTAAGCCCGTACACATCGATATTTATCATTCCTATATTTGACACATTTTCCCCTTCTATCAATGCATCTTTAGTACTTTCTCTTATATTTCATATCCAAATAATAACTATTTGATTAATGAACATTTGATAGACCTAGGTTGTATTTTGGTATTCTTTTATGCCTTCTTGGTATTTTTGTGCTTTTTAAGATAAAATACAACAAAAAATGATTTGGATCAAGCATTGGATGACTATGGAGAACTAAAGAAGTTAAAAAGAGAAGGATATGGATTTTTCATGTAAAAGACAAGGTTCAAAACTGAGAAACCTACTAGTAACAATGTGTAGCACCCAATGGAGAAATAATTGGCCCATACTAGAGCAAGAACCTAGAATCGGCCCAAACAAAAGACAAAGATGCATGATGAGGCTTGGACATGCTATGGGCTTCCCTTGAGGAGATTGAGCTTCAACCATTCTTTTTCTTTTGCAATTTTAGTACACTTCGCATTTCTTTCTTCAATCCCCAAGTCAAATTTTTGCTAAATTCATTTTCAACAATGAAAAAAATGGCAAAAGAATTGGTAAAACAAATTCAAATACAATTCACTTTATTTCGATTATAAAAAAATTAGTTAATAAACCATTCTTTTTGGTTTGTGTGGTATCTTCCTTGTTAATAAACCAACGTTGTAAATCCTCTTTCACCTTTGTTAATCAATGGAACTATCCATAAAAAAAAATCAATGGAACTCAAGTCTTATTTAAAAATGTTGTGTGAGAGTGATCTGATGCTTTTTCATAATTGAGATCAAATCTTTTACTTTAATTGGTTAATATATATTGGGATTGCGTGTTATTCTATGGAACTAATCAACATCACATCGATAGTGAACAAGAAGGAATGAACAACTCCATTGTATGACTTTAAATGTAGTTTCTCCTTACGCCCACATTTATTTAAGACAAGAGCATATCAGACGCGTTTCAGTCATACCCATACAAATGAGAAGACAACCGAGGAGATAACTGAACATCAAGCGGAAAAGCCCTAGGATTGGTCAGCCCAATACTCTCCGTCATATCAACCGGTTCGCTTGTCGCCCTCGAGAAATCAAACCCATGCAAAAGCGTAGCAACCGTCAAGTACATAACCTGTAAGGCAAAGTTCATACCAGGGCACATCCTCCTCCCGCTCCCAAAGGGTATCAGCTCGAAATCCTGGCCCTTGAGGTCGACGTCCTTGTGAGTCGTGAGGAACCGGTCCGGTCGAAACTCGTCTGGGTCCGACCAGACCCTCGGGTCTCGCTGGAGCTTCGATATGTTGACGATGAGCCGGGTGCCTTTGGGAACGAAACGGCCGGCGACGGTGCAGTCTTCCATTGACTGATGTGGCACGGAGAGCGGTCCGGCGGGGTATAAACGGAGGGTTTCTTTGACGATGGCTTTGAGGTAGTCCAAGTTGGGGAGATCGGACTCTTGAACCCGCCGGTCTTTGCCGACGTGGTTGTCTAGTTCGGTTTGGGCTTTCTTCAAGACGTCGGGATGGTTGACGAGTAAGGCGATGAGCCAGGTCATTGTCACTGTGGTTGTGTCTGAAGCTGCTAAGGTGAGGGCCTGTGTGGAGGTCATAATCAACGAGGCGTACAAGAAATATATTTTTAGTATGTCACTATAATATTACATGATAGACCAATCTGACTCATCTGACATCTGACATATATTTATTTATTAGTTACTGTCATTTGATTGGAAAAATCAAATATGGCACATGTTTTTGCACTGGTGAAGATAACTTTTGAACAACTATGGTTGTCTTTGTTTTGCTCCTACGTCATTCTTGACTAAGCATATACATAAATTTGACTATGGCACCATGCCGATTTCCTAATCTTTTAGCCTCATCGTAAACATTTCATTATAAAACTGAGAGTTGATTGAATGATTCAGAGCAAGATTTTTATTTTTCCAAAAATTCAAAGCAAGAATTATAAAACTAAGAGTTCACGATATTGCACTGTCATAATACTAGTTAAATATTTTATTTTTAATTTATTCTAATAATGATATTGTCCGGTATTTTACTGAATCTACCACGATGATACTACTAAAATAACATATCAGTGTTCAATGCATTACCAACCAAGATAAAAAAAGGGGGTGAATTTGAATTACCAGGCAAGTAGCTTTATTGACCGTATCGGAATCTCGACCGTCGATTCCCCCTTCGTCACCGACCACGTTCAAAATCACATCCATAAAATCCTCATCCGCCGCCTTCCCACCGCCGGAATCCCTTTTCGCCTTGTGCTCTCTAAGCCACTCCTCCACCACAACCTCCATCTCCGCCGCCGTCTTCCTCATCTTCTTCTCGAACCCTCCGACGTCCAGCCACCGCAGAAACGGCAGCCCGTCGGCCACCACGAACCTCCCCGACAGCTCGAAGAAATCCTTCAGTATCTTCATCAACCTGACGCCGTCCTCTCCTCCCGTCAAGTACCCGACGGATTTCCCCACGACCATCTTCAGGATAACGTTCAACGTTATCTCCCCAAACCAGCTGGTCATCTCCACCGAAACGCTGCCGTTTTCCGCCGCGTGCTTGGCCCAGTAAGTGTACAGCTCTTTGGTCGCGAGTTCGACCTCGGATTCCCTCGCCCGTTTCAGCAAATCGAGGCGGTGCGAGGAGAGGAGCTCCAGCGTGGCCATCTTCCGGATTTGGCGCCAGTAGGGCCCGTACGGGCTGAACCCGAACATGGACCGGTTGTAACCCAGGATGTGCGTGGCCAGGGTCGCGGGCCGGTCGGCGAAGACCCGGTCGTGGGTGGTCAAACACTCCTTGGCGGTCTCCCAGTTGTTGACCACCAGGGCCGGGTGGATCCCCATCCGGATGGTGAAGATTGGGCCGTGCTTTTCGGCCATCTGGCCCAATACTATGTGGGGCGGGCGCGGCCCGCCGAGGAGGTGGAGGTGGCCGATGACGGGCCACGAGCCGTGGGCTTCCTCCGGAGGTGGTGCTTCTACATGGTTCTTTATCGAGTTGCCGGCCGACGAGATTGTTCGGAGGAGGAAGTAGAGGAAGGCGAGGGAGGCTAAGGCAACGGCGGAGAGAGAAATGGCGGTGGAGTGTGGACTGGCGAAGAAATCCATATCTGTTTACGGCTACAATTTCCCAAGTGAGGGAGCGGCTTTCTTTGGGTTTATATATATATGAGAAAAAATGAAGGAAAATGTGATTAAAGTAATGGTCGCATTATTACAAAAAGAAATATATCTTTTTTTTTTGGAATATTTTAAGGCACGTTCTTGTTCCTCTGCCCGATTCATTGTTATCGCCTTGATATTCTGACCCCCAGCACACGTCCCTTCAGGGACATCCGATTCTGACCCCCAGCACACGTCGTCGATCTGTCAAGCCTCGTGTGCGTAAGCAGCTACGATTTTCGGATGTACAAACTTGTTGACCAGAAAAAGGTAATCAATTGGGCATTTGCGTTTGTAAACAAATCGTTCGTGGTCAAGGCCCATTTCTAAAGTTGAAACCCAACACAATACAGCGATTTAGTGGGTTTTTCTTTGACTAGAACTAGAAGACAGCTCTGTTTTCTAATTAACTCACAATTTACGTTTCGCAAAATAATAAATAGCAAAAGTCAAGAAGTTACAGTTTTATTTGGTAGAAGAAGAGAATCCAAATTATCTAGTCGTTGGTAACATTCAAAAGAATTACCATCACATGATCATAGTATTTTCTTACCCCTAACCGGTCCATCACCTAAAATCCTTAGATTAAAATACAGACCTCAAACCAAGGAGTCAACTCCTAAAAATTTGTTCAAATGACACTTCTGTTTGCTCCTCTTTGATAGAAATTACAATATATTTTCTTGGCTTTGTTCGATTTCCTCTACCATGAGCAGATCATCATTTCCAACAATAACAATGCCTTCATCTCTATTAGTGACACCTCTATACCAATTATCAATGGTCTCTTCCTTATTCTATTGTAGTCCAATGATCTCTTCACCTAGTTTGAATCACCTCTCAAGTAATAATTCAAAACACATTGTAGTAATGTTGTGTTGCTTTGTTCGATTTCTTTTAGTTCAATCTTAATGCTCAACCTCAACCAAAGCTTACGCACTAACAATCATGGTGCAATTCAATTTATCCATTACATGTCAAAATATTTGTACTAATACATGTGCTGAATAATTGTATTGTGTAAAGGATTCCAAAATGATTTCTAAATAAAAAAAAAATTTATCATTTTTGGTATTCTTTGTTAGCATCATGGATGTGGAGTTGAGAAAATTTTAGTATGGTCCTATCAATAGCTACCAGGTTATCAAGTAATTTTATACTCGATCTTCAATAAGATAAACATATACTCCACGTACATAATTTACATAGGTCAATTTTACCTTCAATAGAAACTGATGAGAATACTCCATTACAGATGTGTTCCAAAAAGCAAAAGATAATTCTAAATAATATAAAAATTAATTTGCCCAACTTTAGACATATGTCATTCTTTGATGAATAACCCATCATAACCATGTGTTGTTGTGATTCTATTGCATAGTTAAATAGTGTAAAACTGATTGCTAAATGCTAGATAACAATTAATTCATGCCAATTTAATTAATCGACGCATATTAATTAAATTCAATGACTTTTCTTGCAAAGAAAGCTTCACCGTGAAGAGCTAGACTTGTTAGGAGGAAAGAATAGGGTTCGACTTTGGTATTATTTAGTTTAATTGAGTTAATAAAACTATAGTCTTTTTGGCTTCCTCGTCCATCCAGCTACCAGATAAGCTACTCATGCTTCTCTATGTCACGTCATTTCAAGTTTAGGAATGACAATTTTGACCTGACCCGTTTCTATGCGAACCGTTTGTCTTGTTTTGGGCGGGGCAGGCATGAATATTGTTCTCGACCTGACCCTTATTGATATGAGATGAGAAAGCTAAAAGGAGGGGTAGTTCTGTCATAAATGGTGACCTTTAAAGTCCATGATCAAGTCCCACCTAAAGAAGTGGAATTTTCAAGTATGTGGGTCTAAAGGATTTGAACCTTTAAAGTCAATGAGCCCCACGGATTTGTTGTCACAAAATACATGAAGCAAACAATGAAATTAAGCCAAAGACCATGATAGATCTAAATCCGTCATCAAATCCATCAAGCAAACAATCCCTTAATTACTTTGGCTATGAAGCGAGTTATCGCAGATTCCTTAACTTCGGTAATTGAATTAATTTTAATTTTCTGCCAAGTGATGCTCGGAAAAATGAGCTATTCGACCTACATATTATTGTACTTTGTATCCAACTATGGTTTCCATATATATGGTGTGGAAATTTGGGCTTAATTGCAAGTTTGGTCACTCGAATTGCTACAAAATTTCACGTATGCCACTCAAATTGATTTATTCCATTTATAGTCACTTAAATTAGTTGAACAGTCCAAGTTCGGTCACTCTCCGTTATCCTCCGTTAGACTCCGTTAATGACGACCGTTAAGTGATGATGTGGCTAACAGAAAATCACAGTCAGCATATTTTAACACTAAAAAACGACGACCCGACCCGCCACGTCATATTTACCCGCCATGTCACCCCTACTTACCCAACCCGCGAACCAACCCAATAATTGACCCAACCCCAAACCCGAGACCCGACCCCTTGAATGAAATACATCATCTCCTCTCAACCGCCGGCGCAATCCCTAATTCCTGAGACTCACCCCGTCCCCTCTCCATCGTTTCACTCTCTGCCGCTGATAACCCTTGCTCCTCTTCGTCTCCGCCACTCAGAACCCTCCCCCTGCTCATCATCTCCTGCGCTCACTTCCTCCATCACAGGCAGCAACACATCACAGCGCAGCGGCAGTAGCAACAGATCGAGACACATGACGACCCAATCGGCCAATCTCATCCCATTGATTCCCTCTCTCCCTCGTCTCTGCCGCTCACGTCTTACTTTGTCGATCGAGGATTCTAGGATTGCAGGTTGTGTCTCCTTGTGTCCTTTGAAATTTTTGTGTCTCCTTCTGTGCTTGTCAAAGGTGAAGGTTGAGTGAAGTGGCTGCCATCCATATCAGTCAATACCAGTGGATCGTCCATGAACTTTCAGCCCAATTCCATGGAGGAGGAGGATGAGTTTTCGCTTGAATCTAAACCTGTTTGTGGCAGTGTTGGCGTAGTGAGTTAGATCAGGGAAGAGAGTTTGCTCCTGGAAAGTGATCCAATTCATTGAACCGGAGAATCCATATCCCCCAACCCTCTCATTCGATTTATTTGTCTCTCTGGGTAGCATTCGTTCCCCTGTTTTGTTACTGGGAGGACTCTTGGCTCTGTATTATTCGCCTCGCAGAGAAGAAAGGGGAGAGATCCACCCTCGCTTATCGCTTCACTCCGCCGCTGGTAGTTGAACTTTCTCCCTCTTCTTTTGGCCCATCCTCGCTAGGTTTTATTGTGTTGTGGTTGTTGTTTGGTTGCTGACAACTATTGCAGCGCCGAAGTTGAATTCTGCTTCATTTATTAGAATTCTGGTGGATTGATTGTGTAGCATATACAGTAGGGAATTCTTCAATGGTGTTTTCAACTTGAGTTCTGAGTTCAGGGGGGTCGGATCTCGGGTTTGGGGTTTGGTCAATTATTGGGTTGGTTCGCGGGTTGAGCAAGTAGGGCTGACATAGCGGGCAAATATGACGTGGCGGGTCGTCGTTTTTTAGTGTTAAAATATGCTGACTGTGATTTCTGTTAGCCACGTCATCACTTAACGGTCGTCATTAAAGGAGTCTAACGGAGGTTAACGGAGAGTGACCGAACTTGGACGGTTCAACTAATTTAAGTGACTATAAATGGAATAAATCAATTTGAGTGACAAACGTGAAATTTTGTAGCAATTTCAGTGACCAAACTTGCAATTAAGCCGAAAATTTGATTGAACAATGGCATATTCGTAGGTGGTCCATGTTCAGTAGTATAGGGCGTGGCCTACCTATAACACGAACTTTTCAGGTTGCAAATGAACACGTGGTTACTGCCAAATTCGTGCGTATAAGAATTGGGTGTTGTCATCGTTTTGTAAGCGGCTAAGCACTAAGGATAGAACCAGGAATCTCTTATTAGGGGCCATGATCTTTTCAAACATACTTATAGTGATGAGGAAATGTATAAGGAAAATCCTAATATAATCTTATACATACTTATAGTGCTAACTTATGCTTTCCTTGGCTAACAACCTACTCTTCCTCAACGCGTCGCCGCTGTGTTGGTAAATCATGGAAATTGGCTTTGACACGTTTCTCCCGTTATCTCTCTCGATTGGAATCGATAATCAATCTTTGGTCAAGCTTGAGTCAGAGTCGGTGGAGAAGAAAATTTTGCTACGAAAGGGAAATTGGTATGCAGAGCCGGGGGTGAGAAGCTGAGGTCTGCGCGGAAACTTTGTTTGTTGATGCTTTGACTTTGACGCCATTGAAGTAGCATAAGAGTTTTGCTAACTTATGCTACCGGTTACCTAAAAGTCGTTCCTTAAATTTTTAATATTAATACAGCTCAAAATGGTATCCAAATTTTAAAAATCATAACTTACTTCTTACAGGCTCACGATAAAATAATCATGGGTTTAGTACCTCATATGCTTACCAATTTCATAATTGTGTCGGAATTAAAAAAAATTCATAACTTATCTCCTACATCTCAAAATTAAAAAGAACCATGTGCTTAATAGATCATATACTAACCAATTTCATAATTACAAATCTATATACAGTCTAATAGTAAAATGAAATTGTCAAGATTCAACCATTTATAGATATAAAGATGATAATTTAAAAAAAAATACAAAAGCACATGCAAAGAAATTGAAAATGGCTGAAAATACAAGGAAAACTCATATGAACTAAACTTAAGCTAAATAATACAGAGGCAGGAATAACTCATGTGAATTAAATTAAGCCATACCTTAATATTAGTTATGTCTCCTAACAACTACGCTACTAATTAATTCAGACGTTGCATTCATACTTTTTTAGAACCTAGGGGTTGTAATCGCCCCCCAAATACAAGCAGGCTTCGTCCCTGGCGTTCTGCGTTTGTTGGATAGAGGCGGTATCAATTTTGATCAATACATTTATCCAGCGTCTACAGAATTGCACCGTGAAATCTGACGACGGCCAGCCCTCTGAGCACGTTCTCACAGTTTAAGTGTTTAACTATGAGCATATAGTGGCGGATCAGTCAGAAGATTGAACCATGTGTATTCGTTTACATGAATAAATATTTTAAGAATTAAAATATTCACATAGTTCATTCATAAAAGAAGAAATAAGCGATTAATACAAGTTTTTTTTTCCTTCATAAATAACAGCAACGTCTGTCCATATCATAAATTAATTCACCTAAGTAAAAGTTGAAAAGAACTAA
Organism: Linum tenue; assembly: GCA_946122785.1. Taxonomy (NCBI): domain Eukaryota; kingdom Viridiplantae; phylum Streptophyta; class Magnoliopsida; order Malpighiales; family Linaceae; genus Linum; species Linum tenue. The sequence continues at coordinate 78,454,388 of CAMGYJ010000008.1, read as the reverse complement.
TCAACTATTGAAAAAAGGGAGAGGATATGGTGACAACACCATATTTGTTGTTATTGTAACAACACTAGTCTCCAACCAATAAGAAGCTAGGGTTGTGATGACTTTTTATTAGATGAGTTGACCTAGTGTAAAATCAAAGCAGGGGTATAATTGTCATTATGAAAAATATATTTAAATTAAAAAATAAAAATATATTTTTTTATTTTCTGCCCAAAAATTTGGTCGCCGGAATTCTGCCACCGGTCGCCGGAAAATGGTCGCCGGTTGCTTTTTGTCGTCGGAATATGCTATTTGTGGCCGGAATATGCTTACCGGCATCGGAATATGCTTACCAGCGTCGGAATCTAGTCATCGGGGCCGGAATATGCCTATCGGCGTCGGAATCTGCTCACTGACGGTCACTGAAGTTCGGTCAACGAAGTTAGTTGACCGGTCAACGGTCTTCGTTGACCGATCAACGGTCAATGACCGATCAACGGTCAATGACCACCGGATGTTATGGTCTGCATTGTGAGATTTATGGTTTGGTTTCTCATATTTTTGTATGCCTTTTGTGGTTTGCTTTATCGTGTTTGTGGTTTGCATTAAGAAGTTTCTGGTTTGCTTTATCGTGTTTGTGGTTTGCATTGAGAAGTTTCTGGTTTGTTTTCAAAAATTTTGTGGTTTGCTTTGCGAGGTTTCTGGTTTGTTTTAATAGATTTTTGGTTTGCATTAGGACGTTTCTGGTTTGTTTTTGTGGTTTGCTTTCTCGTGTTTGTGGTTTGCATTATGAGGTTTCTGGTGTGTTTTCTAAAATTATGTGGTTTGCTTTGCGGGGTTTCTGGTTTATTTTAGAGCATCTGCGGTCTGGTTTAGGAGGTTTCTGATATGCTTTTTGTGGTTTGTTTTATCGCATTTGTGGTTTGTATTAGAAGGTTTCTGGTGTGCTTTTGAAACTTTTGTAGTTTGCATTTAGAAGTTTCTGGTTTGCTTTCAAAAATTTTGTGGTTTGCATTGTGAGGTTTCTGGTTTGTTTTAATATATTTGTGGTCTGCATTAGGACGTTTCCGGTTTGCTTTTTGGTGGTTTGATTTACTGTGTTTGTGGTTTGCATTAGGAGGTTTCTGGTGTGCTTTCGAAAATGTTGTGGTTTGATTTGTGAGGTTTCTGGTTTGTTTTAATATATTTGCGGTCTGCATTAGGATGTTTATGGTTTATTTTTTTTGTGGTTTGATTTACTGTGTTTGTGGTTTGCATTAGGAGGTTTCTGGTGTGCTTTCGTAAATGTTGTGGTTTGCTTTATGAGGTTTGTGGTCGGCTTTTGTAAATTTATGGTATGCATTAAAAGATTTATGGTGTGCTTTAGAAACATATTTGTGGTGTTTCATGTTTGCTTAGCGAGATTTGTGGTCTGCCATGTATTATCATCCCAATATGCTTATCACCAACAATATGCATTCATATACAAAATCATCAACATCCCCAGCCTAAATCAACAACTAATACATATAAAGAGGGGGACTTGTCGAGCTCGACAGCAACAATTTGGGTTCAACCAACAACAAGAATTTGGAAACGAGTAACAATGTCAAATTAGTAAATGGAAAGAGTAGAATCAACACATAGAAGCTAAAAGAATCACTAGTCAACATAGACTTACAAGCACTCGAACGTAAGAGGCAAAAAAGACAGCATTCAATCGATAATTCCAGTACAACCAAAGACCATTGAAGACTAATCCGACTATGTATTGCATACTATTTCAGCAAGTAAAAATGGCGTATAATTCCATTACTTGAAGATGAATGTTGAGAAATTCCGGCCTTTTAAAAATGTGGTTTCTACTTCCGCCATCATCGTCTCTCTGGTTTTGCCCCACTATGCTTACCACCGGAGCTCTATTGTAGCTGGACAATCTCCTTCGATTTCAACTTCTCCGCTGACGTTAGAGGATTAGGTCTCCGTGTAACCAACCCTCCTCGTTTCTCACCTCCAGGTAGTTTGAATGCGCAGATCCAAGGATAAAAAATGAGATAGTCGTCGTTGTGGTTGAGGCGGCATAGGTCGACGGTGCTGGCGCAGATAATAATGGCGATTGGCACGATGGCGGAGGTGGAAGAAGAGGAAGAGGCCGGGAAAAGACTCGATTTCAAAGCCTCCATGTCTTCCAAATCATATATCTGGCATTTCTGATGGTATCTCCGGAAGGGAGTCACCGTCTCAAGGGATAGCGCAGAAGAGGGTGGCTAGCGCCATCACCAGAAAATTTGCCAGATCGGATTGCTTAACCCCCAACCCCCAATGCCGCTGCCGCAGGTCTCCTCCGCTTCCTCAACCTCATCCTCCGCCGAGCCCGACTTGGCCACCGTCTACGCCTGCGATGGTTGATTCTCGATTCGAATGACGATGGAGAGATGACGGAGTTGGAACGCCGATGAGGGTTTTGATTTTTCAGGGAAAGCCGGCAGGGGAGAAGAAGAAACGAGACCCATCGGAAGTGTGAAGGAGACGACGCCTGTGGTTCAGAGCGAACGGGAAAATACGTAGGGTTAATTTTTATTGTTAATTTACCTTTTTAACCTTAATGAATCTTATTGTTATTATAACAACGAAAAGAGTGTTGTTATACTATCCGGAGCCTTGAAAAAATTAGCAAGACAAAACATGATTTTGATATAAGCCAAAAGCGGAAAGAGATACAACTAAAGTTTTGCGAGCATATGATACACTAAACTTGCATTTTGAAATTACATGCATTATTCAAACTAAAATTCCGCGAATAATATGTCATTTAGGTATAGGTGATTGATTGTGAAGGTTATTGCATGGGTAGGACGATAAATACCATTCTGGTAAATGTTGGTGATCCTTTCATCTTGATCATAAAATCATAATATTAATCTCTTAACATAATGGTAAAATATATCTATTATTACTTTATTTGTGCATCTATTAACTATATATTTGTTACTTAATGGATAACCAAATTCACAAATGAAAGCCCTTCTCATTTGTAGCTACCTTGCTATTGATGAATCTACAAATTTGGGAATTATTGACTTCGGCTCAAGCTGAAACTCATGTAATTTGAATCTATGTATTTTGTTGTGTGTTATAAGTAAAGAGTTAACAAAAATGTTTTACAATCAAATTTTTTGGTAATAGAAGTCATGCATATGCACCACATCCTCTAGTGAGAGTCAAAGTTGAAACTCAACCACCGTTCAATACCAAAGATATTGTAGGAGCTCAATGAATTGGAGTGAGCAATAGAAAGGAGGTACTCAGGTACATATCAGTTGCAATCTAACTCTTTTCTAATAAATATAAAGAAATTTACATTCCATCCAATGCAAAGTTGTCAAAGTGAGAAAAGGGTGGTGTTATGCTTAATGCGAACACTATCCACGAAAAGGTGAAGAAGACTTCCACGAGTACTTTAGTGTGAATTGTACGACAACATTGAAGAAGACATAAACTTGGTAACAATCGAACTCTATGATTCTATTTTTCTTAACTCCAAATTCATTCATTTAGGAGGGGTACCTGCTTAAATTTCTTCTTACGAAGTAGCAAATCTCAATTTTCGAGGTCGTCGAGCGAACCAGTGGATATGACGGAGAGCACTGGACTGACCAACCCTAGAGCTACTCCTCTTGACCTTGTGGTGTCTCCCCGCCTACCTCCTCATCTATATGAGTGAACCCAATATAGTAATCAGGCATTAATATCTCAATTGTACTTGAATGAATAAATGTGTTTTGACATTATTATCATTGGTGTAAGTGTACTTATTGTGTAGAATCATTAAGTTAATGTGACTTATTATGTATTCAATAAAACGATGAATTCTGTAATGTAGAATCAATATACAAACAAAGGTTAGGGTGAAACACTTAATTTGTTAGTATGGTGCTGGCGTAAGTAAATTAACTGGAGGTACGAGGACTAGTTGGATTGGAAACGAAGTAAGATGACAGAATGGTTGCGGAAGAAGCACAAGAAAAAGGGAATTCAGTCGTACCGGCTTCCCTTCTCCAATCAAAGGGAGAGCAGTTGTTTCGATGGATGATGCACTTGTTAAGGATCATCGTCCTTGCCATGGCCAGCTGCTAAACCCGTGTTAATTTGACGATGATTAGAGATACTGACAACCAAAAATAATAACCAATAGTGCCTGCGGTGGTATAAGAGTAGATTGGACTAAAATGAAGATTTTTCATAGTATGAGGACTATTATGTAGATAGTTAGGACTGGTTAGTAAATATGTGTTAGGGATAGGTAGTTAAACATAATTTACCAAGAGATCCTTTCTAATTCTGTTACAAATGAACTCTTGCGCTCTTTTCTCTCCCCTCATCGCCTGCTCCCTGTATAAAAGGCAGTCACTGGAAATTGATCATGTACAAATTCACTTACAATAAACGATAAATCTAAATGCTTTCTTGTTTCTAGTATGGTACCGGAGCAAAAATTGCTCGACGCTCCGTCCTGCTACCGAATTTCCTCAATTTTTACTTCGTCTCTTTCTGCAAACCCTAAATCTGTTCTCCTATGGCAGTGTTTGCTGATTATTTCACTTCTGGCAACGTTGCCATCCCTATGCAAAGAAATCCTCATAGTGGAGGATCGACACACTACTTGGCACTAAATACCTACAATAGTGTGCCAATTTCCGATAGGTCGAGGTCGTTCTTCATCTATCCTAATGAGAATTGGGGGCCATGTTTGGTTTCTCAACCTCTCACAACATTGAAATTCTCCAGCTAGGAGAGATCAATGATGTTGGTTCGTAATGGCAAGAACAAGCTTGGCTTTCTCAACGGAAAGATTTCATCTCGACAAGAAGGATATCCTCTATTTGAGCCTTAGACTCGGGAACAATAAGCTGCTTCTAAGTTGGATACAGAGATGTGTCAATCCAATGATTACAGATAGTCTCTTGTACATCACCTCTGTTGTTGGTGCTTGAGGTGACCTCAGGGAACAATTTTTACAAGGTGATTCATTCCAAAATGCTGATCCGCATGAATCTAAATTCTCTCTAAAGCAAGGTACTCAAAATGTATCTCAGTAGTTTCCTAAGTAGCGAGCCTTGTGGGATCAATTAGAGGATTATCGATCTATCCTTGCTTATCATTGTGGACTTGTTTGCTCCTGTGTTTTAGCACCACTAGCTAAGGCAAAACTACATGAATGATAAGGTCATTAGGTTACTTAGAAACCTCAATAAGAATTTCAATGCTCCTATGTCCAAAATCATGCTGCTAGATCCTCTGCCATCTCTTAATAAAGTGTTTGCCATGATGATCCACCATGAGCATGAGAATGTCTCATTCCCAACCCTAATAATGCTTGAAAACCAAATCCAACAGAGTATGACTTTCTTTATCTAGACTAATAATCATCACATAGGTGTTCAAGTGGCTAGTAATGGTTTCAAGAAGCAAGGGAAGAAACTCATTTTTACCTTCTCGGGATACACTGGCCATATTGAGGATGTATGTTAGAAAAAGAATGGCTATCCTCCTAGATACCAATAAGAGAAAAGGAATCAGAATCAGCCTGAACATGCCAACACTGTGATAGTTATTCATGGAGAACCTTCTGGTTTTCCCACAGTCACTTAGGTTGACTAGAACTCTTTCCAGTAGGAGTACCGAAAAATGTTACAGGTTCTACATCCTCAGATAGGAGACCAATCAACAGCTCCTACTAATCAATCTCAGCAGCCACCAATGTAGTCGAAAGCGTGTTTCTATGCAGAAGCGTTCTGGTGATCTAGAAGCGTAAAAAAAATCTAAGTTTTAAAGCGCATTTTTAACCACATTAGTTAAAAAAAATACGATTTTACGTAGAAGCGTTTTGTTGACCTAGAAGCGTAAAAGCTTAAGTTTTAAAGTACGATTTAGACTACATTGGCAGCCACATTATCCCAATCAATTCCAAGATGCGTACTTAGCTCAAAATCCAGGAGAAAATATTGGTAACTTGGACACAACTGCTCAGCCTTTTGTTTGAAGAGCATGCTGAGTAGAATCTCAAACTTCCGATCTATACCTTGCAGAAGGTAAATTTGTGTTCAGTTCTTACTCTAAAGATACTCTACTCAACAAATGGATCTTTAGATATAAGTGTTATACGTACTGCGCATATTGTATATTCTTTAGAATATTTCACTAAGTAAAAAACAATTTCTCATCCATATGTGCATATGCCTAATGGCCATAAAGCAGTTGCTACTACAATTTGAGGATGATTTCTACCGAATGTTCTTTATGTAGAGGAATTTGAGTTCATTTTAATATCAATTGGTCAACTAGTAGAATCCTTTTATATGCTTATGGTTTTACCATTCTTACTATTTCATATAGGCATACCCCAATTTGAGGATGATTTCTACCGTTGAACTTCGTGATGGACTGTATATTTTACCGTTACTTCCAAGATTACCACTCAACTTCATAAACATTTGGTTGCTTTTCACTTCTCATATTTCTGTTGATCTCTGGCATTACAGATCGGGCCACATGCCATCCAGCTTATTTCAACATCTTAGTACTACTGAATTTCCAGTTTTTAGTATGTTCAAATTCCAGTGTTTTGTATGTCTCAAAGCCAAGCAAAAAAGGTTACATTTTTCTCATAGTTGAGTCAAACCAAAGAACTGTTTGAGTTACTTCATTTGGACAAATAGGTACAAGCTCATGTTGTACCTTTTAATGGGCATCAATACTTCTTAACAGTTTTTGATGATTGTACAAGACATACATGGAATTCCAAATGACAGAATTCTACAATCAACCGGTACTATGCATCAAACTACATATGTATATACTTCACAACAAAATGACATTGTTGAATGCAAACACCAAAACATTTTTGCTGTAACAAGATCTCTATTTTTCAAGCCAATCTACCTAGTAGTTATTGTCATTTTGCTACAATGCATTGTTGTACACTTAATCAAATCAATAGATCTCCAACTCCTCTCTTATAACATAAAATGTGATAGAAACTCATATTTTGGGAATTATTGTTAGTTTATTGTTATTTCGGATTATGGGGGTTATTTCGGGTTAATTGTGGGAGAGTTAATTATTTGGGTAGTATTTGAGAATTATGCATTTAAATAAATATGCTTGTACGTGAGATTTACCACTAAGCAAGATTAAATCTAATCTCCTAATCTCTCTCACACTCTCTGCCGACTCTCTCCCTTCCCTCTACCCCCTAGGCTGCCGAGCAGCCTTCTCCTTCCTTCCTCTTCTCCCACTTCTAACCCAATTCCCAACTTCCCCTCCCTTTTACTACCCCAAGGATCAATCCCTAGTTGATCCCTTCTAATTCCAATCCCTAGATAGAACTTGACTTCCCGGGTTCTATCATTTGGTATCAGAGCCAATCTTTCGATTTTCACGAGATCATGGTGACCACCAAATCCCAAATGGCGGCCGAAAAGGCGGCCAAGGCTGCACAGGAGAAGGTCGCGTCCGCGGCGACGACAGGGCTGCCGTCCTCCGGCGACAGCGCGCGTAATGCTTCCCGACCGAGGGATGGCGAGCTGGTCGATGAGACAGCCGGTGAAGAGCTCCGCACCGACGTGCAACTAGTCGCGGAGGCGATGGAACAAGAATTCCATGTCAGGTTGGAGGGCGAACGGACTCGCGAGACGGACTCGCATGCGTTGTGGCTCGCGATTGGAGAGATCAAGGAAATGCTGGTCGTCGCCCTCGGGCGATCAGGAGGCGGCTGGGGCGGATCGACCGGCAGCGTGGGCTCGACGGTGAAAACGCCGGAGGAGGCTCCACTGGCCGGGGGCAGGGGAGGCGCAGGGGGCGGCCGCCGAGTCTGGGAGGGGCGCCAGCGGAGACAAGGCAAGGACGGGCCCAGGCCCGCTAGGGTTGGGGGCCGGTTCGGGGCTACTGCCTACACCTACGGCCCAGGATTTTGTGGCCCGCAAGGGTAAAAATCAGATGCCGGGCTATGACACAGAAGGGCCTTTGATGAATGATGGGCCGGAGATAGTGGGTGGGTTTTCGAGAGGCGCCAATGGGCTTGGGTGGTTGGGCCTGGATGACCAGCCCGAAGATGACGAGCTCAGTCTGGTGGCCCAACAGGCGCAGTGAGTTGAACCAATTGGGGACCAAAGGGGTGGCGAACCGGGTAAGACGGCCGACCCGGCCGGGAGGATGGGGTCTGCTCTTGTTAGACGGACCGTGCCCGGTTGGACCAATGCTGGTCGGGTCGAAGGAGGTCGGACCTAGCTCGGGGGACCGGTATTGGGCGGACCGAGCCTGGGTGGACCGGAACTGGTCGACCCGAGGTGGGTCAGACCGGACCCGGGTGGACTGGCACTGGTCTACCCGAGGTGGGTCGAGCCGGACACTGACCAAACCCAACCAACCAGCAGTCAAGAAGGACGGACAGCAACGCATGTTGGAAAGGTCTGTATGGGGCACCAACGCTCCTACAAGATACCTGGACCAACCGGTCGGCTACTAGGGTGACTACGACCCGGGAAATCTGAACCATGGGAAAGGGTTCTCGCATGGGCAGCCATGGAGGACACCGGGTTATGACAGGTATGGGTCGTATTGTCATACTTATGAAGGAGCTGATGGTATAGTTTTTCGACCCAAACGTCCTACCATTGAGTTTCCAAAATTCAATGGGCAAGAGGACGCAGGCCTCTGGTTGAATGTAGCTGAGCGGTGGTTTAAGAACCACCCGATTCTGAAAGAGAGAAAGGCATATCTGGTATCCTTTTATTTGGAGGGCGACGCGCTTCAGTGGTGCGAGTGGATGGAGAGGTCCTACGTGGCAGCAGAGACCTTGATCACCTGGCCCATATTTCAGGAGGAGCTCCGCTACCAGTTTGGAAATCGAAGGAGTGGGTTTCGGGGCAGCTTGCTAAGTTGAAGCAGACCAGGACCGTGGCAGATTACCGAGCATAGTTCTTTAAGCTGGGTAACCAGTGCAGGGGAGTGCCGGAGGATACACAGGTCGGGCTATGCATGGCGGGACTGAAGCCTGAAATAGCGGCAGCGGTCAGAGTCTTTGAGCCGGACTCTTTGAAGTCTGTTTTTCGTCTTGCAGGTTATAAGGAGGAAGAACTCGCGAGCTGGATGAGCACTATAGGCCGATATCCGCGGTCGAGCAGGGGAGGTAGCAGCAGGCCGGCGGAGGAGGTTCGGCATCAATCAGCACGACCGAGGTGAGTGTCGGGAACGGGATCCCCGCGGTGGTCACACCCCCGTGCGACTGACGCCAGCTGAGATCGAGCAGAATTGGCGGGAGGGCAAGTGCTTAAATTGTGATGGCCGGTTCACCGTTGGCCATCAATGAGCGAAGCCAGACTTGATGATGCTAGTAAGGCGCTGGGAGGATGAAGCGGAGGACGCAGCAGCGGACATCGAGGTCGCTAAGGAAGAGGACCGGTGAGCTAGGGACAACCTTGGGGACACGGTTGTTTTCGAAGGAAGCGAGGATGATAGGAACTCATATTTTTGGAATTATTGTTAGTTTATTGTTATTTTAAATTAATTGTGGGAGACTTAATTATTTGGGGTAGTATTTGAGAATTATGCATTTAAATAAATATGCTTGTATGTGGGATTTACCACTAAGTAAGATTAAACCTAAAACCTAATCTCATAATCTCTCTCTCATTTTCTGCCGACCTCTCTCCCTTCCCTCTTCCCCCTAGGCTGCCGAGCAGCCTTCTCCTTCCTTCCTCTTCTCCCACTTCCAACCCAATTCCCAACTTCCCCTCCCTTTTACTACCCCAAGGATCAATCCCTAGTTTATCCCTTCTAATTTCAATCCCTAGATAGAACTCGACTTCCTGGGTTCTATCAAAATGCAACAATGCATGTTGTACACTTAATCAATAGATCTCCAACTCCTCTCTTACAACATAAAACTCTCTATGAAAAGCTTTATCAACAACATCCAACGCTTTCTCATCTCAGATATTTTGGTTGTCAATGTTATGCTTCAACTATATGAAAGCTACCAAAAGTAGCTTTACCCTAGTGCACAATCTTGTGTATATCTAAGTCAACAAACAAGCACTAAAGGCTACAGGTTATACAACCTAATGACATATCAACTTTTTTTTCCAAATATGTGTTTTTTCCATGAAGACATATTTCCATTTTCTGATAAGTAGATTATCAATCAACCTCTACTTCCAACACCAGTCTATACACAGTCTTAAATTGACTGGGATCATCAGCTTACTTATTCTCCAACACACTTATTGCCTCCTTCCACTACATAATTAAGCAAGTCCCATTGGTATTTCTGCTTATGACTTACCAGCTACTCAACTACCTAGCACTCAAGATCAAAATTTGACTACAAAAAAGAGAATATTAGGGGACCAGTATTGAGAACGACTTCTTAATGTTGTCTCAGGAAATAGGTTTTTGAGTTTTATTAGGGACAAGCAAACTAAATTGTCCCCATGGAATAAAAGATGTAATTTTCTTAATTTATTTAGTTAGTTAAGTTGTCGGCTTGTTGCCAATAAAAAATCTCTAGGAGGCAGCATAAATATTAATTGGGGGTGAACTTTTAGTCTCTGGCGAATTTTGGGGATTCTTTTTATGTCCCCAAAAATTCTAACGGACTTTAACAATTTTCTTCTCGAGTCCCTTTTCCTTATCTATTTGGAATTGGTGTCAAAACAGAACTTTAACTCGAACCGACTAACCCGCATGGTCAACTTGATTCTCAATTCAAATTGAATAAAAGTTAATGATTCATAACTTGTCCGACTCGTAACCCGATTGACATGCAACCTGACTAACTTGTAACCCGATTAAACCGAACTCGATTGACCCGCAACCAAATTCAACTAGTAACCTGATTGACCTGAACATGATTGACTTAAACCCGACTAACCCTTGACCCGCCCAATTGACTTGAATAATTACTGTATTGTAAAATATGAAATTCATCGAAAGTTCTTTAAGAAAATATAAAATATAAAATCAGCATATTGCAAATATTGTTAATGAACAATTAATAATTGAGACAATATATATCACTAATATAATATATATAAATTAAATTCTGGTTAATTTAACTATTAAAAAATGTTATCAATTAAACATATATATATAGTAAAATAATTTATTTGGTAGGTTGATTATTATAAAAGAAGTGAAATTTTTTGGTATTTTGAACTTTTTGGAAATAAAAAAGAGGGAAGTTTGGTGCTTCAATTTTTGGGAAAAGAAAGAATAGATAATTTTGTGCTTTTGATGGGAAGAGAAAGAAGTGGAAAAATTTAATGTTTTTTATTTAGAGAAAGAGAAATGCGGGGGAAGTTTTGTGTTTTTCAGCTTTTAGGGAAAGGAAAGAAGGGGAATTTTTGTGTCTTTAACTTTTAAGGGAAGGAAAGATGGAGGAAAATTTTTCCTTTCAATTTTTTGGAATAGAAAGATGTTGCCTATGGGAAACTTGTGTAGTTTATTTATGGGAAGAGAAAGGATGAAACATTTAGTGTTTTTAAATTTTGGATGTTTCAAATTTTATTCTTTCAAATATGAATCTTGAATTTTTATGAGGAGGGCATGACTAATTGACTATATTATTTTCTTATATGCACTGATCTAATTTACTGATGAGAAGGTTGGTCAATCTTTTCATTGTATAAAATGTTATCAACTTGTGTATAGACAATTGGTACTAACAAATCAAATATATTGTCACAAGAAAATATAATGATGGTAAATAATTTTCTTTTAACACTGTCATGAGCATAAAATATTTAACGATTTCCTATAATCCTGATCTCTTAGTCCGATTACATTTTCAGGAGCTAGGAGAACAAGGGTGTTTGTTGGCTGGCCAGAACATGGTGTGGTATGTAGATCGAGATACACGTTAGTAATTTTTTTGTCAAGAAATGATAGAACAAACTATGAATTGGCAGCTTTTTTAGTTGTTTCATTCAAGTTTCACTAGGGAATGTTTAGTCTTTCAACATATGAATGTTGGTCTTCTATTGTTGGATTGGGCTGCAGTTGTATTAGCTTTGTTTTGATTTTTTATTGGAGTGATTTTATGACATTTTGCTATATTGAGTTAAAAGGTGCTATATCATTCTTAAAAGCTCCACCATATCAGTTAAAATTCACGAGACAACAGTTCGTCCCTGGAACTTACACAAATGATATTGTAGCGTGCGTGACTATACCACTTAAGGGACTACGGGTTGTCCCGAAAAGTTATATGGGTGACAATTAGTTGTCCCGAAAGATAAAGTTTAAAGACAATTGGTTGTCCCTATAAGTTAGATAGGTGACAAATTAATGTCTCCAAAAACACTGTTTAAGGGATGATTGGTCGTTCCTACCAGTTAATAGGTGACAATTAGGCATCCCCAAAATTACAGTTTAAGGGACAATTAATCGTCCCCATAAGTGATACAGGTGACAATTAGTCATTCCCAAAGACACATGCTAAGGGACAACTGGTCGTTTATACGAGTTATATAGGGGACAATTAGTCGTTCCCAAAAAGTGCATAAGCGACAACTCCACGTCCCCCAATACACAAGCTAAGGGACAATTGTTCGTCCCTAAAAGTCATATATGTGACAACTTGTTGTCTCTAAAGATATAGCATTGGAGACCACTCGTATTCTTTGAATAAAGCTTTTGGCGACGATTTTTAACTCCAATTAGACACCTATAGGAACGACATGTCGACCCTATAAAAAGAAAATGGGACAACAAATTATCCCCATATTTGCCCAACGCAATTATCAAATCAATTATGTGGGATAACAGTTAGTCCCTATAAATGATCTTTAGGGGACGACTTATTGTCGCTAAAGTTATAGCTATGGGGATGACTTATTGTGACTAAAGTTATAGCTATGAGGACGACATGTTGTCTTTCATGGAAAAGAAACGAGATGGCGACTTGCAAATATTGGGGACGACTGTTGTCCCTAGTCATGCGGACGACCTAGATTTTTGTCGTCCCCAAAAGAATAGAGGAGAAGAGTATAGGGAACCACACATTGGGGATGACTTAGTCGTCCCCAAAACCTATAGAGATGATTTTTCTTATTTTCGGGGATGAATTTGGTCGTCCCCAAACCTCCTCTTTTTGTAGTGATCTAGATTAAAAGACTACAAGTGTAATATGATCAGTACTACTTCCCTTCCTAAATCATCAATGTAAACCACCCGTTACCACCTTATACCACAGTGGTACTTTTTGTCTTTTAAATTTTCCCTCCAGAAATTTTTAGATCTAATAAATCACGACGAACGAATTTCTTCTGAGTAAAAATTTTCAAAATTTGAATTAAACATGAAAGTGTTACCAGTGTGGTAACTAGTACTATGATTTTCTTTTATCGAAATATATTGAAAATGGATATAATTTTTTAGATCATGATGAAGAAGATAAAAGCCTATTAAAAATTATGAAAAATAAATAAGTGAGTAATTCTCATCCCTTACATCTGGTCCACTTAAAACTAAGCGTGCAGGAAAGAACGCAATTAACCAATATGATGAGGCGAGGGAGTTGTTATTATATTAGGTTGGGCAACAACAACTATTTTGGCCACCACAAGATTTTTTTTACGGTTTTTTTTATGAGCACATGATTTATCTTTACTATAGTGTTTATGTAACATCCCGAACCTTTTCCCGACGAAGATATTGTCCGCTTTGGGCCTCGACCCTGACGGTTTTTGACTTGGGGTGCAATTCAAGGTGACTTCCCATAAGGTCACCCATCCTTGTTGTTCTCCACACTGAGCACGTTTAAATTCAGAGTTCTCACAAGAACTCCTCCGTTTCACCCCAAAACGCGTCTTGTCAGTTAAGGCCGGTTTCCTACTTATGAACCATGGATCTCTCCCGTGCTTTGTCGATGTGGGATTTTCCTAAGGTGTTACAGTTTATAGCATGTAAGTATTTTCTGTACATATAGTATTTTTTTTTTACAATAAGCAACCTTTTATTCCATCTGAAACCAGGAAAACTGTGGTCACATTACAGGAGTGGAGCAATAATATTGACAGTTAAAATCCAATCCACTAGTGTTGATATGACTTGAATCGGACTATCAGCCGCTACCACGGTGTATGGGCTCAATGTTATTTGGGTTCGGGTTCTGGGCCTGGTCTGTAACCGTTTCCTTTGCCAGATTGGATTAGGTTTAGACCCACATGGAGAAGTACTATAAATAATTCTCATACTCCTCTGTAATCTTTAATCTCCTTGATATAGTGAAACTGGCTTTCTCTCGCCCGTGGACGTAGCTAACACACATCGTGTTAGTCAACCACGTAAATCGTGTGTCTGTGTTTTTTCGATTCTCGATTTCATATTCTTGCTTTGTCGATTCCGGCGATTTCCCGTTCCGTAGCAGCGCGTTTATAACAAGTGGTATCAGAGCCGCGGTTGGAAATCAGGCTAGGGTTTTCGATTCAGAAGAATGACGTCGGTGAACATGAAGATCGAAAAGTGGACGGGGAAGAACAGCTTCGCTATATGGCAGATCAAGATGCAGGCTTTATTAAAACAGCAAGGGCTGTGGGGGCCGCTGTCTGCGAAATAGAAGAAGGCAGCGGTCGATGACGATGAGTGGAATACCCTGGAGGAGAAGGCACACTCGACCATCATGCTATCGTTGTCTGATGACGTCATCATTGAAGTCGCTGCTGAGAAGACTGCCGCGGGCTTGTGGTTAAAGTTGGAGAGTCAGTATATGACGAAGTCCTTAACCAACAAGCTGCATCTCAAGCAACGGTTGTTCAGTTTGAGGATGCAAGAAGGTACGCCTTTGAGGGAACATCTCGAACAGCTTAACTCTATTTTGCTGGATCTGCGTAATATAGATGTTCAAGTTGATGACGAGGATGCTGCCCTAATCCTGCTGGTTTCTTTGCCGAGTTCATATGAGAATTTCGTTGATTCTTTTATTGCTGGTAAAGAAAGCGTGTCGTTGGAGGATGTCAGGTCTGCTCTTCATACGAGAGAGATCAAACATAAGGCGTACGGATCTGGTACAGGTGGTGAGGCATCGGGTTTGGCTGTTACAGGTGGAAAGGGAAAGAAGAAATCTGGTAAAGGGAATTCGAGCAAGAATTCCAAGGGTCCCGGTCCACAGCCAGGTGATGCTTGTCACAACTGTAAGGAAGTGGGGCATTGGAAGTACAACTGTCCCAAGAGAAGAGGGCAACAGAAGAAACAAGGTTCAGTTGCCGTGGCAGAAGTGGACAACAGTTCTGAAGACGATCTTGTCTTGGCTGTAGACGAGAAGGTACATCGTGGGGATGTGTGGTTTTTGGATACTGCAGCCTCATACAATATGTCTCTGAACAGGGATTGCTTCACAACCTACCAGCAGATAGATGGTGGTAACGTGGTCATGGCAAATGGAGCTGTCTGCAAGGTTGTTGGAATCATGTCCATAAAGGTTCGGACACATGATGGTTCATTCTGTACCGTGAATGATGTCAGGCATGTTCCACGAATGACAAAGAACCTGATCTCCTTGAGTCTACTCGACAACAAGGGTTTCAGCTTCAAAGGAAAATGTGGAGTTGTGTATTTCTGCAAAGGTTCGAGGAAGGTACTGAAGGGCGTGAAGCGTGGGACCTTGTATGCATTACAAGGGTCTGTGTTGTCTGGTTCTGCTGCAGTTGCATCGTCTCAGGTTCAACAGGAAGATATGACCACTCTCTGGCACATGAGACTGGGGCATATGAGTGAACGGGGGATGCAAGTTTTATCGAAGAGGGATCTTCTTTGCGGGCACAAGGTGCAGAATTTGGAATTCTGTGAGCATTGTGTGTTTGGGAAGCTACATTGCAGCAAGTTTCCCAAGAAGGGTATCCACCGGACGAAGGGGATACTGGATTACCTCCACTCCGACTGTTGGGGTTCTTCACGAGTTGAATCCATTGGAGGCAGCATGTATTTTCTGTCTATTATTGATGATTATTCGAGATTTACTTGGATTTTCATGATGAAGCAGAAAAGTGAGGCTTTCATGAAGTTCAAGCAGTGGGAGACATTGGTGGAGAATCAGACTGGGAAGAAGATCAAGAAGCTGCAAACGGACAATGGTCTGGAGTTCTATAATTCTGAGTTCAACGAATTCTGCAAGGATGAAGGGATTGCCCGTCATCGGACTGTTAGAGATACACCCCAGAAGAATGGCGTTGCAGAAAGGATGAACCAGACATTGTTGGGGAGAGCACGATGCATGCTCTCTAATGCTGGACTAGAGAGAAGATTCTGGGCAGAAGCAGTGAACATGGCGTTCTTCCTGATCAACCGTGGACCTCACACAGGTATCGAGTTGAAGACTCCTTATGAGGTGTGGTATGGTAAGCCTGCTAATTACTCTTCACTGGAAGTTTTTGGGTGTCCTGTTTATTATCATGTGGATGAGGGTAAACTGAACCCAAGGGCAAAGAAGGGTGTATTTGTGGGTTACGGAGATTGAGTTAAAGGATTTCGAGTCTGGTCACCTTCTGAGCATCGAGTTATACTCAGTAGAAATGTGATATTTGATGAGAAGTCTATGTTTAACCCCATGTTGAAGGTTACTATTGTTTAAGGTAGCGGGAATGTTGATAAACAGGTGGAGCTGCAAACTCTCAAAGAGAGTGAGTTTGAGCACCAAGGTGGAGAAGATCAAAATGATGAGGATGTCTCTGCAGAGCCAGAAAGTTCAGAGTCCAGTGCACGAGCTAAACAATCTATTGCTTCCAGTAGACCGAAGAGAGCGACTGCAGGAGTACCTCCACAGAGGTATGGCTTCGAGGACATGGTGGCGTATTCAGTTCAGGTTGCTGAAGAAGTGGATGCAGGAGAACCACAGTCCTATAGAGAAGCAGTTTTGGGTGGTGAAGCTGATCAGTGGCTTGCCGCAATGGGAGATGAGATGGAATCTCATGACAGGACCCAGACTTGGGAGCTAGTCAAACGAACACAGGGAAGGAAGATTGTTACAAACAAGTGGATCTACAAGAAGAAGGAAGGAATCACTTCTAAAGAGGGCATGAAATTTAAAGCTCGGGTGGTTGCACGAGGCTTCTCGCAAAGGGAAGGAGTTGACTACAATGAGATTTTCTCACCAGTGGTCAGACATATTTCGATCACAGTGCTACAAGCAATAGTGGCACATTATGACTTGGAGCTCGAGCAGCTAGACGTGAAGACAGCTTTCCTACATGGAGAGTTGGAGGAAGAAATTTACATGACTCAGCCAGAAGGATTCGAGGTTCCGGGAAAAGAAGACTATGTTTGTAAGCTGAAGAAGTCCTTGTATGGACTTAAGCAATCTCCGAGGCAGTGGTATAAGAGATTTGACAGTTACATGCTTGAGCTGGGCTACAACAGAAGTCCATATGATTGTTGTGTATATCACAGCAAGGCAGAGGATGGTTCGATGATATATCTAGTTCTGTATGTGGATGATATGCACATAGCTGCGAGGTCAAAGTCTGATATCCAGAAGTTAAAGGGGCTTCTCAGTGCTGAGTTTGAGATGAAGGATTTGGGAGCTGCTCAGAAGATCTTGGGTATGGAGATTTACAGGGACAGGTCGAAGAAGAAGCTTTTCTTGTCACAGAAGAGCTACATCCAGAAGATACTGTCGAGGTTTGGCATGTCTTCAGCAAAGCCCTTAAATACTACTAGTGCTTCAAATGTTCATCTATCCTCAGCTTATGCACCGCAGTCAGAGGCTGAGAAGGAGTACATGTTGAGAAGGAGTACATGGTTGAAGGGACCGGTTGGTGATCTGGGTCTACATCATGATCAGGCAGTGGTGTATTGCGACAGTTTGAGTGCAATATGCTTGGCCAAGGATCAAGTCCACCATGAGAGGACTAAGCACATCGATGTGAGGTATCATTTTTTGAGGACAGAGAAGAGGATCAATGTTATTTGGGTTCGGGTTCTGGGCCTGGTCTGTAATCGTTTCCTTTGCCATATTGGATTAGGTTTAGACCCACATGGAGAAGTACTATAAATACTTCTCATACTCCTCTGTAATCTGTAATCTCCTTGATATAGTGAAACTGGCTCTCTCTCGCCCATGGACGTAACTAACACACATCGTGTTAGTGAACCACGTAAATCTTGTGTTTGTGTTTTTTCGATTCTCGCTTTCGTATTCTTGCTTTGTCGATTCCGGCGATTTCCCGTTCCGTAGCAGCGCGTTTATAACAACTGGTAACGATCCCCCCCTAGTATGTCGTGCCAACCAATCTGCTACCAGATTCAAACATCGAGGAACAAACTCAACACGAATCGATGGTGCAAGCCTGAGAAGAAGAACCATCTGCGCAATGGTAGCCCGACACATCCAAGGCCATGCTGAGGGTTCCTGATACAGCGCAATGGAAACCACCTGACGATCTGTACGGATACAGGTTGGGATGTTATCTCGGGAAGCAACCCTGATAGCATTGAGAAGACCAAAAGCTTTCGCCTGAATCGGATGTGAACAAAGGAAGGTCTCAGTCTTGCTGTCATACACGTGACCCTAAGAGTTAACAATAGTAATCCCACATGCCGCCGGACTCGAGTCTGAGATGAACGACACATCACATAACATCACTCGGGTACAGGGCGGTGGTTCAGTGTTGAAACGGGAACCCCTAGAATGAGAAGGTAACTGAGTTGGCCGGTAAGGAATCAGAGAAGGTGTTGAAACTCGAGCTTCTTCCCATTCAAGGATGTCACAGGCCGACTTAATTTCTGAAGAGGTCGGGGAAGGGGCCTTACTGTCAAAGATGAAAGCATTCCTGGATAGCCAAATATTCCACAGGAAGTAGACTATCTTCCAGATGTGTGCCTCCCCCATGGTGTCTTTCATATTGAAAAACCATGAAGCAAATGAAGCATCCACAGGCGGCACAATGACAAGAAGCCCTGATAGGTTCCAAGTTTTCGAGGCATGATGACAGTGGAAAAGACAGTGCATCACCGTTTCAGATGGCATCTCACAGATTGGACATTTCGGATTAGGAGCACATCGGCAGGTGAAAATTTGCTCCCTTGTCGCAATAGCTTTCTTAGCGCATTTCCATATGAAGAACTGCAACATGGGAGGGAGAGCGAGGGACCACATCCACTTCCAATCTTCATTATTGGGATGGCTTTGCATTTGAGGTGGATGGGTGACATGCAAATTACGTGCTTCACGAAGGACATGGTAGGCCGAGCAGGCAGTATACTCTCCATTAACAGTGTGCTTCCAAGCCCAGCAATCCCTCGATTCAGCAGGACCAATAGGGACTCGAAAGATAGCATCTGTGACATCCTAGCGCATATGTTCTAGATAGCAGCAGCCAGCAGCGTCCCAAGACCGATCAATCTGCCGAATCCAATCACTCACTCGAGAATCAGGGAGGTTTGGATCGGCCATGGAAAGGCTCGGAAGGGATGGAATCCATGGGTCAAGGTTGAAGCTAGTATCCTCTCCTAACATGATCACCTTGATAATTCCTCCTTTAATCGCCTCTTGCGTGTCACTCAAGCCATTCCACACCCAAGATCCACATTTTCCCTTTGGAGCTGCGAGAAAATTTCCATCTGGGAAGTACAAGGAGGTACATTATACAGTCGTTGAGCACCACCACGGTTTCACCACATTTTCTTTCAATTTCTTATATACGGTACATGATTTGAGGTAACTAGGATATTGGTCATTGGTCATGATGCATGTTGCAAGCAGGATATAATGTAATTAACCAAGACCGAGAAGTACGATTGGAAAACGATGCAGTATGATTTAGATCGGATCATACATACGGTTTATATTACAAGACCAAGAAGTTGGAGCAGAGATAAGAGACAAGACCAAATACTACACAATCTAGAGCAAACTATATATGTTTGGGCAGTCTAGTTCGGTACAGTCTAGACCATGCAGACTATATTGTGCTAAAAATGGATAGTTTTTTTAGTAAAATCAAACCAATAACTGGGAAAGATATATTTTTTCCTTCAAACATAAATTCCAACACTCATAAATAATTTTGATACCATCAATCCAAGTAAATAAAAAAAACTCACAAAGTCAGAGCAACGCAACTTGCACCATAATGTCATAAACATAGGGTTGAGACTTTGATCTCGTTGAGGAGTTGGAAAACTAGTGGTCGAGTGAGCTACTAATTAACATGAATTGGGAAGTGAGTTGGGTCCATGGTTTGGTTTAGTAAACTGTCGTCTAGCAGAGACTATACCAAAAAAATCAATACATCCTTTAAAATGGAGCATGGACCATACCATTCTTTACATTCTACCATAATAAATTGTACGATCCGGTTTGATTCATTAATTTTTAAACGCGACAGCCAATTACTCTGACCACCACGTGAGTCACCACATATGTTTTTTGGTAGAACCACATTATTTATTCATCAATTTTTTTTATTATTCATAAAAAAAGTACACTTACAACAACGATATTAATGTCAAATTCGCTCAAATACAATTGAGAAAGTAACAACTCTCACCAAGAGAAAGTAACAACCAATTTTATACAGTTCACTCATAAAGATGAGGAGATAGGCGAGGAGACAACACAATGTCAAGAGGAGTAGCTCGAGGGTTGGTCAGCCCGACACTCTCCGTCATATCCACTAGTTCACTCGACGGCCTCGAAAAATCGAACCCATGCAAGAGGGTAGCCAGGGTCAAGTGCATAATCTGCAGTGCGAAATTCACTCCAGGACACATCCTCCTCCCGCTGCTAAAGGGTATCAGCTCGAAGTCCTGCCCCCTCACGTCGACATCCTTATGAGTCGTGAAGAACCGGTCCGGTCGAAACTCGTCCGGGTCTGGCCAAACCCTCGGGTCGCGTTGGATCTTGTATATGTTGACGATGAGGCGAGTACCTTTAGGGACGTGGTGGCCGGCAACGGTGCAATCCTCCGTGGATTGGTGGGGCAAGGAGATCGGCCCGGCAGGGTAGAGGCGGAGGGTTTCCTTGACAATGGCTTTGAGGTAATGCAAGCTGTGGAGATCGGACTCTTGAACTCGTCGTTCTTTGCCGATGTTGTTGTCCAGCTCGATTTGGGCTCGTCTCAGGACGTCGGGATGGTTCACTAGTAAGGCGAGGAGCCAGGTCATTGTCACCATGGTTGTGTCCGACGCAGCTAACACGACGCTCTGTCATGGATTGCTAAAATTTTCAGACATCGGAATTTACATTATAATAATTAATTGCTCAGCAAAAGTATAGAACTATATAAGCGCGTGTTAGTTGCTTTGAAGCTGGTCCATATTCATGCAATTCGGTCAGAGTTAAAACCCATTTCCAATCCATTTTCCGGTTGCATATTTGACACAATTCTCCGGTGTTATTAAAGCCGAGCTGAGCCGCTCGCCCCGACCGGTAAAATCGCCACCCGGTCACAAAACCGGCTCGGAACAGTCTAAAAGTCGCTCCGGTTTTATGTAGCGGTTGACGAGCGGCCGAGGTGGTTAACCGCTCGAGCCGATTGAGCCGCTCGTCCGATTTTTGCCATTCAGTCGTTAAATTTAATTAAAAAAATTGCAAAAAAATAAAAATTGAAATAAACAAAAAATGTTGGGCTGTCAAACTAAATTCTTATTTCCATTTCACAATTTCAAAGGAAAGAGACGAGCTCTGATTAAGAAATGTCCACTATTTATACTGATAACGTTTATTAGATACCGGTTCTCTAACGATTTTTAAACAGTCTAATGTCGGTTGGATCACTAAAGTGCGACCCGTTCGCATTACTGGGTCATGCTATTGCAATTCTCATTCAATTAGCCAGCTCAATCCGGACCGAACTGCTTCCCACCACTATTGTGCTATCTACACAACTTAATCACGACAAATCCACATATCATTTATTCGGTCCACGTCCACCCATATAAATGGGCCAAACCAGCTAATTTTAACTTATTCGTCTTGTGCTCTCATGCCAACCTCGAGCAAACCAGATCATTGAGACAAGACATATAAATGAGGATGTGAAGACGAGGGAGACCTCGTCACTACGCAACCAGAAATACAGAATGGACAGCTCAATTATTGATGCCCGTTTAATGTCGATACGCTACGAAATATAAGATTGTGCAGTGCAGATATGCATGAGCTTGAGGGAAACGGTGCTGAAGATATGTAGTGTAGGTCTTATCCAAAACCCAGGAGATGATTCTGGATTTCAGAATAGGGACCTCGAAATTTTTCTTCATATTATTGTAAAAGAAAAAAAATGTTGTTAGGAATATATATTAGTAGAATAATAATAATTAGTAGGGTTCAGGGGCGGAGCTAGGATCTAGTGGTCGGGGGGGCCGGACTTTATTGTATAATATTCGTAAAAAAAAATTAAGAAAATATTTACATTGTGAGTCATAAGCTTCAAAATTTAATTATCTAGACTCCAAAATTTAATTATCTAAATTAGAAAAATATTATAAGCTCCAAAATTTCATTATCTAGTTTGAACTTTGAAATTAAAAAGTATTTGAATAAGTGCAAAAGTTAAGTGATCAATCTAAATTTTAAACAAAAATTCAACCAAAGTAGGAAAACTAAAAAAACAATGTTGCTGCAAGGATTGAACCATGGTACTAGGTATTCACAAATACCAAGCAGCTGCATTCCGTTAGACTAGACCCAAACATTGCTGCTCATTATTGCACGTTATTGTTATTCTACAATAGTTGATTTCTTCAGAATTTTCAAAATTCCCGATATTTTTACACGCGATCTCCAAAATTCTCGGGGGGGGCCGGGGCCCCCCGAGCCACAAGGTAGCTCCGCCCCTGGTAGGGTTAAGATAGTAGGGTTAGGCGGCCGTGGTGGCCGAATTGGTTAGGATTAGTTATTAGGGTTTTCCAGTATTCCCCTATAAATATGTCATTTCTATTCTCTCTTAGTCCAAGGCATCGGCCGATTCCCAATTCTATTCTATTCTTTCTCATCTAAATCCCTAATCTCAACCCTAAATTCCTATTCTCAACCCTAAATTCCTATTTGTTACAAGTAGTTATGGGTGCCGGAGATCAGTACCTAGAATCCCGAGCTAGAACGGGGTTCTTTCAAATGTCAATATTAAGAATATCATCTATTGTATTTATTATGGTAGGTTAAGATATTTATTGAGATAATTAGATGAATACAAAATAGGAAGATAAAAGATTGTCTCGTGCTATTTCGACGGTAAATAATAAGTTAGTTAACAACATAAGTTACTGATGAATTTTGACATGTAACATGCTTTAGAGTATTTTCATAATAAAAAATGAATGTTTCTCGTCATTATATATCTAAAAATATCTTTACACATTTCAAATGAGAAATTGAAGAACTAAATTGATATCATTTTAAGTCAAATATCTTAAGAAATTTAAATATGTAAATTAGATAACTAAGTTGTACTCATGATTATATATACAAAATTATCCTCCAATTTTTGAAGTAAGAGATCGAAAAAACTTAATTTTATCTGATTGTAGGTCAATATATGATAGGAAACCAAAAGATGAAGTTAGATGACTAATCATTGCTAGCCCTAGGAATCAAACCCACATCCTACAATAATTTATTTACTAATATTTTCCACTTTACTACATACAACTTTAAAAAAAAAACCAGGGTGGTAGAGAATGTTACATTTATTTATTTATTAAAAAAATCAACATTGACGTAAAGGAGTGGTTAAGTTTTGTTCACCGAAAATCTGTTAAGGAGGGACAATTAGTATAAATGATCACAATTTTTTTGAATTTTATACAGTCCCAAACTTTTATTTTGTACGATTCAGTAACACAAGTTCATTCCAAAAATTTAACAGACGGTTGATATGCCTTCTAATTTAACTTACTAGCCAGCAAATACATGTTTAGTAAGCTTTCTTATATTGAGTCTATGTAGATAATATTGGATATATGAGACAAATATTATCTCTATCTATCTGGAAATCGCGGTTTATAATAATCTCTTTTAACCATAAAAAAAATTATATCGCGGTTTAGAATTGCATAGCTTCTCCTTGATTGCGTAATTTTTTTTATGAATTTTATTTGGTTCATGTTTTCAGAATTTTATTTAAAGCTTTTAGCTTTTTCTTGTGCATCATCTGAATTAATTTAAGGTTATAATAATTTGCAACGGCTAAACCAAAATTGAAGAACCATGTAGCACTCATTTAAAAAAGGTTCGCTTATACACTTACCAGAGCGGTAGATTTGTTAATGGTGTCGGAATCTCGACCATCGATTTCCTGTCCATCGCCGACGACATTAAGAATCACGTCCATGAAATCCTTCTCCTTCTCCGCTGCACCGCCGGAATCCCTCTTCTCCTTGTGCTCCCTCAGCCACCCTCCTATCACCACATCCATCTCCGCCGCCGTCTTCCTCATCGCCTTCTCGTACCCTCCGACATCCAGCCACCGCAGAAACGGCAGCCCGTCCGCCACCACAAACCTCCCCGTCAGCTCGAAGAAATCCTTCAACAGCTTGCTCAGCTTCACGCTGTCCGCTCCTCCCGTCAAATACCCAACGGATTTCCCCACCACCATCCTCAGGATGACGTTCATCGTTATCTCCCCGAACCAGCTGCCCATCTCCACCGAAACGACGCCGTTTCTTTCGGCGGCGGCCTGCTGCCAGTAGCCGTACAGCTCTTTGGTGGCGGTCCGGACCTCGGATTCGCGCACGTGCTTGAGCAAATCGAGGCGGTGCGAGGAGAGGAGCTCCAGCGTGGCCATCTTCCGGGTTTCTCGCCAGTACGAACCGTAGGGGCTGAACCCGAACATGGACCGGTTGTAACCGAGGAGGTCCATGGCTACGGTTGCGGGTCGGTCGGCGAAGATCCGGTCGTGGGTGGTCAAACACTCCTTGGCGGTCTCCCAGTTGCTGACGACGAGGGCCGGGTGGATGCCCATCCGGATCGTAAAGATTGGGCCGTGCTTTTCGGCCATCTGGCCCAGTACTGTGTGTGGCGGGAGCGGCCCACCGAGGAGGTGGAGGTGGCCGATGATGGGCCACGAGCCGCTGGCCTGCGGCGGCGGCGGGGTTGCTCCATGTTTGGTTAGGAGGAAGTAGAGGAAGGCGAGGGAGGCTAAGGCTAGGATAACTGTGGGGAAAGGAATGGTGGAGAGTAGCCGTACCAAATCCATTTTTTGTTGGGATGATTTTCAAATTTTCTGATCGGCGTATTTATAGAGATAATAGGCCGCGTAAATTTTCTGGTAACGGCAATGAAAATGACAGGTTAAACATTATGTAAATTCAGTGCAATGGATACTGGTCAGACAAGTGGTTGAAGGCTTGAGGTGTATATGTCAATCATTTGACCGTTCTTGGTAACCAATTCGGTTACGGTGGTGAGAGCTAAATTGTGAGAACGTGCTCTTGAGATTGGGCTGGTCATATTAACTCTGTTCCCTGCTCCATCAAACGGTGAAATTTTATTTACAAAATCGTCCAGCCTATATATTTAATTATAAGGGAAGACAGAACCTTTTGAATCTTTCACATGTCACACAAGGTTGTCAAATCGGTTTAGTTTGTTAGTTCGATTGAGTAACACTCTGTTTGGGAAGAGGGGTAAATGGGAGGAGGGTGCAAATGTGAGGGGTAAATACAGTTTCCAACACATTTGCACCTGTTTGGTTAATTTGGAACAGTAGGGGGGTGCAAAACGGGAGTGCAAATTTACTGTTTCGGCTTACCCCCCAAATTGGGGTGCAAGGGAAGGAAGGAAGAGAGGGGGAGGGGGGATTATGGAATTTTGTTTTTCTAATTGTGTTATATATAATTATATAATAATTAATATTATCAATTTCTTCTTTTTATAAATATCATTAATGTAAACATTATTCGGGGTTGACCATTTGACTCGGGAAACAAGTTTATCAATGTTCGTCAAGTCAAATCTAGATCTCTTGGTTGAATCGAATTTGCATTGAAAATTAGAGATACGAGGTGTTTGTGAAAAAGATAGAGAGAAATTGTTTGGTTAACTCAGTTTATTTGAATAAATAGTTAAAACTTACAAATTCGAACGTGTTTGACTAAGTTTGACAATTTAAAATTAAACTAGACACGAAAACCCTATATAGGATGACCAGTTACAAGTTGAGCTTCGAGTTTCGAGATCGCTCGATCAATGATTATACAATTGTCATAATTAATTATTATTTGAGCATTATTATATAATAACTATTTTTAGTAAAGTATATTTATTATTATATAATAATATTTATTTTATTATTTTGTGATAATATTTTAAAATTTTAAAATCTATTTTGTAATCTAAAATTTATTTTTAAAATCTATTTTAAAATAATATAATTACTTACTTTTCACTCTATTTGCACCCCCCTACTTTTTCATCCAAACAACAATTTATCCCTCCACTTACACCCCCCAGCAATTTGCACCCCCCAACAATTTACCCCTCAACTTGCACCCTCCTACAATTTGCACCCCCCTTGTTGCCAAACAGAGCGTAAGTGAGTTGAAGATAGTGATGGAGTCAAGGATTATCCTGGATCACTTTGGCTCGGGGAATAACGAAGTACATATAAATACAACGGTTAATTGTCAATGAGATTGTTTTACCTAAATCTCGTCAATATTTCTACCACCAAATAATAAAGCCATTATGTGTTAGGCATTCTAGTTGTGCATAAATAATATTAGAACAAAATATAACATCATGATTCAAGTCTCAAATTCTTAATTTATTCATCATCATCATCTCTATTGAAACTTGTTTACTACTTTTATCCTAATAACGAATTCTTTGCAAATAATATCTCATGTTTTGAACCTCAACTAGATTGTTTTTTTTTATCAAATGGATGCAGCCGAACCCTACCTTTCATTCAAAACCACCGGGGACTCAGAGAGCCCTTGAACATCATACAAAATCCAGTTGCAAAACATAGGATCGGCAACAGAAAACATATGTAACCCCAAGGGTGCAACATGCCCCCGACTAGCAAGAAAGTCTGCACACTTATTACCCTCCCTATAGATGTGGGTGACAGAGACGTCCCACTCTCTTTTAAGCAGCTCCTGAGATCTATCCAAAACGGCTGCATGGTGATGCTCTCCAGAGTCGGTACTCTGCAGCAGCTGGCAAGCACAAGCAGAATCCAACTCCAGCCTGACGCGACAGAACCCAGCATCCCAAGCTAACTACAGCCCTTCCACATCGCCCCTCAACTCCGCCCGGGTGATAGAGTAAGCACCCTGGTTCATTGTAAATGCCATAAGGCACCTACCAGTAGTATCTCTTAACAGGCCACCAGCTGCGGCGTGACCTGTATCAGTGTGATCGGTCATTGTAAATGCCTACTGGTGGAGGTTGAGGTGGCCGATCGTGAAAAGAGACTAGATGTTGCCTAAAACTGGATAGAATTTCTTAGTTTTTTTTAGAATGGTCAATGTAAGAAATAACTTACCATTGTTGCTAATTAAGCTCCACTGCAAGTGTTGAAAAGACATTTGTAATAAGTCATGTGAATAGTATTCAGTATTTAATAGGTGGCAAAATCATGACTGATTATATAACAGAATATATTGAGATTAATATCATATGAATGTATCTTACAATTTTTCAAAATATGAGAACATTGCAAATGGTTAAAAATTTTCTTAGGGTATTAAAAAATTCGGATCAACATTACATAAAATCATGGCTACGTCACTGGTTGAGGGTCACTTTAGCCCAGTTTAGCTCGGATATATAAAAAATTCTTTATATTGTTCATACATTATAAATTATATCAAATATCATATAACATATGTGTAATAACATATACGATTACACAAAAAATAATAGTACTTGGATCCAACATATAGTGAAAATTCAAACACACTATTTCATTAAGATGGACTCAGCCATAGGCATATCGTTACCCTATAACATTAATATTCAAATGTTAAATTTAGAATCAGAAGATAAGATTAGGCGAATGGAAGAATAAAAAAAATAAATACACAATTCAGAAACCAAAGGGAACAATGATCCCATGTGACCTCAAACCCAGAAACCTTGTTGCGGGTCAACTCGCAGGTTTGTGACCTCTTTTTCTCACCAATTAGGGTCAACCCGCAGGTTGAGTACTTTGGTCACATGTGTCATAAGTTTTAGTAAAGAAAATAAACTCTTGTCTAAGTTTATGTAAGGTGCAAAACTCATTATTTTGAGGTGGGATAAATGTATATATATATATATATATATATATGATCATTACACAAAGGTTAATACCTTAGTTTGGTTTGAACTATATACATACTTTCTACTTTGGCCCGTGGTATTGAAAATTGTTATTCTTGCCTGAACTATGTAGCAAACTTCCTCATTTGGCCCGGAGGCGGGTTTGACCGTCAAATTAGACGGTGAAACCTGTTGAACGTTAGTCAATGTCCACCTCACCTGCCACGTCAGCTTTGAGGACATACAAAATTATTTTTTTTATTTCTGAATTTTATTTTATTTCGATTAATAAAAATAATAAATCAAAAAAATTATTTAAAAGAACGAAAAGGGCCCATTTTTAGCAAATGGCAAGAAAACAAAATTCAAAAATAATAAAAAAAAATATTTTTTATGTCCTCAAAGCTGACGTGGCAGGTGAGGTGGACATTGACTAGCGGTCAACAAGTTTGACCGTCTAATTTAACGGTCAAACCCGCCTCCAGGCCAAATGAGGAAGTTTGCTACATAGTTCAGGCTAGAATAGCAATTTCCAATACCACGGGCCAAAGTAGAAAGTATGTGTATAGTTCGGGCCAAATTAAGGTATTAATCCTTACACAAAAGTTGAATTCTTTTTTTTGTGAGAACACAAAAGTTGAATTCTCGTTATATGTATTAAATATTTGTATATATGTTAAAAAACAATACACGTCTAACTTTAAGTTCTTTAGATATATGATCATTATATCTAAAGACCATCGAGCCTAAGACATCAATTGCAAACACGTTCTCGGTAGGGATGACAATTTTGACCTGACCCGTTTTATCCGACCTGTTTGACTTGTTTTGGGGCGGGCATGGGTAGTCTCATCGACCCGACCTGCCCTGACCCGCCTCATTCTCGACCCATTCTTGTCTAAATCACATGTAATTTTAGTCAAATTACTTAGAATTTTCCTTTTATGGCATCATATTTTAGCTATAATAAAGTTGTAAATTAGTGAAAATCTCAATTTCTCCAATAATTTAACTATAATTGTCATAATATTGTTTGTTTTCTTAGTCTTATAATAAAAATAACGAATATTTCTAATGTTTTCATATAAATTGCATATCCATTGGGTCGACCTGCCCCAACCCACGACCCGTAATTAATTACCCGACCTGCCACGGGGCGGGTCTTGATACCAAGAAACCCGCCCCGGACCTACCCCATTGTCATTCCTAGTTCTCAGCGTTTGGTTCTGAGCACCATAATTTGATTTGCATTTTGCACCTTAAAAAGTTAGGATTTTGCTACGGTGACATGCATGTCACCGTGACATGGACTTTTCGGTCGACCGAATACAACTTGCGGTCGACCGAATGGGCTAATTCACGTATGTTGGGTTCCTGAAGGCGGTCGACCTCTAACAAAATGCGGTCGACCGTTTTGGTGGTCTAACAGAGCAACAGGTCGACCCAAATATCTCATAGGCCGACCCTTGTGCACCTAACAGGTCGACCGCATTGGGAAGAGGTCGACCGCCTTCAGACCGTATCCGTATTGGATATGGATTCCAACACCAGAAAGGTTCCACAATTGGACAAGGAAACGAATTGGGTCGTCCCATTCACGTCCAAATCTCTATAAATACGAATATGAGTCCCCTTAAACGCCACCAAGTCTGAATTAGGTTTTTTTCCGACTTAGAGCCTTTGTGAAGAAGATCGTTCGCGGTTGCTGTTGTACGTGTTGGAAGTGGTCGACCAGGTCTAAGGTGAGGTCGACCTAAAGTAGCATTCACCGTCTTCTTTTTTAATGCGTGATTTCCACCGGCTAACTTGATATATTGTTGGGTGCAGAATCCAATTCGGTCGACCGCGACGTCCACCAGGTCGACCTGACGAGACAATTCTTCGTATTTGAATTTAGGCCACAACACTTGGACTTCTGTACTTGCGAGGTAACCCAATCGGTCGACCTAATGAGTTTCAAGGTCGACCGTATATGTTTTTTTTGGTTATTCAACCTGAATGTCGACTTTGGCTTTGTTTGTATCACTATGTTGTGCTTGAAAAGGTCGACCGCGCCAGATATCTGGTCGACCTGTCATTTTTTCGGTTTAATTTTGAACTTACTATATGTTTGTAATTGTTATTTTCATGCTGGATAGGTCGACCTAGGAATAACCGAGGTCGACCTGACGAGTTGTGGTAGTCACTATTTGTCTTACAGGTCGACCTAATACTTTGTCAGGTCGACCACGTCTTTGTTTTTTGGTCAATTATAGAAATTTGTACTTGAATTATGATTTTAATTTTTCTTTAAATTGTTTAGACGATGACGCATGATGAGAAACTGCATCAAGATTTGGGTGAAATCATGAAATTGTTGAAAGCCACACAAGAGAAGCTGGTGGTGTGTCAAACACAAGTCGAGCATTTGTCAGTTCGACTGACAGATATGACTGGGATGATGCATGACGGGTTTGAGAGGCTAGAAGGTGCTATCAAAGATATAAGTGCAGAACGAATGGAGAATGGCGGAAGAAATGGTAAAGGAAAGAAATTTGACTTTGGTAAAGAGGAGGAAGACCATGATGACTCTGAAAATTGCTACCAGAGCATAGACGATTTATTGAAAGAGCACATTTTAAAGGTATCCAAGTATATTCATATGTGATTGAAGATATTAGTATTACTATCATTAGTGCTAATCTGTTTTGTTTATATGTTTGACAGAGTGAAACAAAGAATGGCCGCAAGGGTTCCTCTCCTAATTACAAGAGACCGCGATATGAAAGTGACTCCTACACCACTCCACAGAAGGATCAATTTGTAAGAAAGGGATTATTTAGTGATGATAGCGATGAAGATGAATCTAAGAGTCCTTTCGAAAAGCACGGGGTAAGTTTACGTTACATTTTCATCTATAATGTGTGTTTGTGTTCATATGTTACTTTAATTTTAACTATGATTTGTAGGTCATGAAAGTGGAGGGTCTAGAAGGATTCACCAAAAATCTTCAAAATCCAGTTGAAGACTTGTATTATGTTGTTACTAAAGAGAAGGTTGGGGACAAGAATTGGGACAAGTAAGACGTTTTTCTAGTACGTGTGGTCGACCGGTTGTCCAATACGGTCGACCGTGTGTCCAATAAGGTCGACCTTGACTGTGTACAGGTCGACCTGTACGTTGCAAAAAAACAATTGACATTTCTGTTATCTTGTTTTTTGCAGTTTGATGATTGTGGACTTTTTTTCTGAAAACCTGCAACGACATTATTTGAGTTCGGTCATTAGCGAGAAAAGCTGGGTTTGCTCATCAGTAAGTACTATACTACTACGACTTTCGTATGAATTGTGCACTATTTATGTTACGATTTACGATGATTTTGTGTTTTATTGTTGGATGGTAGGTAGTGGATTTGTGTGCAAGGGCACTAACAATGTCTGAAAAACATGATGTGAAAGAGCCAAATGTGTGGTATTTTCCAAATATGTTTTCGGTAAGAGCCGTAATGTCAAATTATTTGTCATAACCTAGTTATTTATACTGTACCATGTCAATTCATCTCAACTAAAACATGGTGCAGAAAATGGTACGCGCTAACATGAAGACCAGACAAATTCGTAACAAGTTGATGAATGATGGCGTGGACTTTATGCCGAATGTCAGTGCATGCCAGAAGGTTAGTCTAGTCAATGTCCCTATATCATTAAATTTCGAAAGTGCATTTGTTTGTATTCGCTGTTTATAACATATAGTGAGTGTTTCGTTGCTAGATATTTATGCCAGTTCTTGAAGATGAAGCACGTCATTGGTTTCTGTATCTCGTCAATGTCCAGCAAAAAACTGCATTTTTGCTTGACAGTCTACCTTCAACTAGTGAGGCGAATCGTAGGCGTAAATCAGAACTATGCAAGAAATTGGTAAGTGTTTCCTATAATTTTCTGACTACTAAGCGTTACGTAGTATGCTAGAAGTTTAAAATATTCGTTATTTGTGTGTAGTTGTCCACTTTGGATGATATTTTGAAACCAGAGCGCACGAGCAATGTAGTAGTACCAAATTTTGGAAATTTCAATTTTGATGAGCTACCAGTTCAACGACAAAGGAATAGTACTGAGTGTGGTGTGCACGTCATGCAGTGGATGCGCTATGGATCCAAGGATCTTGATAGAGTGGTGAGTATATCGTCAAACAAATAACTAGTATAATTTACACTTTTTTAGTTGTAACGAAATCTTACATGGCATAATGCAGATAGGAGAAGAACACAAATTACCGGCGCGAAAGGAGATTCTATGGTATCTGGCTACACATTTTGAAAACCGTGCACGAGAAAATCTTTTCAAGCATGTAGTAGATGAATGCATGGAACGAGGCAAAGAGAGACAGAGTTCCAAGAAAAAAGCAAAGAAATGAAGTCGTTAAGTTACAATGTTGCATTATTTGGACCATACATTTATTTTGTATTTGCGAGATCGTTTCATTATGGATTTTGAATGTTTATCGTTTATTAGATTTGTTATACAATTATGTATGTGACTGAATGTACGATTTCAATCGTCTAGAACAAGTGGTCGACCACATACTCAAAGCGGGCATACCCAAAGGCAGAGCACAGGTCGACCTCGTGAAGCTTAAGGTCGACCTATGATACCGTAGGAAAGTCAAAAACCATGTAAAATAAGTATGGATACTCGTCTGTTTGGCCTTAAGAAAAGTACGGTCGACCTCTCTTGTCAAGAGGTCGACCTGTGCTCACATTTATAAGCATTGGTCGACCATTTCTGTAAAGAGGTCGACCTGTTTCACATTTACAAACAACGGTCGACCATTTGTGTAAAGAGGTCGACCTGTTTCACATTTACCCAAGACGGTCGACCATTTGTGCAAAGAGGTCGACCATGATGATTCCTGTCCTTGTACAATTAGGATTTGGTGTACTTGTCCTTGTCGAATTATGATTTTATATATCTTGAACCAATTGGATAAGGAATTCGTCCAAATTATCTATAAATAGATGGGAGTCTTCAGACATTAATCGTACCACGAAATCTTACAATTTGTTGGAGTGAAGTTATAATCTCATCGCTCTTATTGTGATCGGGTGTTGGTGGCGGTTTATTTTTATTCCGGTAGACCGTAACAATAAGTGGTCGACCTCGTTGCTAAGGTATGCCTCGTATATACTTGTTAATGGTTCTATGTGGCTAAATTTTTCCCACCATCCGGTCGACCACACACAACTTCCGGTCGACCGTTCTTTCGTAGTTATATGATTAGGTCGACCTTTCAGTAAATTAGGTCGACCTTATGTTCGTTATTTAGTAATAAGGTCGACCGTCCTGTTCATTGAGGTCGACCTGACGAGAGCTAATTGTGTATGTTTTGACATTAAGTTCGTATTCCGATCGTTGCATGTTTGTTATTTAGTAATAAGGTCGACCGTCCTGTTCATTGAGGTCGACCTGACGAGAGCTAATTGTGTATGTTTTGACATTAAGTTCGTATTCCGATCGTTGCAGGATGGATAACAGAGATGATACAGACGATAGAGATGATGATGAGGTTAACTTCGATGAGGAACCTAATGATGCTCGAGAAGGAGCTATGGATAATTCAGATGATACAGATAATACCGATGATGAAGTGTTTGGAGATGATTATGAAACCCAGGGTGCAGAAGAAGAATTTATGGATGATGAAGAAGCTACTGAATATGAACAACAAATTCCTTCCATGGAGTTCGAAACATTAGAAGATGCAGAGAAATTTTACGATTCCTATGCTAAAGCGAAAGGATTTATCGTTCGACGTAGAGATCTTCGGAGGAGTCGTCGAGGAGTAGCAATTGGGAGGACAATGGTATGTTCGAGAGAGGGGACTAGAGATAAGATGCATATAGATAAAGAAGGTCGGATTCGGCAACATCGTAAGATGACAAGACATTCTTGCAAGGCATCGTATACTGTACGATTTGATCGGAATAAGAAAATGTGGGTTGTTTCTAAGTTTGAGAGGAAGCACTCACATCGTTGCTGCAATGAAGAAGAAACTCAATTCCTTCGGTCTCATCGAAATGTGAGTGAAGGAGACAAGGCTCTGGCGATAGGGATGCGACAGTCAGGAATAAAACAACGCAACATTGTTCAGTTCATGAAGAATAAAGTTGGAGGATATGAGAATCTGGGGTACACTCCAAAGGATTTGGACAATGCTGTTCAGCAATCCCGAACAGTTGACGACGATCTAATAGGAGATGTTAACCGAACATTGGGTTACTTGCAAAGTAAACATACCTCTGATGCGGGCAGCTTCTTCAAGTACACAACCAACGATGAAGGTGAATTAGGCAATCTCTTCTGGTCGGACTCCACATCTAGAGCAGATTACCATTTTTTTGGGGATGTCTTGGCGTTCGATGCATGCTACAAGCGCAACAGGTACAATCGACCATTTGTTATGATGGTTGGTGTAAATCACCACCACCGTAACATCATATATGGTTTTGGCCAGTTGGATAACGAGACAATCCCCAACTATGTTTGGTTGTTGAATACTTTTCTGGAGTGTATGAACTCTAAGATGCCCACTTCAGTGATCACAGACGGAGACAAGTCTATGCATGGTGCCATTGCTACTGTTCTGGTTGGAGTGCCTCACCGTCTTTGTATTTGGCATATTGAGACAAATGCGACAACAGCCGTTCATAATAAGGAGTTCGTTAGCGCATTCACTTACTTGGCGAAAGCACGAATATCGATTGAGGAGTTTGAGAGCCGTTGGGAGCTTTTGATTAGTCAGCATGGCTTGTCTGCAAATAAGTGGTTGCAGGATTTGTACGCTGACAAATCACTGTGGGCAGAGGCATACTTGAAGGATATTTATTTCGGTGGACTCCAATCAACCTCGCGATGTGAGTCATGTAACCATTGGATAAATGGGTATGTGGGAACTCAATACAGCTTGCAACGTTTTGTTCAGGGCATTGATGAAGCACTGGAGGGGATGCGTTTCACGGAGACGCAGGATGATTATTCTTCTAGGCACACGAGGTTGGTCTGCAAGCATGCCCTGCGCACTTGGGAAATGCAAGCTGAAAGTATCTACACTCATCGTACATTTGCTATCTTCAAGACTGAACTAGAGAAGGAAGCTTCTTATGTATTAGCGGAGAGAAGAAATGAATCAGATGGGACAGAGACATTCATACTGAAGAACTACATGAACCCAGATCGGATAAGGCGGTTAACATTTACCACGTCCACTCAAGATCTCAAATGCGAGTGTGCATTATTTGAATCTAAGGGGTTTCCATGCAGACACATGCTTACAGTAATAAAAAATATGGGATACACCGCACTACCCTCGACTTGGTTCAAGCTTCGATGGACCCAAAATGCGAAGACACTAAATCGTCATCCTGGAGTTGGAGGTGATGTGGGAGAGAGAGTTGGTCGACTGATAAGACATGGAGGATTGGCTCTAAAGTGTAAGCGTTTATGTGACATCGCGTCTGGTAGTGAATCTGCTTTTAATCATGTCTCTAAGACGTTGGACGACCTTACTCAATGGGCAATTGAGTTCGCGAAGGAGAGAGAAGACAACACCACACCGGCAAACCCTCCAGCACCCCTTCGAAGTGTGAAAGATCCAAAAATTGGGAAGACCAAGGGGACATTCAAGTCAGCACGAACTGCATCGGGCAAAAGTTTGAGAAAGTGTTCGAAATGTGGGAAATTTGGTCATTTTCGGCCCAAGTGCCCGAAACAAAGTCCCAAAAAAGGATCTTAAATTTCTTCTATTTTTTTTAGGAGTTGTTTTATTTTTTAATAACTGTGATTGCATTGTATTATCTTCGAATTATCTTACTAATATATGAGTTAATTGATTGTGGGTTGAAATAGTTATAAACGGTCGACCTCATATAAGTTAAGGTTGACCGGACCAAAGGCGGTCGACCGAACACTACCGCCAGGTCGACCGCGCATTTAATACGGCCGACCAAACCGGTTGACCTGACCAGACCACCCACCCAAACCTCCCTCCATCCTCTATTTAAGAAACCCTCCCCCACTCATTCTACACCACAATCAGAACCCTATCCCCCCCACATCCACTCATTCTTCCTCTCCTTTCCCTTCCTCATCTTCTTCTCCCATTTCCAAAAACACCATTTTCCAAAATTTCTTGAAAGCCTTCATCCTCATCACTTAGAAGAAGAACAAGGTAATGCTTTTCACTCTTCTTTGATTTGTGGGTTGATTCTTGTCTTCTACCTCTTGTTTTCAAAAAATCTAAAGATGGAAAAGAGGGGTTTTTGCTTCTGTTCGTCAGAAGCGGTCGACCTGTTCATCATCGTGGTCGACCGCTACTGACTTGTAATCTAGTTTCCTTTCTGTTTTATGGACTGAGGTCGACCTATGATGATTTTGAGGTCGACCTGTGATGTCTTTGTACTATTTCTGGCCGTGTTTTGTAGATCTGTAGCTTGAAAAAGAATGTTTTTTCATTCTGTACGCCAGGTGAGGTCGACCGTCTCATATTAGTGGTCGACCGCATCTGGCTTTCATCCCGCTTTTCCTCTGTTTTATGGATTGAGGTCGACCTATGATGATTTTGAGGTCGACCTGTGATGTCTTTCTTTTATTTCTGGCCGTGTTTTGTAGATCTGTACCTTGAAAAAGAGGGATTTTCCCTTTTGTACGCCACGTGCGGTCGACCTTCCCATGTTCGTGGTCGACCGCATCTGGTTTTCAATCGCCATGTCCTATTGTTTTATAGACTGAGGTCGACCTCTTCAGATATTAGGTCGACCTGTGATGTTTTGCACTCAATTGGTACCATCATTTGGGCCATTTTATGCCCGTTTTAATTTAGCCGAGGTCGACCTATGATGGTTCTGAGGTCGACCTATGAAGGCAAAAGTGCGAGTTAATGTATCATTGTATTTCAAATTGTTCGAAACTACCATCGGTCGACCTCTTCAGATTGTGAGGTCGACCGGATCTGTTTTGATCTCAAATGGTACTATCAATTGGCCTATTTTATCCTCGTTTTAATTTAGCCGAGGTCGACCTATGATGGTTCTGAGGTCGACCTATGAAGGCAAAAGTGCGAGTTAATGTATCATTGTATTTCAAATTGTTCGAAACTACCATCGGTCGACCTCTTCAGATTGTGAGGTCGACCGGATCTGTTTTGATCTCAAATGGTACTATCAATTGGCCTATTTTATCCTCGTTTTAATTTAGCCGAGGTCGACCTATGATGGTTCTGAGGTCGACCTATGAAGGCAAAAGTGCGAGTTAATGTATCATTGTATTTCAAATTGTTCGAAACTACCATCGGTCGACCTCTTCAGATTGTGAGGTCGACCGGATCTGTTTTGATCTCAAATGGTACTATCATTTGGCCCATTTTATGCTCGTTTTAATTTAGCCGAGGTCGACCTATGATAGTTCTGAGGTCGACCTATGAATGCAAAAGTGCGAGTTAATATCTCATTGTATTTCAAATTGTACGAAACTACCAATGGTCAACCTCTTCAGATTATGAGGTCGACCGGATCTGTTTTGTACTCAAGTGGTACTATCATTTGGCCCATTTTATGCTCGTTTTAATTTAGCCGAGGTCGACCTATGATAGTTATGAGGTCGACCTATGAAGGCAATTTTGTATTTGAATTGTTACGGGTTTATATCGACCCATTCTCGTTTTAAATTAGCTGAGGTCGACCTATGCTTCTTCTGAGGTCGACCTGTTCTCGTTTTAAACTAACTGAGGTCGACCTGTGTTTCTTCTGAGGTCGACCCATTGTCGTTTTAAATTAGTTGTGGTCGACCGCTTTGTAGAGTGGTCGACCGCGTATTGTTCATTTCGAAATTTGGACTAACGTGTATTCTTGCTTGTTTGATCGCAGGATGTTTGGCGGCAAAAAGAAAAGAAAGACACAAAAAGCTGCTGCTTCAAGTTCGGAATGGGAAGAGTTCAATTCGAATTTGTTCCAGTCGAAGGAGCAAAGTGATAACTACGAAGAGAAGAGCATGCACAACCGCAGGGTGGTTCCGGGAAGGCCATTGACGGCGGATGCGTATTCTCATTTCGAGAATTACGGGTTTCTGGGACCCTTCGTCGATCAGGAGTGGTTGAAGGTGATATCACTCAATGTACCATACTACCCAAAAATGGTACAATACTTCTACAACAACATCTCCTACGAGCGCAATGCAAATGGATCCATTCACGCATTCAAATCCTATGTGAATGGGGTGGCGATGCGGATCAGCAAGAATGTGTTGGCGCAAGTACTGGAGGCTCCAAACGCGGGGAGGAGAATCAATTCTTACGGTGCTTGGAATGAAACGCATTACACGAGAGCCAAGCAAATCCAGACCGTATGTGGTCTTGATGAAGAGGAAGATGCTCAGGGGCGCAATAGGCCATCGAGTAACCACCTGACAGTTCAAGCCAGAGTTCTTCACCACATGCTTTCCTACAACATTCTGCCAAAGGGTGGACATCGGGAGACAGTCACCTACTTCGACATGGAGCTCCTCACCAGCCTGCTGTTAAACGAGAAGGTGAACTTGCCACACTTGATCTTTACCCACATGCTTACTGCTGCTGAGAGTTCAAATAGGAATCTTCCCTATGGGATGATTCTCACTGTGATATTTGAGCATTTTAATGTGAATTTAAGTGAAGAGGTGGGGTTATCGATCTCAAGGCAGGAGTTCTATACTGTTTCATCTCTGAAAAAGATGGGCTTTGAGCTGCGTAATGGTGAGTATGTCAGAGCAAACATTGCTCATGCTGGTGGTGGTGATGATGATGATGATGATGAGGATGATGATGGTGATCAAGGAGCTCGAGACGAGCCAATGGGGGAGGCACAGACTTCAACTCCACCGATCACCTTACAGCGTGTGTGGGAGCGCATGGATGGCATGTACGAGTACATGGGCCAGATGTCCACCCAGATGACTGGCATGTACGACTACATGGGGCAAATGAACGCCCAGATGAGCACAATGCAGCTGACCGTGAATGAGATGCGAGATGAGTGGCGATCTTTCAGCGGAAGATACATGCATCCCACCACATCTGACCACCATGCTACCACCACCAATGAAGAAAATGAAGAAAATGTGATGAGGGAGAGGGGGGAGATGAGTAGTTTTTAGTTTTATTTGTTTAGTTTTATTTTTATGTTATTTTTTTAGTTTTATTTTTATGTGTGAACAATTATGCTATGATGGTGTTTTTAGTTTTATTTTTATGTGGTGAACAATTATGCTATTTTATGTGTGTTTTATTTTTAGTTGTTATGCTATGGATTGATGAGTCCTTGTTATAATTGACTAATTATGATGGTTTGAAACATAATTTATACGATTAAATTAACCACACAAATCGACATACATAAGCAAAAAAGACACGGGGCATAGGTTGACTTTCTTGTATTCGGTCGACCTCGTACCGGATTAGGTCGACCGAGAAACCAACACTTTATCTCCATTTTACGTCAAATGATTGGACACTTTGATAGAACACTTATCTTCTATCTGGTCGACCTCTTTCCTTATCCGGTCGACCATTTTGTTAATTACTGCCATCAAGTGGTCGACCTATATATTAGGTGGTCGACCATGTTGTTTCTGACGCCAACGAAATGGCCGACCGAGGTTCTATTCTGGTCGACCAAAAATACCAACTTAAACTAAATGCGGTCGACCAGGTGGTCGTTGCGGTCGACCGCATGGCTTTCTCGTGCTGCCCAAATTAGACTATTCGGTCGACCGCCCTTAGGAATAGGTCGACCGAAAAGTGCATGTCACGGTGACATGCATGTCATAGTAGGCATACCCAAAAAGTTAATGTTAAGGTCGGCCTCGCCCTAACCCCAGGTAATAGATTGGACCACCTACGAATGTGAGATTGTTCAATCAAATTTCCACGCCGTTAAAAGTAAATGTGGAAACTAGTATACCCGTATAGCCATAGGTCACACAGCTACCAATAATTCAATGAGAATTACTTCTAACACCTAATATTAATCCTTTAACAACCGCATTTACTAATTTAGCACTAGACTTAACCCTAGCCCTCAATCTATAACATCTTTCTTCTCGCCAAACCCTTGAATTATTGCGACCCTAGACCTCATTCTGGGTTAATTGCACCATCTAACACTTAAGTTTACTATTTGTTGCACGTTAACCACCTAAGTATTTTTTGTTGCAACTAAACCATTTACGTTAACTTCTTGTTGCACCGTTACCATTTTCGTCCATCGAACTAACAGTAGGTGTC
Source organism: Linum tenue (assembly GCA_946122785.1). NCBI lineage: Eukaryota > Viridiplantae > Streptophyta > Magnoliopsida > Malpighiales > Linaceae > Linum > Linum tenue. Next base: position 78,413,893 of record CAMGYJ010000008.1, on the reverse strand, counting down.
CAATCGTAATTTTTCAAGCCACACAGGCTGCCACATCAGCTCTTGTAAGCTGAGTCATATGTGGGCCCCATTCAATAAAAATGGCCTAAAGAACTCAAACAATTCCTTTCGTAGAGATAAACAGTCGACTTCAAACTTGATTCCAGGAGCTGAAACGTCAAGCACTCTTCCCAGCAGAGAAAAAAAAAATCACCAAGCTGTTACTTGTGAGACCATCACACAAAGAAGGATCTATGCCCCTGCTGCAAAAAAAAAAACCTACAGTTGGTGATCTATACCCCTGCTGCAAATACTCTGTTTGTTCCGCTAACGCAGGCTCCCGCAATGGCAATTATATGGTTCTTCTTCTAATTATTTCCTTCTTATTGCGAGGGAAAGAACGAAAATCAAAACTAGGTCAGAGCTGTTTAAGTGAAATTGAAAGCCAAGATTCCAATGTTAGTCATATCCCATAATTGGAGCAGCCAAAGAAGCATCTACCGGGATTGGTATCGAAGAATCGTTGGTTCTACGCAATGGCACAATGGAACTGTTGCTCAAGAGATTGGGGAAAATGCAGAAGAGAACAAGATTGGAGAATATAGGATGATTTCTAAAGCTGAAGAAGAGAAGAGGAGAATATAATAGAATATAATAGAAGAGATTGGAGAATGGAGTTCCATGCAGAAGGATGGAAGAAGAGATGAAGAGAATGGCTCTGGTTGTTTAATAGAATTTCAAATATGGAAGGTATTCTGCGGGAGAAGGATTGGGGAAAAAGAAGATTAAAAAGGGCTCTTATTGGATGTGGGGCCCACATGTGACTCAGCCTACAAGAGCTGATGTGACCGTCTAGGTGGCATGGAAAATTACGATTGGGTACCTACTGTTAGTTTGATGGACGGAAAAGGTAACGGTGCAACAAAAAGTTAACGTAAATGGTTTAGTTGCAACAAAAAGCATTTAGGTGGTCATCGTGCAACAAATTGTAGACTTAAGTGTTAGATGGTGCAATTAACCCCCTCATTCTTGGTCCCCAACACTCAAACTTGACTACATGTTTGACTTCGGCATAAAGCCATCACAAACAACGGCGAATCCAGAACACAGAAGAGCACTGGGTCGCATTTCATTAGAAAATTAGAACCGTAATAAATATATTGATTATAGTTTTTTGCAATGTAAATTGTACACAACTGTATTTTAATTTAGGGAATGCATCAATAATGGAGTCTACATCCATACCAATAGTATATACTGTTTCAAATAAAATACTTGAGCAATCGGCAAGAAATTCATCGCTCATTTTGTTGAGCAAATTAGTTCTCACATGTTTCATTGTTTAAAAGGTTCTCTTCGTAGTAGCTGTTGAAACGAGCAGTATCAACACTTGATAAATCAATCGACTAATCAATTTGCATTGGGTGTCCATCCATGCTTCCACCAGCTGCTCTGGGTAATTTTCAAGGAAACAAACCTCATATTTCTTTTAGTCTTTTACGTTTTAAACTTTTTAGAATTTTAGGTTTCATTGTTTTTTTAGACGCATAATCTTTGGGGCTAAAATTTCTAGGCTAAATTTAGAGTAGTGATTTGAATATGTTCATCTTAATAATTTTTCTAGTTATACCCAATATTATTATAAAATAACACTACGTCGAATGTCTAAAATCAAAAATTTCATAAAGGCTATACTAACTACGGATCCAGAGGAGGGCTGAGCCGGGGCCCGGAGTGGCCACCCCCTGGATCCGCAGTGATCACAAACATTTAAATTTGTACTGAGTGAGTACTGAGTAACACTAGATATGACTTGTAATAAAAAAGGTGAAATATTATTTGCTGCCAACTGAATTACTATATGTCGCAAAAAAATTTTGAAATTTTTTAAATTTCAAATTCAATTCCTATAAAATCGTCCATTCATAACTTCGCTTACCACTCCGAACAATCTCCAATGGTTCGGACAGGCATAGGTCCACGAAATCCAACAGTTGTTCGAGTATAAAATAAAAAGTAGTTTATTAAATAATAATGTAGTTATTTATTTTTTTAAATAAATTAATTACGTATATTAGTGATCAAATAATTAAATATAATACTATATTAGTTTGACTAAAATTAATTCTAAAATTTATGATATTGTTAGGATAATTATATGTAACTTCAACATTTGTGTAAATGTGTATTTGAATTACTTGAATTAGTTAGTATTTCAATTAATTCTAAGATATTGCTAATTTGTAGTATAATTACATACAGTAGAGAATAATTATATTTAAATCTTAATTTAGTTAAACATGTACATTGATTACAAAAGTGAATTATTGATTAAGTTTAATTCTAAAATTGTGTTGATGTGTAAATAATTAAATATAGTTCGGAAGGAAGTGAAGGAGGTGATAGTGGAGGATGTAGGTTAAAGGACTATTCGCCTAAGTTTGGGTAATATAATTTTGGATCAATCAACAAGGAGGGAAGTGAGCCTACGGATACTCTCATCAAGAGTTTTCAGGGTTATGTCACGTAAGACTTTGGACAAGAGAGGTTGACCGATTGACTCTCACTACCTACAGTCACACTTGCTCATGTGAGCTTTTACAACGTTGCCAGTATAATTTTGCCTTTAGGCAATGAGGAGTATGGTTGGGGAGTTTGAACTCCAGCACTTGATATATTTCAAGTTCCGCAGCACTTTTGTTGATGAGGCTCTTCTTTCAGCATTTATGGGAGGTCGAGCCGGACAGCATCACCTTTCACATAGGGGTGGGCATTCGGTCGGTTCGGTTTTGACCGAATCAAAGTGATGCATATCGGGTCCCCGAATTCGAACCGGATTATAATTCGATTTGGTCAGTCTAAACTGAATTATAATTCGATTTGGTCAGTCTAAACTGAATTATAATTCGATTTGGTCAGTCTAATTTCACACCAAACCAAATTTGTGAGGCTACTTGTATTTTCTCCTTTTTTAAATTATTTTTACCCCTAATGCAAACAGTTAATATGCAATTATATGCACCATCAATGGTAAAATCAAACATTTCAACCCATAAGTCATAAAATCTTAACATGATTCAAATATTTAAGTCTCAAAACAAGTACAAACATAAAAAATTCCAACATTTGGAGGTTACAATTATAGTTATTCGGTTTTTAGGGTCGGAAATTCAGAAATTCAGTTGAAAGAACCCTGGTTTCCGAAATATCTATAATTCCCTTCCGAATTTCGAACCGAATAGAAACCCCTACTTTCACATGTATTTTGGAGAGATGACAATCCTCATTCACGACATGCAACATGTAGTGCAGATTCCTTTAGACAGACAACCGTCAAGCAGTGGAGCGGTCTTTCTATCCTCCACTATAGCAGACATTTTCCATGTTGTAATGTTATTTCAGATTAAGACTATTTTAGGTGTCGTTTCATGAAACTTAAGCCATGTTTTTGTTTATGGTCTCTCATATTATGACCCTTTTTACGGTGTTGTTTTATGTAACTTCATGCACTAATGTTGGACAATGTGTTTATTTAACATTATGCAAAGTTGTAGTTAATCATAAAGCAATAGAATTTTTATTACAAAAAAAATTATTAGTACAAAAAACAATAGTACCACAATAATCATGCATTGCCCCTATCCCTACGTCGATCTCTCGGTGCTCGGCCTTCAAGTATCATCTACAACCTTCGTCCTTCTCTGAAACACTCATCTTAGGTTGCTATGCTTTGATGCTTATTTCCAATCCATGGTGGATGTACAGGGGATGGGAAACTCATTTTAGTTGAGAAATAGGTGAAATCGAATTAGGGTTAGCAGGAAAGAGGCGAACAAGAGAATTTGGGGATTTGATTTGAGCAGAAGTGAATTGAGGAGGATGCCTCGACAAGGGATGGCTGAAAAGTCAAGCACCTAGTCTCAAGACCTCAACTCTCGGGTGGGCTCAAAACGACCAAATGGGCCAGAAACCCAATAACTAAAGACTGCGGGCTGGAGATCAATTAAGCCCTGATCTTCAGAATCATAACAGCTTTGTTCTTCTCTGAAGAACACGAATTGCAGAATGAAGAAGGCAGCAGAGTAACAAGACAGAGTAAAGGGAAGAGAAGAACACACAATCTTTTTAACGAGGTTCACCCTTGTGCAATGGCTACTTCCTCGTCCCAGGATCACAGACCCCAGGAGACTCTATTTAGTTTTTGAATAAAAAAGGACACGATTACAAAAGACACAGTTGAACAAAGGATAAATCGAAAACACCCTGAATTACTACCCGACCCAGTTCAGCCACCATAGTATAGAACCTCTACCCCCTATACTGTTCACCCTTCTGTAACTCAAAGCACAGACCTATACCCCTTGCTTTGTTTCCCACAAAAGTGCATATCACATAAGCCTTCCTATGAATATATAGGCAATCAAGCTAGCCGTTGGAATTGAGTAGCTAGCCGTCGAAATTGAGTTGTTGAATGCACACCGTTGGAGAAGATCTGCTTGATTGAAGCACTTCCCTTATTATGAGCAATCTGCAAGGTCTTGAGAATCGACAAATCAGACTTGCCATATTTTAACAATCTCTCCCTAAGTCTGACATTGTTGATTGCTTTAGAACCTGCAAAACAAATAAGGCAACAAAGCACACACACAGCACAAGGGAAACACAAACCATCCAAACCAGATCTCTCCCTGAGACCAAACAACATAATAACCAATCCAACAAAAATAACCAATCCAGATCTCTCCCTGATATCAAACAATCAAGTTAACACAGTAACCAATCCAGATCTCTCCCTGAGATCAAACATCCAAAACAAAACAAGGACAACAAAGAAAACTCTCTTAACTCACAACCTGAAGCTTAGTCATCTAATGCTTCTCCAAACAGAATGTCTTCGAGATCAGCAGCATTGACAGAGTCACCATTGACAGAGTCTGAGAGATGACTAATGGACGCCTGGGACGCCTGGGAAGCATCAGAATTTGATCCATAAAGCTCTAGGAGGGCAGCAGCAAAGGGTTCGAGAGGAGCGGGAGCATCATTTCCAACACCTCCATCAGCATCAGAGTCATCAGAGTCAGAATCACTTATCCATATCAGGTTCACCTCTCCCTCAATCGCAATGTCAAGATCATCCAGGATCATATCCACGGTTAACCAGATAGTGGGAGACTCAAAACGATAGGGATTAAGGTTAATAGGAAGAGCCAACAGAAGCCGAGAAATCAGGGTACAAAATAGTAGAGGGGCAGGATGATTGTGATCAATGAAAGGAAGCACAACCCCAAAGAATAAATGAGAATAATCAAGGGGTACCTCTGCAACAACATGAGCCATAATCCACAGATCCAGCGGGATGACTCGATCAAGCATAGAAGACCGAGGAACGAACAATTGAGTGATAAGATAATGAAAGACCCTCATGGATGGGAGAAGAATAGCTACTAGAAGAGTAGAGTCTTCATCAGGTTGATGTCCCGTCAGCTGGACAGCTTCTTCAGCAATGTTAAAGTTGAAAAGGGGAAGCTCGGTCTCATGGGCAAGATTTTCTCCAACAGCAGGGAAGCCAAGAAGGCGACCAATATCATCAGCAGGCAAGGTCAACAGATGGCCAAGGACAAGGGTAGTAAGAGTGCGCAATTGCAAGCCAAAGTACCGTAAGTTGGAGTAAAACATCCTGACAGCTTCAGGACACAAAAGAGCTGGATGATTTTCAAGAAGAAAGTTCCAGCCAAGGTTGTTCACCCAATGGCGAACTTCAAAGCCATGAGAATCAAGGCCAGGGAAAGGAACAAGGAGAGTGGGAGAAATAGGACGATTAGCAAAAGACTGAGAGTGACGATGGAAGTTTAAAGGAATAGGATCATGGAAGAGAGTTCCGGAGAAGGTGATAGCAAAAGAGTAAGCCATGATGGGAAGACTCTCAACTCACACGAAGCACTCAAAGGATGCAACGATACGAACACAGACGCACAAATAAATAGACTCAAAGCACCACTAAACAAGGCAAGAATAGATACATCAAACAATACTAAAAAAGGAATAAGAACATTACGAGCAAGAAACAAAAAACGAGAAATAAAATGACACAAAGGCAGAAAGTAAGAAAACTGAAAAGGCAGAAAGGATACCATTAAGGTATCGAAAAACCAGGGATTGACTGAGCAGATCGCAAACCAATTTCATGGCAAAGGAAAGTGAATCGGTCTGTAGCCAAGGGTTTGGTAAACAGATCTGCAAGTTGATACTCATTGCTAATATATTGAAGAAGAATACACCCTGTTTGGACCAATTAACGAAGAAAGTGGTATTTAATGTCTATATGTTTAGTGCGAGAGTGTTGGACAGGGTTTTTAGACATACAAATTGCACTGATATTGTCACAAAATAGAGGAATAGCTGAAATGTGCATGCCATAGTCAGATAGCTGGTTTCTAAGCCACAAGAGCTGAGTACATGTGCTGCCAGTAGCAATGTACTCTGCTTCTGCAGTTGATAGAGCAACAACAGCTTGTTTTTTACATGACCATGAAATAAGTGAAGACTACCAGCAAAATCTGAATCGGTATATCCCATAAGATCAAAATTTTCATTCTTGGGATACCATAAACCAACATCTGAAGTACCTTTTAAGTATCTAAAAATGCGATTAACGGCACTTAAATGACTTTCCTTAGGATTTTCTTGAAAACGAGCACACAGGCATACACTATGTTGTAAGTCTAGTCTGCTAGCAGTAAGGTACAAAAGAGAACCTATCATCCCTCGAAATTTAGATTCATCAACTGAAGAACCAGTCTCATCCTTTTCTAATTTAGCAGTGGTGGCCATAGGAGTAGGGGCAGGTTTTAAGGACAGAAATTCAAATTTGGTTAACATGGTGGAAATATACTTAGATTGAGATATAAGAGTTCCATGAGTTGTCTGTTTAATCTGGAGTCCGAGAAAGTATTGTAACTCTCCCATCATGCTCATTTCAAAGACTTGTTTCATGGAATCACAAAATTTAGCACACAAGTCATGATTAGTGGATCCAAAGACTACATCATCAACATATATCTGAACAAGGAGAATATGTTCTGACTCATGTTTAGTGAAAAGATTTTTATCCACTGATCCTTGTTTAAAGCCCTGATCACTAAGAAACGCAGTTAATCGCTCATACCAGGCACGAGGTGCCTGTTTGAGTCCATATAAGGCTTTGCGTAATTTGAACACGTGATCAGGGTACTATTGATTAACAAAACCAGGTGGCTGAGAAACATAAACTTCTTCATGAATATCCCCATTCAAGAAGGCACTTTTGACGTCCATTTGAAATAAGGGGAAATTCATATGACAAGCATAAGCACATAATAGCCTAATAGACTCCAAACGTGCTACAGGAGCAAACGTTTCGTCATAGTCTATACCTTCTTCCTGACTATAACCTTGAGCAACCAATCAAGCTTTATTGCGAGTAATAATGCCCTCTTCATTGGTTTTATTTCTATAGATCCATTTAGTGCCAATAACAGATTGATTTAAAGGATGAGGAACTAAGTCCCACACATGAAGATATTCAAACTGATTTAACTCTTCTTGCATAGCAAGCAACCACTTTTCATCCTTTAAAGCCTCTTTGTAAGATTTAGGTTCATACTGGGAAACAAAGGCATACTGGCCAGGTACATACTTACCTCGTGTTCTTAGTTTATCACTAAGATTCCCAATGACTTGTTCAGTAGGGTGACACTTCTGTATATGAGGAGGTGCAGTAGGTTGTTTAGTCAGCAAGTCATCATGAGTGTCTTCTTTAGTTGCTGTGATGATAGGATTCGATTCTTCCTCTTGTCTTTCACTATTTATGCTCCTGGTCAGTTCCAACATATCATAGATAGCCAAATCCTGACCTGAAACCTCAGTATCTATATTAGTTTCATTAAATACAACATGAATTGATTCCTCAACCTTCTTAGTACGCCTGTTATAAATACGATAAGCTTGACCTTTTATAGAATATCCCAGAAAGACACATTTATCTGACTTAGCATCAAATTTCCCTAAATGATCTTTGGTGTTAAGGGTAAAACAAGGGCATCCAAAAGGGTGAAGGTAAGACAGATTGGGAGTTTTATTTTTCATTATCTCATAAGGTGTTTTTCCAATAACTTTGCGAATCAGAACTCTATTAAGAACATAGCAGGCAGTACTCACTGCCTCTGCCCAAAAAATGATTAGGTAGATTGTATTCCAAAAGCATTGTGCGATCACATTCTATGATGGTTCTATTCTTCCTTTCGACTACTCCATTTTGTTGAGGAGTTCGAGGGGCTGAAAAGGTGTGAGTTATCCCTGATTCATTGCATAGAATCTCAAACTCTTCTGAGATAAATTCACCACCATTGTCACTTTTAATGGTCTTGATTAGACCAAAATTAAGTTTAACAAAGATTTTAAATTTACTCAGGGCTTCCTCCTTATGAGATAGAAAATAAACCCAAGAGAATCTAGAGTAGTCATCGACTAGAACAAAGACATAATTCTTTCCCACTAAACTAGTCACATTACAGGGACCAAACAGATCCATATGGATCAGTTCAAAAGTACTTTTTGTGACTATATCAGGTTTAGGTTTGAAAGATTTTCTGCTATGTTTTCCAGAAATACATGTTTCACAGAAGAAATCAGACTTCTCTTTTAAAGCAGGCATACCACGAACACAATTTGATTTAGATAGAGTCACTAGTTTAGGTAAACTTAAGTGACCCATCTTTCTGTGCCAAGCATTTCTTGCTGATTTGAGAAAACAAAGCAGGTTTCATTGAAGGCACTTAAATCACTTAGATCAATAACATACATGTTGTTTATTCTGTTTCCTACAAACATAATTTTCCCATCTCTAACTCTTTCAACAATGCAATGGTCTGCTTTAAAAGCAACTTGATATCCATTATTGCACAATTGGCTAATAGATAGGAGATTATGTTTTAATCCTTCAACAAGGAGAACATCATGAAAAGAAGGTGAAGGAGATTTTCCTATAGTTCCACATCCAATGAAGTTACCGTGACCATTATCTCCAAAAAACACCTTACCACCATTATTAGCTCTTAGAGAAATAAAAAGAGATTTCTTACCAGACATGTGGTGAGAACACCCACTGTCTAAATACCATTTCTTGTCATCTTGATGTTTCAATTCTGAGTGTAGAGCAATCTCATCTTCTGTATTTGACTCCTTTGTAGCCATAAAAGCTTCTTCATCAGACTTTGATGCTTCTGGTTCTGAGTCATAGTCGCTCCATGAAGCTTTCATTGCTTTCTCCTTGGCTCTTAAGGTTTGAGGACACTGAGCCCTGATGTGGCCTAATTTTCTGCATTTGTAGCAAGCTTGAGATTCCCTGTCTTGCTGACCTATCTCAAAAAATCTGGTCTGCTGTTGAGGCAGCCTTTCTTGAAAACCACTCTTGTTATGATCAAAATACACCTGCTTACTATCATTTGACTGGCGTTTCTGATTTTTATATTTAAGCATACGATGAAATTTTTTGCTAACTAAAGCAAATTCCTTTTCAAAATCACTTTCACTATCTAAATCATATTCAGCAGTTCTGGATTTGAAAGCTAAGTTTTTCTTTCTTTTCTCATCTTCTTGCCCTACCTGTCTAAGAACATGTTCATGACTTAGCAATGATCCTATCAGTTCATTAGTAGGCAAAGTAGATAGATTCTTAGCTTCTTCAATAGCGGTACGTTTTGGTAGCCAATCCTTGGGCAAAGATCTAAGAATTTTTCGTTTCATATCCTTACTTTGAAATGACCTACCTAAACCTTTCAATTTATTGATAAGAATTGTGAATCGAGAATACATCTCATGTATTCCCTCTCCCTCAAGCATATTGAACGACTCATAATCATGCATCAATAAATCTATACGAGATTCTTTAATGTTAGAGGTACCTTCGTAGGTGCTTTCCAAAACTTGCCAGATTTTTTGAGCTGTTTCACAGTTTTCAACTTGGTTAGCTTCGTCTGGATTCATCGCTGCCTGAAGAACGTGCATCGCCCTTTGATTGAACTGTGCACTCTTCTTCTGGGCTGCGGACCACATTATTTGCTCATCCAGGTCCATCTGAATGGGACCGTCCTGGACAATCAACCAAAATTCTTCATCCACTCCCCACATAAACTGCTTCATCCTCTTTTTCCAGGCTGTATAGTTTGACCCTGTGAAGATGGGTGGATGATTGAGAGCAGCTTGCCCGAATGAACTTGGAGCCATTAGACCGATTACCTTGGCAGCAGTGAGCTTCGTCAAGGCAGAGCTCTTATACCAATTGAAATCGAATTAGGGTTAGCAGGAAAGAGGCGAACAAGAGAATTTGGGGATTTGATTTGAGCAGAAGTGAATTGAGGAGGATGCCTCGACAAGGGATGGCTGAAAAGTCAAGCACCTAGTCTCAAGACCTCAATTCTCGAGTGGGCTCAAAACGACCAAATGGGCCAGAAACCCAATAACTAAAGAATGCGGGCTGGAGATCAATTAAGCCCTGATCTTTAGAATCATAACAGCTTTGTTCTTCTCTGAAGAACACGAATTGCAGAATGAAGAAGGCAGCAGAGTAACAAGACAGAGTAAAGGGAAGAGAAGAACACACGATCTTTTTAACGAGGTTCACCCTTTTGCAATGGCTACTTCCTCATCCCAGGATCACAGACCCCAGGAGACTCTATTTATTTGAATCAAAAAGGACACGATTACAAAAGACACAGTTGAACAAAGGATAAATCGAAAACACCCTGAATCACTACCCGACCCAGTTCAGCCACCACAGTATAGAACCTCTACCCCTGTACTGTTCACCCTTCTGTAACTCAAAGCACAGACCTATACCCCTCTCTTTGTTTCCCACAAAATTGCATATCGCAGAAGCCTTCCTCTGAATATATAGGAAATCAAGCTAGCCATTGGAATTGAGTAGCTAGCCGTTGGAATTGAGTTGCTGAATGCACACCGTTGGAGAAGATCTCCTTGATTGAAGCACTTCCCTTATTTGGAGCAATCTGCAAGGTCTTGAGAATTGGCAAATCAGACTTGCCATATTTCAACAATAGGCTCATATAATGGTGTTCTGCAAAGTGGAGTGCTACGAACCCTCCTGGTTGAGTGTTTCCTTCCTTCGTATCTAGAGGCAATACAGCGTAAGATATGGTTGAAATGTGACATCCCGCTGATTGAGATAGTTGGGGATGAAATGTTGATACGAGAACATGACGACTATAATTTGGTACGAATAAGTCCTAAGAATCGATCCAGTATCTCTGAGGAGCTCGAAAAGGTTGCTGATAGTTGATGCGGTAAACTAAGGCTTCTCATCTACCACCTTTAGCTTATATTGGATATAAGTTCTCATACCATTATGTGATATATCATATGCAAGCTCAACTCTGATACCCAAGACGTGTGTATTGTCCATCCATAGGTAGTGGGCAAGTTCTCGAAACTTGTATTGTCTATCTTGGCTTGGTCGAAATAGCATGTCACTAAATATCGCACAATCAATGAAAAAATGAGATCCATATGAGGGTATTTTTGTTGCATGGGTGAGGTTTACCAACTTGCATCCACAAAGAAATAAAATCATAGTAAAATTCATCATCCAAAAGATGATGATCATGTATGACGAACACAAAAAATAGGATAGAGAAAACAAACCTGGATACTCATTATCATTGTGTGCATCATATGCAAAATCTGAAGTCTACTATCTTGGTTCTAGTAGACCTTGACTTGATGCGCCTAGAGTTGGGTGGACTTATGTTTAGCTGCTCGAATTACTAAGGTTTGCATTTGGTCCTAGATTGGGGTGAACCCTTTCTTTTCTCATTCACCTTTGGTTCTCCCATGTATTCTTCTGCTGGTGAAGTCCGTAGAGCATAGTCTCTAGCTTTTTGACTACTTCAGTACCTCGCTGCTCCATTTCCACGGCCAGACACTTGAAGTGTTGAAGCTCAAACTCAACAAGATCCACAAATTGATCTTGGTTTGGGGGATCGGTGTAGTCCAAAGTTCGGCAAAATACATAAAGCTCCTCTGCAAAGAACATACTACCAACATCCCTAGCCTCAATGACCTAACAAGCATAGAAGATACCATATGTTGTGAAAACCCCCCCCCCCCCCCCAATTCATCCTAGTTTGTTGTGATGGCTCCTCTTGTAAGATAAATGTCTTTGAGCCATCTTTTTGAAACACTTCTTTAGTTATTTCCTGGAAGAGACAATTTGTTCTCATCGAGCTAGTATTTTTCATGTTGCTACTCCGTAGGGGCTGGCTTGTATGACTTAACAATCTTGCTAGTTGTATCACAATACATGTAATATGACTTTCAACTAGGTACGATTTTCTTTTACCCTTATAATAAAGAAACAATGTGATTCGACGATGCTTTTTGTTGCTTGCTCAACTTATTCGAAGGATGTATAATGGAGTCGATTAACAAAGTATCATATCTCACATCTCCAACATTTTCCCTACAATTTTGATATGACTATTACACATCAAGATTCATACTTTCACATGCTACTCATTCAAATATATTTGACTAGCTAGAACATTCACATATGTACAATAATATATGTCCAACATCCACATATATACTACTAATCCAAGTATATTCAACTAACTAATCAATATTCATATTTATCATAATTAAACATAATTTATTTCTAAATTAAAGCATCTAACATAATTTATACGGGTAATAATCATAATTAAACATTAAATATAAGTTATTAATGAATTTAAATACTAAAAAAATAAAGTTGAAACATAGTCGAGATGGGGGAAAGTCGGCGGGGAGAACCAGAACGAACCCAAAAATTTGAGGGCCAGAATCAGGCCAGGCCGAAGAATTATGTCGGCCATGCTTGGTAACGGTCGTCGGATGTTTTCAATTCATCCAGGCACCGTCCGGCTGAATGCTTCGACCCGTTCTGACTCTATCAAGCAGTTTACTTTGGTCGGACCTAGTTTTAGCCATTTTTTTATCAGCCCGCAGGTCACAACCAAAACTAGTTGGAAAATCACGCAATGATAGAATCTTGCAAAATACCCGGTTGGTGGCGGCAAATAAGGCATTGGAGGGAAAATGGAAAACAATCCGACAACTTTAACCTTTTTGGTCGATTTCCGGCGAACTTTGATTTTTTGAATTTTATATGTTGGAACTTGGAAGAGTTGGATATGTGAAGAAGTTATGCATATTTGATCCTTTCTAGTCATATTTAAATAAAATTCACCAAGGTATATAATCGAAAAGTTGACGGCAAAAAATAAAAATATTGGTGGTAATAAGGTACACTATAAAATAGTCTTCACCCATTTGGTAGATCTATTTAGCATTCACACATTAATTTAAAGTTGTCTTACTTAGGCCAAGGTTAGGGAGCTAACACGCAATTTTTTAATATGGTGCTAACACTAGTTTCAGCTAATACGGAAATTTCGTTTTGATCATGACTTTTTTATTTCTAAAGAGTTGACCACACTTAATGTTGATTTGTAAAGAGAGGGTCACGCTTGTCATTTTAAAAAATCATAGTGGGCACACGTGTGAGGAGCTGCTCATTTATTTCGCATCCAACTTTGACCACAGGTATCATGAAGCATAACACAGAACACAGGCTAGAAACATAATAAATTACACAATAAATAACCTAAAGTAGACTAAAAATCTTATAAAGCATACCATAAATGTTGCATAATGACCATTGCATTTTAAGTAATACAATTGTTAAACCTACTATAACACATAGAAAGTTGAAATTATTTTAATTATGGTGACGGTATTGTAAGAATTTCGTATGTATTTACGCAATGTAGATACAGATGATTATTGGATAACTGTTCAAGTTCATATGAACATGCAAAACAAAGGCAATTACGATAAAGATAGTGTTATTTGCCTTATATTTCATCCATTTCACAAATGCTAGATATCCAAATGCCCTCCCGGACAACTTCATGATTTGTAGTTTTTACTATCCTAAGCTTGGGATATGAAAATACTTGACTTGAAACCTCAGGATTTTTAGTTATGCTCTTCTTTGAGTCTTAGATTGATGCATTTACTGTAGACAAACATAATACGCTTTATAGTGAAGAAAAACAACGCAACTCATTATGCATTTATTCTTTCATATCCCAACTGAGATCTTGATTAGCAGACTCTTACGAGTTTTGCATTTCAAGCATTTTTCGTTAGTTCATAGAGGTATGCAGGCAAGCGGGGCCGAACCAAGACTTCAAGTGGGATGGCTTTGCTGACAGTCAGTCCAGGTGCACCAGTCATATCGACCGGTGCATCTGACGGTTTGTAGATATCAAACGCTTGCAGGAATCTCGCCAGAGCCAGTTGAGTCATTTGAATGCCAAAGTTGATTCCAGGGCACGACCTTCTTCCAGCACCAAATGGGATGAGCTCAAAGTGTTGCCCTTTCACATCGACGTCCTTGTACCCTGCCGTGAGGAACCTCTCTGGTTTGAACTCCATTGGCTCTGGCCAAACCCTTGGATCCCTTTGTACATTGTGAACATTCACCAATAGCCGAGTCCCAGCTGGAACATGGTACCCGGCGACAATGCAATCCTTTGAGAATTCTCGTGGACCTCCAGATGGAGCTGCTGGGTACAACCTCATTACCTCCTTCATCATGGCTTGGAAATAAGGAAGCTTGCAAATTTCTGATTCATCCACCACTCTTTCCTTACCAACAATCATATCAAGCTCATCTACCACCTCTTTTAAGGTACTTGGATGGTTCAGAAGCAGGGAAAGAGCCCAGATTAGAGTCACGGTTGTTGTATCAGTTCCTCCAACAATCAGTGTCTGCCACAAACAACAGACAAAATTGAGAATCCATCAGTTAAATGGATTTGTGTTTTAGTATGCAGATAAGATGTTAAAAACTTTCAATACCATGATTGTGGATTTGCAAACTGTATCGAGATCATATCCAGCAAGGTCTGCATCTTTCAGGACACGGAGCAAAACATCTATGAAGTCTTCTTCTTGTTCACCATCATCACAGAAAGTCGTTCCCTTGCTTCGATGCTCCTCGATCCATTCTTCCGCAAGTTTGTTCAAATCTCCATTCACTCTTCTCATGGTCTTCTCATGTCCTCCTATATCCAGAAACCCTAGGAATGGAAACATGTCTCTCACAACAAGCTGCCCTGCATAATGAAAGAACTTTCTCATCAATCCCCTGCATCTCTCTGCCTCTGCAAATCCATCATGGCCGAAGTAGTACCTCTTCCCTGCCACCATCCCGAGTATAACATTCAAATTCATGTCCCCAACCCACTTATTCATCGTAACACAGACTCTGTCCTTGTCGTTCTTCTCCCACAGTTTGTGGAGACTCCTGATGGTCCCTCCCACTTCAGAAATCCTGACGTGTTTCAGCAGCTCCAGCCTGCGGCTGGAGAGCAGCTCCAGGGCTGTAATCTTCCTCATCTGGCGCCAATAGTCACCGTACGGAGTGAATGCAAAGTCGGCCCTGTTGTTGCTCAGAATCCTGGAAGCAGTGAGATCCGGGCGCGACGATATGGATGCATCGTGGGTGGTGTAGAGTTCTTTAGCCAGCTCTGGAGTGGTGACGACCAGGGTTGGGTACAAACCGATCCTGACGATGAAAATCGGGCCGTATTTAGCAGCCAGCTCTGCGAATTTCAGGTGGGGAAGCTGAGTTCCTGCCAAGGACAACAGGTGGCCTATAACAGGCCATGATCTCCCTGCTTCTGGAAGTTGTTTGCCTGTTCTTGATTTGGGTCTCCTGAAGAAGAGAGGGTAAGAAAGAACAAGAAGAACAAGGACGGTAGCTATGGTTATGGTTTTCAGGAATGGAGGGAAGAAATCCATTTCAGCAGCTTTAGATGTAGTGGATTTAACGGGATATAATGCATCATTTTGGTCTCTGTTGATCTGAATTTAATGGGATTGGAAGGAGGTGATATAAATGCATCATTTTGTAGGTCATCGTGGTCATGACATTTTACTTGCCAATTGATACAGATGTCCAATGACGATCTCAACTTTCTTTAATTGCCGGCCGAATTGCGTATCCTTTGACAAAGTAGATTCCCAACTTTGCAGAGAAGAGGAGGTCCGGAATAATCTAATTAATATTATTATTATTATTATATAATTAAGCCGTATGTAACCGAATAATCCAGATTACTGTTCATTAGGATTAATTCTCTGAGTGTTTGGGAATGGATTTGCTATGGCAACTCCACTTTTATATATGTGCTCCACGAGTACTCACTTTGGGCTAGAAAATCATCAATTCTTCATTATCCATTCTTTTGACATTGTGATTTTTCCTTCCCTTTTCGAGTGGTAAGCCCAAGCAATAATAAGGATAATTTCCTAAACCCAATCTTTATTATTTGAATTATACAGAAGTTAAATGGGGAGACACAAAGATCTTAAGGTAATCTAACTTTTACTTAACATCTTAATCAAATCTGATACTTTTTTAACTTGATTTTATGATTAGACCATAGTACAAATATATTATGTAAAGCTTTTAATCAAATGTGATTCTTTTCAATTGTGACCAAGCTAAAAATTTGAACGAGCGAGGGGGTTGACTTGAATTGTGGTAACGGAACTTTGTGGAAGTATCTTGCCCAAATTATTTTGTGAATTATTTGATTTCAACTAAATCATTAAATAGATGATGAAATTTAAATATAGTTAGTTCCTTATCGTCGTGAAGTGCGTGTATGTCCAATTTTATCATAGACTATGTCTTCTCATATAGTCGGGGTTTTTTTTTTTTTGTATTTCTATATCCTACACCTAATTTCACCATAAACTCTTTTCCCGTGTAGTCAACTCTAGGTACTTTTTTATTTCATATTACAGAAGATTACGCATTACAAATCCATTACGTAAAACAATCACCATTCCTTAATAAAAATAGGGTTAGTTTTAAATATATTTCCTTTTTCTGTAGTGGGTACTATTAGGGGTGGGCAACCATCTGGTTCATGAATTAAATCAATATTTGGAACGAATTGGGTTGGATATTATATATTTCGATTCGATTTTTTTTTCTCTTATGATTTATATTTAGCATGAAGAATAAATGGATTGAAATTGAACTTAGACAGAATTGAACCAAATAAACCAAACAAATTTTAATCTGGTTCTGGTTTTTATTTTTCCTTCGATTTTGTTTGTCCCTATCTCAATTCGAACCGGCTCTGGATCGAATCGACCGATACCCACAAGTAAGTATGCGGTATGCCCACGGCAAAACGAAGGCTATGAATAACAATTTCTACAACATTAAAGTCTATACCGTATCAATGTAATTAAGTATGCAATATGCCCACGACAAAACGAAGGCTGCAATTCCGTTACCATGGTCAAATTATATTATTCTATATTATCAATAGGACAAACGGATTACAAAGCGAAACCCGATGCGTAGCATGGGCTAATTAACTAGTAAGTAATAGCATTACATGGTAGGATAAGCATGAAGGATGGCAACTGGCAAGTTTAAAAAAGTAAGCCATAATTCCGTGTTAAGATTTAAGAGGTCTCTTTCTTACTGTTTACCTCGTTGAATTCCTTGCTCAATTTTGTAAATTTTCACTATAAACGTTAATTTTGTTGAGATCAGCACAGAAGGTGGAACAAAATTTCTTCTTTGTTTACTTAAATGCAATGTAGCAACAAAACTTAATTCTTTTTACTAGTTTTGATCTGAACTGGAACCATAATTACTTCACGTGTAAGGAATAACCTCCATATTATGTATTATGTATGTTGACTTGCAAGTTCTTAGCAAGGAGCTAGAAAACAACTATACATATGTATACTATATATATATGGATACGACTCGTATGCTCCTGACGCATAGCATGCACCAGAATTCTAGTTCGTTGATCTAATCTGACGGTCTGTATTAATTATAATAAAATTATTAATTTACTAACAAATATAATTACTAACATGACCTTTTAAATAATTATACGTGCAATGTAATCCATCAACAATGTTTACTACTACATACTGTATTATACTACCTTATTTCTTAGACACTTATCATTCAACCCCAAAAATTATATATAATTCACGATTGTTTGTCCATTAAATTTATGAAGATGGATCGATCATTAACCCAGAAAAAAAAATCAAGAAAACATCCACATTAACATGATACGGACCCCATTTGGAAGGCCATCATCATCAATAGAAACCATCTGCACCGAATAACATCAGCACTCAATGAAACCCTAATTTCACCATGATCATCAAGGAACCCACCTATACCTAATTACTCCGTCATCACCAAGGGAATAAATTTGCCTCGAATGATTAATGAATCAGAGATTCATCTATTGCTCTAGCAGCAGGTCATAGAGCGGCACCCGAGCTCCGGTGGAGAGGGGTTCAGTTGGTCAGAATTTTCGAGCATAGGGTGCAATTCGATGGAGGCGTACGTCGGCGGTGGGGTTTAATGGGTTTGACTTGAGAAGGAAGAGGTTATTCTGTCCATCAGCGGGATTCGAGCATAGGCTGCAATGAAGATAGGAGCGCGCCTCTCATTGGCGGGATTCTCCTGGCCGGAATTGAGTATCGAAGCAGATAAACTGCAGTTTACAGAGGGAGATAGCGGGGAAGAAGAGGAGTGACGACGAGTTCCCGGCAAAATCAGAAAAACGACGTTCTTGAAAAGAATAGAGCACAAAGAATAGATCACCCAACTAAGATTGAAAGTAAACGTAACTTAATGATTGGAGATATGATTAGAATAGAATTTGGTACTATAATACTAAAATATGTGAAAAGTTTGTTTAACGGTTACAGAGTAGGTATGAAAATGTAATAGGACTAATTAATCATTTTAAAATTGTAAAATTAAATATAATTTAATTATAATTAATAAACGCCGTTAGATTGGATCAACGGTGTAGAAAAACTGTAGCATAATATGCGTCAGGAGCATACGAGTGTGACCCATATATATATATATATATATATATATATATATATATATATATATATACGTACGTACTTGTAAGTTGCAACTTTACAAGTTGGGAGATGATAGTGTGATAACACACTACAAGAAAAATGGCTTTTTGCAACCAAAATATATGGTCCCTAAAAGTCAAAAAATGGTTATCGATACATTTTCGCAACCAAATATATTTGGTAGCAGATTTGGTCGCTATAGCCGCGTTACGAATTCCTAATGCAACCAAAATAATGATTGGTTGCGAAAAATCAGGCTATCCCAACCCATTCTGCCAATGCTAAAACTCTTAGTTTTTTGTGACTATTATTTGGTTGTCATAGTCCATACTTTTGGTTGCAAAATGTAGTTGATTGGTCGCCATAAATACTAATGACAACCATTTTGTGTGACTATTAGTAACCGATAATATCATTATGACAACCAATAATTTTGGTTATAAAATTTTAATACAACTATAAAATTTGGTCGTGAAAAATACATATGCCGACCAATTATATCATTTTAAACGACTAAATATTTTTGTCATAAAAATGTAAAACAACCTTGAGATTTGGTCGTGAAAAACATGTAACTCAACCAATTAAACCATTTTGACAACCAAATGTTTTAGGTATAGAATTATAAGTCAACCTTAAAATTTGGTTGTAAAAAATACATATGCCAACCAATCATGTCAATTTTTGCGACTAATTATTTTAATTATGAAAGCGTTACAAAACCATAAAAATTGGTTGCGGAAACACATAAGCCGACAAAATAAATCATTTTATATGACCAATTTCGTTCATGAGAGTTTGGTCATTAAAATGCACCATTTAAAAATTTAAATTGAATTATAGTAAGAAAGTGTACATGTTACATCTCGTCTTTAAAAAATTGTTATGTCATCACTAAGAATAACCTCACTATTTCATACAATTGCATCTATAACTAACTTAAGATGAACAAAATGCAAACACTACAAAATGTACCCTCTTTATAGTTGCCAATAGTCCATCATTCAATGGTTCACCATCAACATTTTCTTCTGCCGATGACAAAAAGAAACAATTGAAATCCTTTCTTATAGAAAGAGCCAGTATAAAGTAAACATAGATTGGACAGAAAAGAAACCAAGAAAAGGGCATATCACCTGAATTTAGAGCATGTCCTCGTTCATATAAACAAGCTCTTCATTTCTACGAACAATAGCAACAGCCCATCGACATCATTTTTTAGTTCTGAAAAGGCCCAGCATCATTCAAATTTTAACACCTAGACTTATCAAGCATATGGAAGTAAAACAAAAACAATGTTCGCGTTTTAGAAGCAGTATAGAGGTCAAACTCTAAATCAAAGAATAAAGCATTTGCTCCGCCAATTTCTTGGAAAGCAACAGTTAAACCAAAAAAAAATACCTTTGCCATGCTAAACTAAAACTTCCTACTAAAGTTATAAGCTTAAGTAATAGAGGTGGAGTTCTTACATACATGTCAAAGTGGAATTCTTGAGGTACAATGACCTGCTTCTTGGAATTCTTACATCTACTGCCAGATTCCAGGGATTTTGGCCTCTACCGCCATCTCTTCTTTAACTTCAAATGACTGCAATCTAGAATGCATTGCAACTTAGGGGTCGTTTGCTTGTTGGATTTGGGTCATGGATTTGGTACCTAAATCCCAAGTTTGATGGATTTAACACAAGTCCATTGTTTGTTGATGGGTATCAAATCCGTGGGGTCCACGGATTTGGTCTTTAATTTGGGACCAAATCCGTGGACCCCACGGACTTGTAAATCCCACATATTTGTTTGGGATTTGTAAATCCATGATGGTTGTTAGTTGCTTATGTGACAAATCCATCATAAATCCATTATCAATTCTATCATGCAAACACTAGACTTTTCAAATCCATAATACAATAAATCCCTCATGAATCCCAAGGTTTTTGTTGCACAAAACCTTCATTTTTCAAATCCAACAAGCAAACGACCCCTTAATATTTGCTAACATACTTTTACAAGTAATTTCATAACAACTCTTTAAGTAATTTCATAACCACCAAGTCTCAGTAGAAGATAATTCTTGAAAGACGTACAGAAAACAAGATAAATATTCCTTTCCATCGATGGGTTACCTGTTGAATAAATGAAAAGAGTTAATTTGGTTCAGTACCTATTGAGAGCATCTGACCAGGGATGCTCAGTTGAGATTACTGAAGTGAACACTTCCCTGTTCAATAGAGAGTACTATGGCTTGTCCTCGTTAGAGGTTGGCATTGGGAAGTATGTCTCGTAAGGAACTCCACATTCCCCACCAGAGTCGGGGGATTTATAAACTGTTCCTGTGTTAGAGTAATCCCTGAAACCAAACAATTAATGAATAAATATTTCATGTGCGCATCCATCAATTAAGGTCACGTGGAATATGTGCTAGCTACGCAGACGACCACACCAGTCATCTCAATAGTCATATATACCTCATGTTTTGCCTTGAGAATACTCATCCTGTTGAAGAAAGAACAGGAAATAGGAAGCTATAGAACATGAAAAGGGAACCATAGTCTCAGCATGTGCAAACCTCAACCTTGCCTTTTCATAACTTTCAAGAGGAAGTTTTTCTACAAGCAAAGAAGGCCAGACAACAAGCAGAATGCTGATCAAATTGATTTAATCGGCATGAACCTTCAGTAAGAACACCTCCAACAAAAATATGGTACTGGATCTTTGAGCACAAGTCGGAGTTAATAATCACAGCAGAACAGAGAACAACAAACTTACAGAGCAGTTCCAAGTCTTTCTAGCAAGGTTGGCTCTCTCTTCCAATAACAGAGGAAGGAAATATGAGAAGAGGAGTGAACTTATCACTTTGCTATTGAGTCTGGGAAAATATGGGTCGCCAACTTTATAAGACAAAACAGAAAGCTCGAGATGCGGATACCTTCACATAAACTCCTGTCGCAGCCCAACAAGGCAGGTGTGAATTTCAGTTCCAGTAAAACCATGATCAGAACAAGCAACAATTCTATTTATAGCCTTACAACCATCACGTATACAACACCCATGACATGAGAACTAGTTTCTTGTTACCTTAGAGCATCTCAAACCTCCTTGTTCTCGTGAAGTCA